>CM039470.1:26637052-26691577 GCA_022433065.1 Begonia loranthoides | reverse complement strand
AATGAATAACCAAAGCTATAGGTAGAACATAAGAGCTCCATAGTTTCAATTTTGATGAGTTATTGTTATGCTTAGTTGTTTTAGTTTCTAGTTTAACTGAAATGTTTAAGAATGTTCATAGATTGGGTATGTTAAGTAATATGCATGCACCTCTTGTCATTAGTCATTTGCTTATCATCATGCTTATCACCATACTAAGTACAGAAAAGAGTATAGAAAATCTGTGTATTGCTTCAATTGAGAGATGAGTAATGAATTAGTTAATTGCTAAATAGAGGAGAATAATGAGTTGTTACTGGCAGTAGGGATGAGTAATGAAAAGGTTAAACTAAACTAAGTAGGGATGAGTGATGAAATGGTTAAGCTAAACTAAGAGATGATTAAATGAATGGTTAAACTAAACTAGAATGAAAAAGTAAAGATAAATGAAATGAAGTGAAAAGTAGAATTTCCATGCATTATATGCTCATTGTTCCTTCAATCTTATATGCCCTTGTTTCTTCAATATATATATGCTTATAATTTGTGGTTGGTTGTATGCTAATGTCGTTATGAAATGTGTTCCTTGTGTTATGTTAAGATGTTGTTAAGGAAAAGGTTAGATTGAGTCCATGATTAATAGAAACCAAGTAGGGAGTAACCACTTGGGTGGTACTCACATGCATAAGTGAGGAAGAAGACGATGAAAAGAAAGAACCCTAAAGGCAGGTATATGCCGGGATTAGAAAGAACCCTAAAGGCGGGTATATGCCGGGATAGAAAGAACCCTAAAGGCGGGTATATGCCGGGATAGAAAGAACAACCCTAAAGGCGGCTATATGCCGGGACTAGGAAGTTGAGGTAGATGGATAGTCCGGATCTAGTATAGCTACTAGGATACACCCCTACCAAGACGGGAAAGGGACTAGTAGCCCACAGGTGGTTAGTTTCCGTACAGCTAGGCCATCTCAAAGGAAAACCCTCAATCTCCGGGCTCGATGTACGAGTTTGATGAACGAATAAAGAAAAACGAACGTAATGAAAGAGTTGGATGGGTGGCCCCCCTTCCAACGAGAATTAAAGAGAGAATGCATAATTGTTTTTCCCCCTCCTTACTGAGCGTAAGCTCACGTCCTTACTTGTGGTGTAGGTAACGAGGGAGTTATGTCAGCAGTTAAGGAAGAGGACATTCCGGTGGAGCCTGTGGTTGGTCTGACAATGGCGCCAGTGGAGTGGTAGAATAATATGGTATGGTATGGTATGGAAACGATGAATAAAAGAAAAGAAGTCATGTTTTTACTTGGATAATTGGGCTATGTAATCCCGTAACTTTGAATTTGAACTTCAACTATGTTTTGAATGCTATGTTTTGAATGTCGTTTCCAGTAAAAGTTGTTTTCTCGTTAAGTATGTTTCCGCAAATTTTTACGAATAATTTCTTTTATGAATGAAAGAATGAAAGAATGATTTATTAACGATTCGGATTTGATGCACTCTGATAACCCTATTATACTTAATAATTTTAATTAAGTTGTTAAAACAGTTTACGAAATCCGGGTCGTTACATTAGTAGTCCAATGTATGAAAAGAAACATTATCTTCTATGTGTACCTTGTAGGTCTCTCTTAGAGGAATTGTTATTATTATGGTGTAAATGAGAAATATAGGTTGTGAATAATAACATAGTAAACATGACCTTAAATGTAATTCGTTAAGAAGTCGCCGTACATAATTTGATAAGCATGATTTTATAAGTTAGGAGTGGTAGTTCTCTTATGTGATAGAAATATGACTAATAAATAATGAAATGAAGAAGAAAATGTATAATGAGCATGAATAAACTTTGAAGAGGTAAACTACTATGATGTGAAAAACGAAGGAAAAGGGTATGATGTGATTTGTAAATTAAGCAAACGAAGGAAAGGGTTTGGTTAACTAAACAAACGAAGGAAAATGTTTAGTTAACTGAACATATAAAAGAAAAGGTTTAAAGAGTTAAGATGCATGAACGTTGTAAGCCATTTCAGATTTCATTGTTTTGTTAATTATGGATTGTGTACATGTTATTCTTGGTTCTGGATAGGAACCTTCTGGTTCTAGTTTATATGTTTCTATGTTTAGACTAGCTTGAACATGTTTAGTCAATGATATGCACCGCACGTTACTTTATTGTCTTATTGTGTTCATATCATTTCAATTATTATAATTCTTTATATGCGCAAGTTCAATTATAGTAGGTTTATTTATCAATATGTATTTCAGTTTATGTTATGCAGTGTATTTCATGATAAAAGAAACCAAGTAGGGGTAACCATCGGAACGGTGCCCACATACATGAGTGAGGAAGAATGAAATGAAAAAGAAAAAACCCTAAAGGCGGATATCTGCCGGGAAAAGAAAGAACCCTTAAGGCGGGTATATGCTGGAAAACGAAAGAACCCTAAAGGCGGGTATATGCCGGAAAAAAAAAAAAAAAAAGAACCCTAAAGGCAGGTATATGCCGGAAAAATAAAAGAACCCTAATGGCGGGTATATGCCGGGAAAAGATAAGAACCCTAAAGGCAGGTATATGCCAGAAATAGGGAGTTGGAGTAGATGGGTAGCCCGAACGGCTAGGCCATCTCAAAGGAAAACCTCCATTCTCCAAGCTCGATGTACGAGTTTAAAGAACGAACAAAGAAAATGAATGTAATGAAAGAGTTGGTTGGGTGGCCCCATTCCAACAAGAACTAAAGAGAGAAATGCATAATTGTTTTCCCCATATCCTTACTGAGCATAAGCTCACGTCCTTACTTGTGGTGTAGGTACAATGACGAACAAATAGTAAACGAATAAGAAGACAATGAGAAATGCATAATGAGGCAACGATGGATGATTTTGACGGGATTCGAGCTGGCAAGGCAAAGACAAAGGAAATTAAAAGGTTATGAATCAACGAAACTAAAAGAAAGTAAAAGGGTTACGAATCAACGAAGTAATGGTTCAATTTTATTTGAGAAACGAAATGATTGAATGGTTTATTAATATTTGTATTTCTTTTGAAAGAATTCTTACATTTCCCCTATGATTTAAAAAGGGATATTTTATAACGTTTCCGTAAGAATTTAAATAGATGATTTTAACGCTTCCACATAATTTATAAGTTGGTTTTCATGATGAGTTTTAAGATAGAGTTAGTAGCGATTCGGATTTACGCACTCTGATTTGTTTTAAAAAGCAAAATTTTAAATTTTTATGCATTTTAATTGCTTAAAGAAAAATCTGGGCCGTTATAGATAAGAAGTAGATGATGAATACGTAATGAAGCAGAGATGGATGATTTCGCACACATGAGATTTGGGTTGGCCAGACAAAGAAAAAGAAAAGTAAACGGTTATGAATCAGTGAAGCTAAAGGAAAGTAAACGGTTATGAATCAACAAAGTAATGATTAAGATTTATTTAATAAACGTAATTTTTTTATTTAATGGATGTATTGAATGACTTAGTATTTCTTTTGAAAAATATCTTACGTTTCTGTTATGATTTAAAAAGTGATATTTTATAATATTTTCGCAAAATTTTAAAGAGATGATTTTACTTACAGTAATTACGCTTTCTCATATTTAATAAGTTGGTTTTCATGATGAGTTTTAAGAAAGTGTTAGTCACGATTCGGATTTATGCACTCTGATTTGTATGAAAAAGAAAATTTAAATTTTTACGCATTTCAAGAATTACGAAAATTCGGGTCGTTACAAGGTGACCCTCATTCCAACAAGAACTAAAGAGAGAAATGCATAAATTGTTTTCCCCATATTCTTACTGAGCGTAAGCTTACGTCCTTACTTGTGGTGTAGGTAACAAAGGAAATATACAAGAAGTTAAAGAAGTGATCTGATGTGCCCCGAGGACCCGTCACTTGAGCCCGAGCCAAGGGCTCATTTATTTTCTAACTTTTTATTTATTTTGTAGGTTTTTGAATCCAAATAAACAAGGAGGAGTGGGCATTTGGACTAATGGAGATCTTGAATTCTTTTGGAGGAAATTGTGGGTTTTCCAATTCCGCCTAAAATCTGACCCTCGGCTATTCAAGGGCAATTTGGACCATTAATACGACTTCCTTTCCATTTTAATTCTTCATACCAAATGTAGCCAACATCCATACCTTTCCAACAAGCTATTGGACGTTATATTTGGTTATCTTTTGCTATGTCAAATATTTCTTTTACAGAGACTAATTTCCCAAACTCGGACTTATTGTTTATGTTTTATTATTTAGGGTTCTTTTATTAATTTTCTGCTAGGGTATTTTGGTCTTTGACCTATTTTGTAAACCTTAGGGTTTAATACCCCTTCTTGCTGATGAAAGAGAAGTTTTTGAAGAATAGAATTTTGAAGAGCTAAGCTCCTCCAAAACCGCGGCCAACCCCTCCACAAGCGCCGATTCTCATCCATCCCTTGCAAGGGTCCTCTTGAAGACTCTCATCCTTGCTAACCCGGGTTATTGCCTCTTCCATTCCTCTTTTTCGTAAGGGGTGAATGTGGTGTGGAGGTAAGAGAATTTTTCCCCATTGGAGATAGTTGGTTTCGACCAACCCAAAGAGACGCCCTCTCACTTAGGAGGTGCTGCAACTCCCTTGGTGTTCCTTTCTTTATTCTGGTGCTACTATTGGATTTTGTTATTGATTGATGAACTATGGATATGTGGATCTGATATAGGTTGGTTGTTGGAGGTATTTTTGTGGAATTTATTGAATTTAAAGGTGATGAATTTCGGAATAGAGTGAACTGCTGAATCTGTGTTTTCATTATTGATTGTGTTATCGCTGATTGAGACTTCTGTTTGGAGTATTTGCGTCGCTCTTTTCTGGTTAACGTCTTCTAGAGAATTGTTTGAGCTTGAGTAAGGGAGCTACTCTCCAAAATTGAACTTTATTCGATGTATGCATCTCGAGTTATGTCGTTTTGAGTAAACGTTGCTGAAACTGCCCTGTATAAAAACAGTTTTTGGGTCATTGGTATTTAGAGCATAACTTCTGATCTAGAATGGTTTTCTTTATGGAATTTTGACACGAGTATTGTGGTTGTATTGAGGACAGCTCTACCAAGTTCCAGTTTGATCTCACGCACAAATTGAGAGTTAAGTTTGATTGATTGTTGCTGATTCAGTGAACTGTATTTTTCCCGAACAGATTTAACAAAGGTTCCCCATTTGTTTCTTGGAGCCTGTCATGATCATTCCGGTGGAGCCTGCAGTTGGTCCAAAGACGCAAATGGAGTAGTAGTATAGTATGGTATGGCATGGTATGTAATATGAAGGAATGAATGTTTAATTTCGGTTTGTATTTCATTTATATAATTAGACTATGTAAGCTTTATAACCTTGGATTTGAACGATGTTTTATAAGTCGTTTCCTCATATGATTTCTATTTTGGTAAAAGTAGTTTTCTCTTTTAATTATGCTTCCACAAAATTTTTATAAATAATTTCTTTTAAGTATGAAAAATGGAAGAATGATTTATTAACGATTCAGATTTTTGCACACTCTGATAATCCCCATTTATTAGAAATGATTTTTAATTAAGGTTAATGAGCTTTTAAAATGGTTTAAGGAAATCCGAGTCGTTACAGTCTCCATGCATGATTTATTGAAATCACTCACAGTCTCCTAGCATACCGTGCCATAGGCATATAACTGAATAAAGGAGATGTTCAATGATCGTAAAAGTCAAATAATACCCTTATCTGGCTTAGGGATTAGAAACTTAATGACAAGAAATATACATCTATTATATTACCTGTTTTGAACAACAACAACTAGGGGTGGGACGATTTGGTTCGGTTCAGTTCGGTTCAAAATTAGAATAGAACTGAGTTGGTTCGGTTTTTCATTTTAGAAAACTGAAATTGAACTGAGAGAGTTCGGTTCTCCTCGGTTCGGTTCTCTTCGGTTCGGTTCTAATCGGTTCGGTTTTGGTTCTAATCGGTTCGATTTTTTATGGCATCAATTTGTATGTTTTCGATTTGATTTTTCAGCTTTGTACTCGATTTGAGATTGGTTCGACGATTTGGTTCTCTTAGTTTTTTTCGATTTAATTTAGTTCCTAACTTTCCTAATAGATTTCATGCTACTTAATTTTTTTAATTATCCTAATTATCTCTTTTAAACTCTGATTTGGCACAAAAAATCCAACAGTGCGCAATATTACATAACAACAACTAAATAGCACATTAAACTCATAGTTTCATGATAGGAATAAATTTAGAGTTTCCACAAAGGTTAACAATTCTAATATTGAAAACAGATTCTAAACTGTGAATCAATAATTAAACAAACAACAATTTCTTAATTAAGATACAAAAGCAAATAATACATATATTTATAGATCTCCAACCGGTCAATCTATGAACAAATTTCAAAGTTCAATCATTTAGGCAACACTCAACCTCACCATACAAACATTTTCTTTACCATTAATTCAAAAAGTTTTCAATCCTATAATCCTAAATACATAGCAAGAACTTTCCTCCACAATATAATTAAAATTCATTAATGTAGATTCTTACATCCAAAACTAGAAACAAAACCAATCTTAACAATGTTTACAAATTGAGGGTGGGTTGGGATTTTTTTATATAATCGGTTCAGGTCTCGGTTTACTCAGTTTTTACCACATAGAACCGAGAACCGAACCAACATTTTTGGTTCGGTTTGGTTCTAAACTAAAATTTTTTCCTTATTTACACCGAATCGAACCGATCAAAATAGTTCGGTTCGGTTCAGTTACCCGGTTCGAACCGAACCGATTCCCACCCCTAACAACAACAAACACATTTTAATATGTTGAATGTGCGTAAAATAAAATAGACCCTAAACCGGGTCAATCAAACTCAGTTTGAATGATAAAGTTGATCTAAAAATATTTAAATGCATGCTTAATTGAAATGTGAACAGTGAAAATATAATATAATATAAAAATGTGATAGTAATAAAAATATACGTGTCATTTTAGTATGACACTCATTTTAAACTAATTATTTTATAAAAAGTATACAAATGCAATGCATATATAACAACCTTGTAACGGCTAGGTTTTTCTTTTTCTTTAAAATGCGAAAAAAATTTAAAATTTTTGTAAAACAACAACTTAAATCGCTATTAACTAAAATCAGAGTTTCTTCTAAAAACCACACCGTTAAATTCTTTCTCTGATACTCGTTGTTTAAATCATAGACATGTATGAACATAAATTATTTTTCTTGAAAACATAACGGAATTTTAAATAAACTATTTGCGGGATAGACATAACTAATTACATTTATATTTACAAAACTATTTTTCTCTTGATGTTTTTAGTTTTTTACCTTTAGTCTTTAGCCTTGTCATCCACATCACTTGCCCGTGTAAATCTCTCATCAACCTCTCATCTTTAAATAAATCACAATATCACGATCACCTATACCACAAGTAAACTGTAAGCCCAAAGGCTTAGTAAGGAATTGATCAATGCAATATGTGTGTCTCTAACTCATTATGTTGGAATGGGTTTCGCCCAAGCCGTTCTTTACTCACAATTCCATATATCTGACTCGTGGATCGAGTTGGTATATTAGGGAACCTAGCATGCAATGGTGGGGAATTCAGCATCTAATTCCCTAGATTAGACAAGCTTTCTATCCCAAGGACGGGAATATTAAATTTGGTTTTCCGAGTCTACCGATTAGATCTGAACCATTAACTCGACCACTAATTCCCTTACGTACATTATTCTTCATTTTCATATCACATCATGAATACCAACCCGTTCATGGTATCTCCTAAGGGTTTTTATTACCATGGACGCGTGACTATGCAACATGACTAATAGAATACAAGTCCATACTACAAACATCCAATTCACCAAAGAATGAACTATAAGTGTAACGACCCGGATTTTCTTAAACTGTTTTAAAAGCTCATTAACCTTAATTAAAATCATTTCTAATAAACAGGGGTTATCAGAGTGCATAAAAGCCGAATCGTTAATAAAATCACTCTTTCATTTTTCGTTCTTAAAAGAAATTGTTCGTAAAAATTTGCGGAAGCATAATTAAAGAGAAACCTACTTTTATTGACTAGATGAATCAGAAAACGGTATTCAAAACCTAATTGAAATTCAAGATTTTTAGGTCCAAATAAAAGATACACAATATTTAAATAAAAGCGATAGAAGGAAAACGTAACGTTCATGAACGTAACCATACAACATTTCCTTTTTTGTTTATTCTTCGGTGTCGTACCATACCATACTACTACTCTACTAGCATCATTGTCGGACCAACTGCAGGCTCCACCGGAATGACTTCTTCCTTAATCACTAACATAATTCTCTCGTTCCCTACACTACAAGTAAGGGCATGAGCTTATGCCCAGTAAAGAGATGGGGAAAATAAATATGCATTTCTCTCTTTAGTTCTTCTTGGAATGGGGGCTGCCCAAATGAAATTCCTTTATTACATTCGTTTTCATCGTTCGTTTTGTTTGTTTTTAACTCGTATGTCGAGTTGGAAATTGGAGGTTGTCCTTTGAGATGGCCTAGCTGTACGGATTCTAACCTCTTGTGTGTATACTAGTCCCTTTCCCGACTTGGTGAGGGTGTATCCTAGTAGCTAGGCTAGATTCGGACTATCCATCTACCCCAATTCTCTATTTGTTCCCTTTTTCAGGCGTATCTCACCTTCCGGGTTCTTTTCTTTCTCCTCCGGCGTATCCCGCCTTTGGAATTCTTCCTCTTTCAGGCATATCCCACCTTTAGAGTTTCTTCCCTCCTGGCGTATCCCGTCAGGGGGTTTCTTCGGTGGTGGACGTATCTCGCCCATCCTGAACATTTCATTTTCTTAGCATTTTTTCTCACTCGTGCATGTGGGTACCATTCCGAAGGATACCCTCCTACTTGGTTTCTATTAGTCATGAACTCAACCTCTTTCTTCCTAAACAAACAACACATATTTGAGGAACAATAAGCAACATAGGAAAATTCACAATAAGGTATACATAAACAAACACAAGGACATGCTTCTCATTCAAAAGTAATGACGGTGTTCATCTAATCATAACGCTTAATCCAGCGAAACAGAACATGCTTCCATGTATGTTAGGAATTTAACATATTCAACATTCCTCACTTTCAACAAAAGAACTAACAACTAAACATGCTTTTACTAGATGATACGCAAAAGAACTAACAACTAATCACGCTTTTACTAGATGATACGTAATAAGAAAATAATAACAATCAGTTAAATGTACAGCGGAATTATGTTGTTGACAATAAGGAAGTAAATCATGCTATTGACAGTACATAAATCAGTAACGAAACGAACATGTTTTTACCCTAGCTATACAATAGTGAATCACAACATCTATCATGCTTACTAAACTGTAAAAGTATGTAGCAGAATTTTTATGACTAAATATACTTTTGAATGGTTAAAATATAACAAAACAACCAATGACATATACTCATATAATTAAGGAATATTGTAAAGGAATCATGGAGTCTTTTACTAACATCAAAATCTCTTCTTTTTCAACAATATGTAAAGGATCATGACATCATTTTATATGTAACGACCTGGATTCTCGAAATTTCTGAAAATGCGTAAAAAAATTTAAAATTTCTTTTTGATACAAATCAGAGTGCGCGAATCCGAATCGATACTAACTCTTTCTTAAAACTCGTCGTGAAAATTGACTTATTAAATATGCGGAAGCATTATAAAATATCCCTTTTTAAATCGTAAGAAAATTCTTCAAAGGAAATACCAAACAATACTAAACCATTCAATCATTTCGTCTATCAAATAAACCTTGATCATTATTTCATTGATTCACAACCGTTTTCCTTTCCTTTGTCATTGCCTTGCCAACCCGAATCTCATGTGTGTGAAATCATCCATCCCTGTTTCGTTACGTGTTCATCATCTACTTCTTATCTGTTCGTCGTATTACCTACACCACAAGTAAGGACATGAGCTTTCGCCCAGTAAGGAGATGGGGTAAAACAATCATAATATACACATATAAATCGCTCTTTAGTTTTCTTGGAATGGATTCCGGTCAAAACCAAATCTTTCTTTACGTTCGGTTGCATTCATTCTTCCCTTCGTTCGTTACTCGTATGTCGAGTTGAATTAAAGAAACCTTGGGAAGAGGGAGTAGCCTATCGGATATTAACCACTTTGGGTAGTTGATCCCGTACCCGAATAGGGAGGAGACTTGACCAACTACTTGATTAAACCCGCACTGCCCTTCCGTTCTTTAATTCTCATTTCATCATCATCACTTTCTGTTGCGTTCGTTCTTTCTTTCTCTCATTACTCGTACGTCGAGTTGAATTAAAGAAACCTTGGGGATAGGGAGTAGCCTATCGGATATTAACCACTTAGGGTAGTTGGTCCCGTACCCGAATAGGGAGGAGACTTAGCCAACTACCTGATTAAACCCGCACTGCCCTTCCGTTCTTTAATTCCCATTTCATCATCATCTATCATCATTTCATCATCATTCTTTCATTTTATTTATTCATTTTTTTCCCTCACATTGTGTTTGTGAGTACTCACCCCGTCGATGATACTCCCTATTTGTCTCTAGGTAGCATTCCCTATTTGTTTCTATTATTATAAACATAATTATATAATAGGAAAAGAATCTCAATAATTCATACCCATAGAAGAACAACCATAAGAAAAATAGAAAATCATACGGAATTACAGAAATTGAATGAGAATAAATAACTAGTAAGGCAAGAGGTTCAACAAGAAATACAACTATGACAGTACAAGAATTTACTATTTTAACATGCTTTCATTCATTAATAACAATAGCAGTTAGAATTCATTGAAATAGCGAAGCATGCTTTTTAATTTATGAAGCACAATAACAAATATTAATTGAATCGAAACTCCTATACATGCTTCTCTAGTGATGATAAACAACAGCAGCTAATAATTGAATTGAACAAACGAACATGCTCTTTAGTCCATTGAATGTTGTAATAATACTATTAAATCGATGTGTATGAAACAAAATCACAAGGACATGCTATACGTGCTCATTAACAATTAAAGACAAAACAATGATATGTGCATCTTAAGCATGTTATCTATAGCAATGAAACAACAAAGCATTCTTTTATTCAACGAACACTTGGACGAAACAGCGAAAAGTACTTCTCAACAACGAATAAAACTAAAAACGAAATAGAAAATTCATACTCGTAGGATGGCTATAATTACAGCAGTAATAGAATGAATTGAACAGTGAAATATCTCTAACTAATCATGCTTCAGTTTACAAATGATTCATGGAGTTACGTTTAATGAGTAATTAACGAAAACATGCTCAATAGTTTGGTTCAACACATGCTTAATGATTTGGTTCAACAAGGAACATACTAAATGAAATTATCAACTAAAACCAGAAGGTTTCTATCCAGAACCAAGAAATGAATATTTATAAACTATCAACAATTAGTATAAAATCCTTATTTAGCAAACAAAGACAAAAATCTGAAATTTGATTTACAATATTCATGCATCTCACTTCCTTAGCCAAATCTCCATTCGTTTGATCCATCGGTAAAATCACATGATAGTAGTTCATTTTCCGGAATAAACATCTTAGCATGCTATCAAGTATAACATGCTCAACATACTCTATACAGAACAAAATTGACAGCAACTTACTTACACATCAGTTCTTGAACAACCATTTAATCATAGATGAGAGGGGAACTACAATACTTATATTTCACATCACTAGACATATCTTAGATAACATTATTAGCAAAGTAAAACAGCGTATCAAATTAAAACATCAAGGAAATTGAACAAGTAATTATATAGTTCTACAGCTTATCACTACGACAATTAAGCAAAACACTAAACACACACACGTTTTACTTGTGGGTAGGGCTTTGACGGCCAAGACTACCACTTCCTTACCATTAAAGGATTTACGGAGCAGGGAAAGCTGCACTACAAGCTCTACAACTCACAACCAGCAGTCCCTAGCACACAACAGCTGCTTCAACTGCTTCACTCACTGGCTCACATCACATCTCACTTCTCCCTCAGACCTTCACTCTCTCTTGGTCACTCTCTTCCTCACAGGGCTTCTTTTTCTTGCTTCCAGGAACTTAGAGGAGGAGACATATATTACCTGGAGGGAAGACAAACCCGTGGCTAGAGGAAGACAAATTGGACACCTAGGGGACAGGCGTGCTTCTATGCATGGGGGAAGACTTTTTCTCACCGAAAGTTTGCGAATAATGTCGAATTTCGTCCAATCTTTCTGACTTTTATTCCTAATTTTTCGCAGATCTGCTGCATTTCGGACGATTGCGGACGCTGTACTGTCGTCGGCATCGTCCGCAACCCCCAATTTACACCACAAAATTTGCATCCTCAATGCGTCCGTACCGTCTGAAATCTGGTTGCAGACGCCAATGTGTTGTCCGCACAGTCCGAAATGCGTCGTCCGCATGTCCAAAAAATTGGATAGATTCAAATCGGAGGCCATTTTCTGTGTCCTCAGCGTCCGCATGTGTAGTCCGCGACACACCAGCTTAAGACAAATTCAAATCGGACGCCTCTTATTCGCGTCTGCATCGTCCTCACGCATCCGAAGGTTCCTAAACTCAATACAGATTCGTGGCGGACGCCAATTTCCACATCCTCGACGTCCGTATGTAGCGTCCTTAAGCATCCAGCTCAAAATAGATTCATCGCAGACGCCAATTCCCGCGTCCGCACTTCCCCAGCCAGCGTCCGTAACACTTCAAAACAGTGGGTTTAGGACGCAAAATGGCGTCCTGAGGCGTCCTCAAGTCCATTTTCTTCACATTTCTTTATCTTTTCACACTCAACTCGATTCCCCGATATTTCATTCATCAATACACATCGCCAAATGATACTTCTAGATATGTGATGCAATATTTTGATAATTTCATCACTTCGATTATATCACGTATACAAGGACAAACGTTACATAAATTACTCAAAAGCTTAACGCTCCAACGCCTTTGGTAATATCCCGATAATTATTTATCTTAAAATATCGGGATGTTACATTATATCATCATACAGAAATTACTTTTAACATCACAACATCTTTAACGTCACTAGGAATCTGTAAAGAGTTCATTCATGCTTCTCTTCCATACTTCTATTTAGACAATTTAAGATCATTCCTCTGGTTTATTCAAGCTCAATCAACACTTTCCAATTTGAACAAAAGAAATATGCAACATCTAACATAACCTTTACAGAGAAATGAGAGAGTTTAAAACAAAATAGACAAATATATGGCAATGAAAAATAAGTACGATGACAGAATTTCTCCAACAAAACCATCACTTCACACACACAATACTTGGGTGTAAGGCACAAGGCCAACACAACCAATTCCTTACCTTTTGAAGTTGAATGTCATCACGTACAACAGCTTCCTTCCCACCAGAACCTCTCTCAGAAGAAAACACTCAGCAGAAAAACAGAATGCAGGAGGAGAGGTCGCTATCCATTAAATATAGGAAGAGCTTACCTAGAAGACAATTGGAGACATGGCATGCACGTAGGGTGGCTTCTTTGTGGGCTACAGAACTGCTATGAAGACTTTCGTGCGAGAATTAACTCGCTAAACGTCTAGTTACTTTGATTTTTTCTGACTTTTAATTCATAGATCTGCTGTCTTTGTGATGCTTGCGGACGCTATACTGTCGTCCGCATGCGTATACAATACCAAATTACACAGCAAAGTTGGCATCCTCAATGGGTCCGTACCGTCTGCAGGAGCGTTGCGGACGCAATTTAGTCATCCGCATCATCGTCCGCAAGGTGTCGTCCGAATTGTCCCAAAAATTGGACAGATTCATTCAGATGCTATTTTTCAGCGTCCACAATCGTCCGCATCATCCGAAACACACCAGTTTTGAGACAGATTCATTCGGGCGCTATTTTTCTGCATCCGCTTCGTCCGCACATCCCCAGCCAGCGTCCACAACATCACAAAACAGTGAGTTTAGGATGCCGTTTGGCATCCCGAGTCGTCCACAACTGCTGGGAGACTCTTCAAACGTGTTACGGATGACACGTCGCGTCCACAGGCATCCTTAAGTCCATAATTCCATCATTTTTCATATTTTCTTCTAAATATTGCCCAAATTAAATGCCTACGAGGTTATATATCGCAACATAACATCCATAGAACGATGTAATATATAGATATCAAACCTATTTTATTTTCAACATAATAATTACATCGCTTAATTAGAAATTTAGAATCGGGTTGTTACAATAAGTACAATCATGAAATTTTGAGTACAATCCAACAATGAATCTAGCACTCCATGCTAACAAGAAATAGTCATGTATAACTTAAGTAAGACAGTCAACAACCACACTAATGAACATCGAAATCAGTGGAAGCTAACAGTAGAAGAACATCAATTCCATTAGCAATTAAAACAACTAATGTACTTCATGATTCACTAGAAATTCACAGCATATATCAACGAATCGTTAATGTCTTAACAACAGTTATCATGCTAGAATTACTAACATGTAACAACTAATAAGACATGTTAAAATACTTGGATACCAATAGTAAGATTTGAAGTCTAACAATGAATTAAAACAACATACATGCTTTATAATTTGATAGCGAATATGTAATATAGCAGCAAAATAAACATGCGTGCATGCTTGACAAGTTGATAGTAAATTACAAACTATACGGCGACAAAATAAATGAACATACATACATCGAAATTTGCTAAACATAACTACAGAACAACAGTGAAATAAAAATGAATTCGCAATAGTTAAAACATGCTAATATACTCTGAATTTTACAGAAATCAATTACAGAACATCAGTGAATTCTACAGCAAGTTTAAAAATTAGAACGTGTTAACATGCTTTAAAATTGATTGAATTAACAATAACATAACAACAAATTATAACAACCAATAAGACATACAAACGTGCTTCGGAATTGACGGGATTAATTACGGAATAACAACTATATTATGCTTAAAATCGAATTAGGAAACGACAGCGAAATAGATATTAAATGTATATACGTGCTCTATTTTAATAGGAATTGCAGCAGTGAAAAACATGTAGGATGAATGACAGCGTGCAAGATATTAAACTCTAAAAATCAGATCAACAACATATAAACACAACAACTATAGAGATTAAGCAACAACTTATGATTGAACAACAACCAATATATATATATATATATATATATATATATGAACATCCAATATAAGTCAAGCAACAATTGGGAAGAACGAATAGTATTCTCAAGAGTTAAGAGCCTCTAATAATCAACTAAGAACTAATCCAAACCAAACAATATCCATAGTCAAAGTTACGGGATTTAAACAAGGGAAATATATAGAATTCTCACAAGGAAAAACATAGAATTCATACAAAAGGAAACAATTGACTCTACTTGTGGTGTATGGCCTCCAAATGGCCAAGACTTACTCAATTACTTACCTTAATTTCGTAGCTACGAAGTGTTCAATCAAAAATCAGCAACACTCACTCCTCAACACTCAATTTCTCCTAATTATTTCTCTCACAAGTCTAACTTTGCAAAATGCCAAAGTCCAGCTCATTCACACCCTAATAATCTATATAAAATTTGTGGGAATCATTGTACATTCCAGCACTAATCCTAACTTTACATAAAAAAACTCAAATTTCCACAAATTAATGTATAAAACCAAAAACTCATACCTTCTTTTGATCAATCAAGCAACATAGGCATTATTCAACTCCAAAATTGGCTTGAATGGGTCGACTTTGGTATGTGGACATTTTGGTTGTCGCAAGAGTGGAGAGAATTTGGAGGAAAATGGTAAGAAGACATCTTAAAAGCAGATTCCTCGCGAATCTGTGTACTTGCGGACGACTGAGGATGAGTCCTTCGCGTCCTTGCTGTATTCGCAGCTCATAAATCTTCAGTCCTTTTTGACCTTACGGACGCTGTCCCTCATCTGCACCTATCATCAGCACTCATCCGCATTGTCCCAAAAATATTATAGATTCAATCGGCCGATGAACTTTGTCGTCCACATGCGTCTGCAGTCATCCGCAAACTGGTGGAAGATAGTTTGGGACGCAAAGTCTCGTCCTCAACTCTGCAAAGTCTCGTCCGGCGTCAGCACCTAGCATTCATTCCTGGCGTCCGTGATCATCCGCAACGACACAATGGACAGTGAGGACGCCAAATAGCCATCCTTAGGCGCCCCCAACTCACATTTTCTAATATTTTTTTAACCTTTTATACTTAAATCATTCCCAATATTCACCCAAACAATTGTGTGATATAATTCAACTTCATTAATTGTTGTCCCCATATTTAACGTATTTATTTTACGATATTCATAATACCAAGACGAGAAAATAACGGGGTTCTTCCTTGGTAATATCCTGATGAATATCCAGTTAATTCAAATACTCTCAATTATTTTTCAATTAGACTTATTAAATTATATTATGGAATTTTGGGATATTACATTCCCCCCTTCTTATATAAAATTCGTCCTTAAAATTTGTTCATTGTAACTACTCTGTCGGTTTAACTACCAACTTAACTGCTGACCGTTCCATACAGTACTTTTAAAACTCTTTTCCAATCTTTTGAAAGATTGCACAATTTCTACTTAGCCAAAGCACAACCAATTTGCAAAACACAAATTGAAGCTCAAGTCATCTAAATTTCAATCATATTCATTACAAAGAAGAACCTCCTCAAAAACTTCATCTCATTTTGTCGATCCAACTTGATCTACTTCACTACAATCATTGTGAAGAAAACCTTCACTAAAATTCCATTTCTTCTTGTTGAATATTATGAACCAACTTTTGCAATATAAGCAACTTTACTAAACCTATTCGCAAGTCACATTCACAACACATCTCATTCTTGATGCTTTTGTACCCTAAACTACCATCATCGCATACCCCTTCTTGTTGGTTTTCTTCCCAACATTGGGTAGTTCTTAACCAAATGTCCAATCTCTTCATATGTTAAACATTGTTTAGAGCCGACTGAACAATTTTCAAACATTCTTTTCCCCCACAAATATTACATGATCCAACATGAGGAACCTCAAGAAATGTAGTATTTGACACATACGTCATCTAAGCATCGCTTTCAACTATCAAAACATTCATCCAAAGTAATTTATTTTACACTTTTAACCTTTGAAGATGCAACATTTCTTTTGAAATGACATGATTCCAAGGGTATGTCTTTATTTCTTTGTGACAAATTCAAAATGAATGTTTCCTTAGTCATCCGCTAATATGCCACAAGGTCCCTTGACTAGATTAAGAGCCTAAGAAATTTCTAATTTGTTTGCTCATTTTGCAGGGGATCAATTCTATGCTAATCTTGGAGGAGAACCAACAATTGAAGACATGGAGAAACCCTTAAATTTATTGGTTTGAAAAATGGAGAAAACAATGCAAGGTGATGTTCCTCTCGGCCTTCAAGAAAAACACTCCCATTAAGATCGTGTGTTCAATCCTTTTGCATATTTTATGCTAATGCTTTTTGGAGGTTATTGGGCTTGTGTATTTGGAGATTTGCATGGTTTAAGAAAAGAAAATTTTTTATCAGAAATGGTGTGGTAATGCTATAGTCCATGGACCACACAAGTTATGCCCACTTGGTCACTTAGTCGAGTGGTAATCAACATTCACATTGCCATTTTATTTGTCATTTGTTTTCTTTTCTTTTTCCTTATTTTGTAACCCTAATGAGGACACTATATATAGTACTTTTACAGCTACTGAACAGCAGTGAACATTTGACAAAAGACCTAGTTTTTGAAGAGATACTCTTCACCTCATTTGTAAGGAGTATCGGCTAAGCTTTTTGGAGTAGATCTGAGTGAATGAGCCACCATTTCTTCAATCCTTGTTCATTTTGGTTGAAGATCTTATTGTCCCTCCTTGCCCTGCTGCCTCTAAAGTAATAGATCCAAAGTGTAAGTGAGGTAAAATGCACATTCCAGCCAGGTTGGAGACACTCCTTTTGGAGTTCAATCAAACCAAAGGTGCAGATCGGTTCACCTTTGGCTCCTTCCGAATCTACCTTCCATTTTGCTTCAACATTCTCAGTACCAAAGTTACTAAAACCAAAACCAAGATCACCTTCTTCTCATCAAGGTTCAAAGGAAAGAAAAATCAACAAAAAAGAAGTTTGGGTTCAGAAGTTACGCACCTTTCTTTACTAAACACTCAATTTGCTGATTCCATCCAAACTCCGAGCAGCTTTCATACGAGATCTCAAGTTGCACACAAGCTTTAGATCTAAAATTTGGAATACGTAAAATAGATATATGGGAGAGTGAGGTGTTAAAAAATCAGTTTCATAGAAGTCTATGAGAGGGAGGTCCACTGTCACCAACTGGAAGCAGGTGCTGGAAAAGTTCACATGCCACCACCTACTTGCAAGTGGGCGAATTGCGTGTACGTGTCCATTTTTCATTGGACCGATTCTTGACCCCTCTCTTGGAGGCACGTCATCCACTCACTGGTTGATCTTCCACAAGCCGTTATGATTTAAATTTCTAAACTACTTCCCTCTCATCCATCATAAATTTCGCAGTTTGAAACCTAGCATAAGCAATCTTCTTTTTTCGTACTTTTCATTTCAAGTTCATAAAATTATAATTATCTTCTCCTATAAATAATGGCCTAAGTCATCAAATCTCTTAAAACTCATAATCTTTGAAAAAGTTTTATCATTTTTCGTCCAATTAAGTTATTACCATATTCCCAAAGTTTGAGTCAGACAATTCTACACTCTCATAATCCTACAATTCACATCGTAACAAGGATCATCATTCCATCTTGCTTCCTTCTCTGATTCTTACTCGTTTCCATTTCAATTTTTGTTTATGTTTCAGTATTCGTATCTGTTTTAGTATCCGTATTCGTATGTGTATTCGTTTCTATATCCGTATTCGTATTTGTTTCTATCTCCGTATCCATATCTATCTCTGTATCTATATCCGTCTCTGTTCCTGTTTTCATTTCCATTTCCGTCTCCATATATGTATCTGTATCCGTATCTATTCCTAGAAATTTATTCCTAGAAGTGTATGTCTAGAATTTAACTTATAGAAATTCATTTCTAGAAATTCGTCTCCATTTTTGTATCTGTGCCCATTTCTATTTCTGTTCCTGTGTCTGTTTCCGTTTTCGCGTCCGTATCAGTTTCTGTGTCTATGTCTATTTTCGTGTCTGTATTTATGTCTGTGTCTATGTCTGTTTCCGTTCCCATATTTGTGTCTGTATCTATGACTGGAAACTTATAAGCAATTCATTCCTTTATGAAATCCGATCCATAGCCTCATTTATCTTAAGAACTCTTCACGTCATAGAATAAACTACATCTCGAATTCTTTACACCATACTCCCTCAAGAATTTCATTCTTACATCCTTGTATGGGGTAGTGTACATTATGCTCATTATTGTTCACCAGGTGCACAACGAATAACAATGACACTTCATACTTGCGCACATTTCTTGAAATTGACATTCTTGACAAAGCTAAAAAAATTCCATTAATTTCCTCGTTCTTATTGTACAATTATCGTAGCAAATTTTTTTAATTCTCTCTAAGTCTCTACAGCTCCAACCTTGGCTATCTCAATGGAGTCCCACCAAGATCTTAAATCCTTAGCCAACGAAATACAACACAAGTTATCCATCTCAACTTCGCCACTCAAATTAACTTCTCAGCACCGTCTGAATCCATATTAAAATTTGTAAGGAATTCTCTCTTATCGTTTAGCTTCTATACTTTCTCTTTTATGCTTCTTCTCTTCCTCTTCGGATTTCATTCACGATTTTTCTCTATCGGTTTTATTTCCTAATTAAATGCGTTGTTAGGCCTTTCGACATATTCTCATCCTAAAACACACTTATTTGGGTTCATTTCCATTTGTCTATCACTTTTCATTTCTATACGTAATCATTCTCATAAACTTCACTATCTAACTTATAAACAATCTCGACTAAACCCTCCACTGCTTCTCTTTAAATAAATCACAATATCACGATCACCTACATCACAAGTAAACTGTAAGCCCAAAGGCTTAGTAAGGAATTGAGGAATGCAATATGAATGCCTCTAACTCATTATGTCAGAATGGGTTCTACCCAAGCCGTTCTTTACTCATAGTTCCATATATCTTACTCGTAGATCGAGTTGGTATATTAGGGGACCCTAGCATGCAATGGTGGGGAATTCAGCATCTAATACCCTAGAGTAGACAAGTTTTCTATCCCAAGGACGGAAAGATTAAATTTGGTTTTTCGAGTCTACCGATTAGACCCAAACCATTAACCCATCCACTAATTCCCTCACGTACATTATTCTTCATATTCCTCTCACATCATGAATACTAACCCATTCGTGGTATCTCCTAAGAGTTTATATTACCATGGACGCGTGCCTGTGCAACACGACTAATAGAATACAAGTCTACACTACAAACATCCAATTCACCAAAGAATAAACTATAAATACAATCACGGAATTTGGAGTACAATCCAACAACGAATATAAGCACCCCATACTAACAAGAAATAGTCATGTATAACTTAAGTAAGATAGTCAACAACCACACTAACGAACATTGAAATTTGTGGAAGCTAACATTAGAAGAACATCAGTTCCACTAGCAATTAAAATGACTAATGTACTTCATGATTCACTAGAAATTCACAGCATATATCAACAAATCCTTAATGTCATAACAACAATTATCATGCTAGAATACATGTAACAACTAAGAAGACATGCTAAAATACTTTGATAGCAATAATAAGATTTGAAGTCTAACAACAAATTAAAACAACATACATGCTTTATAATTTGACAGCGAATATGTAATATAGTAGCGAAACAAATGTGCGTGCATGCTTGACAAGTTGACAGTAAATTACAAACTATACAGCGGCAGAATAAATGAACATACATACGTCGGAATTTGTTAAACATAACTACGGAACAACAGTGAAATAAAAATGAATTCGCGATAGTTAAAACATGCTAATATACTCTGAATTTTACATAAATCAATTATAGAACAGCAGTGAATTCTATAGCGAATAACAATTAGAACGTGTTAGCATGCTCTGAAATTGATTTAATTAACAACAACATAACAACAAATTACAACGGCTAATAAGACATACAAACGTGCTTCGGAGTTGACAGGATTAATTATAGAACAACAACTATATTATGCTAAAAAATTGAATAAGGAAACGACAGCAAAACGGATAATAAACATGTATACGTGCTCTATTTTAACAGGAATTACAGCAGTGAAAAACATGTAGGATGAATGACAATGTGCGAGATATTAAACTCTAAAAATCGGATCAACAACATATAAATTAAACAACAACCTATAAACACAACCACTATAGAGATTAAGCAACAACTTATGATTGAACAACAACCAATATATATATATATATATATATATATGAACATCCAATATGAGTCAAGCAACAATTGGGAAGAACGAATAGTATTCTCAAGAGTTAAGAGCCTCTAATAATCAACTAAGAACTAATCCAAACCAAACAATATCCATAGTCAAAGCCACAGAATTTAAACAAGGGAAATATATAGAACACTCACAAGGAAAAACATAGAATTCATACAAAAGAAAACAATTGACTCTACTTGTGGTGTAGGGCCTCCAAATGGCCAAGACTTACTCAATTACTTACCTTAATTCATAGCTATGGAGTGTTAAATCAAAACTCAGCAACACTCACTCCTCAACACTCAATTTCTCCTAATTATTTCTCTCACAAGTCTAACTCTGTAAAATGCCAATGTCTAGCACATTCACACCCTAATGATCTGCATAAAATTCATGGGAATCATTGCACATTCTAGCACTAATCCTAACTTTACATAAACAACTCAATTTTACATAAATTAACGTATAAAACCTAAAAATCATACCTTCTTTTGATCAATCAAGCAGCATAGGCATTATTCAACTCCAAAATTGGTTGGAATGGGTCGACTTTGGCAAGTGGGCATTTTGGTTGTCGCGGGAGTGGAGAGAATTTGGAAGAAAATGACAAAATGACAACTTAAAAGCAGATTCCTCACGAATCTAGGTACTTGCGGATGACTGAGGATGAGTCCTTCGTGTCCTTGTCGCATTCGCAGCTCATAGTTCTTCAAACATTTTTCACCTTGCGGATGTTGTCCCTTGTCTGCACCTATCATCTGTACTTGTTTGCATTGTGCCAAAAATATCACAGATTCAATCAAACGATGAACTTTGTCGTCTGCAGTCATCCGCAAACTTGCGGAAGATAGTTTGGGACACAAAGTCTTGTCCTCAACTCTACAAAGTCAACTCTTCTGTGTTGCAGACGAGTCCGGTGTCCTCAACTAGAGTCCACGATCATCCACAACGACACAATGGATAGTGAGGACGCCAAATCGTCGTTCTTAGGCGTCCCCAACTCACATATTCTAATATTTTCTAAACATTTTATACTTAAATCATACTCAATAATCACCCAAACAATTTTGTGATATAATTCATTTTATACTTAATTGTTTATTTTCTAATTCTACTTAGGCAGAGCACAACCAATTTGAAAAACACAAATTGATGCTCAAGTCATCTAAATTTCAATCACATTCATTACAAAGAAGAACCTCCTCAAAAACTTCATCTCATTTTGTTGAACCAACTTGATATACTTCATTACAATTATTGTGAAGAAAACCTTCACTAAAATTCCATTTCTTCTTGTCGAATATTGTGAACCAACTTTTGCAATATAACCAACTTTACTAAACCTATTCGCACCTCACATTCACAACACATCTCCTTCTTAATGCTTTTGTACCCTAAACTACCATCATTGTATACAACTTCCTGTTGGTTTTCTTCCCAACATTGGGTCATTCTTAACAAAATGTCCAATTGCTTCACACATTAAACATTGTTTAGAGTCGACTAAACAATCTTCAAAAATTCTTTTCCCCCACAAATATCACATGATCCAACATGAGGAACCTCAACAAAGGTAGTATTTGGCACATACGTCATCTGAGCATTGCTTTCAACTATCAAAACATTCATTCAAAGTAATTTATTTCACACTTTTAACGTTACTTAACCTTTGAAGATGCAACATTTTCTTTTGAAATGACATGATTCCAAGGGTATGTATATATTTCCTTGTGAAAAATCCAAATGAATGTTTCCTTAATCATCCGCTGATACGCCGCAAGGTCCTTTTACTAGATACAGAGCCCAAGAAATTTCTAATTTGTTTGCTCATTTTGCAGGTGATCAATTCTATGCTAATCTTGGAGGAGAACAAACAATTGAAGACATGGAGAAACCCTTAAATTTATTGATTTGGAAAATGGAGGAAACAACGCAAGGTGATGTTCCTCTCGATCCTCAAGAAAAACACTCCCACTAAGGTTGTGTGTTCATTCATTTTGCATATTTTATGCTTATGCTTTTTGGAGATTATCATGCTGGTGTTTTTGGAGATTCGCATGTTTTAAAAAAGGAACTTTTGCGTGAGAAATTGAGTGGTGATGCTAGAGTCCATGGACCCCACAAGTTATGCCCACTTGGCCATTCACATTTCACCTAGTCGAGTGGTGATCAACATTCACATTGCCATTTTATTTGTCATTTGTTTTCTTTTATTTTTCCTTATTTTGTAACCCTAATGAGGACAATATATATAGTACTTTTATAGCTACTGAGCAGCAGTGAATATTTGACAAAAAACCTAGTTTTTGAAGAGAAACGTTTCACCTCATTTGTGAGGAATATCGGCTAAGCTTCTTGGAGTAGATCTGAGTAAGTGAACCACCATTTCTTCAATCCTTGTTTGTTTTGGTTAAAGATCTTATTGTCCCTCCTTGCCCTACTCCCTCTAAGGTAGTAGATCCAGAATGTAAGTGAGGTAAAATGCACATCCCAGCCTGGTTGGAGACACTCCTTGTGGAATTCAATCAAACCAAAGGTGCAGATATGTTCACCTTTGACTCCTCCTGAATCTACCTTCCGTTTTTCATCAACATTCCCAGTACCAAAGTTACTAAACCACTGCCAAGATCACCCACTATTTATCAGGGTTCCAAGGAAAGGAAAATCAACAGAAAAGAAGTTTGGGTTCAGAAGTTACGTACCTTTCTCTATTGAAGACTCAAGCTGCTGATTCTAGGTGACCTCCGAGCAGCTTTCATATGAGATCTCGAGTTGCATACAAGCTTTTGATCTGAAATTTGGACTGTATAAAGTGGATATATGTGAGAGTGAGGAACCCCAAAATTAGCTTCATAGGAGCTTATGAGAGGGAGATCCACCGTCACCAACTGGAAGCAACTGATGGAAAAGTTCACCTGCCACCACCTACTTGCAAGTTGGCTAATTGCTTGTATGTGTCCTTTTTCATTGGACCATTTCTTGACCCCTTGTTTAGAGGCACGTCAGTGTGGTATCAGAGATAATTTTATCTGTTTTGGGTTACATTTTGGTGATAACTTGTTATTATGATAGCAAGAAGTAGGGCTCAACAAAACCAAAACCGAGAAGCTTCAACTAGTCAACCGATTGCTCCTCAACCACCACCCACTATTAAACCATCATTGCAGCAGCAAATGGACTCTTTTAAAGAAGAGAGAAGGTTGATGTTACAACAAGTTACATTGGCACAGAGGCCCCATCCAAATACTGACCGACCCCAACAAAACCCTCTAACCGCTGGTAGAGTTCTCCGTTTTGGCCAGTCAACTTATAGGTCAAAACAAAAAGTTTTGTGCACCTCCACTCAGTTTTGCTAAGTTGCATTTCTGTTTTTCCATTGCCGATAAAACTATATGAACAATCATTAGACTTATCCAAATAATCTGTTACCCCCGATTTATCCATTAAACCAAAGGACAAAATTTCAAGACTTTGAATATGATATTAATATTTCGAGTCATAAATTTGTTTATTAAATTTAAATATATTTGTTTAAATTACATAAGAGGAGGAACAATTTCAAGACTTTGCTTTTATGAACTGTATCCTGGCCTAGTTTTCTTTTTATCATCCTTCTTTTCATTCTTTTTTGGAAAAATGACAAATTAACCATTATCATTTGTGGTCAATGACAAGTCAACCACTATTTTTTATTTTCTAACAAATTAACCACTGATGTATAGAAAAATGACAAAGCCAATATTGTTGTCATGTTTTCCATTAACAACCTGATGTGGAACGATTCGTAGACAAACTGTCGCGACTTCGTTGTTTTCCAAGAAAAGAATGTCAAATTTAGCCTGAACCACGGCAATGTCCTAGGATGCCACCGTTGTTTGTCTTGTTAAAAACTTCTTGAGGGCTTAAACACATGATTTTGGGCTCAAGAAAGGGGAGTCATACGGTTAACCCTATGACAAGTGATAGATCTCTAAGAGAGTTTCGATTTGATACAGTTTTTAGCTGATTCTGACACTTGTAGCCAAAATTATAGTCTTTTAAAGTTGAAAAGGTCAAAAATCTAATAAAAAGATTGGATTCGTAAAACATATACATAGACACTTTGAAGTAGCCATGAAACTCTAAAAATCGAGAATCGCTACGGACTTTGAAGTAACCATGAAAAACAGAGAGTTTTATTACTTATTCCATATTCCTTTAAACTCTTTTATTCCTTATTCCTTCCCTCTCTTGCTTTTAGTCTTTCTTCTTCGTCTCCTTGATTCCTTGAATATTTGAAAGACATGATTGAATTTTAAATTTTGAGTAAGTTTACAAAATGATAAAAAAAAAAAAAAAAAAGTGACATTTGTTTAGACACATTATCAACGTGTTTTTGACTAATCACTAATTAAATAATAATTATGAATTTCAACTAATTTGATTTATCTAATATATATCACGCGACAAGTAAATTTGTCACATATTCATAATAATTTTTTAACTATTATTTTTACCTAGTGTCAAGATGGCATTTCTTGAATTCTTCACACCTTATGCATGTTATCCTATTGTTAGTCAAAACAGTGACATTTGTATAGACACATTATACTTCAACATGTTTTTGACTAGTCACTAATTGAATAATAATTTTGAATTTCAACTAATTTGATTTATCTAATATATATCCCGCAACAAATAAATTTGTCACATATTCACGATAACTTTTTAACTACTATTTTTACCTAGTGTCAAGCTGGCAATTATTGAATTCTTCACACCTTATGCATGCTATTCTACTATTAGTTATTTATATTAGATAAGTTTGTTATATCTTACCAAGCAGCAATGAATGATTTTCACTATGTACTCTAGCTCTGAGGTTCGATTAGACTGACAGAATATAGTAATTTCTCTATATACTCCTCACGCCAACACTATTGTTGATTCTACTCGATCCTTTGTGCGACCATGATCCCAGCACTTCTCTTCACCTAGTCTTCTTCAACAGTTGACTCCTTAGTATTTCTTATCTCAGGGAGTGCTGGGTAGGCCTTCTAGCCCTCCAAACCAATGGCGCTCTTTCTGCTCCAACTCATATAGGCCAAATGCCAAATTTGGCATGAAGTGGGTCATAGTGCTACAGTTTGTTCCTTCGATCCAATGTCTTTCAAGCTCACTCCATGATCCATGAACACATTGCTCTCCTCTACTAACACAACTCCATGACAAGCTGCTCTCTCATTTAGCTCTATTCCTTCCTCTCGGTGCCTAGACTTGGGAACTTGTAATCACTTCAAAAATATAACAACTAGTACTATATGTACAATTTGCCTTCTTAGTAAATCTCATCGTCTACTCTTCTCCACTTTTCTGTCTTACTCTCCTAAGCTTTATGGTTTGGTTCACACATATTTATGGGGCCTTCCTATGAAATTTCAATCACCGGTTATCGTGACTTGTTATTAATAATTGATGATTTTGGTTGTTATACGTAGATATATTTTTTTAAAACAAAAGATTAGGTTCTTGGGTTTATCCCTCCCATTCGAAGCTAAGTTACTAACTGAGTATGGTCCTATGCTACCTATTGGTGTTCTCAATTCCAAGTCTTCTCATGAAGTACTCATTAATTTATCTCCTTATACACATCTACAAGTGTTCGGTAGTTAGCATTCGATTATCCACATTGTTCACATTTCAAAATACAAGTTGGATTAGTTAGAAATTCAAAACAACTTAAGTAAAGCTTTACAACCAAAGTTTTAAGGCTTTATTACCAAAGTTTTTATTTTTGAAAGTTTTCATTGAATTCAGTTGACTTACCCTAACGACATATATTCAAGTGTTAGTTTTGACGATCACCAGTTGACGTCACAAGATTAAGCCGACACTTCTTTTATTATTTTAGTATTTTATTTCGAGAATTCTACAATGATGAATTTTTATATTTAAAATTTGTAATAATAATAGTTTTGATTTCTAGTAACTATTGACATTTTTTTTAGAATACATAATCACTTTATTTCGATGTCATTATTAGATCTTCGATATGACCCATTTGGTTGGGTTCAGGCAAATTGTAACTCACTAAAATTTTTTCACTAACTAAATAAAGAATTAAATAAATAAAAAAATAAAGGGTCAAGCGGTTTATTTTATTTTCTACTTATTTTCTTTGTTAGAGTTCGATATGACCTAAATTCTATTGGGTCTGGACGGTGGGCTCGAATGGTAAATCTCATTTAGAGTTTTGTTTTTTCTATAAATTGATGTAAGCTAGTGTCGCAAAATTCACTGTTGTATTTTGGTCTTTATAGTAGAATTATTCTTTTGTTCGTGATTTTTTTCCAAAAGGGTTTTTCCAGCGTCTTGGACCGAGTATGTAACACCATGATACTTTTAATTATTGGGGTATTACAAATGATGTATTCGTAAGAATTCCATTTAGTAAGATTAAATGAAATTTACTGTAATTAAATAAATATTAATTTAAATTATAATGTTGGGATTAGTTATAATTATTTTATATCAAGGATTAAGTTATTTTTTTTACAATAAGAAATTAATTAGGTTTTATTGGAGTTTATTTAGATTTATTTTAATAAGAATAAATTAAATAAATAAATTTTTAAAAAAATTAGATGGCTGCCGCGGGTTTCCTTCGATCTCGTCCCTCTATCTCATTTTTATTGCCTACAAAGAAATGGCCAACATAGCGAAAGGTGAATGACGAACGGTGACGAGGTGTTCGGCAATGGATTTCTAGCGTGCGGTTGCTACAGCGAACAGTGGTGACATCGTGGTCACGGGTGTATAGGACTCAGGATCAGAACTCCATTTCAGCCGGCAATGTTTCTTGCTTCAGGGCTTCCGTGGGCAGTCTCTTTTGGCGACATTTGTGGTATGTCGGTCTATCTCTTCCTCCTCTTCCGTTTTCTGTTGATCGAACTTTGTTTGGGAGTGTTCGCTGCTGGATTGGTGGAAGTTGGGGAGTTTCTACTGAACTGGGCTTCGATTCAATTGGGTTGTTTCGCTAGTCTAGTCTAGCTCGTGAATGGTTCAACCCATCTGTCTTCGTGAGTCGAATCTAGCAGTTTTGAAGAAAGCTGGATGACAGAGTCGTGGAATTGAAATGCAATGATTGGATGAAAGATCAAGTTATGTGGCTGATTTTGTGGGATAGGTTTTGCATTTCAAATTTGCATTTGTGTTTAAATTCAACAAGTAATTGAGATTGTTGGTGTGAGAGAAAAGGCAGAGAAGGGAAGGCAAATATGGTGAAGATTTTCTCTTGGGCGTGATTGTTGATCTCTATCGTTGACTACTTTGTTTCCCAGAATGTTCTGTTAAATGCTAATTTCCAAGATGCTCTGTGATAATTGTAAAATTTGTGTGTTTTCCGTGTATGTTATATGTCTCATGAGCTTCATGTGTTTCTCTGTTTGGATGATTGTGTATTAAATCCCTTAAAATCTGTATTTGGTATTGGTAGTGTAGAATGGGTGATGCCCAGTAGATCATCTTGTTTCTATGTAGGTTTCAATGCTTGAATGCTCTATATTTTGTTCTCTATAATATTCCTATGTCTAGGATATTTTCTTATAATTATGTTGCTATGTGATAGTGTTAACTATATTGTCTTTTTCTTTAATTAATATGAGTATTGTCTTGAGTAGACTTCTTTCCTTGCTAAAGAAATTAACTAAAGCCATGATAGTAATAATAGTCTTATTTTGTTGAGCATGTTTAATTGTTCATAGGTGTTTATAATTAGAACCTAATCATGCTTAGGTTAATTTAATTAACAAGCATGTTAATTAATATCTTAGCTAGTTATTGGTTATTGATTTAATTGTTAATTCATTAAAAGTTGTTAATAAATCGAGTGCAGTTAACTTAATCGATTTAGTTAACCTTAGTAAATTAATCAAAGCATGGGAAGAAACTTAGGTTATAAATGACAAAAGCATGCTATTATTCTTTGAAGAGATGCTTTGTTTAATTTATTGTATAGTTTTGATTTATCTCTTGTATGTTGAATGTATGTTTATGGTTGTCTCATGACGATAGAAACAATTAGAAACACCACGGGGTGGCCACACGTCTTGAGTGAGGAAAATAACTAATATTTCTCTCGTCGGGATCAGAAGACTAATTAACAAAATTAATTAGAAATCATAGGATTCCTTAATCTATGCTCCATATACGAGATATTCCTAAGACATGTAATTATTCCTAATATACGTAATTAAATTATTGGTTTTGGGGTGGACCCATTCCAAATAATTAAATAGTTGCATTTCATATGCATAAACTCATACTCTTACTGGGTTTTTCAGCTCACGTCTTACTTGCGGTGTAGGTACACATACGCGCAGAGTTATCGAGCAAGAAGAAGCAGTTGATGATAGATTTGCACGTGCGAGCATGGTTGACTAGACTATGTAAGTGAGAGACGGATAAATTGTAATTAAATTCAATTTTCTCTTTCTAAATTGTAATTTAAATGTTTAGTTTATTTCTTTTAAATTATTATGCTTCCGCAAATGTTTTTATTTTGAAATGTTTTTAAATTCTGTAATGTTTGAAGTATTTCTAACGGACCAGATTGCACTCTGGTAGTTTTCTTTAAATTTAACTTAATTTTTAAATGTATAAAAATCAAGGTCGTTACAGAGGAGGAAAAATATTTGAGAGACACAAAAATCTCCACCTTAACATGAATTCTATGAAAGAGATCCATAGTACGTGTTCGTCAGCCTACTCCAATAAAGTGTATTCACAACACTGAATTCTGACAATCTCCAACTTGAAATAAATTCTGATGCAATGAACCAATTTTTAAATCTTCAATTTTCCTCTTCCACACCCTTAAAGAAGATCTACAATGGGAGCCCACCTATCTATCTCAAAGAAATATACAGATCACCAATATAAAAGACTTTAACAGAAAATTCAGCAATTGATGCTGACCATGTTTAAAAATATTTAAACCACGATGATGACATCTTCAAATACCATAAAGAGTCATCCAAATCAATGTGAGTATATATCGCCACTTAACTTGCCATATCAAAATTGTATTTCAAAATCCTTTAAAATTTCACTATTGTTATCTTACCATAACGAAATCTTGAATTTCAATTCAAAAGTGGAAGATCTATTTCAAATATTTCATCGCTTTCAAAAACATAATCTTTAACATAATATCTAACCCAAAAGATCACTGGTTCAATAAAATTTTCATCCCAAAAATTGAAGCGAAAAACCATAAATATCACAAAATTCCAAAATATATCCCCACAATTTAGATGTTTTTACCATAACAAATCCTCCCCCAAAATCAAATAAAATCAAATCACCAAAATAATCCCAAATATTTAAAAATTCCAACATTATTTGAATTTTAACTGAAAACAATCTTCAAGATTGAGATATTCTCGCGATTCCAAATCTACCATAAATCATCAAATTTAATCTCCCAAAAATCCAATGATTTTCAATAATTTTTATCTTTGACAAAAATCCAATTTTACAAATAACACTCTTGCAGCAGCTCCAATCGAAATGACTTAACAGCGAGAATGGAGAACACAATGTAGATGATCTATGATGACTGACGATAAATAGAAAACCCTCCAATTATGAACTTATTGCTCAGAGACACAATTGCTCTAGAGAACTCCTAACAAAGATGAAAAATGGGGGAATTTTTTCGAATGGTGGCTGAACGATAGAGAGAACAAAGCTCATAAGCAAGACGAATGGCAGTGGGAACAATTTTTCTTTTTTTCTAAAAATTGTAATTTTTCTAAAAAATTACACAAACTTTATTCGATACGAAACGACCGGAGTGAATTTGTTTCACCACACTTGGAAACACAATCTCAAGAAACCAAAGCTCTGATACCATTTGTTAGAGAACGAACGATAACTAGAAAAAGAAAATACCACATGTGATACCAGATTTACGTGGAAAAACCTTTTTGGGAAAAAAATCACGAATAGAGGAATGAATCTATTATGAAGATCAAAATACAATCGCGAGTTTTATGACTCTATCTTACATCAATTTATAGAGAAAACAAAACTCTTTATTATTTGACAATATTAGATTTATATTAAATTTAAATGCAGTCATTAAAAATTTCATAACATGATCTATTCAAGTCATTATGAACTAATTCACTTTTCTCGTTCAACTTATTTTATTCATTATCTTGAAACCTTAACCATATTAATACCAACTACACATATATAATTAAAATATTTATTTAATTTACAACTAAATACTAAAAAGTCAATTTTTACCTCCCTAAAATAACTTTACACATTAAGATTAAAAAATATTTTTCAGAGTATTTTTTTAAAAGAGAAATTAACAAAACAATCACTATTCTATTAGATCATCGATAAATAAACTATTGAACAATTTTTTCTAATAACTAAAACACTAAACTATGAAAAATGTATGAAACAAATATTGTAATTATGTTTTTTGTTTAAAAATATTATCGTTTCGCTGCAGAACATTGTCTTTTCACAGCAGAACGTTGTCTTTGTGCTATACAAATTAAAAAGATTGATTTTTGCACACAAAACGATTGCTTTCTGTTGTGAAAAGACATCATTTGGCAACAGGTCGACAACGTTTCGTCTGCAGAAAGATGACTTTCCTCTGTGAAAAGTGAAACCTAGGGAATGAACACTAGGTGACGACGACAAACCAGAAAGAGAAAATAGAAGATGATGATGAAGTTGAATTGGAATTGCATAAAGTATATTTTTGTATAGTATTTACGGTAATGTTTCTTTCAACAAGTAACAGTGATATTTGTGTCAACAATTTCTCATAGTTTAGTGTTTAATATGTTAACAAAAAATGTTTAGTAGTTGACTTATTATTAATTCCATAATATAGTAGTTTCTTTTTAAATTTTCCTTTTTAAACAAAAATTTGGTAATTTTGGTTTGATTACTAAATAAATTAGAAATAGAGATAATTGTAATTAAAGCATAATTTTTTAAAATAAGAAAATTAATACAAAGTCTCATTCATATAACTTTTAATATAAGAAAACATATTTAGCAATAATTTTAAAATAATTATTTGACAGTCTATTGGGGTAATTTTATTAAATTTGGAAAAAATCAATAAAAATGTAATAACATGAAACTATTTTAATAAATCCATAGATTTTTATGAAGTTTACAAATATTATTTGTTAGTCTAAGATAAGTCCAAATGTGAATAAGAACAATAACTTTACCAAATGTTTAACTTGCAATAGTGACCTTGAAATAATAAGCTAGTTCATAATAAAAATAATAAGTAAAATGAAAAACACATAAGAAATACACAATCCAAGTAAAAAGGAGGAGATTGAGAGAAAACCTAAGGTAGTCAATCTCCATCTCTTTATTATATCTTAAGCTTATTGTAATCTTCATAATTCTTGAAATTTTTGAACTTTTCAATTAAATAGTTGCAAAACACTTTACTCTCTTCGAAAATACAAAAATGTCTTTGTGTTTTCTATAATTCTATTTTAACTATTTTTTTTGCAAATCAAATATGAATTTATCATACATTATTAATTTGAACCTTATCGTCAATATTTTGCTTAATTCAACATGTATATATCATATTTTTAATTTCATCAATTACTTTAATTTGGTTTCTAATCTCTATAGTGATTTCTAACTTTATTGATTTCCTGACAAACTTCAAAATTATCTAATCAGTGCTCAATAGAATTCGAAATATGGTTAGAAATTACCTAATATGTTAAAAATCAAGTTTAAAAAATATGTAAAACATAGTATACATGTACTAGATTTAATAAATACATTAACAGTAGTTTCCAAATTACTAAAATCTAAGATATTAAAGTTCAATTTTATGAACAAATAATATTTTAAGTCTAATTTATAAATAATTTTAAATATTTCTAAATTACATTTTATCTTTGAAGAAATTACATAGCTTTATAGAAATCCTTTGAGCTTTTATGAATTATACCAAAAGTAGGGGTGGGCAGGAACCGACCAGAATCGAACCGAAACCGCAGCTCGGTTCTGGTTCGGTTCCGGTATTCGGTTCCCATAATGGATTTTTTTTGGTTTTCGGTTCTATTTAATAAATATGGTTCGGTTCTTGGTTCTTGATTCAAGAACCGAGAACCGACTTCTTTTTAAAAAAGGAAGGAAATTGTGCATAAACTAATTAGCAAGTGGCGACTACCTGGAGACTGGAGAGCGAGAAATGCGAACGACAAACGGCGAACTTGCGAACACAGACAGTGAGGCTGCGAACGACAAATGGCAAACTTGCGAACGAAGACCGTGAGGCTCCGAACGGCAAACCTGAGGCTGAGATTGAAGTGCGAACAGAGACCGTGAGGCTGCGAACGATGATTGAACAACGAACCTGCGAGGTTTGAATTTTGGATTTAAGGGATGCGATTTCTGATTTAGGGGTTGATATCAAAGTTAGTGTTTGATTTTTGATTTAGGTTTAATTTTTGATTTAGTGTTTGATTTCTGATTTAGGGTTTGATTTTTGATTTAGGGGCTGCGATTTTGATTTCTGATTTAGGGGTTGTGATTTTGATTTATGGTTTGATTTCTAATTCTCATTTAGGGTTTGATTTCTAATTCTGTTTTGTTTTTTATTTTTGATGAATTTGTTGAATTGGATGGGAAAAAATGTTGTTATACTGCAGGTTGGGACACGGCAAGAAGCACAAGCTACTGGATAAAACTGAATCTGAGCAAATGTAACACCTATTTCATTAAAATTCTGTAAGTCTAAGTGTATGACTTTTCTATTTGTTGCAATTGAACTTGATTTGCCTCAAATACACAAAATAACTCAAAACCTCAAGTCTTTCTAGGACTTCTAGTACAAAGACAGCATTTGGTATCTGACATACTTGGGAACCAAAAATAATCTTGAGCTGGTGAGTAAACGAAAAAATAGGACATACTTGGGAACCAGAACCGACTGGAACCGAACCGAGAACCGAGTTCGGTTCCGGTTTCGGTCTCAGTTCCTTGTGGTTCTGGTTCTGGTTCTACACTCTTAGAACCAAGAACCGAATGGTCGGTTCCGAGAGGTCCGGAACCGGAATCGGAATCGAGAACTGATTTGCCCACCCCTGACCAAAAGTTCGCACGACCTAACCAAAGTTTCCTAACAAAGCAAGAAGGAAGAAAAACAAAATAACACAAAATTGAAGGGTTCGTTGTATAATAGATCAATTATTCAATTATAATGCTCATTTACCATTTTCAACTTATTTAACTAAATGGGAAAAACCCAAATACGCAAAGCAATTTTCAGATTCTCAAGAGTTATATCCTCTCGATTTAATTATGTTTTTCCAAAACGTTCAACCGTTAACCGAACAACATATTTTGCCTTTAGGATAACTCACCAAACAATTCAATTTTGTATGTGGACAACAAAACTGATGCCAACCAAATGAGTTATTTTATTCAATTCATTAACAACAATGCTAAACAAATTCATAGCTAAATGAATTTATACTCAGGCAAAAATTAATTGAAATTGTGAAACTCTGAAAGTCAAATAAAATAATACATTGTGATTTTACGAAGAGTTGATTAGAAAAGATATAATTTCCTGTCTGAATAAATAAATAAAAACTAAAGGATTAAACTGTTGGATTTATTTTCAAGCTAGATCACTCTCCATTTTTCAAGTTCCCTCCTATATGTGACACTTATTGTCTTGATTAAAGCAGTGGTGGTTAAGAGATTGATTTAATCTAGAAAACTTTATTCATTCAATCAAATAAGTTTACATATTAGTATAAAATATAAAGATTTTAAATTCATTCAACTCAATTATTGAAGCATTCATTTTCAAAATAATAATTATAATCATTGATAATTCAAGCAAATTGATAATAGAGACAAATATTTGACAATATTAGACTTCTATTAAATTAAAATGCAGTCATTAAAAATTTCATAATATGCAAGTCATTATTAACTAATTAATTCTTCTCCGTCAACTTATTTTATTTCCATTATGTTTTATTTATTATCTTGAGACCTTAAAAGCATATTAATACCAACTACACATATATAATTAAGATATTTATTTAATTTACAAACTAAATACTAATAGTCAATTTTTACCTCCCTTAAATAAGTTTACACATTAAGATTAAATATAAAATTATTAAATTCACTTGAATGAGTTATTAGATTATTTTTTTAGTAGAGAAATTAACAAAATAACCACTATATTATTGAATCATCGATAAGTTAATTATTGAACAATTATTTCTAACAACTTAAGCACTGAACTATGGAAAATAAACAGAACAAATATTGCAATTATGTTTTCTGTTAAAAAATATTGTCATTTCACTGTGAAACATTATCTTTTCACGGCAGAACGTCGTCTTTCTATTAAAAAAGTTAAAAAGATTAATTTTTGCACGCAAAACGATTACTTTAGGTTGCAAAAAGACATTGTTTCGTTGTAGATCAACAACGTTCCATCTGCAGAAAAATGACTTTTCTCTGTGAAAAGTGAGACCTAAGGGATGAACACTAGACAATGACAACAGACCAAATAAAGAAAATAAAAGATGGTGATGAAGTTGAATTAGAATTCTAGAAAGTATGTTTCTATATTGTTTTCATGGTAATGTTCCTTTCAACAAGTAACAATGATGTTTGAGTCGTCAATTTCTTATAGTTGAGCGTTTAATTTGTTACACAAAATATTCAGTTGTTGACTTATCATTGATTCTATAGTACAATGATTGTTTTATTAGTTGTCCTTTTTAAACAAAATCATTCCTTTATGAGTTTACTTGACGCACCCCAACGACATATATTCAGGTATTAGTTTTATCAATCACCAATAGTCATCACAGGATTGACCCTACATTTCTTTTATTATTTCAGTATTCTATTTCGAGAGTTCTATGATATTAAAGTTTTATATTTAAAATTTGTAATAATAATAATTTTGATTTCTAGTAACTATTTACATTCTTATTTTTGAACATATGTTGTCATTTTATTTTAATGTCACTCTTAGACTTTTGATATAGCTCATTTGATCGGACCCTAACAAATTGTAACTCACTAAAATCTTATGTCGTCTAAATAAATAAGAAAATAAATAAAAAGTTAAAGGATTAGATATTTTAATTTTTTTTTAGCCAAATCACTCTCCTTTTTTTTTCGAGTTCCCACTAGTTTGTGACACTTATTGTCTTGGTTAAAGTACAAATAGTTAAGTGATTGATTTAATTTAGAAATTAATAGTCACTTTATTCATCCAATTAAATAAGTTCACATATTAGTAAAAAAAAATATAACGATTTTAAATTCATTCAAATCAATTATTAAAGTAATCATTTTAAAAATAACAATTTTAATCATTGATAATTCAAGCAAATTGATAATAGAGAGAAATATTTGGCAATATTAGATTTATATTAAATTAAAGTGTGGTCATTAAAAATTTCATAATATGCAAGTCATTATTAACTAATTAATTTTTCATGGTCAACCTATTTCAATTCAATTTTGTTTTATTTATTATCTTGAAACCTCAACCATATTAATAACAACTACAAATATACAATTAAGATATTTATTTAATTTACAAACTAAATACTAATAGTCAATTTTTACCTCCCTTAAATAAGTTTACACATTAAAATTAAATATAAAATTATTAAATTCACTTGAATAAGTTATTAGAGTGTTTTTTTAAAGAGAAATAATTAACAAAACAATCACTATATTATTGGATCACCAATAAGTTAACTATTGAATAATTTTTTTCTAATAACTTAAAAACATTGAACTATTGAAAACGAACGGAACAAATATGACAATTACGTTTTCTATCATTTTCGTTTCGTTGCAGAACATTGTCTTTTCGCAACAGAACGTTGTCTTTCTACTAAACAAATAAAAAATATTAATTTACGCACGCGAAATAATTACTTTATATTCCAGAAAGACGTTGTTTCACTGCAGATAAACAACGTTCCATCTGCAGAAAAATGACTTTCCTTTGTGAAAAGTGAAACCTAGAGGATGAACACTAGACGATGACAATGAGTCAAAAAGAGAAAATAGAAGGTGGTGTTAAAGTTGAATTAGATTTGTCAAAAGCATATATTTGTATCATCTTTGCAGTAATATTTCTTTCAACAGGTAATAATGATGTTTGCGTCGTTAATTTCTCATAGTTCAGTATATTATTTGTTAGCAAAAAATGTTCAGTGGATAACTTATCATTGATCCTATAGTACATTGATTATTTTGTTAAATTTCCTTTTTAAACAAAAACTTTGTAACTTTGATATTTGATTACAAAAATAATTAGAAGTAGAGAAAATTGTAATTAAGGTATAATTTTTTAAAATGAGAAAATTAATACAAAATCTCATTCAGGTAACTTTTAATATGTGAAAATATATTTAGCAATAATTTTAAAATAATTATTTGATATCATAAAGTAAAAATGTAATAACATGAAACTATTTTAATAAATCCATAGATTTTCATAAAGTTTACAATTATTATTTGATATTCTAAGGTAAGTCCAAATGTGAATAAAAACTATAACTTTACCAAATGTTTAAGTTGCAATAGTGACCTTAAAATAATAAGCTAGTTCATAATAAAAATAATAAGTAAAATGAAAAACACAGAAGAACTTGGTCATCCAAGTAAAAAAGAGAGATTAAGATAAAACCTAAGGTAGTCCATCTCTATCTCTTTAACATATCATAAGCTTATTGTAATCTTCATAATTCTTGAAAATTTTAAACTTTTCAATCTCTCTCTCTCTTTTAGTTTTACATAGTAGCAATTATTACACTTTTAACACAAATTTCCCACTATCAACAACACACAATACAGAATTGGGAAACAAAAACACTCACTGGGAGAGAAGAGCCTCACTTATTTGTCATGAAAAAGAAAAGCAATTCAAGACTTTGTTTCTCTCAACTGCATCATGGATTTTTCTTGGAAGGCAAATCATTGGTGTTGAAAGTTGTATTGCCAATCCCACCAACTCCATGATGCGTCTGGCTTCCTCCATAGAAGTAGGACCCTGCTGCCTCCCTTGCTCTCCCTCCATCATTAATCAGTCCTTCCATATCTTGCCTTTCGTCTTTCTTTTTCGTCTCCTCTTGCTTTTCGTCTTCCTTCTTCGTCTCAATCAGTTCTTCCATCTCTTGCTTTTCGTCTTTCTTTTTCGTCTCCTCTTGCATTTCGTCTTCCTTCTCCGTCTCTCTGCTTGCGTTGAGGAGGTTTTGATTTCTTTTCATCTTTTCTTGGACTATGTTCAGCAACTCTTGTATTTCTCTTGCCGCCAAATTACTCCCTTGATGCTGATAATGCCGCTTTAACTTCACAAGCTCTCTGTCTACTTCTTCCAAGCTTTTTAATATGTCAGTTGGATTTTGAGTTGGTTCATCAACACCCAGTGTGAGAGTTTCCGTAGGTAAAGCCATGGATCCTTAGAACATGAAGGCATTTGTTAGAAATTTTGATACCTTGATTAATACTAATCTAGAAATATTTTAAAAAATAAAAAACAAGGATGATTTGAGAAAAATTCTAAATAAACCTCGAAGAAAACTGAGATGAAATAGAGAATCATACCTTGGTTGCAGGCTGATTCTTTGAAAATTCAAAACAGGATGCTCTCATAATAGTTTTCATAGAATTTATAACAAAACCTTAGAGTTTCCGTCATTATTAATTAATTAATTAATTCAAAACAAGGGTGTGGGGTTGGGGGAGACCGCAAATACCCCACACCCTTCACATGGTGTTACCTCTCCTTCGTCCTTTTATGGACTTTTTCTCCCTGCCATTATCATCTGCATAGAGAGGTTGTAGGGAAGTTTTGGAGAACAAGGAGTCTCTTTCAGGCTTTGAAGAAGCAACTGATGTCATGACCCGAAGGTATGTCTGACCTCATTTTAATTTAATATTCTTTAATTATTGTATATATTATCAATTTACTTGAATTATGAATGATTAAAATTACAGAGTGTCAAATTAACACTTTAATAATTGATTTGAATGAATTGAATTATTTTATATTTTATGCTATTATGTAAACTTATTGGATTGGATGAATAAAGTGACTATTAATTCCCAAATTAAATAAATCTCTTATATGCAAGTACTCTTTAATTCTTTTTTTTTTTTTAATAAAGAGAGAAATGGAAAAATGAAGTGATTATATCTAACATATTGGATTTTTTTCAAATCCAAGAAAGAAACTTTAATAGAAATAATTTTGGAAGACTTCTTTGTTTATTTGGAATCATGTGTTTACTATCAGTCTCTGTAGGCCATACAACGATGGATGCAGAAAATTTTAAATTGCATTTCTAGTATTTTTTAACCCATTTGTGGACTTTTGCGTCCAACGCCATTATTGAATTCACCGTCCAAACTAAAAAACTAATCATACTAGCTGTTCAAATAAATACTTAATTATATATTTGTAGTCAAATAAATTGAAAATAAAAGGGTAAATGACAAATCAACCATCGTAGTTTGTGATCAATGACAAGTCAATCACTATGGTATTTTTTTTAACAATTTAACCACTGACGTATGGAAAAATGAAAAAACCAATATCGTGGTAACGTTTTCCGTTAACAAATTGACCTGAGACAAGCGGTGTCTCAAGACACCGTCTCAAGATACCGCGAATACGCGGTGTGTGTGCAAGACACCACGAATTCGCGGTGTCTTAGAGCTGATTCGCTATAGCCAACTTTTGTTTATGTTGTTCATGGCGGAAGAAAAATTAACAGATGCGAGATGAAACAATGGTTCGATTCGATACCTTCTGCACTCGATTCCGACACCCAGAGATAAAGTTATGGTCGTTTGAAGTTGAAGAGGTGGTTGCTTTACAATTCGCAGCGGCGTCTCTTTCCTCGGACCGTCGTTTCATCTCACATCTGTTAATTTTTCTTCCGCCATTAACAATAGAAGCAAAAGCTGACCATAGCGAATCAGCTCCAAGACACCACGAATTCACAGTGTCTTGCACAAGACACCGCGACGCAAGACACCACGAACAGACGCAATATCTTGAAACACCCGAGTCTCAAGACACCGCAGTCTCTTGAAACGCTGCTGCGAATTGTGAAGTAACCACATCTTCAACTTCAAACGACCATAACTTTATCTCTAGGTGTCGGAATCGAGTGCAGAAGGTATCAAATCGAAGCTCTCTTAGAGATCTACGACTTGTTATAGGTTTTACCTCATGAACCCCCTTGCTCGGCCCCAAAATGAAGCGTTTAAGGACTCAATTTTGCAATAAAAAAATTTTCCAGTAACAAACTGCAGTGTCTTGTGAAGACACCGTGAATCGCGATGTCTTTGCAGTCTCAAGAGGAGTGAGAATATAAGATGCCATAGTTGCTTATTTAGGGGAATAATTACTGATTAGTCCAGCTCTAGGCGTCATCTTCCAGCTTGTGATTTTGTTTTCTGCGCTGATGTTTTAGGAGAGAGTAGTTTGAGGTTTGGTTCTGATAGGACGAACTGGAATTCAAACATTGGTTTTATCAGGTATTTTTTCTTTTTCTGAAATTAATTTTGTTCTTGTGCTTATCTGTTTTTCAATGTAATATTTCTTTAATGGCGTCTTTTACTATTTGAAAACTTGAAGACGTTATCTATTCCTATTTTTCATTGCTTTTTTGTTTTGTCACTTTGTAGAACAGCCTTGCTTTTACCAAGAAAGCGTCTTCTGGGATAAACATCGCGAAAATTCGCGGTGTCTCACAAGACACCGCAATTTTCACAGTGTCTCACAAGAAGTGCGATTTTTGCGATGTCTCACAAGACACCGCGAATTTTTTCTGTGTCTCACAAGGCATCACGAATTTTCACGATGTCTTGAGCATCTCACGTCAATTTGTTAACAGAAAACGTACCGCGATGTTGGTTTTGTCATTTTCTCATACGCTAGTGGTTAAATTGCTAAAAAAAAGTACCATAGTGGTTGACTTGTCATTGACCACAAACCACGATAGTTGATTTGTCATTTACCCAAAATAAAATAAGTTGTTAGAGTGTTTTGTTAAATATGAAAATTAACAAAATAACCCCTATATTATTGAATCACAAACAAGTTAACCATTGAACAATTTCATTTAACAACTTAAATACTAAACTATAGAAACGAATTGATCAAATATCGCAGTTATATTTGCAATAAAAAATTGTTATTATTTCGCGGCAGAAACGTTGTCTTTTCACAACGAAACGTTGACTTTCCACTTAATAAATTTAAAAAAATTAATTTTTGCACACAAAATGATTACTTCTCGTTGCGGAAAGACAATGTTCCACCTGAAAAAAAAATGACTTTCCTCTGCAAAAAAAAAAAAAAAAAAATGAGACATTAGGAATGAACATTAGATGATAAAGATGGACCCAAAAGATAAAGTAGAAGATGGTGATGAAGTTGAATTAGAATTGCAGAAAATATGTTTCTGCATTGCCTTCGCAGTAATATTTCTTACAATAGGTAATGGTGATATTTGCGCCGTCTATTTTTCATTGTTTAGTGGTTAAGTTGTTAGCAAAAATTATTCAGTGGTTGTGTAATACCCCAAATCTTTATATTGAAATTTAATAAGAATAATTGAAAAGTAATTAAGGGTATTTGAATTAATTGAAAATTTATCAAGTTATTACCAAAGATGTAATTATCATTAAGTGATTTTTGAATTTAAATTTGGATTAAAAGTTAAAAGTAATTATGAATTTTGGAGATTTTGAATGATTTTTCCCGTAATAGAATTATGTATAGATATTTATTGAAAATTTATTGAAATTAAATAAGTGAGAACTATTGAGCAAATATGCATTTGTGAATAAATTATAAGAATTAGAGGAAGAGAATAATTGAAAATTTTTCCAAAACTGTCTTCATTCTGACATTTGCCAATAGTTTGACTATTTTGGAAATCGAGACTACGTCGTTTCAAGACGTGTTCTTCATAAATATTGTAACCAACATGTTAAGCTTTCTAACGCATATAAGATTGTTTAATTTGAAGTTCATTTACTATGGTAAAAGTCTAAAAAGGAGAGCAAAAGTTTAAGAGAAGCTCGAGTTTTCAAACTTGGAGATCAAACTCAAGATATGGAAGCCATCCGTGGATGATTTGAACATGAAAAGAAGCCCAAAAGTAAGCCCATAAAGACAAGCTTGGAGGACAAGAGAGAGAAAGATATTATCTCTTTAGATGTTATCTCTGAATAGATTCACTTATCTAAGAAATCTAGATCCATTTATCTAAGAGATCTAGATTCACTTATCTAGGTTATCTTTTATTTAGTTTTTTAATTTATGTTCGTAAAATACTATATAAACTCATCACTGCTTATTTTTAGAAGTTGTTGAATTTTGATAAAATGAAGCTTCTGCTTTTTAGGTATTGGAGGTTCGCAATGTCAAATTTAGCGAAGATCCCGGCAATTCTATCCACTTCAAACTCGTTTGATTTGCGCTTTAGTTGGGATACAATTTGGATTTTGGTTGGTAGAGATAGAGAAGATTGAAGAAAACTTTTCTCCTTTAAATACCGGGTCAAGGTAATAAAGGGCAGATCAGAACTCCTCTGTAAAGAAAGAAAAGGTCTGAGTGAAGGAGGAGACTCGGCCATCACAAAGAAAGAGAGAAGGTCATTGCTTTCAGGTGTCTAGTGGCTATTGCTTCGTATTGGAAGGAAAAAATTTGTAGTCTTCAATTTAGGTAAAAGAGAATGAATATGTTGGTTGTTGTCGGATATCTACTGCTATGTCGTTTGGTTAGTGTTGGCTTAATTTATTAGACGTTGAATATATAGATAATTTCTTTTGTTGACGATTGTTAATTCTTAGATTTGGTTCACTAATCGAGCTAAATATATTATGAAAATTGGAATAGTTTAGATTAATAACTCGATTTTGATATTGTTATTTAACGTTGAATTATGGGCCAATAATTCAGGGATGAAGTTATGTTGGTAATTATGAGTCTATAATTCTTAGATGAAACTGCGTTTCTTTTCGATATATGTTAAGTTTAATTGTTTGATGTTATTAAGCAAGATTAAGTAATTAAGTTAAGTTGCAATTAATAAGATGGTTTTGTTTAAGGAACTTTAGTAAGCAACGTATATAGATTAAGGATATGAAAAGATGTTGAGATTAATAAATAAATTAATTGATTTGTTATTAAATTATGAAGGTACTAAAGAAGGAAGAAAAGGATATTGAATAAGTGTTGAGCGCTTTAAGTAATCGAGGTAAGTGATATGTATGTATTTTGGTCTTCGGACCCTACATCGCAAGTTTAGGAGATGCATGTTTCGTTGCTTACTGCTTTCATAGTATGTTTTGTTGCTTACTACATCGCAAGACATTTCTCATCCTTGTGTCGTTCGCATGCATCTGAATCACCACTTAACAAGTTTTTCCCTTGTATTTTCCCACTTAACTTTTATCTCATAATATTTTTCTCATAAATACACGTCACAAAATAACATGTATACATATGCAATGTAATATCTTAATTATCTCACACCTTATTACATCACGTATACGGAAAAAATGGTATTGGGATATTATATAATTTTTTCTTTTATGATTAATTTACTGGCAACTGAAAAATTGACTGGCAATAATTTCATCAATTGGAAAAAACATGAATATGATTCTTGTACATGACAACTTGAAGTTTGTCATCACTGAAGAATGTCCTCTGATCCCTGCTGAACCCAAGTGGGCATGGTTTTAGAAAGTTTAAGTCCACAATTCTTACAATTCAAGAGCAACTATTTCATGAACAAACTGAGTTAAGACATGACTTAATTGCTCAACAAACTTATGACTTATGAGTTCATTTCTTTTGTAGAGAAGAAGGGAGAAACAAATATTGTTGAGCCCTCCTTTTCTCACTCTTCCCTTAAGAAGCAGAAGAAATTTCATAAAAATGCAAATGTTCAGGAGCAAATCCAGCAAGGGGTAAAAAGAACAACCCCAATAAAAGGAACAAGACTAACGAGGGAAACAAGAATAGCTCAAGCCAGAAAAAAAAACCCAAAGGAAAACTGATGCGAACCACGGATATGGAAGATTCGAGACCCGACAACAACGCGGAATTTTCCCAAGACGCCTTGATGATTCAAAAAGATTAGGAGTTTGACCCATTATCTATAAAGAGGTAGGAACCAAAACTATCAAAGAAAATGAGCTTGACCCAAACCACACCTGTTGGTTGAACCAAAGCTATCAAGTTTGATCTTTCCAAGCTAACACTTGAAGAGATCAAGCCCTCCAAAGAAAACTCAAGAAGAGAATGCAAATTGCTCTCAAAACTCAAGGTTGTGTATTCTTCAAATTGTGATTTACAATGAAAGAGTGCCCATCTATTTATAGGCAACTTAAGGAGACTTTAAAACATGTTAAAATTACATAAAATATACAAAAGAATTGATAAAAATCAAAGTTTGGTGAAATTTGACCGAAGGACACTCGGATGCAGCACTTGGGACGGCGGCACGCGCATCGGGCAGGCATTGACCGTCGGCAGTCAGCTTTGGCGGGCGCCTGGCGGGTGCCACGCGGAGTGGGCCTGGGCGGCGCGAGCAATGGGCATGGGCAGCGGACACGCTGGGCTGAACCGTGGGCTGATTGGACTCTTCTTCCATTTTTGACCATTTTCTCTTCAATCCAATCTTTGCTTGGGCTTCCATTGGATATTTCCCATTCCCTAAGAACCCCTTGGGCCATGACTTTGTATGCAATGGGTATTTAATGTTGATCAACACTTGTAAAGATTGGTCCACCTTCCTTGTTATGTATTTTCCAAATGTCCATTGATTCTTGGCCATGGTTTGCTCCTTGATGGATCTTTGGATTACATCATTCCCTCCCCCTTCGAAAAGATTCGTCCTTGAATCTTTTGCATCATAAAAGGACAAGTTAGTAATATGAAAAATAACACTTTTGTCATCATACCTCATTTTCTTCCTTAGATGTTTCCAAATCCAATCTCCGGGATCAAAAATAAATTTCTTTGGGCTTCCTTTTTCTTGTTGTGCATATGACTCATTTCCCCTTATACTTTCCCACTTCTTTGTACGTAACCTTTCAAGAACATTTGACTTTTTCATTCCACAAGATTTATCAAAAAGGTTAGTAAATACAAGTGAAGGTTTTGAATGATAAATAATTTCAAATGATGAGTAAACTTTGAAATAATCAACAATTTTACCATCATGTATTTTTACAATTTTGCAACAACCCACATAACTCTTACGTAAATAACACTTACATAAAACAACATAGACTTGATTCTCTATTAAAATGAAGAAAACTAAAATCAATTGTTCAACATGTATTGTCACAAATTTTCTAAAATCCAAACTACTATCAAAACATATACCAACACATTTTTCAATAAAAATATTAAACACAAGATTCAACAATCTCATAAGAGTGTTAAAATAATTAGATAATCCATAAAACAAAATTAACCACTCGTATAACTCATGCTTACTTTTAATCATAATTTTCCAATATCCATTTGTCAAATTATTCTTATAATTCATGCATGTATTATGTTGTTCAATGTGGCCAAATATAAATTTATAAAGATAACATGTAGGAACAAAACATGTACTTCATCAACTAGTAATCTTTTATAAAAATTGACACAATAAAACCTTTCACAAATACTCAACTATTTTATATGATAGTTTGCACATATATCTTTTCCAAAATTTAAGGCATTATTAATTAAAAATCTAATATTTCATACCTTAATAATTCAATGTTAAGAGTTAAAACATACCTTGTTGAAAATGGGTTGGAAACCACATTTTCCTTACCTTTGTAAAGTAGGTTGGTTGGAGTAGACTCAATAAACTTCATCCAATTTGATCGATACTCCAATTCGTGAGAAATTGTTGTCAAAAAGTTGGTTTGACATTGTATGTATCTTAGCGGGTGTAAGTCCTCAAGTAATTCCTTTGGAAGCTTGTCTTCATTTTCCTGTACACAAGAGATAAATTCCACTAGAAAAGAATTGGTTAGTTTATGAGAAACAATAAAAACATCTTTGCATAACAAAGGCATTTCCTCTCTTTTCTTGCTCTCCCTCACAATCTCAATCTTTTCCTCCAATTTCTTTTCTTCATTTAGGCCTTTTTCGCTTTCTTCGCTCTTGGCTTTTTCCACTTCCCTTGGTTGTTCAACTACTCCCTCGTTTTCTCTCGTTTGTTCAACTACTTCCCCATTTTCTCTCTTTTGTTCGACTACTCCTTCATTCTTTCTTGGTTGTTTGTCAACATTTTCTTCCATGTCTTCCTCTTTGATTTCTCCTTTAGTTGGTTCCTCCGTTGGTTCCTTCACTGGTTCCTTCCCTTTGACATCACTATTTTCCTCGAGCAATGGTGATGATTCTTTATGACTGGAATTGACATGTTCTTCAATTCCATGCTTTGCCTCTTCTCTTTCAATCCGTTGCTCCACTCTATGGTCTTCTTCAACAACTTCATGCTTTTCTTCAACGCTTTTCATTTCAATCAAACTTTCTTCTTTGATGAAGTTGCTTTCTTGCTTCTCTTCTTTTGGCTCATCATTCACCACTTTAGGACTCATTTCTTTGGTGGTGTTTGGTTTCTCCTTGAAGCAAGACTCATAAAGATCCTGAAAGTCGTATTGTGAAACCTTGGGCTTTCTTTTCTCAACTTCAACTTTCCTATATAAATGCGAAAAGACAAACCTTTCTCTCATGATATCCTTTAGGCTTTCCCAAGATTGAATTGTTAGTTCTCCACGTCTCCTTTGATCCTTCAATATTTGTGTCCACCAAATGTTCGCATGATCCGTGAACTTTGAATTGACCAACTTTATCTTCTTCTCTTCCGAATAGTTGTGTTGATCAAATATGACATCCGCCTTTTCTTTCCAATCAAAGAAAGTGTCAGGATCATTTTCTCCTCGGAAATAAGGAATATTTACCTTGACATGGCCTTGGCTATGTGTCTCGTGATCTACCATATCATACCTTCCTCTTCAGTATGATCCATCTTTGGTTTCGTCATCTTTTCTCCTTCCACGATGATAATTAGAGGATGATTCTTTCATTCGATCCATTCTCTGAGCAAGATCCGGGTAATCATCTTTCATTGAATTCAAGAACATTTTGAAATCCATGTCTTTCTCTTTTCGACTCATCACTTTTTTTTTTTGAAAAATAAATTATTACACTAAGGAAACATAATGGAAACAAAAAAATTACAATAATGTTATCGAATACAAGAAGTAAAAATTGAAAAAACGATAATTGATGCGACAAAATAAGTACAATAAAGAAAATGCAATAAGTAAATGATGTATAAAAGATAATAACCTGATTTTTTTTTACTCACGTGTTTACACTCTTTTTTTTTTTGGTTTTTTTTTACAACATATTCTTGCATTCTTGCCTTTTACCACTCAATCTCTTCTTTAAGCTCTTTAAGAAAGGAACTCAATCAAGATTCAACAAATGTTGCAAGAAAATTTCAAACTTTTCAAACTTTTAATCCAACGTTAAGAATGACTAGATTACAAGAAAACAAAGGTACGAAAGAATCACCGAAAGGTGAAACCTTGAAACAAATAAGGTACTTCACAAGAATCGAATTTTCTTTCGGCAAAATTTTAAAATTTGAAGACAAAGAAATCCGATGAGAATGTCAAATGATACAAAGTTTGCAAGCACTTTTTTTTTTTGAAACAAACTTTGAAAGGAACTTTGAAATTTGACAATAACAATAATAAGGAACACACAAACAAGAACAATTTTTTTTTTCCAGAACGAAATGAAATTTTGAAAATTGAAAGTTTTCAAGAACACAAATAACACAACAAGAATGTTTTTTTTTTTTTAACGTTACTTGAAAGTTTCAAAGAACACAAAACAAGCACAATATTTTTTTTTCGAGCGGGGTGAAATCTTGAAACGTAAAGATTTCAAAGAACACAAAAACAAGAACAATTTTTTTTTTTTTTGTAATTTTGGATAAGAAAACAAGACAATAAAGATAGACAGAAAAACAATAAAGATAAAGTTTTGAATCGAAGGCAAACAAGCTATGATACCAAATGATGCGAACCACGGATATGGAAGATCCGAGACTCAACAACAACGCGGAATTTTCCCAAGACGCCTTGATGATTCAAAAAGATTAGGAGTTTGACCCGTTACCTATAAAGAGGTAGGAACCAAAACTATCAAAGAAAAGGAGCTTGACCTGAACCACACTGTTGGTTGAACCAAAGCTATCTAGTTTGATCTTTCCAAGCTAACACTTGAAGAGATCAAGCCCTCCAAAGAGAACTCAAGAAGAGAATGCAAATTGCTCTCAAAACTCAAGGTTGTGTATTCTTCAAATTGTGATTTACAATGAAAGAGTGCCCATCTATTTATAGGCAACTTAAAGAGACTTAAAAACATGTTAAAATTACATAAAATATACAAAAGAATTGATAAAAGTCAAAGTTTGGTGAAATTTGACCGATGGACACTCGGATACAGCACATGGGGTGGCGACGCGCGCGTCGGGCTGGCGGCAGCGAGCAAGATCAGAGCTGGCGGGCGCTGACCGTCGGCAGTCAACTTTGGCAGCCGCCTAGCGGGCGCCGCACAGAGTGGGCCTGGACGTCGCGCGCAGTGGGCCTGGGCAGCACGCGCGCTGGGCTGGGCTGGACTGTGGGCTGATTGGACTTTTCTCTTCAATCCAATCTTTGCTTGGGCTTCCACTGGATATTTCTCATTCCCTAAAAACCCCTTGGGCCATGGCTTTGTATGCAATGGGTCTTTAATGTTGATCAACACTTGTAAAGATTGGTTCACCTTCCTTGTTATGCATTTTCCAAATGTCCATTGATTCTTGGCAATGGTTTGCTCCTTGATGGATCCTTGGATTACATTAAAAATATTTTCATTGTGAAGTTGATAGTCATTTAAAGAGAAATTGTAAAAAGTATCTTGAGAAGTTAAAACCAAAGAAAACAGGTAAATTTGATTTACATGTTATTCAATCTTGTTTAGTTGAGAATGCTTTATCACCTTGAATAGTTGATTCAAGTGCGACTAATCATGTTTGTTGTTCTATACAGATGCTTAGTTCCTATCGGAAGCTAGCAAATGGGGAGTTTACTATGAGAGTGGGCAATGGGACACTAGTTTCAGCTTCAACGGTGGGAGAATCAAAATTATATTTTCAAAATAAATATTTATTATTGAATAATATTCATTTTGTACAGGGGTTTACTAGAAATCTCATTTTTGTTTCTCACTTATTAGAACAATATTATTCAATTTCTTTTCATAATAATATTGTTATTATTTTTAGAAATGGACTAGATATTTGTCCTAGTTTTATGGAAAGTGAACTTTATGTGATAAGACCCATCAATAAATCACTATTGAATATTGAAAATTTTAAGGTTGAATTGCCTAAGTCCAAGAAACTTAAAATTTCTCATGAATGATAACACATATATTTGACACCTTCATTTAGGTCATATTAATCTATATAGAATTAATAGACTTATGAAGGATGTTCCTTTAAAAGATCTAAATGTTGAATCTTTACTAGTTTGTGAATCTTGTCTAGAGAAAAAAATGACCAAGAGACATTTTTTCTGCAAAGAGTCAAGGGCTCAAGAGCCATTTGAACTCATAGATTTAGATATATGTGGCCCTATGACTCCTCGGGCTAGAGGTGACTATGAGTACTTCATTACTTTTGTTGATGATTATTCAAGATAGGTTATGAGTACTTTATCACCAATGATATTTTGGGGATTCAGCTGACTCCATTTAAGCCCTTCGATCAGAGCATGGTTAATGGAGGAAATTCCAATACTGACGATGATGTTGAAGATGCTGCCACCACGGCCATGTTTTTTCAACTGGTAAATCTACGAGGAAGATGAGTATGGTTGGCCAAAAGCAAAAAATTAAAGGTATATTTTATTTTGTTTCAATGTTTTTTTTATGAAAATTTTATCAATCGACTGGTTTACATTTGTAATACGTGATTTTGTAACGACCTGAATTTTTGTCACTTTTTGAAAATGCGTTAAAGTTTGAGAAAACATGTCAGAGCGTGCCTAATCCACATTGCTATCAACCGTTCGTTAAAAATCATTATAAAAGTCGTTTATTTAATAGAAAAATGCAAAAGCATTAAAATCACATATTTTAAAATACAGCATAAGCATAAAGAAATTCATTTGATTAAGGAAATACTAAACAAATTAAAAACACTTTTTATTACAATTTAGGAAACTCTTATTTAATTGAATTACAAACAATTTATCCCTTATTGTTCGTAGTCTGCCCAATCGCAAGTCTACTCACATGCAAATCGCTCATCAGCTGTGATGAATCTATACGCTACATTCTCTCGCGGGTGCCTACACCACAAATAAATTGTAAGTCTAAAAAGGCTTAGTAAGGAAAGAGTTAATAATCAAAAAAATAAAATTTAATTAACTGGACATGCTTGATATTAGCTTAAATTAGTCAATTAACGGGATTAAATTGATTAAAGGTGCTTGAATTCATTAATAAAAGACTTAGTTAGTTAAACAAGGCAAGGTAATGAGCGTCTCATATATAGCAAGAATAAAAGCATCCATACATATATTAGAAACAAAATCATTATCAAGAAAATTCTTAGCTCATTTGTACATAAATTCATTACATTCACTACCCCTCTAATCATGGTTCTACAAAGAAATAGTAGGAACAAATGGCAGGAGATTGAATTGAAGGAAACTAACCATAAAATGAATAGTAGGAAACTAATCATAAAAATAAATTATAAAGAACTACCATGCAAAGCATTAAAATAACTTAAACACATAGTATTCATGCATAGAAAACATACTGAGAACTATCTATACAATCTAGTGAACTACACAATTTATACAACAGAGAAATCACCAACTAGGAAACTAACGATAGAAATCACCAAACCATACACAATGCACGCACACATACAGTTGGGTAAGGCTTAGATGGCCGGACACTACCCAATCCTTACCATTTGATGAACCTAAAACTGGGACAGGCCACACCAACACCGACAGCAGCTCCGACCCCAACTACGGCAGCTTCACAGCAACTTCAGCAAGGATAGCTCTAGCAGCTGGACAGCAACAACACTAGCTCCGGCTTCAGCTCCTTCCCTTCAGCACACCCTCTGAAAAATACACAGCTCTCTGCCATTTATCAAAAACAAACACCCGACAGCTTCTTCAATTGTCAACCACCTATAGCCTCCTCATCAATTCCCTCACTGTCGGCAGGGGACAACCAGCTGGAAGATTCGTTCTGCTCTGTTCAACCCAAATTGGAAGCTGGACCCAGTCAGATTCGGGGTTGCGGTTCGCCGTCTGAACCCGCCGGCGAACTCGCTACCCATCGCGAGTTCGTCATTGCCGATGCAAAAATGAGAATTCTTCCATCAAATCGCGCCTCTAGATAACAACCAATCAGTAGAAATACAAAGGAGGAGAAAAACCCAACCAAACATATCGCCGCTTCTCGCCGTGCCTGGACGTCGCTAACGCCGAAGCGCCCACGTCGTCGTCACCTCGCTTGCCATCGCCGTCGACATCATGGACCCCGTCTCCTCTCCTGCTTCCTGTCTCTCCCTTCTCGCTCTCATCTCTCTGTTCACTCGCGAAGGAATGGCCAACGGTCATTCCTTTTCTTTCACTCAACCAATTCACTTGAACTGGTTGACTCACCCCTCAATTCCAACTTCTTTCCCCTAAATAATTTACCCTAACTCCATAATTAAATCATCTATTTTTAGTTCTAATTTATTCCATAAATACCTCATAATAGATTTAATTTAGCAAATTAAATTTAATTTATTCTTTATCACTAAAATACTCGTAGGTCTAACGCTCCTAATACTCCCCGTAATATCTCGATAATTAAATATATCAGGGTATTACAGTTTTCATCAAATATATAGTACTGAAATGATTCTATACTTGTTTACATCAAGATTTTGGAGATAACATGATAAGGATTTGGAATTTTAATATAATTCTTGGTGTTCTTGAATTGAAAATACTAAAATATGTTTTTTAACTAAAATACTAAAATGTCTGTATTTTCTATAATTCTATTTTAACTATTTTTTTACAAATCAAATATAAATTTATCTTGAGTTTAAAAAAAATTAAAGGTCTAAATAGTCTGTAATATGTATTTGTTTTTTATCCGAAGCAAGCATGCATGCAATGTAAATACTTTTACTCTATCCTGCCACGTATGAAGATTGCTCTCAACTATTGGTATATACAAATATAATATTGTTAATAGAACTTTTAGTATTGTACTTGATTATATTATAACAAATTATAATGAAATTAAAAGATTCGAAGATCTTCATATTTTATTTCATATGATATAAAATAATTGAAATTGTGTTTTTCAAGTTGGCATAAACTTTATTTCTCATCATTCAAATAATTGAAATTGAAATTTCTTATAGTGTTAAGTTAAAAATGTTATAAATTAAACCAGAATTAGAAACTAAGTTATTTCTATTTGCTAAAAAAGATTTAGTCTAAAACTCTATGTCATGAACAAATTAGACAATGTTGTTAAAGAGTGAAATAGACTTGAGTTCAATTAGATAAACCGAATTGCACTAATGATTTAGATCAGGTTCGGGTTGAACCAAATAAACCAAACCAAACCCAACCGTTGATTTGAGTTTGCTTCTATTCTGTTTCAATTTTTAAAAAACCTAGGGTAAATGACAAATCAACCATCGTGGTTTGAGGTCAATGACAAGTCAACCACTGTGGTATTTTTTTTAACAAGTTAACCACTCACTTATGTTAAAATGACAAATCCAACATCACGTAGACGTTTACCGTTAAAAAACTGGGTGCCAACGTCCGAACACTGGAACGCCCAGCTCCGGCGTTCTGAAGAATTCAGAAGGCGACATTGCGGTGTCTGGTGAGAAGATTAAAACCGAATAACTCCATCACTTACAATCACTATAAGTACTAAGTGGCACGTCTCTCTCTCTCTCTCTCTAAGAACGTCGCAAAGCTAAGAAGAGCAAGTTGTCTTGTAGCGAAGGCAGAACATTAAATTGAAAGATATAATCAGATATATCCGTTTCCAATATCCATCATTGTATCTGCACCTTAAAATTTTGATGAGTTACAAATTACACAAAATGTTGGCAAATAAAAAAAATGGTTGGCCTTGTTATTTTGTCCCTCTCATAATTACGCTCACAGCAAGGAGAGTAGAGAGAGAAAGGAGAGGAGTGAGAGAGAACAGAGACAAAGAAGACGAAGAAAAAATCGCGTTTTTACGCGATCTCTCGGCAAGAGGAGAGACCGCGTAAAAACGCGGTCTCTCGCTTCAGGAGAGACCGTATTTTTACGCTGTCTCTCGGCAAGAGGAGAGACCGCGTAAAAACGAGGTCTCTCGCGTCAAGTGAGACCGTGTTTTACGTGGTCTCTCGAGGCAAGTGGGACTAATAGAATTGTGGTTGTCGCTTGTCTGTAGAAAACAAAAACGAAGCAGTTCATTCCGCCATTAAAAGCTACTTTGGAGAGCAGGAACATTCCAGCATAGATTGCTTGAATGATGATCACAGCAAAGTAAGATTTCTTTTCTTCCATTGAAGAAAACCCAAGTTGGTAAGTTCAATGGATTGAATTGATAATCTTCCGTTCTTTCTTTTTGGTTCAAGAAAAATGCCCCTTCTCTTTCTTTCGCCACCTTCTGCAAGATTTTCATGATCTCTTTATTCATGTATGTCGTTTTTATTTTGGGGGGAATGATGCAGCCTACGAGAAGTAGTGTGTAAAAGGGATGAAATTTGAAATTGCAGGATAACTATA
>CM039470.1:26615285-26636579 GCA_022433065.1 Begonia loranthoides | reverse complement strand
CCTTATAAAAATAATAATGACAACTTTTTTAAGGGTAAAACGGTAATTTAATATTTGTTTATTAATAATAAAAAATAAAAAGGACAAAATACGATTTTTAACCTATAACGGACATCCGTCAGAGTATGACGGACGTCCGTTATATGTTAAAAATCGTCTTTTAACCTAAAACGGACAGTTCTCCTTCAATATTCGTCGTTTTACAGTAAAAAAGTTCGAAATTTTTGAATCTTCGACTTTGAAATTCATTTTTATGGTAGAACTAACATCGATTTTAAGAATCGACGCTGACGAACGAGATCGACATTGAGAGGAAAACGTTTCAAGTTAATTGAGAAATTAGATTTGACGGATTTGGACGGAAAACTTGACTGTGAGGTTGCCGGCGATAATTTTTCATAGTTTAGGGTTTTAGTTGTTAAAAACATTTTTCCTAGGTTTGACTTGTCATTGACCCAGAACTATAGAGTTTGCAGTGTTATTTACCCTTTTAAAAATAGTAATTTTAATCATTGATAATTCAAGCAAATTGATAGCAGAGACAAATATTTGGCAATATTATATTTATATTAAATTAAAAAAAGGTCCTTAAAAATTTCACAACATGAAATCTATTCAAGTTATTATTAACTAATTAATTTTTCTCGTTAATTTATTTCATTTTCAATTTATTTTATTTTTTTTCTTGATACCTTAACCATATTATACCAACTACACATATATAATTAAGATATTTATTTAATATACAAACTATATACTAATAGTCAATTTTTACCTTCCTTATATAAGTTTACACATTAAGATTAAATATAAAATTATTAAATTCAATTGAGTAAGTTATTAGTGTTTTTTTAAAAGAGAAATTAACAAAACAACCGCTATACTATTAGATCATCGATAAGTTAACTATTGAACAATTTTTCTAATAACTTAAACACAAAACTATGAAAAATGAATAGAACAAAATATTGCAATTACGTTTTCTATTAAAAACGTTTTCATTTCAATGTGGAACGTTCTTTTTTCGCTACAGAACGTTGTCTTGCCACTAAACAAATTAAAAAGATTAATTTTTGCACACAGAATGATTACTTTCTATTGCGGAAAGACATAATTTTGCAGCATATCAACAACGTTCTGTCTGCAAAAAGATGACTTTTGTAATAACTTGACTTCTTTTTAAGTTGGATAATTATTTTTATTGAAGTATTACAAAAGCCGTAGTCATAAAAATTTCATTCATTAAGTTTTAATGGAATTTACTATAATTAAAATAAATATTAATATGATGAATTTAAATAAATTTAATGAATTTAAATTATATTAATGGATTGATTAAAGAAGAAAATGTTTGGGATTTGGCTGACCCAGTTCATTTCGAACCGATCCAATGTGTTAAGAGGATGGTCTTCGGGCCATTCGAGTGAGGAACCATGACCATTCTACAAGAGAGAGAATGAGGGAGGAGAGACTGAGTGCGATAGGAGACAAGGTTTGCGACGACGCGTGGACGACAAACACGGGGCTCAGGCTTGGGTGTGCGGCTTGCGGCGCTTGATTTCTAGCAGGAAGATGCGAGCTCGGGCGTCAGATTGTGAGAGCTGGATCGATAGAGCTCCATGTGGCGGGGGATTTGTGATGGTGAGTGGTTGGTCAATTTTGGTTTTCTGGTGATGTAATAATCTAAATTTTTATATTGGAATTTAAAAATAATAAATTAGAAAATAATTGGAGATATTCGAATTAGTCGAAGTCGAATAAATTATCGGGATATTACTAATGAAGCAACCAATATTTTATTATTTTGAAAACTTAATTGGGTGGGATTAAGTTAAATAAGTAGGGATTAATTAAGTGGGGATTGAGTTGATTAAGTTAATTAATTGGGATTATGATTAATTAAACTAAATGGCCCGCTGGCCATTTGAATTAGAGAGAGAGAGAGAGAGAGACGGGTGAGGGAGCCCGAGAGAGAAATGGCGAGAGGAGGAGGAGCGATCGGGAAGTTCGAATCGGAGACGATGGCGACGCGAGCTCGGCGAGCTCAGGCGACGACGGGCGAACGGAGATGACGGCGATGAGCTGGGCTCCCTGGCGACGTGCCCAACGTCCGATTTCCGGCGTACTGCAGCGGTTAGGGCTCGGGAACGGAACTCCCGTCGTTGCTGCGATTGTCGTCTATGGTAAGTCATACCGTTTTGATCAGTGATTCTTCCCATGTAATCTGTCTTGGACAAACTAGGGCTCAATGGTTGCGTCGATTGGAGATGGCAGTGACCAGCAGTGGAAACAGGGGCTTGGTTCGGTGGAAGAGTTGGTTCGGAACTAATCCTGTTGGTTCACAACTAAATTGGACAAGTCAATGACTTAGCTGGCAGGATAAGGACTTCCACATGGCCATCGCTGGTTGGATCTCCATCCTTGAAGTGTACAATTATCCAACGTAGAAGTCTTCTCTGCCTATATAGGTTGGCAGCGACAGTCTCCTCTCTCGGCTATAAATGGATGGCAGCAGTGGGTGGATACAGAAGGTGATTCTGTTCTCTATGTGTACATTAATCCGTGAATGAGTGTGAAGAATTGTTGGAGAGGATGTTAAGGCCGAAGCTATGAAGGGAGAAGTCTGCAGGTAATGGGTATTCTTTGTTATCTGTTTTGTTTGGATTTAGTAATATGTTGACAGTTCAATTTGATGAAATCTGAGTGATGTTCTGTTCATAGTTAGAGAAACATTCTATTGAAATTGGTTGTTGTTTACTGCTTGGATTTTGTTTGGATGGTGCTGGCTGATGCTTGGTTTGTAGTTCTGAAATAGTTATGTAATATTTGATGTGTTAAAAATACTCTCTGTTGATGGGTTGGAATTTGGTAGAAGAAAAATGTGAATATTATCTCTTGCACTTTGATCTATAAGTTGGAGTTATGCACTATGAAGAGTTGTTCTGATTTGTTGGAAGCAATAATTTATAGGTCCCAGAAATGATATGGATTGTTTGCTATGATATTTAGTTTGTCATTGTTATGTGGACTTAGAAACATGTTGGATCAAATTATTGAATGTCAAAATGTATGGAAATGCCCTCTGTTTAGTATGGTTTGGTATGCTCCTTGCAGATTATTGCCTCTAGTTTTGGTAAAGTGTTGCATGTCAATCATGTGCTTTGTTATTGGATTAATGCTCCATTGTTGGCCATGAAGTTATAAGTGATGGAAACTGTTGTTTGGTGTAATTGGAGTACAACATTTTGGTATGACATTAATTGGGAATAATATCGTGCTCGTATCTGATACGTCATTTGGATTTCGTATTAATTTGGATTAAGCAATTTCTATCACTTAATGAATGAGAATTAATGTTATCAAATTGTTGAAGATGATTGATTTCGAATTAGCTTCTGGTTGTTTGTCTGGATGATATATAGGGCTCGTAATTATCATCGTTAAACAACTGCTACTATTTAGTTTTATAAAGTAAATTCTCTTTATTATTGGGATACATTGATGGAATGAGCAACATTTGTTGGCTATCGCTATCTCGTTGCACATATTAAGATATTGAAATTTTTACTGCGTGGTTGCTAAGTAATTAAGTTGATTAATAGAACTTGTTAAGTGTTATAGGGAAAAAGTATGAATTAAGGTTATTCATTTAGTGACTATAAATTAATGAAGATAAATTAATGAAAATTTGTTAAGCGATAATTATGATTAATTAATAAACAAGGGATAACGATATCAAAGTTTAGAGTTTATGATTGATAAAAATATTAATAAATAAATTATAATTATTTTGAAGGTATAAAAGGAAAGAAGGACAACATTAATTCTGAAACACGTCACAGACTGCAGGTAAGTGATATGCATGTGCTTTGGTCTTCGGACCCTACATCGCAAGAAATAGGAGATGCATGTTTCGTTGTTTACAGTATTTAATAGCATGTTTCAATGTTTACAGTTTTAAATAGTATGTTTCGATGTTTACAATTTTAAATAGCATGTTTCGTTGTTTACAGTTTTTATATGCATGATCTGTGAATTTTATGTTGGTTGTTTTATTAAATTCCCTTAATAGAGAATGTTTGCATTCACGAGCATCATGCATCATAGTTTTCAAAATATATGAAAATGGTTTCTATGCGTACTTTTGAAAAGGAAACAAAGAAGAAACAAAACGATAAGAAGGAAACAAAGAAGAAACAAAACGACAAGAAGGTAACAAAGAAGAAACAAAACGATTACAAAATGATAAGAAGGGAACAAAGAAGAAACGAGACGGTTGTGAAACGTAAAGAAACAAACATAAATGCGTGTGACGAGATGTGAGGTTGGGTTAGCCGCCCCTCCTCGTCAAGTTTAGACATCTCTAACACTTTCAAGATAAAGATAAACATAAATGAGGTCGTCTGGAAATGTGAGGTTGAGTTAGCCGCTCCTCCTCATCAAGTTTAGACATCTCTAACACTTTCAAGATAAAGATAAACATAAACGGGGTCATTTGGAAATGTGAGGTTGAGTTGGCTGCTCCTCCTCGTCAAGTTTAGACATTTCCAACACCTTTCAAGATAAAGTAAAGATAAACATAAACGAGGTCGTCTAGAAATGTGATGTTGAGTTAGCCGCTCCTCCTTTTTAAGTTTAGACATTTCCAACGCCTTTCAAGATTAAGACAACAATAAACATAAATGGGGTCATCTGGAAATGTGAGGTTGTGTTAGCTGCTCCTCCTCGTCAAGTTTAGACATTTCCAACGCCTTTCAAGATAAAGTAAAGATAAAGATAAAGATAAACGGGGTCGTTTGGGATGTGAGGTTCGCCTCGTCAAGTTTAGATATCTCCAACGCCTTTCAAGATAAACTACAGTAACAATCAAATAAAGAAAGGAACAGTAAAGTAAAGTCAAGATAAAGCAAAGTTAATATCAAAAAAACAATAAAAGAAAATAGAAGAAAGAAAGAAAATAGAAACAGAAAACTAAAAGAGATTTAAAAGTTGCATGACATGTGCATCATACATTTAATATCACTTACTGAGCCTTAGGCTCATTAGCTTGGTCTTGCGATGTAGGTACACGCATAGGAGAACAGGTTAAGAAGCAGTTGATGAAGGATTTGCATGGGTGGAACCTGTGGCTGGTTGGGCTAAAGAATTTAAAAATGAGAATTTATTTGTAAAAAGGGTTTGTAAACTATTTAATATTCTTTAATGTTATATTTTAATTCCGCTGCCTTTCATAAAAGAATTTTATTACTTTTTCTGCAAAATGTTTTAAGTAAAGAGTTTTAACGATCGGTTTTTATAAGAAAAGTTTCACTCTGATTTTATAAAAGAAATTTTTTTTTTTAAAATTTTATGCGATTTCAAAGTAAATAAAAACCAGGTTGTTACAGGCGATGCTTGGCAGTAGCAAATGGCAACGATGAAGCGGGGAGTAGCGATCAGCAACAACAATTCGTGGTTGCCAGGGGTGAATTTGGGCCGATAGCTGGCAGTTCGTGAAGGGGACGACTGTAACGAGTTTGGTCCTGTTGATTCTGCATTGAACTGGTCCAATCATTCTGCCGTCACCTTGCTGGAATTGGTTGGGGAATTAAAGAAGGAGGTAGCCGTCTCCAAGAGGTTGTCAGTCCATCTGGAGAGAAGAGAAATAAATGGGGCAATGAGGTGAGACAAAGTGAAAGCTAAGAGATGGAAAGTGTAGACCTAGAGGAGGAGCTCTCTAGAGCTAGAGCTACAGCTAGAGCTGTCTTTGCTGGAGCTGCCGTGAACTGAACCGTTGGCAGGAGCAGGAGTAGCTGTTGCTGCATGGAAGAGAATTGTCGTCCCTATTTTTTGGTTCTTCAATATGGTAAAGATTGGGTGTCTCTGGCCGTCTAAGCCCTACCCACAAGTGTGTGCATGAGTTGTTAAAAAATACTGTTAATATGGCAAATAGAAATAAACAATTATAGCAGATGCGATCCAATAGTAAATATCCCACAAGAAATAAGAGAAATATCAGCAAAAAATATACACCGAGAATTTTACGTGGAAACCCAAATCGGGAAAAAAACACGGGGACCAAGTCCAAAAAGATATCACTATGAAAAATAGGATTTTTCTAGAAACTGAATATTCCTAAAACTCAACTCTTGAAATGTGCACAAATGCACCTTACTTATTTTTCCCTCACTCTTTCTTTTCTCTCCCTCCCAAAAAAACTCTCTATTTTTCTCACCCCTCTCCCTTTTTCTTCTTCTCCTCGACTGGAAGATTGCGTTGGCAATGAGATGAATAACTTCAAAGAAATCCTCTCTATAGAGAGGATTTCAAACAAACCACCGAAAGGTGGTTTGTCGTCTTGTTTATTTTAAACGAGTATCAGACAAACCACCTTTTGGTGGTTTGTCTTCTTATTAAATTTTCAAATGGCGGGTCCCTCATCATTAATGAGGGACCACTCCAACAATCTCCCACTCTCGAATTATGATGAGGACTCGAATTATGATGAGGAAAGTCCAGATCAGCCGAGCTTCTATAGAATTCGTGTTTGCCCTTTTGCAAGATCTTTGTCATCATGTCTGATCCATTTTTATCTATGCGAATTTTCTCTAAGTATACTTGCTTAGAGTCCAACACTTCTCGTATCCAATGATACTTGACATCTATGTGCTTTGACTTTGAATGAAAGCTCGGATTCTTGCTCAAATGAATATCACTTTGACTATCACAATACAAGATGTACTTTTCTTGTTTGTGACCAATCTTTGTCAAAACTTTCTGCATCCACAAAATTTCTTTGCAAGCTTTTGTAGCTGCTATAAACTCAAATTTGGTTGTCGATAATGCAAATGATTTTTGCCACTTTGATTGCCATGAAACTGCTCCCCCTCCAAATGTAACCAAATACCGTGATGTTGATCTTTTGGAATCGATGTCTCCAGCCATGTCAGCATCAGTATAGCCTACCAATGAGGGCTCTTTACTCCCGAAACACAAACGTAATTCTGAAGTACCTTTAAGATACTTAAGAATCCATTTCACTGCATTCCAATGTTCTCTGTCTGGATTTGATAGAAATTGACTGACTACTCCAACAAAATGTGAAATATCAGGTCTCATACAAACCATAGCATATATCAAGCTGCCGATTGTGGAGCCATATGGAGTTTTCTGCATTTTTGTTTTTTCTTCTTCTGTAGAATGACTTTGTTCGGAAGTAAGCTTGAAGTGTCTAGCAAGAGGAGTACTGACCGACTTCGCCTGATCCATATAGAATCAATTGAGAATTTTCTTGATATATTTCTTCTGGATAGCCATAACTTTCCATTTTTCCTACCGCGAATGATACTCATCCCAAGTATCTGTTTGGTTGGTCCTACGTCTTTCATTGCAAAAGACTTGGTAAGTTCTTTTTTTAACTTAGCAATCTTTTTTGTCTGGGCCCACTATCAACATGTCATCGACATACAGTAGGAGGATTATAGATGTACCGTCCGTAAATCTTTTCACGAACGCACAATGATCTGATGAAGTTTTCTTGTATCCTTGATCAACCATGAAGGAGTCAAACTTCTTGTACCAATGTCGTGGGGCTTGCTTCAAACCATATAAGCTCTTTTTCAATCTACAAACCAGATATTCTTTTCGTTTGACAACGAACCCTTCTGGTTGTTCCATGTAGATCTCTTCTTCTAGTTCACCATGCAAGAAAGCAATCTTAACATCGAGTTGTTCGATCTCTAAGTTTAGACTCGAGGCTAATCCAATTACCACTCTTATGGATGACATTTTCACGACAGGTGAAAAAATTTCCTCAAAACCGATGCCCTTATTCTAACCAAAGTCTTTCACGACCAGTCGTGCTTTATACCTTGGATGTGAACTCTTGTCTTATGCTTTCAGCCTGTATACCCATTTGTTCTTGAGTGCCTTTCGCCCCTTTGGAAGTTGAACCAGCTCATATGTGTGGTTCTCATGCAATGATATCATCTCATCTTGCATTGCATCCAACCAATTATTCTTTTGTGGATGTTCCATGGCTTCCTTATAGCACTCGGGATCATCGCCGTCAGTAATCATAACATACTCATTTCCTGAGTATCTTTTCGACGGTTGGCATTCTCTTGTTGACCTTCTTGGTTCATGCTCTGTAACGGATTTAAGGAAAGTCTCTATTTCCCCTTAGCCAACACTATTAACTGCTTGATCACTAGATTCTCCAGCATCTCCCCCATCAAAAGTTGATTTTACAGGAACAACTCTTACTAGATGCTCATCAGTGATCTTGACATCTTTATTTAAGTCTTCAATGGTCTGATCCTCAAAGAAGACAACATCTCGGCTTCTGACAATTTTCTTGTCAACTGGATCCCAAAGCCTATATCCGAAACTTTTGTATCGAAGAAATATGCATTCTTTAGCTTTGCTATCTAGCTTGGACCTCTCATCTTTAGGAATATGAACAAATGCTCTGTATCTAAACACCTTTAAATGCTTATAAGATACATCTTTTCTAGTCCATAAGTTCTTTGGCACTTCTCCATTCAATGGTGATGATGGAGACAAGTTGATGACTTTTACTGTAGTCTTCATTGCTTCTCCCCAAAATACTTTGGGAAGTTTTGAATGTGATAACATGCACCTTATCTTCTCCACGATTGTTCTGTTCATTCTTTTTGCGACACCATTTTGTTGTGGAGTCTTTGCAACTGATCTTTCGTGTCTAATACCGTGCATCTTGCAGTATTCATCAAAGGATCCCATGTATTCACCTCCGTTGTCTGTGCGAATGCATTTTAACGTCTTTCTAGTTTCTCGCTCTGTGAGTGCATGAAACTGTTTGAAAACGCTAAATACCTCATCTTTTAACTTGAGTGCATAAGCCCAAACTCTTTTGAATGATCATCAATGAATGTCACCATGTATTGGGCACCGCCTAGCATTTTCGTTGACATGGGACCGCAAACATCTGAATAGATAACTTCTAACACATATGGTTTGCTCAGTGCATGAACCTTGTGAAAGGAAACTTTGTGTTGTTTTCCCGCCAAACAATGAGTACAACTCGGCAAAGCTTCATGTTTGAGATGTAACCAATTTTCTCTTTTGCCAAGCAATTGAAGTCTCTTTTCGCTCATGTGACCAAGCCGTTTGTGCCATAACTCCATGGATGAGTTATCTTGAGCAGTATTTATTTAAGCTTCTTTTACGATCACTTGAGTCACGTACAAGCTAGCTTCTTTGTTTCCTCCCGCTATAATTAGCAAGCCTTTGTTGAGCTTCCATTTACGGCCAGCAAATTCGCTCTTGTACCCGGCATTGTCAAGAGCGCCAATTGATATTAGATTTAGCCTAATATCTAGAACATGTCTGACATCTTTGAGCACCAATTCAAGGTTCGTGTTGGTCTGGATACAAATGTCACCTTTTCCAACTATTTTGGAAACTTGATTGTTTCCCATTTTAACAATGTCGAAATCGCCATTGGTGTAAGATGTAAAATATTCTGCCTTTGAGGTAACATGATAAGATGCATCGGAGTCACACACCCAACATGATTCATGGGTAATGAGGTTGACAATATCTTCACATATTATTACATCTTCACCATCAGAGATAGTTGCAGTTGTAACCTTCGTCTCAACTTTAGCATTCTTTATGCCTTGTTCCTTTTTCAGCTTCCAACAATCATTTTTCATGTGACCCATTTTGCCACAGTGATAGCACTTGACGCCCTTTTTGCTTCTTGACTTTGATTATCCCGACATGTTGGCTCTAGAAGCCTCACGTTCACTTGATCTCCCTCTTATTACAGATAAGGCCTACACAGAAGTGTGTTCTTTGTTCTTCTGTCTACTTTCTTCTTGAATAATTGTAGCTGCAACATCATTGAACACCAATGTTGACTTTGTAGCACCATTGGCTAAATTTATAATGAGGTGATGGTGTGAATCAGGCAAACTTTGAAGAAAAAGTTCTGCACGTTCATGGTCATCAATTTTGTGCTCCATTGATGTGAGTTAAGAAAATAGTGTGTTGAGAGTATTGATGTGATCCGTCACTGATGTCGACTTTGACATCCGAAGAGTATATAATTTTCTTTTCAAGAAACTTCTAGTATGCAACGATTTTTCCTCATACAAGTTTGTCAATGTACCCCAGATTTCTTTGGCTGTTGTCATGTCTGTGATACTTGACAGAAGTTCATCTCCTAGAGCAAGATGCAAATTGACGACAGCATCCTCATCTGCTTTCATCCATTTCTCATCTTTAGCAGTTGCCGGTCTTTCGTCGATGCCTATAACATAACCATTTTTCGGCAATAATACATTCATTTTTAATTTCCATAACAAGAAATTATTACCATTGAATTTCTGGATTTCAATTCTTCCTGCCATAATAACCTGACTCTGATACCACTTGTTAAAAAATACTGATAATATGGCGAATTGAAATAAACAATTATAGGAGATGCGATCCAATAGTAAATATCCCACAAGAAATAAGAGAAATATCAACGAAACATAAACACCGAGAATTTTACGTGGAAACCCAAATCGGGAAAAAACCAAAGGGACCGAGTCCAGAAAGATATCACTATGAAAAATAGAATTTATAATATTTTTCTAGAAACCAAATATTCTAGAAAATATTCACTAAGAGAAAAAACTCAACTCTTGAAATGTGCACAAATGCACCTCACTTATTTTCCCCCACTCTTTCTTTTCTCTCCCTCCCAAAAAAACTCTATTTTTCTCACCCCTCTCCCTTTTTCTTCTTCTCCTCTATTGGAAGATTGTGTCTCGTTTATTTTAAACGAGTATCAGACAAACCACCTTTTGGTGGTTTGTCTTCTTTTTAAATTTTCAAATGGCAAGTCCCTCATCATTAATGAGGGACCACTCCAACATGAGTGATAGAGTATGTCTGTTTTTCTGTGCTTGAATACTTCGTATGTTTCTCTGCTTGGATGTTATGTGTGATAATGTAGAATGCTGGATTTTATATTGCTCTGTAATATTTTCTTGATTGATGCCTTGGATGTTTAGTGTTGTTTCCTTGTATGTTTTTCTATGCTCGGATGCCTTGCGCTTTAATGTTGCTGTAATTCTGTTGATATTGTGTAGCTCTATAGGTGATTTCTTTATTGTTGTGCTATGACTTGGATATCTGCTGTAAATCATAGTTGAGTTCCCTACTTATAGTAAATCAACCCTTTAAGCATGTTATTTAAAATGAGTAAGTATAGCAGCACGTTGACCTAATCAATCTAGCTAATTAAAACAAGATAAAGCATGTAAATAATTTAGGTTATTCAACTTAATGGCGTTAATATACTAATTCAAGAATATTTTAATAACTAGTATTTCCTTAACCAATTCAAGCATGTTTTTAATTAATTAAATTTTCCTTACCCTATTAACCATTTGCTTACTAAGTTTTTTTAGGCTTACAGTTTACTTGTGGTGTAGGCTCTTATCGGCAAAGCATGCAAATAAGAAACAAGAATAAAAGATTTTGCACGCGTGAACTTACGATTGGCCAAACTACAAACAATAAGAGATGAATGGTTTGTAATTTAATTAAATAAGAGTTTCCTAAATTATAATTAAAAGTGTATTTAATTTGTTTAGTATTTTTAACTAAATGATTTATCTTTCGAATTTATTAACGCTTCGGCAACGATTTACTTTCGAAATGTTTTAAGTGTTTCTAACGACTCGGCTCGCATTCTGATATTTCTTCAAAAGGAGTTTTAAACAAAAGCTTCAAATTTCACATGTTTTCAACGAATTATGCAAATCCGAGTCGTTACAACTTTCCTTTGTGAAAAGTGAGGCCTAAGGGATGAACACTAGATGACAACGACAGAATAGAAAGAGAAAATAGAAGATAATGATGAAGTTGAATTAGAATTTCATAAAGTATATTTTTGTATCGTGTTCGCGGTAATATTTCTTTTAACAGATAACGGTAATGTTTGCATCATCAATTTCTCATAGTTCAATATTTAATTTGTTAACAAAAAATATTCAATGGCTAACTTATCATTGATCTCATAATATACTAGTTATTTTGTAAACTTTTCTTTTTTAAACAAAAACTTGATAACTTTGATATATAATTACTAAAGTAAATTAAAAATAGAAATAATTGTAATTAAAATATAATTTTTAAAAATAAGAAAATTAATACAAAGTCTCATTCATATAACTTTTAATATGTGAAAACATATTTAGCAATAATTTTAAAATAATTATTTGAGAGTGTATTGGGGTAATTTTATGAAAATTGGGAAAATTCAATAAAAGTGTAATAACATAAAACTATTTGAATAAATCCATAGATTTTCATAAAAGTTTACAGTTATTACTTGTTTAGTCAAGGTAAGTCCAAATGTTAATAAAAATTATAACTTTACCAAATGTTAAGTTGCAATAGTGACTTTAAAATAATAAATTAGTTCATAATAAAAATAATAAGTAAAATAAAAAATACAGAAGAAATATATCATCCAAGTAAAAAAGAGGAGATTAAGAGAAAACCTAAGGTAATGTATCTCTATCTCTTTAATCTATCATGAGCTCGTTGTAGCAAAATAGTTTACTCTTTTGGAAAATACCAAAATGTCTGTGTTTTCTATAATTCTATTTTAACCATTTTAACTTTTTTTTTTTTACAAATCAAATATGAATTTATCACATATTACCAATTTGAATCTTATCTTCCATATTTTACTAAATTCAGTATGTATTATCATATTTTTAATTTAATCAATTACTTTAATTTGATTTCTAATCTGTAGGTATTTTTAACTTTATTGATTTCTGGATAAACTTCAAAATTATCGGATTGGTGCTCGATAGAATTTGAAATAAGATTAGAAATTACTGAATATGTTAAAAATCAAGTTAAAAAAAATACATAAAACATAGTATACTTGCATTAGATTTTACAAATAAATTATGGGTAGAATCCAGATTGCTAGTATCTAACATATTGAAGTTTATTTTTATCAACAAATAATATTTTAAGTCTAATTTATAAATAATTTTAAATATTTCTAAATTACATTATGTCCTTAAGAAATTACATAGCTTTATAGAAATCCTTTGAGCTTTAATGAAATATAACAAAAGCTCAAAGAGAACTATCATGACTCGAAGACGAGTTGAACAAAACTATCAGTCAAGCGACCCGATTCTCGTAGAGAACCCGATCACCCAGTCCAAGGCGTGCATTTTAGCAGAAGACTTATAAATATTTAATTTGGCCCCAAAGGTATAAGTCTAAGTCCAAGAAATGATCATGAGAAAATAACAGTACATAAAATTAAAATGAAATTCAAGCGTTGCGTAACAAATACAATCCAACAGTATAATGTTTACAGGCCCAATTGTAAATATCCTCACCGAAAGAAAATAATCGTTCAATAGAAATGAAGGAACGCTCCTGATTCTAATCCTTATCTGCTCTTGCCTTTACCTGTAATTTGGGAAGGAGTCGTTTAGGGTGAGTGACTAACTTAGTAAGGTATGACTATACTAGATGCACCTCATGCAAAACTGATTTTTCTATATTTTCTGAAAACAAGATTATGTCTCTTATTTCCGAACATGAATTTTTTAAAATCGCTTCAAAACTCTCTATCATTTTATCAAACTGGCCCATGGCCCATCGATAAAGCTTTTATTGCAAAACCTGCTATATATATAGACCTCTATATCTCATAAAATAGGTCATCATCATTTTTCAACTTGAAAATGTCATCAGCGAAAAAAGGTGGGCACTCATGGACTCACCCGCCACACAACATAGAAGAAGTGGTCACCCGTCGGTGACAACACCTTATGAGGCAGGAATAATGACGACGATCCAAAGATTCCATACGTCACCCGAGTTGTTGGCGCACCTGGCTGCACGACACAACTAGTATAATCGTGTAATAAAATAAAATGGATACTGTAATGACCCGAATTTTCGTAAATTATTAAAAATTTGAAATTTCTTTTTTAAATAATCAGAGTGCGTAAATCTGAATCGCTACCAACTCTTTTTTTTAAAACTCCCTGTGAAACCATTAAATATGCAGAAGCATAAACACAATAATGAATAATATCTTTTTAAAGTCTTGCGGAAGCATTATAAAACAAATCCTTGTAAATCATTGCTGAAGCATAAGAAATCTTTTAAAGGAAATATTAAGCTATTCAACATTACTTCTATCAAATAGAGCTTGACAGTTAACTTTGTTGATTCACAACCGTTTACTTTTCTTTGTCTTTGCCTTGTCAGCCCGAGTCCCGTGGATGTGAAATCATCCACCCCCGCTTCATTATGTGTTTTTCATCTATTTCTCATCCATTTACTATATGTTCGTCATTGTACCTACACCACAAGTAAGGACGTGAACTTACGCTCGGTAAGGAGATGGGGAAAACAATTTATGCATTACTCTCTTTAGTTCTTTTTGGAATGGGAGCCACCCAACCCAAACTCTTTCATTATGTTCGTTTTTCTTTGTTCGTTCTTAACTCGTACATCAAGCTGGAGATTTAGGGTTGTCTTTTAACGACCTCAACTCCCCATTTCTGTCATATCTCGCCTTTAGGTTCTTTTTCTTTCTGGCGTATCTTACCTTTGGAGTTCTTTTTCTTTCCGGCGTATGTCGCCTTTGGAGTTCTTTCTTTTCTTCCGGCATATCCCGCCTTCAAGGTTCTTTTCTCTTTCCAGCATATTCCGCCTTTAGATTTCTTTCTCTTTCTGGTGTATCTCGCCTTTGAAGTTCATTTCTCTTTCCAGTGTATCCTGCTTTTAGAGTTCTTTTCTCTTTCCAGCATATCCCACCTTTAGAGTTCTTTCTCTTTCCGGCGTATCTCGCCTATGAAGTTCTTTTCTCTTTTCAGCGTATCCCTCCTTTAGAGTTCTTTTCTCTTTCCAGCGTATTTCGCCTTTAGAGTTCTTTTCTCTTTCCAGCATATCCCGCCTTTAGATTTCTTTCCCTTTCCGGCGTATCTCGCCTTTGGAGTTTTTTCCCTTTTGACGTATCCTGTCGGAGGGTTTCTTCAACGATGGGCGTATCCTGTCGATCCCGAACATTCTCGTTCTTAGCATTTTCCTCACTCATGCATGCGTGGTACCACCCAAAGCGGTACTCCCTACGGTTTTCTATTAACATGTAGCACGCTGCATTATAACGTACATTAACGTAACTAAAAAGCACATTGAAGTAAAAGTACTATAATTGAAAGTGCACATATTGACAGAAAATCATATAGGAGGAGGAAATAACTGCGCATCAGAGCAAACTAGGACAACATTGAATTGAACAATGAAGGCGTACAAACACGGTAAACATACAAGCAATTTATTAAATCTAACATGCTTAGGCACATACTCATTAATACTAGTTAATTAATATGCTTACTAATTTAACATGCTCTTATATTCACGCTTATCCTAGTTAACCAACATGTATTAGATGTTTCAATTAACTTCCTAGTCATCTCATATGCTTCCTATAGTTATTGTTCATTCTAGGTGATCTTTTTGCTTAGTTATCATAGGCGGTTCACATGCTTTTATTTTACTTAACAATTCATATCATGCTACAGAGAAGATAATAATAGAGGCACTTATAAAACATTCATCTAATTGCATGCTTCTTGTTGTTATCATCTAAATGATTTAAACACGTTCTGAACAACCATTACAAACTAATTACACACACTTAAGCAATTACTTCAATTTCTCATACTAGTTCATTAACATGTTCAAGTTACTAATTACCTTGGGCGTATCCCGCCCATCCTAAACATTATTTTCTTAGCCTTTGTTCCCTTTCTGGCGTATCCCGTCTTCCAAGGTCCTTTACCTCATTTTCAGACTTTACTTTGTACCATCTTTTACTTACTATGCCTCCACGCTTCCATCTCAATCATTCTTTTACTATCTAAGCATTTCATAATTTTACAGTGTTCATAACAACAATGAAAATCATCATAGAACAATTCACGCAACAAGAAAATCTATGAACTACGCAAAGGAAATAACCTAAACTATTATGGACTTCTAGCAGCATGAAACTATGCATCTAACATTCTTCTTCTCATACATTTGAACGTTCTTCATCCTTAGATTTTAACATCCATTACCTTAGGCCTCATCCCTCATAATTTCTTCGTCCCCTCATTCAACATTAACAACTGACATGGAATGGCGCTAAATGAACACATGCTTTATACCTCCTAATTTCATCAGCAACTTAGAACCTCCAATCATGCTTTTTCTTCATGGTTAAATTAACAACAATAAAATAACAAGAGCAAACAACAAAATATGCTCGTATAATCAAAGAAATAGAGCTACTGAGTACTGTAAAGAAATCATGAAGTCTTTTTTTTTTTTTTTTCTAACATCACAACTTCTTTATCGTCTCTAGAAATAATGTAAAGCAAAACATAGTCATTTTCTAACATCATAACTTCTTCATCGTCACTTAGAAAGTCCTTAAGAACTCATTCATACTTCTCTTCCGTTCTACACGTTTTCTCCTCTATTTCATTCAAGTCCAAGCGATATTCTTATTTTATCACATAGAAGAAAGTGAAGCAACTATAGAAATTATCCAATTCAAACAACGAAACAACTCACACAACATATACTTGGGTGTAGGGTCTCCCTTGGCCACAACCCATTTCCTTACAAATTTGAAGGACTAAGTAGGGCTAGCTGCACACCAAGCCTCCCACACACAGCTCCCTCTCCACCAACTCACCCCCACCACCACCCTCTTACACACAACATAATTTCTTAATAATCTCAGAAGGAGAAGGGAAAGGTGGCTTATACCTAAAGGAGGAGACAATTCCGAGGGGAAGCAGGGAAGGTCGGCCAATTGTAGTTGAATCTGCCTCAAAAGTTATAATCTTTTTGGTAAACATTGTTTTCAATCTAACTTTAGACCTAATTTATGTCTGTTCTGGTGCGCTTTGGACGAATGCGGGCGCAGTTTCATCGTCCGTAAGCGTCCGCAAGACCAAAAATACACAGGCTAGGATGGAAAATGGCGTCCTCATCATATGTATGAACCATCTGCAGAAGAGTTTCAGATGCCATTCGGTGTCCGCGTCGTCTTAATACAGCGTCCGCGTGAGTTTAAACAATTGGACAGATTCAATCGGACGCCTCTCCTTTGCGTCCACATCCATCCTCATGCGTCCGAAGGTTTTCAGACTCAATACAGATTCGTTGCGGACACAATATCCCTCATCTGCATCGTCCACATATATCGTCTGAATATGTCCAAAGGATAGGACAGATTCATTCGGACGACTCGTTTTGGCGTCCGCATGCGTCCTAAACTCTCCAGACTTTAACAGTTCCCTCGTGGACGCATCCTGCCTTGTCTGCACCTTCCACATCCAACGTCCGCAAGTCCTCAACACAGCGAGTTTAGACGCAAAATGGCGCATCGAGTCATCCTCAAGTCCATTTTGTCCACTTTTCACTATCTTTTCACACTCAACTTGATCCCCCGATGTATCCTTCATCAAAACACGTCGCCAAATGACACGTTTAGATACATGGTGCAATATTTTCATAACTTCACTGATTCGATTACGGGGACAAACGTTACATCAATTACTCACAAGCTTAACGCTCCAACGTCCTTGGTAATATCTTGATAATTATCCAACTTAAAATATCGAGATATTACAGATACGATTATTTGCTATATGTGGACTTGAGATAAACAAGTCGCAGCGACTAACAAATGTCTGATCCGTGGGACAAAACCCTGGCCAGATTTAGGGGCTTTCGACCCTAGGAGGTGTCATCACCCTCCCATACTGTTTACAACTTTCAGGGCTTTCAACCGGAGGACACGTCACCAATGCCCCGATCTGTTATCATACGTCAAACAATTAACCTCACACAACAAAAGTTATCAAATGGGATAGTGAATCTATCCCTCAATATATGCACAACAAATTTAAAAACATGTATGGAATTAAACGTGAGAAAACATACTACTAATAAAAACAGACATGCTGTCTAATAGTCCGTGTCATTTTTCAAGTGTGGTATTCCACAAAATAATTATCTTTTTTACAAACGAGATTGGATGCAATGAAATGCAAGAGGTATAGAAATTCCTACCTTGACGATGATCTGCCTTACCGACCAGAGCAACTAATTATGCAAGAATCGTATCACACTCCTTGAAATCATCCAAGCCTGTCAAATGTACCAAATGCGAGAATTTATAAATTAATCACAAAAAAAAAAAAGCGAAGGGTCCTATACTAGAATAGGAGCCCAACCAACCTTATTTAAGATCTCCAATAAAACTTCTAACTTCATCTAACAACATTCTTTAAACTCAAAATCCAACTTTGAAAACCTCAATAGTTTTCAAAAAATCCAAAATCTCATTTACTTAACATTGATAAATCCCACTTCAACCAACATAACTTGAGATTAAGATTTTCAAGTTAAATAACAAGTAGTTTCAATTAACCTCAGTAAACAAAGTCCAAAATCATTTCCAATGACTAATAATAAATCCAACTATAGAAATAACCAACCACAAACCCTCACTAAAAAGCTGAAATCCAATACAGACTCATAATCAATTAAAATAATCAAGTCCAATGTTATTATTAGTTGGAGTTCACCCTTATGCATAACCAATTCAATAAATTATCAATTTTCCAAGAACATGATCTAAATCTTACATGCATCACTGTAATCAATAGCAATACTCAAGGGTTATCACCCAAATAAGTCTAAACGTAGTCATACAATCCATTTAAATCATAACTTGAGCTGCAGAATCTTACTCATCTCTCGGCAGAACCAAAACAAAGATTATACAAAACCCATATAAGCCCCATTGTAATTGGTAGAAATCACAACAGAGCATAACTCATAGGGGTTTCCATGATTTTTCATCAAAAATCCAACAACAGAAATAGAGCTTACACTCATAACTAGCCAGGAACCCAGATTTTAGTCACCAAGTCACAGAAATATTCAGAAATATCACCCAAATCAGAAACAAAGTCACATTCTAAAACTAAAACGAAAGACCCAACTAAAGAATTCCTCACCACCAAAGCAGAACAGAATGCACGTTCTGTTTACTCGCCAGAATCGGAAAATGGGCTTGATCTCGAAGTTGTTCTATCACCGGTTTAGAAACGTTGGTTCGTCGTTGGTGGTCAGAATAATTGCTGTTGAACGGAGCGCACAAATCGCTCATGCTCATTGTTCGCTCGTTGTAGCTGGAGGGATCGTTTGAAGCTTGAGCACCCTGTCCCAGCTACCCTTCGTTCACAACGCTCTCAGTCGTAGCACGAATGCCTCAGACGACGTCAATGGTCGTCGCCCAATTGTTGGTCGCCGGTGCTGCTCTCGTCGAATCTCGCCGCTCTCTTTCCCTCTCTCTTCTCCTTTTTTTGAGGAAAGAAAAACGCAAGAGGCAGCGCTCTCTCTCCCTTCTATCTTGCTTTTTAATAAATTGCTTTTTTCTTTAATTTTCTTCCATCCACTTCACTTTTCGTTTCTTGTATGTCCGCCAGCACCTGTTTCCAAATCTGCTCATACTACCCCACCACATTCTTTCAAAATCATTTAACATTATTTTAAAGGAAAATAACAAATCAACCATAGTAATTTGTAATTAATGACATGTTAACTATTATGATATTTTTTTTAATAATTTAACCACTGACGTATAAAAAAATGACAAAACTAACATCGCGGTAACGTCAGTTAACAAATTAACAAGATACAGTCTCAAGATACTGCAAAAATCGCGGTGTCTTGCGCAAACACCGCAAATTTTCGAGGTGTCTTGCGCAAACACCGCGCATTTTCGTGGTGTCTTGCACTATGAGACACCGCAAAAATAGCGGTGTCTTGCCATTTTTGGTAAACTTGCCCTACAAAAAATTATTTGTAATCAAATATACCAAAAATAAATATTTGATTACCAAAAATAAATATTTGATTACAAATAATTTTTTGTATGGCAAGTTTACCAAAAATGGCAAGTTTATTTTTGTAAAATTATTTGTAAATAAATATTTGATTACAAATAATTTTTTGTAGGGCAAGTTTACCAAAAATAGCAAGACACCGCAAATTTCACGGTGTCTGCGCACAAGACACCGCGATTTTTGCGGTGTCTCACAGCGCAAGACACCGCGATTTTTGGGGTGTCTTGCACAAGACACCTTGAAAATGCATGGTGTCTGCGCAAGACATCGCAATTTTCGCGGTATCTTGAGACTGTGTCTTGTCAATTTGTTAACTGACGTTACCATGATATTGGTTTCGTCATTTTCCCATACATCAGTAGTTAAATTGTTAGAAAAAATACCATAATAGTTGACTTGTCATTGATCACAAATCACGATGGTTGATTTGCCATTTTCCCTTATTTTTATAACTTCCACTTCTTTCAAAATCTCCTTCACTTTTTTTTTTTCTTATTTTAATTTATTTGTCTCAAGTTTTTTTTTTTCCTCCTTAATTTATACAATTGCATTCTCTTTCCTAGCACCCCACTTTCTTCTTTTGTCCCCGAGTTTTTCAACTCAAATGTCTTTGGCGGGATTTTCTTCCCCCATTCCCTCCATTTTCATTTTTCATCATTTCATTTTTTCTCTTCACTTAATCCTTTTAATTTTCATCATCTCATACTCCTATTTCACTTATTCCAGTTTATTTATTTCTTTTATCCAATAATTTTCTAATTTCTTTTTCATTTTTAAATAAATGTATATACACAAATTATATACATTACCCTTTCAATCTAATTCACACAAACTCTCAATTTAATCATAACATCATCTAACGATATTATCATTCCAATTTGATTGTCCAATTTCATTTCTTAATTGAATTCTTTGTTCGGAAAATTTTAATTTCACTTACTTTGACCAGTTGACCAAATTTGCGTTTGTGCCTAAATAGTAAAATCCTCATAACCTTATCTAGTGATCAAACTAAAATTTTCAAGTTCATCCAAGAAGACAGCGATGAATCTCCAATAGTTTCACTAGCGGAACTATAGCCAAAATAAGAACCAAAGTCAACTTAGCGCAACACTCTGCGCAATCGAATCATGACAAACTATTCATTGAACGTCTGATAACGATCAACAAGTCTCCAAACTTTCCATCAAACAACAATTTATCATATCCTCATCTTATAACATCAAGCAACAACCCAAACAAACATCCCTATTGATGCAGACTCAAACATAAAGATAGGAGTCCAAAATCAAAAACCAAACTCAACAAT
>CM039470.1:26595445-26614810 GCA_022433065.1 Begonia loranthoides | reverse complement strand
ATAGGGTTATGAAAACATGGTGAAAATACCAAAATACCCTAATCAACAAATTAGACTCCATAACTCAACATTTTTAATACGTGATTTCATCGAATTTATAGTTCTGAAATGATTCTATACTTGTTTACATCAAGATTTTGGAGATAACATGATAAGGATTTGAAATTTTAATATAATTCTTGGTGTTCTTGAATTGAAATGTGCTGAATAAAGCACTCTTGATAATCCATCGATGAGTAGATAACACATACACGTACTTGCGTGATGTCCATGCATGCGTAAAACATGGTGGATATAATTAGTTATATGGTAGGTTCATGTATCATTTAATAATTGTATATCATAAATCAAATTTGTGAAGTGATCAAATACAGTTAAAAATTACTGTGTTTATACGTCTAATACATGATAAGATTTTAATATGGAGATATCAGTTGTTTATGGTAAATCTTGATGATAGATCCAATTGAAGCCGGAATATTAAGTGATAGTTATTAGGTCATTAGGTGAGCGAATACTAGAACTAATTCACATAACTTATAACACAAACATGTGTTGAATGTAACCAAGTTTGTAATATGATAATGTCATTTTTCTGGACATTTTTTTTCTTGTTTTGCAGATTTTTTTTCTGGGAAGCGGGAGGAAAAAGGTACAAAGAAATCGTCAGCAATGTTATTCGAAACGAAAGTGGGATATTTTATGAGCATTTGGAGATTAAAATTGACAATTTCAACGCAATACTTAAAATTCAAGAACCTTGTACTTGTATCATAAACTCTAACAGTTAACTTTTTTTAATTTTTCCAAACTTGTAATTAGATCAAAGTGATTTCATGTCATATGTTTAATTTATGGTGGCCCATTTTGATGAGGGCTCTTTTGGGGGTCCAATTGTAGTACTCATGCGGTGCTCTATATAATTTACATTTCAACTTCAATGTCATTAGGAGTAAAATTTACGAAAATTAACAAATTAGCTATTGTACTTTGAGATCGATAAAAAATTAACAACTGAATAATTTTTGCGAAGAACTTAAAATTGAACTATGAAAAATGGACAATGCAAACATCATCGTTAATTGTTGAAAGAAACTTTACCGTGGAGACAATGCCAAAACATTTCTCTCTGTAAATTCTAATTCTACTTTAGTTCTATATTAAAATCACAATAATTGAAGCAATACTACGGCGAAGATAATTTTAAGAAGCTTCGACATAGTCTTCTCGTCATCGATAACAATTCCCACGTTTTTAGTATTCCGAACATCTTCTCCTTCTCTTGATTTCACTATCTAGTTCTTATCACCATCTTCTCTTTCCTCTTCTCTATCCATCATCGTCATCTAGTGCTCATCACTTTTTCCAGAGGAAAGTAATTTTTCCGTTGTGAAAAGTAATCTTTCCTCCACGGAAAGTATACTTTCTATGGCGGATCGTAATCTTTCACTAATTGGAATGTCGTCTTTTCGCAGTAGAACTTCATCGTTTCCCCACGGGAAGTAAACTTTTAAAACTTTTTAGTTGAAAGACAATGTTCCACCACAGAAAGACAACACTCCGCAGTGGAACAACAACGTTTTTTAATAGAAAATGTAACCACGATGTTTGCGTCGTCAATTTTCCATAATTTAGTGTTTAAGTTGTTAACAAAAATTGTTCAATGATTGACTTGTTATGGATTACAAAGTACAATAATTGATTTGTTGATTTTCCTAAAATTTAATAGCAACTTCATATGTGAAGTATCTCAAAATAATATTATCCAAGTATAAAACCATCAAGGTCTCGACCTATGTCAAACAATGTTATATGGGTAGATGGAGTTGAAGATGTTGTATGATTTATCATTTTCATGGTGAAATCGATGCACATTTAGATAATCGTATCATGGAGGGAAAGAGAGGGGAAAAAAACTATTACAAGACCATTGCATCCCAACGAGAACAATTTGACCTTGTCCTTCTACTTGGTACTTGTGGGTTGCATACTACCTAAAAAGGAAGGACAAAAGAGATAAAGGGTGAGTTAGGGCGATGAGCTTGTGTGCTTGGTTCAACGCAATCTGATAAGCCCAATAATTATGCTTGGCACATTCTCCTAAACTGAGCCATGCTGACCTAGTTACTATAGCTCGACTTGGTACACTGTTAGTCCATCCGTTTTTAATACTTCTAGTTGTGATTACCCTTCTATCACACATATAAGTTAAGGGTAAATTGACATTAAATTATGTATTTGGTTTTTATCCTGTGCAAGCAAGCATGCATGCAATGTACATACTTTTGTTCTATTCTCTCTATGAAGATTGCTCTGACCTATTGGCATATACAAATATATTATTGTTAATAGAACTTTTAGTATTGTATTTGATAATATTATTGCAAATTATAATGAAATTAAGATCTTCATATTTTATTACATATGATATAGTATGTCGCATTTCAAATTTTGTTTTTCAAGATGGCATGAATTTTATTTCTCACCTTCAAGTAATTGAAATTGAAATTTCTTGTAGTGTTAGGTTAAAAATGTTATAAATTAAATCAAAATTAAGTACTAAGGTAGTTCTATTTGTTTAAAAAGATTTAGACTAAATTTTAATTTGAAGTGATAAAATTTTAAAATAAATACTCTTAGAGTAGTAAAATGTTTAATTTTATGTACAAGTATCATTAAAGTTATATTTAACCTTTTTTTTTTTTAATTTTTGGTGTAACAAATACTTTTGAACTTTCATACAAATTATTTTTCTTATATGATAGAATCAAACAAAATTTTAATAATCTTTTTGTTTTATGAATTAAAGTCTGCATTGGTGGAACATGTCATATTTTGTTTAGAATAAAACTCTATGTCACGGTCTTGATGACCATGCACCCTCTTTGAGATGTTTGATAAAAATAAAATTTCAACTCACTTTTTTTTCTTACAAAAATATTAAATGCACTTTTGAAAATAGTTTTGCAAGAAATAAGCGTAAACTTTGCTTATAAAACCTATAAATTAAATCACGAAGTTTGAAATGTGTGCAACTTAAAATTTAAACTTTTTTTAAATAACTTGAACCTTAAATTTTTAGATTAGTGTGACTTAAATCTTGAATTTCTTTTTAAAAAAAATGAACCTCAAAGTTTATACTCTGAACAAATTAGACAATGTTGTTAAAGAGTAAAATTGATTCGCGTTAAATTAGATAAACCAAATCGCGTAATGATTTAGATCATGTTCTGGTTGAACCAAATTAACCAAACCGAACCGTTGATTTGAGTTCACTTTTATTTTGTTTCAATTTTTGAAAACCCAATTTTGAAATCTAACTGAATAAAACCAAAGTTTTATGGTTCTTATTTTTCAAAACCCACACAAAACCGAACCAATTTTGTGGAATATTTCTTTTATATAAATATACAAATATTGATTTGATTCAGTTTTAATCTATTTATATATAAATAAGTTAAAGGCTAAAGTTGAAAGAATTCTTAAAATTTGAAATTTATTTTGCTTTATAAAAATAGAACATTCAATCGACCAAAATGGAATAAATCACCAACATTCAAACAAACAATCAAAACTTGGAAACAAAAACACTCACAGGGTGAGGAAGAGCTCACTTATTTGTCATAAAAAAGAAGAACAATTTCAAGACTTTGCTTTTCTGAACTGCATCATGGCTTATGAAAAGTGACGTCGCGGATTTCAGTAAAGCCAATGCCACCTGCATCAACCGACAGGCTTCCTCCAGTGATGTTGACCTCTTTTCCTCCACTACTTTGACCCTGTTGCTCTCGTCTTTCTCGTTGATTGGGTTGAGCAGTAGTTGGACTATTCCCAGAACCTCTTTTATAAGTCCGTCCATCACCGGATCCTTCTGCTGATGCTGCCACTTTAACTTCACAAGGTTGTTTTGTATTTCTTCCAACCTTTTTGATATGTCTGTTGGATTTTGAGTTGGCTTATCATCACACAATGTATGAGTTTTTGTACGTGAAGCCATGGATTGAAAGCTCCAGGGAAGCAGCGTACCCCTTGGAACATGAAGGCATAGTACTAATCAAGAAATATTTTTAAAAAATAAAATTTTCTCATATGAGTGAACTTGAATATTTGAAAGAGATGATTGGATTTTGAATTCTCCCTTGAATTTCAATATATATCTCATGACAAATAAATATGTCACATTCAAGTTAACTGTTTAATTATTATTTAAGGTTAGGAATTCTTGAATTCTTTACACCTTATGCATGATATTCTACTGTTAGTTATTTATATTAGATAAGCTTGTTATATCTTACCAAGTGGGAATGAATGATTTTCATTGTGTAATCTTGCTATGAGTTCCGACTTCTGATTAGACAGACAGAATACACCTCACGCCGACACTGCTGTTCTTCCTACTAGATCCTTTGTGCGACCACGCTCCCAGCACTTCTCTTCACCTGGTCGTCTTCAACAGTCCACTCCTCAATTTTTCTTGTCTCAGGGAGTGCTGGGTAGGCCTACTAGCCCTCCAAACCAATGGCGCTCTTTCTGCTCCAACTCATGTAGGCCAAATGCCAAATCTGTCACATAGTGGGTCATAGTGCAACAGTTTGTTCTATCGATCCAATATGTCTTTCAAGCTTACTCCACGATCTATGAACACAGTGCTCTCCTCTACTCACACACCTCCACGACAAGCTGCTCTCTCGTTTGACTCTGTTCCTTCCTCTCGGTGCCCAGACTCAGGAACTTCTAATCACTTCCAAAATATAACAACTAGTACTATATGTACAATTTGCCTTCTTAGTAAATCTCACCGTCCACCTTCTCCACCTCTCTGTCTCGCTCTCCTAAGCTTTTTGGTTTGGTTTACACAGATTTTTAGGGCCTTTCTCTAAATTTTAATCACCGGTTATCGTTACTTGTTATTAATAATTGATGATTTTAGTTGTTATACGTAGATATATTTTCTTCAAACAAAAGATCAGGTTCAAGTTAACTTATTTGATTGGATGAATGAAGTGACTATTAATTCTTCAATTAAATAAATTTCTTAAATGCAAGTACTTTTTTAATTTTTTTTAATAAAACAGAGAAATTAAAAAATAAAAAATACTTAGAGCCCCAACTAATCTTGTCATGGCGTGGAGATGTCAAAGTAGTCGGCCACGCGGACCTATTTGTGGACTTTCGCATCCGACGCCATTTGTGGATTAATTAATTATTGAAGAATTTTTCTAACAACTTAAAATCTAAATTATAAAAAATGAATGGAACAAATATTAAAATTACAATTTTTATTAAAAAACGTTGTTGTTTCGCTGTGAAACATTCTTTTTTCACTACAGAACGTTGTCTTTTTACTAAACAAATTAAATAGATTAATTTCTGCATGCAGAATGATTACTTTCTATTGCGGAAAGACATCATTTCACAGTAGCTCGACAACGTTCTTGTTGAGAAAAATCACCTAACTCAATTATGCGGAATATGACTTTTCCAATATTTAGTACCTGATTGAATTCACAAACCAAAAAAAAAAACCGAGTGCAAACGCAATAACAGTCGAGTGACAATCAATACAAAACAACCAAATCAATGCACACCAATTTTAGCGTGGAAAACCCCAAATTAGGTAAAAACCATGAGACCCGATTAGGCGGCTTAAAACTTACACTATCAACGATAATAATGGGTACAACCAAGTCTCAATACAGCACAATTATCATCATTATCATGATGGAATCAAGAGAGTAACAAAGAACAAGAGAATCTGATTTCTCTTGTTCGATTTTAACCTACGAGATGAACTTACAGAGTTCAAAAATAGATCTTCACCATTCAAATTGTTGCCCAAGAAGTCACGAACACGTTGTCAAAATTTCATGCCGATCCAACGGTCCAAACTCCAGCAAAATGAACTTTTCCGAGACTGCTAGTCAAAAATCCGAAACTGCCTTTCTCCCTCTCCCTTTGTTTCTGTTGTTGTCTTTTCTGTCTTTTAGGGTTCTCTCCCCGCTTTAAAATTTTCTCTTCTTCTAAATAAGGGCATGAGCCCTTATTGTCCAGCTCACAATATGCCGAAGATGACTTTCCTATGTGAAAGTGAGACCTAAGTGATGAACACTAGACGACGACGACGAACTAGAAAGAGAAAATAAAATATGATGATGAAGTTGAATTAGAATTTCACAAAATATATTTTTGTATCGTCTTTGCGGTAATGTTTCTTTCAATAGGTAATGGTGATGTTTGCAGCGTCAATTTCTCATAGTTCAGTATTTAATTTGTTAGCAAAAAATATTCAATGGTTGACTTATCATTGATCTTATAGTACAATGGTTGTTTTGTTAACTTCTATTTTTAAACAAAAACAGGTAATTTTGATATTTAATTACTAAAGTAAATTAGAAATAGAGATAATTGTAATTAAACTATAATTTTTAAAAATAAGAAAATTAATACAAATCTTATTCAGATAACTTTTAATACGTGAAAACATATTTAGCAATAATTTTAAAATAATTATTTGAAAGTCTATTGGGGTATTGGGAAAAATCAATAAAAATGTAATAACATGAAACTATTTTAATAAATCCATAGATTTTCATAAAGTTTACAATTATTATTTGTTAATCAAGGTAAGTGCAAATGTTAATAAAAACTTTAACTTTACCCAATGTTAAGTTGCAATAGTGACCTTAAAATAATAAGTTAGCATATTTACTCTAATTAATATCTATTAATATATTCATTACATATGTATTAACCCTCAATTTAGATTCGCAATAGAACTAGATTTATAATCCGTTAACCTCTCATATTGCGTCTTTATTCTTGACTACCATTAGTTCTTGATTGAATAATTAATTCATAACGATTGCGAATTACGCGTTAATTATTTGATCATTGAACTAACAAACAAGGGAATCTATAGAAATAAATTTCATTGAATGGATATTAACATTCTCAGCTATTCATTTTAATTCACTCTCAATATACAAGATATACGAATCGTAATTCATATAAAACTTTATCGAGTAAATCAAAGAATAAATTAAAATAAAATAAGAGTTTGTTAAATATAATGAATTAAGTTCATGCACATATGACCATCATTATGATAAAATTAATTGTTCTATATTTAATAAAAATTATCAAAACAATATAATTTTATCTGGTCTAGTCCTATATAATCATATTATATAAAACATATTTATCTTATGTCACTACATATTTAGTCAGGATATTACTATATATTCTTAATGAAATAAACTATGTTTATAACTATAAACTATTTGAAGATTCCATATTTCAAATATAAGTCATGGACATATTTTGGTTATTACTCTTTATATTTTTTCCCACATATATACAATATAAAGTTAATATAAATAACCAAAAAATTTTATATGAATTTTATAAAACATAATCTAAAATATTAACATAATATTAATCAATATAAATTTATTTATATATTATAAAATTATTCTATTATATTTGATTATTGGATATATTACTCCAATCACTCACTGGGAAGCTCTATGCTGAATTGGTGGAGAAAAGCTCAAGGCGACCATTTTTATTGTCAGGAGCAACCTTAAAGCTTCTACTTCAACTATAGAAACTAGTCTGTTAAGGGTTTTAGATTTTGCGAAAGCCAAGTCCACGGAAGGCGTTAAATATTCTACTTCAAACAATAACTTAAGAAAACACAAGATGGTTTGAGAGAAATTCTAAACAAACATCAAAGAAGACTGAGATGAAAGAGAGAATCTTACCTTCATCGTAAACTGATTCTTTGGAAATTCAAAATTCAAAGCACGATGCTCTCCAATAATTCTCAAGACAGAATTTATAGCAAAAGCTTTGAGTTTCAGTCTTCTTGTAAATATTATTTTTATCAGTTTGAATAAACTAAGTCATTATTAATTAATTAAAGGAAAAATAACAAACCAACTATCATATTTTAGTATCAATGACAAACCAACATCGTACACTGAACTATAGAAAAAAGTCGCCGCTAGCATCACTATCAAGTTTGCCGTTAAACACTTTGACGACAAATCACGGTGATTGACAACGAATCGTGATAACTTGACCATGAACTGTGCCAGATTGATAACGAACTGCGACGGCTTGACTACGAACAATGACGCTGTCATTATTAGTTAATTAAAATTTTCATTGTTAACTTATTTTGCTATTTTCCTGTTGGCATAAACTCCCTCCTCCCACACACCAATAATTGTCCTTGCTGCGTGGTGAGGAAAGTCCAGAGAAGATGATAAACAGCTGTAGAAAAATTTTGGAGGTTTTGGTTTGCCCCACACACACCAATAATTGTCCTTCTTGCGTGGTGAAGAAACTGCAGAAAAGAGGAAAAACAGCTGCCCACCACCCCCCCCAACACACGCACAAATAATTGTCCTTGCTGCGTGGTGAGGAAAGTGCAGAGAAGAGGAAAAATAGCTGCAGAAAAATTAGAGGTTTTGGATGGCAAAGAGGAGACGTTGAACGGCAGTTAGTTCGAGTTATGGGTGGAACTTTAGAATTTGTCAATGAGCTAATGTTGAGTTTAGTTAAGTTCATTGAAGAAAATATTTAAATTTTCGTTGGTTTTGATATTGAAATTCAAATTAATAGTGGAGTTGATTTTGTTGGATAAATCTATTAGATTTTAGACTTATATTATAGGATTATTTCCATCTAATGCCTTCACTATGGATACCACGGTTTAATCTTTTTTATTCACCGCCTCTTACTATCAACTATTTTCAACCATGGAATGCTTTGGCGAGTCCTCCGAAAATGACAGCGGCTTCAATTAGAAAAACCATGGGGTTATCGCTGGCTTTTGCTAGCAACGACGTCCCCCACTGAGCAGTTATGAAAATGGAGATTTTTAAGCCATTCCTCTTAAATCTATTCATAATTCTCCCATCTGGCCTTTCGTCGTTCCTGTTGTGTGTGTCGGCTCTGGTGTGGGCCCACATATTTTTATTTTGTGTTTTTTAAAAGGGTTAAAATAACCCTACAGAAAAAGATAGAACAGCAGAGAGAGAAAAGCAGAAAAAGAGGGGGAAAACACAGTGGGAGAGCAGTTTCGAATTTTTCCTCTGCAGCTTCGGATTTTCTCCGTTTGCCGGCGTTTCAACCGTTGGATCGACGTAAAAATTGGACAGCGTGTTCGTGACGTTCTGGGCAACTTTCTGAACGGTGGAGATCGTGTTTTGAGCACTGTAAGTCCGTCTCGCAGGTTATACACGAACAAGAGAAATTGGATTCTCTTGTCCCTTTTTGTTCCTCTCTTGATTCCATCTTGATAGGTGATGATTGTTCTGTATTAAGACATAGTTGTACCCATTATTATCGTTGATAGTGGAAGTTTTAAGCGGCCGAATCGGTCCCGTGGTTTTTACCCGATTTGGGGTTTTCCACGCTAAAATTGGTGTTCATTGTTTGGTTGTGTTGCATTGATTATCATTCGACTGGTTATTGCATCTGTGGTATTTGTTTGTGATTCGAATCAGGTACGAAAGCTTGGAAAAACCATATTCCGCATATTTGTTTTAGGTGGTTTTTCTCAACAGTTCCTACTGGCTACTGCGCGATCACTATCACTGTTCCTACCGTTGCTGCATGAACCTCCTCTACCGTCATATCCTCCTCCACGGAGAGACGCCGGAACCCATAACTTGGCCCGTGCAGCTACTGCCATTGTGTTCTCCTCCAAACTCCCAACAAATTCTGGGCTAAGAGGCTGGACAGTGGTTATTTTGTTAATTTTCTTTTTTAAACAAAAAACTTGGTAACTTTGATATTTGATTATTAAAGCAAATTGAAAATAGAGATAATTGTAACTAAAGTATAACTTTTAAAAATAAGAAAATTAATACAACATCTCATTAAAATAATTTTTAATATCTGAAAACATATTTAATAATAATATGAAAATAATTATTTGAGAAAAATCAATCAAAATGTAATGACATGAAACTATTCTAATAAATTTTATGAAAATTTACAATTGTTATTTGTTAATCAAGGTTAGTCCAATTATTATTAAGAAGAAATAAGCTAAGTCAGTATTAATTAATTGAACTATTCTCTGTCAAACTAATTCACTTCCAATTTGTTTTATTTAGTATCACGATGCATTATAATTATAATGTTAATGAAAACGTTAACTTTACCTTATGTTAAGTTGCAATAGTAATCATAAAATAATAAGTTAGTTCATAATAAAAATAATAACTAAAATAAGTAAAATGAAAAACATGGGAGAAATACACCATCCAAATAAAAGTAAAGATTAAGAGGAAACTTAAAAGGTAATCTATCTCCATCTCTTTGATCTATCATTAACCGCGTTGTAATCTTCATAGTTCTTGAAAGTTTGAAGTTTTCTATCTCTCACTCTCCTACAATGCCGTAAAACACTTCAGTTTCTTTGGAAATACCAAAATGTCCTCAATTATTTTTAATTATATTTTAACCATTTTAACTATTTTTTTATAAATCAAATCTTAACCTATTAGATATTAACAATTTGAATTTTGCATTCAATATTTATTAAATTCTACACGTGTATATCATATTTCTTTTATTTAACCAGCTATTTTAATATGATTTCTGATCTCTTCAATTATTTCTAACTCGATTTTAAATTTTATTGATATCTCGAAAGTCTTCAAAATCGCCAAATTGAAGCTTGATAAAGTTTGAAATAGGGTTAAAAATTGTTGATGATGTTAGATTTTAAGTTTAAAAATATAGAAAATATAGTATACATACACTTGATCTAATGGATAAATAAACGTTATAGTTTAAATTGCTAATATTTTAAATATTAAAGTTTGATTTTATAAAAATAAATAAATAATTTTAGCTCTGATTAGTAAATGATCTCAAACACTTTTACATTACATTTTATCCTAAAAAAAAATATATGGCGTTATAGAAACCCCTTTAAGTTTTCATGAACTTTGCCAAAATTGACAAGACCCTTAGATCTAACCAAAATTCTCACAACCCACTAAATTTCTAAAAATACTAAAATATAATACGCAAAAGGCAATAAAAATTGCTCAAGCTCCTATAATAGCAAGCAAAAGAGAAGAAAAATAAAATAATACAAATTTAACGGTTTCATTGTATAAAGATCAATTATTCAATTATATTGCTCAATTACCCTTTTCAACTCATTTAGCTAAATGGGAAAAATTCAAATATGCAAAGCAATCATCATATTCTTAGGGTTTAGCTTGGTGCAAAACACAAACGGTTCCATCCTAGTGGCTTGGTTCAGTTCATTCATGTTTTTCCAAAACACTCAACTGCCAACCGAACACCAAATTTTTGCTTTACGATAGTGACTAACCAAACAAGTCAATTTTGTATGTGGACAACAAAAGTGGGATTTTTTATGAGCGTTTGAAGATTAAGATTGGCAATTTTCAATAAAATGCTTAAAATTTAAGAACCTTATGCTAGTATCATAAATTCTAATAGTTAATTTTTCAATTTTCCTTAACTCTCAAATTGATTCTGTAATTGCTGCCCATTTAAATATTAAAAAAACAATATTAATTGACTAATTAAGAGAAAAATGTTTAAGGAAAATGTTTAAGGGAAATCCTTTCCCCTTTTATGCTATTCTCTCTCAAACCTCTCTATTGGAATAAGTTCTCCTCCCTCGGTGACGGATCTCACCAAGCTCCCCAATTACGGCCTTCATTCAGTCAATTGCCTCTGTTACATTCGGTGCTCAGTGTGTGAATTGAGTCTGAGAATAGTCATGGCAAGTCTGACTCATTCAATCTGTAATTCCAAATTTTGTATTGAAGTTTTGATTCCGATAATGCTCTCTATTGGAAAGGATTTGTACCATTTTGGAGGGGGAAAAAGTTGGATTTCTCGGTCAATCGCTGTACTTCTGTGGTTGGAAAGCCAGTGCATTTAGAGGTACAAAAATATGATTTTTACCTTCGTTGTTCCTTCATTTAAGTTGTGTGATACCTGTGATTTGTTTCTAAATTGGATTATGGAATTGTTGGATTTTTTTGGCATCGTTGATGAATGTCGGCTTTTGAACGCCAAATCGCGGAGCTACAACGCTAAAGCTCCTACGACTCGGCCATTGGGGCGAATGGCCAAGACTGAGAGCCTCAGCTAGAAACCATATTGCTCGCGTCGATGATGGAGTTGACAAGGAGTTTCGACTCACTCGTTCAGAGGCAAGTCGCCTTCTGTGCGACTCTATCAATCGCATAAGTCACGATTTCGAAGTAAAAATGAACTACAAGCCAAGGGGAGACTAGTCTCGATCTGGTCTAACCAAACCAGTAGGCTTAGGTCTATTTTGATTTTTGGGCTTGGTCTGGTCTGACTAGACCAGTGGGCTTTGGTCAACTTTAGTTTTTGGACCTTTTTTTATAAATCTATTTGGGCCAAGGATTTGGGCTACATAGATCATATTTCAAGTCATATATTAGGTCATTATCCACTTCTAGTTTGGCCTAGAATTAATTCAATTAGTTTTGGATTAATTTTAAATGATAATTAAACATTATAATTTATAAAATTTAATGTCTTAATTTTTGAACAGGTACTCGAATTTAACTAAAAATTCGTAGACCCTTGGATTTGTATTTTGGGATTATTGGGTTGGGTTAGTGTAAGCTCACTTTAAGGTAATGATTTATTTTTATGCATTATATTGCATAATTTTTATAAAATGAATATTTTGAGATTTGTCTAATATTAAAACGACACGTCCATTTTTATGACCGTCAGATTTTTATATTATATTTTATTTTCACTGTACACATTTCAATTAAACATACATTTAAACACTTCTAGATCAACTTGGTTGTGTAAACCAAGTTCGATCAACCCATTTTGGGGTCTATTTTATTGTCACACATTTGACCGTGCAGAATGTGTTTGTTTGTTGTTAAAATAGGTAATATGACAGTTGTATGTCCCGTGTTCTTGGGTTTCGAATCCCTAAACCTGATTAGGGTATTTATTTGGCTTTTGCGATTGTCAAACATCACTTTTATTTTGTTATATGCCTATAATATTGTATGCCCAGAGTCCGTGAGTGATTCCATTTTTACTGTGATTTTTTAATTAGTACAACAAGGGCTTATTTTAATTACGTACCACATATTAGTGGGTAGTTTGAAGCACATGTTATTTTGTACACATTTTTTTAAAAGGAATTTTATTAAACGTGAGTTTTAAATTTATGTATGCTTAAACACCATTTTAGTTAAATGTATTAAAATATAATTCCTATTGAGTTTAGTTACTCACCCTAATAATACCTTTCATGATTTTATCAATCGGATTTCCAGTTGCCAAGTTTAGATCCGGTGAAATTTTATTTTTATTTTAGTATTTTTCCTTGAGAGATATTTTGTAAGTATACTTTAATTGCATAACTGTAATCATTAATTTACTTCCTGCACAATTCTTTACTTTATTTAATTTTGGATTATATTACTATGCTATGTGATATTACTGTTGGACCTGTTAAGCCTATGTTTGTTGGGTCATGTCTTTTAAATTAATAAATTATAGTCTTCTACTATCAATTAATAAATTTAAGTGAAAAAGGTTGGACTATTTAGTTCTTTGGGCCTGGTCATTCCACGTTTTGTCTTAGGTCTCTTGCGGGCAGTGACAGAATTTTTGATATTAGAGTCATATTTCATCTTGAAAAGTAATATCAACAAAATAGATAGTATAGTAATATACATGGATTTACAAATATTATGCCTAAAACCATAGAAAGACACCTTGAGGTTTTCTACTGGTGGATAAAGACATTTTTCTAACCAGACACAGATAATTTGCAGTGATCCAGATTTAGTCAAAAGTGATAAAAGTACACTTTGTAAATGATTAGAAACAATATTTCTGAACATATGAGTCTGCAAACTTTTCTGAGTTATGTGTGTGGACATGTGAAATTTAAACTTAAGAAATCTATCATAGAAAACAATCCAAAGTATCTGTTTCCTTCAAAAATTCAATGCTTACTTTTTTATATTTGGAATCTGTTAGTTTAAGTTGGAATCTTGCGTCTGAAGACTCTGATTCAAAAAATGTTGGAAAAGACTTCTAATTAGTCTTTGTATTGTACAATTTGACTTTAGTGTAAGTTTTTGAATAAGCGGTTGGGAATATTTGAACCAAATATTAGAGTTGTTCAAGTGGAAAGATAACTTCATTTGAGAATTTTCTGAAAGTGGCTTGTATTGAAATCACTTAGAATGAAATTATAAAACATTTAAAGTATAGTGATTGTGGGCGGAGTTTACCCAATGAGTGTTGAAAATTGGTAAGGGTGATGCAAAAGGAATTTCATCGCTTTTGGAATTCCATCAAAGTATTAGGTTGGGTTTGCAACCTTCTATTTCGAGAATATCACCAAAGTATCGTAGAAGTCTCTTAAGTTAGATTAATCACTAGTTATGATGATATGGACTCAGTTTAAGGCAATGTTCGTAAACAACTATTTCAAAGCTGATCATCGCCAGAATGTGATGAGTGTTTATCATGATTTGGAGCAAGAAAGTGTGACCATAGAGAAATTAGAAAATTCCTTGATTTTGAGTTTTCCCCTAAATAAGAGATGTGAAATGTGTCTCATTGTTCAATATGTTGTCCTTATATTTGGCAGATTTGAATTATTGATTGATTTGATTGTTAAACTTATAGATCAGTTTGATGTTATCCTAGGTATGGATTGGTTAAACTCGTATAAAGATAAGATCGACTGTTATCGAAAAAATGTTAACCATTGCATTGAAAGATGAAAGGATCTTAGTGCATCCATTTTATTACTGAATGTTTCCTATTGATCCTATTTTGTGAGTCTGTTTAAGTGGTTAGAGGAGATTGGAGCCTTACGGAAGTATTTTTGCTATTAACGGTGACCTTGTTACAGTCAGACATGATTATGATTTATTAGCGGTTTGTGATTTCCCTGATGTTTTTCCTAAGGATCTGTCTGGGTTGCCAACTGACTGCGAGATTGAGTTTTGCATTGATTTGATGTTTGACACTACTCCAATTTTGATTGCTCTATACCACATGACTCTTGCTAAATTTAATGAATTGAGAATCCAGTTGAATGATTTTTTGCAAAAAGGGTTTATTCGGAATAGTATTTCATCGTGAGATGCACCAGTTTTGTTTGCAAATAAGCATAATGGTTTGCTTCTCCTATGCATTGATTATTAGAAACTGAACCATGGGACAGTCAAGAATAAATATTCATTACCGAGGATTGTTGTTTTATTTGATTATCTTGGATGATTTATGTACTTCTCAAATATTAATATGAGATCAAGTTATCATCAATTGAAATTACATGAAGAAGATTTTCTGAAAACATTTTCTTAGATTCATTATGGAAAATTTTAATTTATGGTGCTTCTGTTTGAATTGACTAATGCACCAGTTACTTGTATGAATCTTTTGAATCGAGTCTTTTGCCTATATCTTGACATGTTCGTAGTAGTCTTCATTGATGATATCCTAATTTATTCTAAAACTCTTGATGATTATATGGAACATTTGAGAATTGTTCTATAGACACTGATTGAGCATCAATTATATGTAAAACATGAAAAGTGCAATTTTTGGATAGCTGAAATGAAATTACAGTTTTCATGATCTAAACTTTTTCGTGCGATTTAATATTTCTAACCCTAAGTAGCATTGGGCAATTCGGTTCTCGATTCCGGTTCCAGACCTTTCAGAACTGACCGTTCGGTTCTCGGTTCCGAGATTAAGGAACCGGACCCAAAACTGCAAGGAACCGGAACCAGAACCGAGAACTAAACTCGGTTCCGGTTCTGGTTCCTGTTCCCAGGTGTGCCAACTCCCAATTGTCCTGGATACAAACAAATCTTAGATTTACAGAGAAGAAAGCTATGAAAAATTTACATCCTCAAACACTATAAGAAATCTACCATAAAAAACATAATCTAGTTTTTTAACAGACATCCTTGGATTCAGATTCATCAAAACAGATTCACACAGATTAATCACACAGATTCACACACTAGCAACCCTTAAACACTCGGCAACCCTACCCTAACTCCAAAGATTGCAAACACTAAAACATATTCATCACAATTCACAAATGAAAAATAGATTTCATATATCAGAAATCAACCCTAAAACATATTTAGCAACCCTTAAACACTCGGCAACCCTACCCTAACCCTAAAAATTGCAAACACTAAAACAGATTAATCACAATTCACAAATGAAAAACATATTTCATATATCAGAAATCAACCCTTATCGAAATCAGGGGAGCAATCTTGGTCTCGGACGCAGTCGCAAATTGTCAAAGCAAATCGCTGGTCTCGGACTCGGATGCAGTCGCAAATTGGTCTTCGCAAAATGCAGTCACAAATCGTCGTCGCAGCTTCGCAGTCGCAGTCACAGCTTCGCAATCGAAGTCGACATCTCGGTTCCAGATTTCCAAACCCTAAACACTAGGAATCAGGGGAGCAATCTCGGTGCCGGTCCAAACACAGTCGTTGACTCGCTGTCACCTTCGTAAGCTTCGCAAATCGCTGTCCGTCACCTTCACAAGCTTCACAACGTCTTACCTTCGAATCGCAAATCGCAGAGCTCCTCTCCAGGTCTCGGTTCTTTCCAGCTTTTGAGTTTCTAGGGTTGCCCGTCCCTAACTTTTTAATATCCATCGATTGTTGGTTCTTGACTTTGGGAACTGAGAATCGAACCACTATAATATTAAAAAAACCGAAACTGAAAAAAAATTGGAATGGATGGAACCGAGAACCAGAACCGAACCGAAACCAATGCTCTATTCCGAGTCAGTTCTCGGTTCTGGTCGGTTCTCGGTCAGGCCTAACCCTAAGTGACTTATATCAAATATTAAATCAAATAATAACAAATATAAGAGTAAGGGTTAGAGAGATTTGCAAACTGAATTTTTTCACGCGATTCGGAAACCCCCGCCTACGTCTGCACTCCAAGTTTTTGACTTGGAGATCCTTGATCACCCAACCTCCTCAGTTAGTGATGATTGACTTCACGGATGTCAACCAAACATTTACAGACTATTTTCAAGGCATCATCCTCTAGATTGTTATTCACAGGCGTCAATCTAGCCTTTCACCATTTGAGTATAATAAAATAGAAAACTAAAAATTTCTAACTCTCCCAAATATAAAATATCAAGTTTGGGGATTGGAGAGTGAGAATTTACACTCTATGAATAATGAGAAATCAAGTAATAATTTTGGCAGAGCTTCACTTCGATTCTTGCATGGTTAATTTGAGCTTCGGAGTGTCTTTTATATGTTGACATTGCTTGAGTCATCGACCACCTCTATTTTGGTCGACCACCTTTTGACCGTTGAAAATAGCAGTTGCATTATACAGAGTTATTGGTAGATCGACTTCTCTATTTCAGTCAACCAACTTCTTAGCCCATTTTGAGGTCAATTAACTCGTCTGCTTCCTCAATTAACAAGCAATCTGTCTTATTTTGTAGCTGACCCTTTCTTCATTAGTCGATTGCTTCTTCAGCAGATGAAATTCTTGAGCATTCTGTCAATTTTGCGATCTATCATCAGGTCGATCGTTTCCTTTGTGAAAATCAATTAGGTGGACCTTTTCGTCTTTTCTACTGTTTTTCTATTTCTTGAATTCTCTAAGTCCTAATGATCATATAATGAGCTACATAAATTTAGTTAAACACGTTAGAAAACATTAATACTCGTATGAAGAGTATTTCCAATAAGGATTAACAACATATTTACTCAATTCAACAATTACAAATTAAGCAAATCACCTAATGTCAATTATGCCAACAATTTTGTGGGATTTGAAAATATTATCATCGTGGTTTAAGTGTTTATTAAACCTTGTTATCATCAATTGTTGAATTTACCCTTGGAGACTTTTATATTAGAGATTTGTATATTTCTTTGAGATGGGTGGATGAGGCCTCGTAGTAGATCTTCTTTTAGAGTGTTGAAAAGGAAAATTTGAAGATTTAAAAATTGGTTCATTGCAATAGAATTCGTTTCGAGATGGAGATTTCAGAATTCAGAGTTTTGAATTCATTTTGTAGGGTCGGGTTGACGAGCACACGCTATGCATTTCTTTCATGAAATTCATGTTAATGGGGAGATTGTTAGCCTAAGTGTGTTAGACATATTTATATTTTGATGATGAATGATATTAGTTGAGTTTATAAGTTGTTTATTAGTTGAATTTATAATACTCGAATATTTTGCTTAAATTGGAAATACCCTTATTAAGCATATTATTATTGTCTAATGAGTATTACTAAGTCTTTGCAGTAAGTAGAATGTGTCGTGGGACTTGAAGATTTTAAAGAAGTCAATTATTGAAGTATAGGATGCTCTGTTTTGTCTCTGTTATGTTCAGCGATGTTTTTAGACGCTCTAGAACGCGGTGAACAAATGCGAACATTATCATTTTGAATCTATAATATTCAGAGATGTTTTCGGATGCTGGCGGACGGGAATAAGGATGAGGCATGTCGTCCAAATTCGTGAAAGAGGCAGACTTCCAAGATTTGGGACGACGCTGGCAGAAGGGACGAATGCGTCTCAAAACACTGTCTATATTTTCAAACGTGAGCGGACGACGTGGACAAAAGCAGGCGTTCTACGTTTGAATCTGTACAAAGTCTGGAGAACATTGTCTGGAGGTTTTGGACAAAGCGGTCGAATCCCAGACGAAGCATTCGCTTTTGAAGTCTTTAGATCTTGCGCAACCGCTATATTTCAACGGTCGGATGAGGACATCCAAAACGTTTTAGGACGTCCAAAATCTCCAGACCTATATATATTTGGACTTTGAAGAAGACAACACACTGAGCAATATTAAGCGAAGCTCTGCTAAATTTTCGACTCAACTATTGTGCACGAAATTGAGTAGCAATTACATCCTCCAAAGTATTTCAGTGTGATCATTTGTGTTGTTGAGAGGATTGTTGTATTTGTGGGCTTGAGAATTTTCGAAGAGAAAATTGTATTTAGGAGAAAAGGGTAACGCCCTAAGAATTCGTTAGTTGTAACGGTACGATTGACATCTGTTCAAGATCAATCACTTGTAACCGGAAGATGTTGTGGAATATACCTTCATGGGAGAACCTTAAAGCGAACGTAGGCGTGCTTGGCCGAACCACGTTAACAACTCGGTGTCGAATTCTCTATCCTTACTTCTTAGCTTATTGTTATCATTTTGGTTGTTCAATTTCCTTATTGTGATAAAATTGCTATTGGTTAGAAAATTTATAATCGCATGAAAAAGTTAATAAACCTAATTCACCCCCCCCCCCCCCCCCCC
>CM039470.1:26566329-26594954 GCA_022433065.1 Begonia loranthoides | reverse complement strand
GAAAAAATGGCATCTTGGAGTGTTACAGAAGGTGGTATTAACCGTGAAGCTCAAGTAGGCCCCTCAGAGACATTATTGTCCAATGAGGAGGTACGTGGCTTTGGAAACGAAGTTGCTATTATTTTGCATTCTGTCTCAGCAAATTTAAACGAAGAGGACGATGAGGAACTCCGATCAGCATGCCAATCCACTAGTGATGAAGAGATGGACATGGCAGAGAGTAGACTGAGACGCCAACCAGAAGCAGAGTGCACATTTGTTGGTATGGGGCTAGGCAAAAAATATAGTTCCTTGAATAAAATTAGAGAAGAAATTGTTGATTATGCAATGAATAATGGGTACGGGATAAAATTCACCCACAGTGATGCGCATCGATTGAGAGCTGCTTGTCAAGAAGGGTGCATGTGGTGGCTGCACGCCTCACAAATAAAAAATGAAATGACGTTTCAAATAAAGATGTACAACGACGTTCACACATGCTGCAGACAAATGGAAAGCCGCCATGCCACAGCCAAATGGGTGGCAACGCATTACTTGGACAGATTTAAAAGTCAGGCCGACTGGGCCATATCTTCCATAATTGAGATTGTCATGAAGGACTTCAACGTCAACATTACATCCAGCCTTGCTAGAAGGGCAAGAAATGCGGCAAAAAAAATTAACGAATGGGATGCCAATGAGCAATACAAGCTCATATGGTTCTATGCTGAGGAGATTCGGAGGTCGAATCCCGGAAGTTCACTGCGTGTTGACCTCGATATGAGTGTATTTAAAAGGATGTACATGTGCTTGGATGCATGCAAAAGGGCAGTGCTGAATGGTGGTAGACCTGTTATTTGTTTAGATGGCTGCCACTTGAAGGGAGCGACTCCGGGGCAACTGCTTACTGCGGTCACCATCGACGGGAACAATGGTATGTACCCGATTGCTGTAGCAGTCGTTGAAGCAGAAAATAGGGCTTCATGGAGGTGGTTTCTAGAATTGTTGATGGACGATCTAAACACCCCATCTGGCAATGGGTGGACGATTATTTCTGATCGACAAAAGGTAAGGTGTTATTCACTACTTTTGCATTTGGTGTTTATGTTTGTCATATATTACCAATGTCTGTCTCATATTATGCATCTTTGCAGGGACTAGTGCCAGCTGTGAGAGATGTGGCATGGCAAGCAGAGCAGCGGTTTTGCATCCGACACCTGTATGCCAATTTTCAAAAACAATTTAAAGGCAAGTTGTTGAAAGATGTAATGTGGGCTGCATCAAGAGCCACAACAGTGAGGCAATTTGAGAAAGAGATGGCCAAGTTACGTGTCCTTGACCTGGGGGCCTATGAGTATTTACGTGGATTAGAGGCGACATGCTGGGCCAAACATGCCTTCTCGTCGATCCCAAAGTGCGACATAAGCCTCAACAACCTCAGCGAGTCCTTCAATGCCTGCATCCTACCCGCCCGTGACAAACCAATTCTAAGTATGTTCGAGATCATTCAAAAGGGCATCATGGGTAGGATCGTAAAAAAATATGAAAAGATGGCTCAGTCGACCAAACGGTTGTGTCCAATGATCAGCAACCGCCTCGCCAAAGTACAACATGCTAGTAGAAATTGGAGCCCTCAGTTTGCAAGAGCTGCCCAGTTTGAGGTCAGCAACGGTACCGACATGTACTCTATTGATTTGGAAAGGTGTACTTGTACATGTTACCGGTGGGAGTTGACCGGCATCCCGTGTGTGCATGCAATCCGGTGCATTCACTTCATGAGGAGATCTCCTGAGGATTTTGTGCATTGGTGCTATCACCGGGAAACATACATGGTGATGTACTCCCACTTTCTCCGCCCCCTTAATGGACCAATCGAGTGGCTTCCTGTGACGAATCTTGATCCAATTATCCCACCGCCTTTTAAAAGGCTTCCAGGAAGGCCGCGTGTCCGTAGAATACGGGATGTGGATGAGGCCCCCAGCCGGACAGTGCTAAGCAGAAGACATTTGCCTGTCACTTGTGGCCGGTGTGGTAGTGTGGGGCACAATGCCCGCACGTGCGAAGGTGGAGGCCAGTCCAGTGCAGGGGCTGGCAGAGGCAACAGAGGGAGAGGCAGAGGCGGCAGAGGAAGGTCGGAGGACACCTTTATGGGGTTTAGAGTCCCCGAGACAGCTCCCGAGACAGTGCCTAATAGAGTTCATGAGACGCAGGTCCGTGCATTATCACGTTATGCTTTCAATTGTTATTTCACATATGTTCATTTCCTTTTCAATGTGATCTGCAGGAGTCTGATGCGGAAGGTTCTCCCACACAAACGTACACATATGTGGACCTTAACCTGGCATGATACAATTGTTTTTTCTTTCGACAAATGTAAATGACAGTGAAATGACACTTTAGTAAAGTTGTGTTTTTCTGATATAAAAAGAAGTTTTGCAAATTCAAAGCTTTGTGTTAGTAAGTTAATGTTTTTTTTTCAATTCCAGGGGCGTTACAACTAATCAATTGAACTGACTTCATAATTTTTTAAAAATTTTGACATAATGTGCCTTGTTTCTTTACTCCCCCAAAAGTACTATCGTACATCCTGCACAACAAAGAATCCCAAACAGTTCCAGTATCATTCAAATCAGCCGCTAAATGTAAAATGTAAACTATACATAACATCCAAACAACATATCATTTAACTACACTACGCCTTCTTCTTCCTGGTCGGTTTCGAGCGCAAATCCGTGATTAGAAACGACAAGTGCAGGTCAAGAAATACTCTATCTGCTCGGTCGAACAACGAACCCTCATACTCAAAGGTTGGAGGTTCATGCAGGTGGAATTGTTCCTTAATTTTGCATTTTCCTATCACCTCCATCCCCGCAGGGGTACACCGCAAGACGCCGAACGGCCTGTAATGCAAAGGGAACAATTGGCGGTCAATTACGTGGAAAGCAATATTAAGAATGTACACAAGGGAAACTTCTTACCGCTTTTTGTCGGTGGGAGCTACGATAATGGATATTGATTCCGGCAGTAATTTCTGGTAACCGTATTGCTGGTGCAGGTCAACGGACGACATAAAACAGTCGTGTTTCGGGTGTGTCTGCAATGTAAACAACGCATTATATGATATCAATAAACATTAACAACAAACTGGAGACGCGAGATAAATACTTACGTGAATCCAACCTACGGTGAGTAGACCGTTTTCATGTTGATGTCTGAAAATAGCTTCGTCCGCGTCGTCCACCGCATAGCATTGCATATAAGTTTGGATGAGTACTTAGATAAAAGCTTATAAACTAGCACACAACGAAGGCCTCTCACAGTATCTGTCGTGCCCTTCTGATCCGGGAAGATGATCTCGCTAACGACGTACTCATTGTCGATCAGCTTTCCCGCAAGAATTGCGCATGTCTCTATGTTCTTTCGAAGATTACCATGACAATAATCCTTGAACCTACTCATCAAATCATGAGTCTGCAACCAAAATGTCAAAAAAGGGTGAGCGTATACATTAATGAACACACATATATACCGAAATGAAAGACATACCACGCGCACAGTTTTAAGGGGCGGCGGCTCCAGAGGCACGGCTGGAGGAATAGGTTGGCTGCTTCCAACAGGGTTGCTGCCAATTAAAAACATGTCATTACATGAAACAAAATAAAGTAAAAACATGGAATTAGCGTTCAACGGAATGAACTTACAATCGGAATGTCGTATCAGGTGCGTCAGAGGAGGATGAAGCGGATGCTAAATGGGGTGATCGCCTCGCACCTGTGTTGAGGGCTGCCACCATCTCACGATGCCACTCGGCAGATTGCATATGCCATTGTTGTGCTATGGCCCACCTATCTTCTGCGAGCTTGGCCGCTTCTTGTATTTGGCCTTGTTGCATTTGCAGCTGCTCTTGCATTTTCTGCATTTGGGTCATGGACATCTGATGGAGCTCCTCCATCCTGCTCATCCAAGCAACCGTCTCATCAGGCATCGAACTAAAATGAGATGCCTGAGGAGGAGGAGGTTGTTCATGAAACGGGACTGAATGCCTAGGCTCTGACCGGGGTGGATGTGTTGCTTCCTTCTTTGACTTGCGCAGCCATTCCCCTCCAGTTTGGGTGATCCCCATTCGGTCCACTAATGAATTGTTGTAAATGTCACTGACCGACTCTTCAATTCTAGGTTCCGTCTCTGGGATGGGGACCCCTAACTGCTCAACGATACTCTGGATGAGCCAGTTGTACGGCAGTGACTTCGCCGAGTTGTTGACCACCTCTTCCATGTGGCTCACGATGATATATCTGATGTCCACCTTTTGTCCCGTGAACACCTTCTCTAGCATATACAGATCCATGCTGGTAACAAGGTCTCGATGCCCAAGCCGAGGAATAATTGTGTACGTCATTATGAGGTGGATCAATCGGGCTAAGGCATTCAACTCCTTGCCCTTCGGCTTGCTGTACTCGGCAACCTCGGGATCCTGATGCAACAATCTAATCACCTCTAACCCATGTCCTTGTTTGACGAATGGTGGCGCCCGAGCCATCTGATAATATTCATCTCTTGGCTCCTCCAACACACATCCAAGCATAATGTTGACATCATTGGCCGTGAACCTAACCTCATGTCCAAAAATATAAGTATGCACCTCTAATGGTTGGGTGGAAATTCTCAAATTCGCATAAAACAATCGTATAACTCGCTCGCAATAACTGCCCCTCATCCGGCACAACCCGGCTAACCCAGCAGCCTCAAGCATACGATCAATTCCCATCCCTGCGAATGAGTCCAAATCTACTATCTTTGACACAATAATTGTACGGCGTTGTATATCTTCTATGTACTGTGCTTTGCAATTCCGGTTCCAATATAGTTTCGACCTTGAACCCACTTGAACGGGTTGGAACGGGTCGCTGGAGCATCCGGCTTCTCCTTCTTCAGGCTCAGCGGTTTCTTCCACCGCCGCCACTACATCGGCTTCGAACGCCGTAGTTTGAACGGGTTCAACTGCCTCCATCGTTGCCTTCCCACGCTTCGAGGTCAATTTCTTAGTCCGGGATTGCATTCTGCTAGTTGAGAGTAATTCACCAACCTGCAATATAATAACCCACACAACATGTCTAAGTTAGCATAACAGTATTTCCTCATTGCGTCGCTTGGATAAAAAAAAATGTAATGAAACAAAAACAAAATTCCAATTTCATTTCCAATAACAGATTATTACCCCAATACTTATCTCCAAAATAATTTTACATGGTGGGGCCATCAGCTTTTTTTAACGGACAGCAATGGTGCATTTGTCATTTTCACATACGTTGGTGGTTAACTTGTTAGAAAACATACCCCGGTGGTTGACTTGTCATTGACCGCAAACCACGATGATTGATTTGTCATTTTCCCTTATTTTTATAACTTCCACTTCTTTCAAAATCTCCTTCACTTTTTTTTCTTATTTTAATATATTTGTCTCAAGTTTTTTTTCCTTCTTGATTTATACAATTGTATTCGTTTTTCCTAGCACCCCACTTTCTTCTTTTGTTCCCGAGTTTTTCAGCTCAAATGTCTTTGGTGGGATTTTCTTCCCTCGTTCCCTCTATTTTTATTTTTCATCATTTCATTTTTTCCCTTCACTTAATCCTTTTAATTTTCATCATGCTCCTATTTCACTTATTCCAATTTATTTATTTCTTTTATCCAATAATTTTTTAATTTCTTTTCCATTTTAAATTAAATGTATATACACAAATTATATACATTACTATTTTATCTAATCCACATAAACTTTCAATTTAATCATAACATCATCTAACGATATTATCACTCCAATTTGATTGTCTAATTTCGTTTCTTAATTGAATTCTTTGTTCGAAAAATTCTAATTTCCCTAACTTTGACCAGTTGCCCAAATTTGCGATTGTGGCCGCTACACGACAATTTAGTCACTTCTTCAACACTATGACCAATTTTCAACGTGAAAAATTTACATGGAATTTATCATTAAAAGTTTCACGGGTTTTATATCTTAAATTTCTGAAAAGAATTTTCGTCCCGAAATTTAAATAAAACCCGCTACATAACAAAAAGAGATGAGGGTACTTGCGTATTATGTCTGACTCAACTTCCCAAGTCGCTTCCCTCTAGATGTGATTCCCCCACAGCAAGCAAACTAGTTAAATTATCTTACCTCGGAGCACTTGAAACTTTCTTCTAAAAATTTGTTGCAATCCTTCATATGATATATCTTCCTTAATAAAAACATCAATCAAGTAAACGACGTGTGACGAATTTGACATGTAGTTCCTCAATGGAGATATATGGAGACATCATGAACACATCTGAAATCATCCTGATCATGTGACCATCTAAACAATGTGCAATATTTACACCAACAGCAATAATAGATCTTTGATCTCATTCTTCACTATAAATAGACAACTCTAAAACCAACTTCAACATTACACTAACAGTGGACGAAACAAAATATCATTCCAACAATAACAGATCCCTAACATGTTTATCATCATGAAACAGATCCCCAACATTTATTCTATAAAAACTTTAGCACAATCACATTTAACAAGACTTTTCAGCCAATAGCAACAAAAACTACCCCTCCTTGGGTCCTAACAAATAAAAAATGAGCCTATTGAAATTTTCAAGTCTTCTTAACAACCCAAAGTACAAACAGACAATGTCTAAATAGTACAATCCTTATAACCTTATCTAGTGATCAAACTAAAATTTTCAAGTTCATCCAAGAAGACAGCGATGAATCTCCAACAGTTTCACTAGTGAAACTGTAGCCAAAATAAGAACCAAAGTCAACTTAGCGCAACACTCTGAGCAATCGAATCATGACGAACTATTCGTTGAACCTCTGACAACGATCAACAAGTGTCCAAACTTTCCATCAAGCAACAATTTATCATATCCGCAGCTTATAACAAAACTGTAGCCAAAATAAAAACCAAAGTCAACTTAGCGCAACACTCTGCGCAATCGAATCATGACGAACTATTCATTAAACCTCTGACAACGATCAACAAGTGTCCAAACTTTCCATCAAACAATAATTTATCATATCCGCAGCTTATAACATCAAGCAACAACTCAAACAAATCTCCCTATTGCTGCAAACTCAAACATAAAGATAGGAGTCCAAAATCAAAAACCAAACTCAACAATGGTTGTGAACAAAACATTAGATCGGAATAANCCAAAATCAAAAACCAAACTCAACAATGGTTGTGAACAAAACATTAGATCGGAATAAAGTGAGCAAACTTGGTTAAACGATCCACAATGGCCCACACCACATACACTACTAAATCATCTCATTAACTCCCTCTGGGATCAAATCATCATATTACTGTAACTTCTTTGTCCTCTAGAGCAAGGATGGTGTAAAACCATATTATACGCACAAGCTATATCATCTAACTCATAGTACTGCACTCTATATTCTCCCACAACTATAGATTGTTTACACTTATCGAGGACCAAACAGGCTAGATGTCGACTTAGAGCATCAGCCACTACATTAGCTTTTCCCAGATGATACTTTAGACTGAAATCTTAATCCTCTAGATTATCCATCCACTTCCCCATCTTATATTCAAAACACTCTAAGTGAAAAGATACTTTAAACTTTTGTGATCAGTGAATACCTAGAAGTTCAAACCATATAAGTAATTCCTCTAGATTTTAAATCAACTATAATAGCAGCTAAATCCAAGTAATGCGTTGGATAATCTAATGGGTCTCAACTGTCAAAATGCGTAAGTAACCACTTTACCATGTTGCATCAAGACACAACCAAGCCCAATTTTTGATGCATCATTGTAAATTGTATAAGGCTGCTCACTATCTAATATTGTCAAGAAAGGCTCACTTGTCAATCTGTTCTTCAATTCCTTAAATGTACTCTGACATTGGTCATTCATTCAAATTGTACCTCTTTGCTAATCAGCTTCGTTAATGGTGTTGCTAACGAAGAAAATTTTTTCACAATCCACCGATAATAGTCAGCAAGACCAATAAAACTACAAATCTCTGACACACTTTTCATAGGCTGTCATTATACAATTGCCTCGATCTTCACAACATTTACCGAGATTCCATCTTGTGAAACAATACGCACTAAACACTTAACCTTTGACATCTAAAGGTTACATTTACTCATCTTAGCATTTAACTAGTGATGTCTCAGAGTTTGTAATACAATCTAAAAATGTTCTCAATGTTGACTCTGAGACTTAGAGTAAATCAAAATATCATCGTTAAACACCATGATGAACCAATTTAAATAGGGTCTGAAAACCCAATTCATGAAATCCATAAAAGTTGTTGGGGCATTAGTCAAACAGAAATGTAAGACTAGAAACTCAGGATACTCATATCTCATCCAAAAAGTTGTCTTCGAGATATTCTCCTCTCTAATCTTCATCTGATGATAACGAAATCTCAAATCTATCTTAGAGAAGTATCGTGAACCTCCAAGATGATCGAACAACTCATTGATTTTGGGAAACATGTACTTATTCTTTATAGTAATTCGGTTCAACTTTCGATAATCAATGCAAAGTCTTAAGGAACCATCTAATTTCTTGGCAAACAAAACTAATGTACCCCATGTAGGGATATTCTTTCGAATAAATCTCTAATTCATCAACCCATACAACTGCTTTCTTAACTCATGCATCTCTATAGGTGCCATTTTATATGCAGAAATAGAAATTGTGGTAACACCCGAAACTAAATTAATATGAACTCAATCTCACGGTCTTGAGGCAACCCTGGCAACTCATCAGAATAGACATCTGGGAATCCTCTCATAACTAAGACATCCAGATCCTAACCAGCGGTCTCAACCTCAGCATCAATTGGCCAAAAGTTCTCGTACTGCCATAATCCACTACGACCACCCAAATATGCTCATAGAATAGAATTAGTAGTCATCACTGCACTAGGACCATTTTGATAAACGACAACATGTCCTTGTTTGTAAATAACTATAACTCACTTCAAATGACATTCCACAGTTGCTCTATACTTAACCAATTCATACCCAAAATCATATAAAACTAACTCATAGGTTAAACCATCATATTTGCAGAAAAATGTACAGTCATTGGTCACTACACAAACTGCTTTGCACACCACAACTACTCAACTGTAGACACTTAGAGGAGTACAAAACATCAACGGAGATCCCATCTCCTCCATTGACCAATGATTCTAGGTCAAATCATGAAAGACTTGGTCATAACCTCATGATGACTATGACTATTATACTACTTCCTAAATACCTCAATAAACTCTTTCCATTCTATTCATTGGACATTATAACTACATCTCATGACGTCCCACCAACTGGATATCAGTTTCTCCAAGTAATGATGGAAAAGTCCCATTTAAAAAATTTTCGAAATTTGAAGTGCCTCAAAATTCTCCTTCATTTTCTAAACACTCCCTTTTTCCATTTTTTTTTTAAATGTGGGCAGAATCTCCATTGTTTCTTTACTCTCCCAAAAGCTACAATTATACATCCTACAACAAGTCCCAAGCAATTCCAGTATGATCTATTATTTATTTCATCTATCAATAAATTTTATCAAGGAAAATATAATTATTCATATCATATACAGTCATGCAAAACAATGTTAATTAACTTACATTTCATTTTTATATTCATTACAACTACTACCAAAAAAATGCATACACCACAACTTCACCTTATTTTTAACGTGCTCACACATCATCAGGGCACACTTCAATCATTTCCTCCATCAATTATTATTTTAACTTCAACGATTATCCAATTACACCCAATTAATTCTCAAGTATCCTTACTTTTGATACGGGAAATTGGGGTATTATAGAATCCAATATAGTTAACTCTCAGAAACACATCATCCGCTTCATACCAGGTTCATATGTAGAATTATTACTGGTCATATTCTGCAAATTATCCCTTATTGCTACAATGGGATCTAAACCACACTCTCTTGATCTGTCACGAGATGTCCTCCTGGATGGCATTTTAAAAATTTAGACTAACGAAAATCTCACTTAGTTAGAAAACTTGACTTGTGCACAGTAAATAAAACCTTACCTAGCACCATTAAATTCTCAAGTGATCACTACTTAAGAATTCAGAACCTTGTACTTTGATACCATAAATTTTTGTCACAATCCAAAGACGGCCCGGACAGAACCACCGGGTAAGGCGACATGATTCTCGTAGAGAACCCGATTACCCAGCCCAAGACATGTGTTTTAGTGGAAGACTTATAAATATTTAATTCGGCCCAAAGGTATGGGCCTAGGTCCAAGTAATCATCACGAGAAAATAACAATGCATAAAATTAAAATGAAATCCAAGCGCTGTGCAACAAATACAATCCAACAGTATAAAGTTTACAGGCCCAATTGTAAATATCCTCACCGAAAGAAAATAATCAAATAATCGCTCAATAGAAATGAAAGAACGCTCCTGATCCTAATCATTAGTTGTTCTTGCCTTTACCTGTAGTTTGGGGAGAAGTCGTTTGAGGTGAGTGACTAACTCAGTAAGATATGACTATATTAGATGCACCTCATGCAAAACTGGTTTTTTTATATTTTCTGAAAACATGGTTATGTCTCATATTTCCGTACATGAATTTTTTAAAATCACTTCAAAAACTCTATATCATTTTATCAAACAAGCCTATGAGCCATCGATGTGGCTTTTATTGCAAAACCTATTATATACATAGACAGCTACATCTCGTAAAATAGATCATCATCATTTTCCAACTTAAAAACATTATCAGTGAAAAGGGGTGGTCACTCATGGACTCACCTGCCACACAACATAGAAGAGGTTCTCACCCTTCGATAACAACACCTTATGCAGTAGGAATAATGACGACGATCCGAAGATTCCGTACGTCACTCGAGTTTCTTGCGCACCTGGCTGCACGACACAACTCGTATAATTGTGTAATAAAATAAAACGGATACGGTTGTTCGCTATATGTGGACTTGAGATTAACAAGTCGCAGTGATTGACAACCGTCTGATTCGTGGGACAAAACTCTAGCCATGTTTAGGGGCTTTCGACCCTAGAAGGCGTCATCACCCTCCCATATTGTTTATGATTTTTAGGGCTTTCGACCTGAGAACACGTCACCAATACCACAATCTGTTATCGTACGTCAAACAATCAACATTCACGCAGCAAAAGGTATCAAAGGGGATAGGGAATCTATCCCTCAATATATGCACAACAAATTTAAAAACATGTACGAAATTAAACATGAGAAAACATACTACTAATAAAAACAGACGTGCTATCAAATAGTCCCCGTCATTTTTCAAGTGTGACATTCCACAAAATAGTTATTTTTTTAAAAAAAAGGGGATTGGATGCAATGAAATGCAAGAGGTATAGAAATCCCTACCTCGACGATAATCTGCCTTACCAACCAGAGCAACCAATTATGCAAGAATTGTATCACACTAGTTGAAATCATCCAAGCGTGTCAAATGTACCAAACGCGAGAATGTATAAATTAATCACAAAAAAAAACAAAAACAAAGGGTCCTCTACTAGAATAGGAGCCCAACCAATCCTACTTAAGATCTCCAATAAAACTTCTAACTTCATCTAACAACATTCTTTAAACTCAAAATCCAACTTAAAAAACCTCAATAGTTTTCAAAAAATCCAAAATCTCATTTACTTAACATTGATAAATCCCACTTCAACCAACACAACTTAAGATTAAGATTTTCAAGTTCCATAACAAGTAGCTTCAATTAACCTTAGTAAACAAGGTCCAAAATCATTTCCAATGACTAATAATAAATCCAACAATACAAATAATCAACCGTAAACCCTCACTAAAAGCTGAAATCCAATACAGATTCATAAACAACTAGAATAATAAACTCCAATGTTATTATAAGCTGGAGTTCACTCTTATGCAAAACAAATTCAATAAATTATCAATTTTCGAAGAACATAATCTAAACCTTACGTGCATCACTGTAATCAATAGCAATAGGGGTGTGCACAGTACCGGTCCGGTCCGATTTTACAGGGGTTCGGTACCGGACCGGCAGTACCGGTGCTCCTTTTTGGAAGACCGGTACCGGTACCGGGAGGACCGGTTCCGGTACCGGTTCTGGACCGGGTTTTCCGGTGCCGGTTCCGGGCCGGTACCGGTTTGTACCCTGTCCAGGCATTCTTTTACTTGGAGCCTGGAGGCCGCGGCCTCCAGGCCATTCTTTGCCTGGAGGCCGAGGCCGCGGCCTCCAATCCAGGCCATTCTTTGCCTGGAGGCCGCGACCTCCAGGCATTCTTTTGCCTGGAGGCCATTTTTGCATTCTTTTGCCTGCAGGCGTTTTCCCAATAATTAAATTGCATCTACACAATATAAAACAGACACAAAAATTAGCTTGTACATTGTAACTTCAAAACAATAATTATATAGTTCAAAATTCAAATATATGATAAATGATGTCTAGAGTAAAGTATAATTTAAAATGAGAAACTTACAAAACAGTCAACAGGTTCAAGGTTGCATCCTACAAAATAGAAGAGAAGTATGACTAGTCTTTTACACATCAAAAATATATGATAAAATATAAATGATAATGCTAACGAGTGGATAAAGCATACCACTGAGCACTGAGATCACCATCAATTTCAGACTAATTCACTTCATCATCAACGTCATTAATTTGTATAATATCTGAAAAATATAAATTGAAAACAAATTTAGAAAAAATAGTAATAAATAAAACAAAGAAAACACTATAAATATAAAAGATACCTGGCTCATTCATATCATCATTGAAGTTGATTGATTCATATTTGGAGGATCGAATCCAGCTTTAAGTGCAAATAAGCGCTTCGATCGTCTTTGGGGACAAAGAACTGCGAAATTGATCAAGTACTCTTCCTCCACTACTAAAAGCTGACTCCGATGCAACAGTAGAAATAGGAATGGCAAATATATCTCTTGCCACATTGCTCAGAATTGGGTGTTTGAATGAATTTACTTTCCACCACATGAGAATTTCTAGTTTGTCTGCATTGTCTTCCAATTCTTCATACAAATATTGTTCAATTTCTGACCGCCTAGTTGAAACATTTGGTTGTTTTGGGCGACTATGAAACATCCCATGTATCATATTGTGGCTCAAATTGCTCTTTTGTGGTAAGATTGCAGCTGTGGTTGGTACACTTGAACTATTGTCTTCTGTATGTTCCAATCCCGCAGCACCTCCACCTTTATACTCGAGATATAAATTTTTAATCACAAGTTGTACTTGGCTTAACAAATAATCCGTCTTATAAGGATCCATTACAATGGAAAGACAATGTTTCAAATACTCTATTTTATGTCGAGGATCTAAAACAACTGCAACATACATCAACAGATTCATTTTATCGCAGCATCCCCAATATTTATCAAATTTGCTTTCCATTCCAATAGTCATTTGCCTCAATAATGGATTATCACATTCAACATACTCTTGAATAACCATTTTCAAATTGCATACTTCACAAACATATGTATTTGAAGTAACATGCAATGAGGCTGAAACAATTAAGGTCATATCATAAAAAACCTGCAAAAATTTTACAAGTTCTCGAATATTAGCCCAATCTTCTGTTGTGGGAGGACTTTCTCCACCCAAATCAGCGAGATAATAATCATCTGTTTCTATCAATCTCTCAAAAGCTTTTTCAAATTTTTCTGCGCTGGCTAACATCAAATACGTGGAATTCCATCTTGTAGCCACATCGAGAGAGACACTACTTTTGCACACAATTTTAGCTTGTTCAACACATTTCTGAAATTTCTGTAGTCTAGCAGGAGAAGATCGAACATACTTCACTGCTCGACGGACTCTCATAATACATTCGTGATGGTATTTTAAACCATCACATACTATCAAATTCAAAATATGGGCAAAACATCGCACATGCAGACATTCACCATTCAAAACTAGACCATTCCAAGCTCGAATTCTCTTCACCAAATAAGAAAGGGCCACGTCATTAGAAGATGTATTATCCACTGTAATTGTTGAAACTTTTTCGATCCCCCATTCAAATAAACATCTCTCTATTTCTTTTCCAATGGTTTCACCCTTATGATTTGCAATCAAACAAAAATTGATGATCTTCTTATGCAAAATAAAATCACAATCAACAAAATGGGCAGTTAAAACCATATAATTCAAATTTTGAATAGAAGTCCATGTATCTGTAGTCAAACAAACTCGTTGAGATGCGTTCTTAAAATAATCTTTCAACTTTGACTTCTCTTTCTCATAAATGCCAATAATATCTCGTGCAATCGTAGATCTAGAGGGTACAACAAATTTTGGTTGTAAATATTTAGAATAAACTCGAAAACCCTCTGATTCAACAAACTTAAAAGGCATTTCTTCAACAATAATCGTTTTTGCTAGAAGTTCTCGACAAGTTGCACTACTAAATGATGCAGATGTGGAAGTTGATCCCATATTATCGACAGTTTTGAAGCTTAAAGTCTTTTGCTTCGTATCTACACTTGCCAATAACTTTTTACAAGCATTAATATGCTTTTTCAAGCTTGAAGTCTCATTCTTTGTATGATGACAAGCATAAGTCTGGGCACAATAATTACATCTTGCTCTAGGATTGTTTGTATCAGTGCTTTCAACCATAGTAAAATGATTCCAAACATCCGATTTTTTCCTTGTCGTTTGACCAATAACAGGATTAACATTAACACTCTCTATTGTTTCATCATTAAAGCTATCCATTATCTACATTTTAAAAAATTTCAAAATACATATCAGAATCACAGAAATACCCTATGAAAATACACTAAGCAGAACATAATTCATTCATCATTCATCAATTGTTTCAACTATTGCCCGAGGCCCAGAAGGCCAGAACAGATCATTCAGCATCAAAACACTACACAGAACAGACTACAGAGTAGTTTAGAGTGCTAACCAAGCTGGCAGTGGCAGTGGGCAGTGGCGATGGACAGAGGTCGGAGCTGGCAGCGGCAGTGGCGATGGACAGAGTCGGAGCTCGGAGCTGGCAGCGGCAGTGGCAGACGAACGGAGCTCGGAACTCGGAGGTCGGAGCTGGCAGTGGCGACTGTCAAAGACGGACGGAGCTCGGAGCTGGCAGAGTGGCAGTGTCGGACTGGCGACGGTCGATGGAAGGAGCTCGGAGCTCGCTGGTCGGCGGTCGCTGGCAGAGGCTGGCTGACGAGTGACGACGAGGGCTGGAGCTGGACTGGAGAGTGCCGAGTGGAGGCTGGAGCGACGGAATTAAATCTGGATTTCAGATTTCAGATTTAAATCTGAAATCCTGGTTCTACACGGTACCGGTTCTATGGTACCGTGGACCGTGGACCGGTACCAGGTAGGACCGGTCCCAATAGCACCAGACCGGATCCGGTCCGGTGCTCCATATATATGGCCCGGTCCCGGTACCGAAAGGCCAGTTCCGGTCCGATTCTTCGGTACCGGGCCGGTTCTGCACACCCCTAAATAGCAACACTCAAGGGTCATCACCCCAAATAAGACTCAACCTAGTCATACAATCCATTTAAATCATAACCCTAGCTGCAGAAGCTTACTCATCTCTTGGAAGAACCAAAACAAAAATTATACAGAACCCATATAAGCCCCACTGTAATTGGTAGAAATCACAACAGAGCATAACTCACAAAGGTTTCCATGATTTTTCATCAAAAATCCAACAACAGAAATAGAGCTTACACTCACAACTAGCCGGGAACCGAGATTTCAGTCACAAGTCATAGAAATATTCAGAAATATCACCCAAATCAGAAACAGAGTCACATTCTAAAACTAAAAACGAAAGACCCAACTGAAGAATTCCTCACCATCAAAGCATAACAGAATGCACATTCTGTTTACTCGCCAGAACCGGAAAATGGGCTCGGTCTGAGAGATGTTCTATTGCCGGTTCAGAAACGTCATTTCGTCATTGGTGGTCAGAATAATCGCCGCAGAATGGAGCGCACAAACCGCTCACGCTCATTGTTCGCTCGTTGCAACTGGAGGGATCGCCGGAAGCTCGAGCCCCCTGTCCCAACTACTCTTCGTTCGCAAGGCTCTTGGTCGCAGCACGAACGCCTCAGACGACATCAATGGTCGTCGCCCAATTGTTTGTCGCCGATGTTGCTCCCGTCGCCTCTCCCCGCTCTCTCTCCATCTCTCTCTTCTCTAGCCCTCTGCTCTTTTTTTCTTTAGGAAAGAAAAACGCAAGAGGCAGCATCCTGAATCCTCTCTCTCCATTCTATCATGCTTTTTAATAAATGGTTTTTTTCTTTAATTTTCTTCCACCCACTTCACTTTTTGTTTCTTGTAAGTCTGCCTTTTCCAAATTTGCCCCTTCTACCCCACCATATTCTTTCAAAATCATTTAACATTATTTTTATAAAGGAAAATGACAAATCAACCATAGTGATTTTTGGTAAATGACAAGTTAATCACTATGATATTTTTTTTAACAAGTTAATCACTGATGTATGAAAAAATAACAAACCTAACATCACAATCACATTCTCCGTTAACAAGTTGACGTGAGACACGCGGTGTCTCAAGACACCGTCTCAAGACACCGCGAGACACACATTGTGTTGAGACTGCAAAGACACCGCGACTTGGTGTCTTCGTCTGCAGACAATTCAATTATCATTTGCAGTGTATTAAGCCAAGACAGAAAACGCAGACACGTAAGAGAGAATATTGTGCGGCGTTCATCGGCATCTGAGAAGCAAAACATTGTGGTGTCTGGGAAGAAAAATGCCCAAAATCTCAAGACATCGCAATTTCTTGCGGTGTCTTGGTGTAAGACACTGCAGTTTTGCAGTGTCTGACTCAAGACACCGCAAAACTGCTGTGTCTTATGAGGTGTCTTAGACTAATTGAGGTGTCTTGCACCAAGACACCGCAAGAAACTAGGGGTGCGCAAAACCGAACCGAACCACAAAACCAAATCGAAACCGGTCATTTCAAGTTGGTTCGGTTCTGTTTTGCATAGTGGAAAAACCGATGTTGGGTTCATATTTTCAAAAACCGAAAAAGACGGTTCGGTAGTCGGTTTGTCTTTCTCAAAACTGACTAAACCGACAAAACCGAGCTTCCTCCTTTCAAATCGTTTTGTCTTCTTCGCGTGTGTCTATTGTGATTTTGTGATACCCTAGATGCACTATGCAGAGATTTCTTAGAGAGCATTCCTCCTTTTCCCTTAAGCCATTCGTCGCAAATCGGCGCTCGACAATTAACTTTTCCCTTACCATCTGTCGTGAATCTACTCGCTATCTAGCCTTTCGATCGACACTCAACTCCCGATGGTGAGTCGTTGCTCTGATTTTGTTGATAACTTACTGTTTTGTTGGAGCCCATACTATGAAAGGATATGTTACATCTTTAGGCAAAGCTCTTCAGGTGAGACTCTAATGGATGATTCTTCTAATAATTTACTCACTTTTTTATTCAGATTTGATTTATGTTTTCTTTTTTGTTATATAATAAGGTATTGATCCGCGAACCACTGCAAGTATACTAAATCTTTACATAGAGCTCTTCAGGAAAGGTTTTTGGTTTCTGGAAAGGTTTTTTTGCAACATTAATCATGGTGTGTAAGATTTTTTTGTTTAAGCACAGTTGATGTTGTTTTGAAAATAACTTGATATAAAGGATTCAATAGTTTTTACAAGGGAATGAACACAAATAGTACAAAGTGTTCTTGCAATTGCATTCTTTAATTTATGGTTTCACTTTAATTTGAAGAAAAAAAACATAAGAGGGAATGCAAAACCAAAATCGAAACCGAACTGGAACCGGAACCAAATTTCAGGTCCAATTCTGGTTCGGTTCCCCAAAATCAAAATATCGGTTTTGGTTTGGCCATTACCAAACCGAAATCGATTGGTTCGATTCAATTTTGTATTAAAACCGAACCGAGCCGGGGTTTGAACACCCCTACAAGAAACTGCGGTGTCTTAAGATTTTGGGCATTTTTCTTACCAGACGCCACAGTGTCTTTCTTCTCATACGCCGATGAACGCCGCGACTTGGCTTAATACACTGCAAATGATAATTGAATTTTTTGCAGACGAAGACATCGAGTCGCGGTGTCTTTGTAGTCTCAACACACCGCGTGTCTCACGTCAACTTGTTAACGGAGAACGTGACTGTGATGTTGGGTTTGTTATTTTCTCATACGTCAATGGTTAACTTGTTAAAAAAAATAACATAGTGATTGAGTTGTCATCTACTAGAAACCACTATAGATGATTTGTCATTTACCTTTTTTTATAACTTTCACTTCTTTCAAAATCTTATTTTAGTTTATTTGTCTCCAATTCTTTTTTCCTTCTTAATTTATACAATTGCATTCTTTTCATAGCACCCCACTTTCTTCTTTTGTCCTCCACTACTAATATATATTTTCAAGATAAACCCCGAGCTTTTCTACTCAAATGTCTTTGGCGAGATTTCCTTCCCCCATTCTTTCCATTTTTACTTTTCATCATTTCATATTTTTCCGTTTACTTAATCATTTTAATTTTCATCATCTCATACTCTTATTTCCCTTATTCTAACTTATTTATTTCTTTTATCTAATAATTTTTTAATTTTTTTTTTAATTTTAAAATAAATGTATATACACAAATTATATACATTATACTTTTATCTAATCCACACAAACTCTCAATTTAATCCTAACACCATCTAATGATGTTATTGTTTCAATTTGATTGTCCAATTTCATTTCTTAATTGAATTATTTGTTTGGAAAATTTTAATTTCACAAACTTTAAACAGTTGACCAAATTTGCGTATGTAGTTGTTGCACGATAATTTAGTCAACTTCTTCAACGTTATGTTTGATTTTCAACGCAAAAAATTTACACGTGGAATTTATCTTTAAAAATTTCATAGATTTTACAAGAACTATAAATTACATTCAATTTTCAACATAGTTCACATTTTAAAACAAAAGGTGGATTAGCTAGAAATTCAAAACAACCAAAGTTTTTAGAGAAAAAGAGCGAGGCTAAAAAGTTAAGAGCCAACTTATGATTTGGTAGAGAAAAAAACCCAGGCTAAAAAGTAAAAAGTTCAGAGCCTAACTTAAAAACTTTGATATCGTAGCTAAAGTTGAATGAATTCTAAAATTTGAGATTCATTTTGCTTTACAAAAATAAAACATTCAATTGACCAAAATAGAATAAATCACCCAAGTTCAAACATCCAATCACCCATTAACATTATTACAATTTAACACAAGTTTTCCCCTATCAACAACACACAATACAGAACTAGGAGGAAGAGCTACACTTATTTGTCATGAAAAACGAAGAACTATTTCAAGACTTAGTTTTTCTTAACTGCATCATTACTTTTTCTTGGAAGGAAAATCATTTGGTGTTGAAAGTTGTAGAGCCAATCCCACCAATTCCATAATGCGTCTGGCTTCCTCCTGCGATGTAATTTTCTGGGTCTGTTGCTGTTTTATCATTACTCTCCTTGAAAGTTGTAGAGCCAATCCCACCAACTCCAAAATGTGTCTGGCTTCCTCCTGCGATGTACGTTACTGTTCTATCATTACTCTGCTCGAAAGATGTAGAGCCAATCCCACCAACTCCAAAATGCGTCTGGCTTTCTCCTATTGCTGTTCTATCATTACTCTGCATGAAAGCTTTAGAGTAAATTCCACTAACTCCAAAATGCGTCTGGCTTCTTGAGTCTGTTGCTGGCTATCATTACTCAGCTTGAAAGTTGTAGAGCCAATGCCACCAACTCCCAAATGCGTCTGCCTCCCTCCTGATTCTGCTTTAACCTCAGTTCATTTTTAATTTCTTCTAAAATAGTTTGTTTGTTTGATTTTGAGTTGGCTTTGGTCTGTGATCTTTTCCTTCAACTAAGTAGTGTGCTGTTCCATCATTACTCAGATTGACAGTTGTAGAGCCAGTCCCACCAACTCCAAAATGCTTATGGCTTCCTCCTACAATGTACTTTCCTGTGTCTGTTGTTGTTCCATCATTACTCTGCTTGATTATGTCGGGAAGTTGGCGGACTATATTCAGCAACTTGTTCAACAGATTAAGATGCTGGGTCATTCTGTTAGATTATTTAATTATAATGTAATACCCTGATTCTGAATTTTTTGATATAAACGATATAATTATTTTGTTTTAATAACAAATGAAGGAATATGGACATATTTCATCATTTATTAACGTTACGGTGCGACATACGAATCACATGGACGTTTAAGTTGCGTGTGGTTTTGAGGAAAATGTGTCAAAGGATGGAAATATTAGACTTGAGGACGCGGAGGACGCAGGATTTGCGTCCTAACCTCACTGTTTTGGAGTTGCGGACGCTGTTTGGATTTCAGCGAACGCAGCGGACGCCAAATCCGACGTCCGATATGCCTCTGTCTTTCCTGAATTATTGAGTGGACGCGTTGTGCGGATGCCGAGGACGAAAAATGGCGTCCGCAACGTCACGGCTGGTGCAGAGGATGACTAGTTTCTGACGCAAATTGCACTGCAATTTATCGTTGCGGACGCAGCGGGCACGAGGGACACTGCGTCCGCCACATCCGCAAACAGCGGGTCTGCAGCATTAAATGCTGCAGAATCCAGCTTTTGACCTTGGGGAGGAGCTTTGTCTCACCTTTCGGCCATGTGGAGATTTTCCACGCCTAGCCCACCCTATTGCCCCCTCATTAATGCTTTGTCCCTCCCTAGGAAGACTTTCTCCTTTAATTAGTTGTCTTCACTCCAATTCAGCTGAATTTTCTGCAAGGTTGAGAGAGGTGCTGAGTTGAGTGTCTTGGGAGTGTTTTGGATGAAGTTGGAGAAGGGGGGAAGCTGCTGAAGATCAAGACACACGACTACAAAGGTAAAGAATGAGGTTGTTTTGGCCTTATGGCCTTACACCTAAGTAGAAGTGTTGTTTCCTTTCTTTGATTTTTTTGGTTTGTGCATCAAATTTCTGATTTTTGGATTGTGGAATAAGATGAAATATGAGATAAAATGATGGAAAGGATTAAGGCACGAAATGAAAGATAAATGAAAGGATGTCGTGGTGCTAAGATAAGTTGCAAACAAGATGAAAGTGGTTCCATAACATGCTGTAAATTCTGGTTTTTTTTAGAAGTTTACTGGTTTTACTGTCCATTTGTGAGCTCCTCTATTGTTAATATATGACATGATCGAAGTAGCAATGATGAATGATGAAAGACAAGTAAAGAAAGAAAGTGCATGACAAATGACAAGTATTGAGAGAACAAAGAGAAGAGATGAAATGTTGTGTGTAGTGAATCTGATTTTCTGGTTTTGTTGTTGATCTACTGGTTTTAACAAGAATAATTAGGAGATATGATGGATCAAATCACGAAATGAAGAATGGAAAATGGAGAAAATATGAAGATCTATGTTATGGAATATGTTGTGATAAATCACAAGGATAAGAGACGAACTTGTTTCCTGTACATGATGTGTTTTCTTATTGAAAGTTTCTGGTGTTCTTACAAGTTACTGGTTTAAACAGGAAGAATATGAGATGAGATAAGGTGGAACGACACGATCACGTTACGTCATCCATTTGGATTAAAGAGTAGGTGTGGTAAGAGATTAGTTGTTATGATGAGTTAGTTGTTAGTTCGGATTTAATTTGTTGGACATGGAAAATATCAAAATGATATGTTAATAATGAGCACGAAAATGACTATGATAATGGCAGCACGAAATGAATTAATCATGTGAAGGATAGGTTTGATTTGAAAAAGGGAAAAGATGATAGTTGCGAATGGAAAGAAACTCAAATGATTGTTCTAGTGTAGAAACTGTTTTTCTGGTTTTTATGCAAATTCTAGTTTCTTGTTGAAATTGTACCAGTGTTATATGATTCATATGCTTATGAGATGGTTTGAGGATGTGAAAGTTATTGAGAGAATGATTAAAACTGAAAAGATGAAACCGGTTCCATTACATGCTGTGATTTTGGGAATTGAGATAGAGTTATGTTCTGGTTTTGTGATTTCAATCTTGGACATACTATGAATTGAATGATAACTTAGAGGATTTTACATTTAATGTTGGTTTTGATCCTGGAATATATTTGACGTTATGAAGAACGAACATTAAGTGATATAATGACTTGTTTCGAATAAAGTGGGTTTTATGCTCTATGAATGATAATGGAAAGTCATGAAAGATTTAAAAGTGCAATTTTGTGGGATTTCAAGTATGTTAAAATAGGGACTTAGATAGGGGCTTTGAATGAGGAATTATATGAAAATGCTAATGCTATAATTGGATATTTTATGCATGAGGGGATGTGTTAATATGTGTATGGGTGAATTATGAAGGTGTTGAAGAGAAGGAGGAGGCCACGAAGGAATGTATTACGTCGTAAAGCTTGAGGTAAGGATTGAGTTGTCTTGGCCTTGTGCCCTACACCCAAGTATTGTGTGCGTGAGTTTGCTTCGTGATGAGTCAATGTATTCTTATTACTTTGATGAATGCTTAGTTTAGGTTACGAATGAAAAATAAGGAACGATGAAACGATTAGGAACGATGAAATGAAAAGTAAGGAACAATGAAATGATTAGGAGTGACGAGAATGAACGAAATGTAGAAAGATGAATGAACACTAGGAGAGAGGAAATGAAAGGGAACGTAGGATGAGAATAAGGAGCGATAAAATGAAAAGAAACGTAGGATGAGAACTGAATGAAGGATAGAAAGATGTAAAATAAACATATAGATGTAAAGAAAACGTATAGAAAGATGTAAAGAAAACGTATAGAAAAATGTAAAGTAAACGTAGGGTAAGAATGAACGAAATATAGAAGGATTAAATGAACTCTAAGGGTGATGAGATGAAAAGTAAACGTAGGACGAAAACGAACGAAAGGTGAAAGATGAACAATGGTTGAGTAAATGAAAAATGAGATCTAGTAAGATGAGAAGTATGAAAAGTATGAAAAGATGAAAAGTATAAAAAGATGAAAAGAAGTGAATGTCAAGGATAGGGGGGATACGTCTATCACAAAAGAGAACCTTGAAGGCGGGATACGCCCGAAAGGGAATGAATGCAAAGAAAAATGTTAAGGATGGGCGGGATACGTCTATCACCAAGTAATGAATAATGATTTCTCTTAAAACGTTTAAATTGTTGTTTTGTTATGTTAGAAGCATGATTAAGTATGTTAAATTGTTATGCCAAGCACGTCAAGCATGTATAGTTTAGATTTCGACGGACTTTTATCTTCGTTGTTTCATTATGTCGTTAATTACTTCCATTCTTAATATACGCACGTTCAATTCTAGCATGTTTGTTTCAAGTTCCATTTTCTTTATGTGCAAGTTTAATTATAGCATGTTTAATTATTCAATGTTATGTTTCGATGGATGAATGATAGAATGTAAGCCATGCTAATAGAAACGAATAAGGGGCACCCAAAGGCATGGTGCCACATGCATGAGTGAGGAAATAAAATGTTAAAACGATACCGGGATGTACGGGATACGGCATCACCGAAGACTTCCGTTCGGGATACGTCGGAAGTAAGAACCTCTAACGGCGGGACACGCCAATAGAGAGACTCTAGTGGCGGGATACGCCAATAGAGTAAGACCCTTGGAGGCGGGACACGCCAAAAAGGGGATGATCTATGATACTCATGTTCGGGATGTTCGGGATACGTCATCACCTAAGAAACCCTTTATTCGGGATACGTTGGAAGGGTTGAAACTCTGAAGGCGGGATACGCCGGAAGAGGAGGAACCTTCGATGGCAAGATATGCTAGAAAAGGAACCGCAAAGAAGTTGGAGGGCGGATTTTATGTAACAACCCGATCCTAAATTTCCGGTTAAGCGATGTAATTATTTTGTTAAGGATAAAATAAGTTTGATGTATGTATATTACATCTTTCTAAGAATGTTATGTTGCGACGTATTACCTCGTAGACGTTTAAGATGGACTAGATTCGAAGAAATGTGAAGAAATGATGAAATATTAGGCGTTGCGGATGACTGGGCATAATACGCGGACGCTGCGGATGATTTGATTAGCGTCAACATTGAATCTGTATGAACAGGGAGCATCTGGAAGATGCATGCGGACGAGGCGGACGAGGAATTTAGCGTCCGCATTGAATCTGTATGAACAGGGTTTTACACGGACGATGCCATGCGGACGGTCCGGACATATGGTTAGGACACCATTTGCTGTGTATTTTTAGGCTTGCGGATGGTGCGGACGACAGTGCGGCGTCCGCAAGCGTCTGAATGACAGCAGGGCTACGAGCTAAAAGTCAGAAAAATTAATTAAAAAGGGGGGGAATGGCCATTTCGGCCATTCCTTCGTGTCTGGACAGGAAAAGAGGGAGAAGGGGCGATGAGAGGGAGAGAGGGCGATAAGAGGGAGATGGGCAAACGGTGGGGCTTCGCTCCGGCGAGGGAGAAGCCGGCGAGCTCGCAGGCAGACACCACTCGACGGTGAGACACTGTCTGGCGGCGATTGAGGTACGGTTTGACTGGGTTTTCTCCTTCTTTGTTGCTCTGTCGATTTGTTGTGAAGTAGAGGTGTCGGTTGTGTCGAGGATTAGTGTCGCTGTTGGTTGGAACGGCTTGGGCAGTGGCGATTTGGGCATTTTGGTTTATATTTTGTAGTTCTGTTTTATGGGATATTTTGCTTAGAATCAATAATTGATTTATGGAAATTTATGCTTTATTAAGGGATTTTACACTCGGTTGGTTAATTCTGAAAAGTTGGGTTTGGGTAATACTAATGGTAAATTTTGTTGGATGCATTAACGTATGAGCTCTGAGTGGTGAGTTAATTGGATGTTGCGTTGTCAATAAAAAGGAACTAGCTAGAGGAAAAGTTGATGGAAAGTCACTGCACTATTAATATGTTAACTACTGCCTCGATTGGTTTAGTTCTAGATTTTATGAATTAGAATCAATCTGTTAGTTGTGTGAGATTAATGTATTCTGTATATCAAAAGTTAAGTCGTATGTTAATGGATGGTTGATGTCATTGATTTCATACCCTTCTCGGATACTTATTGTATGGAGGGTATCAGGTACAAAGAAGAAGAGAAGAAGACGAGAAAAGATAGCGAATAGGTGCAGACCGCGATAAAGATGTGAGGTAAGGATTCGGTTGTCTTGGCCTTGAGCCCTACACCCAAGTAAAGTGTGTGTGAGTTATTCTAGTGGTTTGGGTTCGGTAATGTTTATGATTAGTTCTAGTTAGGTAGTAAGAAGCATGTTGAGATCGTTGCGTCTGTGGGTTAAATTGAGAAAAGAGCACGAATGAAATGTGAAGTACGATGATGTGAATACGAAGATATAAGTGGTTAATGGAACAAACGAAGGAAAAAGGGGTTTAGTTAACTAAACAAACGAAAGGAAAGGTTTAGTTAACTAAACAAGTAAATGAAAAAGTTGTGCATGAATATTGTAAGTCGTTTCTGGGTTCTATTGCTTTATTTAAATCAGGATTTCAAACTAATTAAACGAATAATGAACACGTATAGTTAATGATATGTGCCGCACGTTACTTTATGGTCTTATTGTGTTCATGTCATTTCAATTATTGAAATTCTTTATGTGCGCAAATTCAGTTATAGTATGTTTACTTCAATATGCTCTTCCTTTTTCATTAAAGTATGCTATTGCTCATATGTGAATTGTTTGCCAAGAAAAGTAGATCGAGTCCATGATAATAGAAACCAAGTAGGGGGTAACCTCCGGGAAGGTACCCACATGCATGAGTGAGGAAAACACAAAGACTATGAATAGAAAGAACAAACCCAAAAAGGCGGGTATATGCCGGAATAGAAAAGAACCCAAAAAGGCGAGTATATGCCGGGATAGAAAGAACAAACCCAAAAAGGCGGGTATATGCCGGAATAGAAAAGAACCCAAAAAGGCAGGTATATGCCGGGATAGAAAGAACAAACCCAAAAAGGCGGGTATATGCCGGAACTAGGGAGTTGGAGTAGATGGGTAGTCCGGATCTAGCCTAGCTACTAGGATACATCCCTTACCAAGTCGGGAAAGGGACTAGTAGCCCACAGGGGGTTAGTTTCGTACAGCTATGCCATCTCAAAGGAAAACCTCCAATCTCCAAGCTCGATGTACGAGTTTAAAGAACGAACAAAGAACAAGAATGTAATGAAAGAAGTTGGAATGGTGGCCCCATTCCAACAAGAACTAAAGAGAAAAATGCATAATTGTTTTTCCCCTCTCCTTACTGAGCGTAAGCTCACGTCCTTACTTGTGGTGTAGGTACAATGACGAACAGGTAGTAAACGAATGAGAATAAGATGAGAAACGCATAAAGACGCAGAGATGGATGATTTCGCACGCCTAGGATTTGGACTGGCAAGGCAAAGACAAAGGTAAGATAACGTCTATGAAATAAATGAAAGAAAAAGATAAAGAAAAATATTTCGAATAAAGGAAGCAATAGTTCGATTTTAATTGATAGACGAAATGTTGAACCGTGTAGTAATTCCTTTAAAAGATTTCTTACGCTTCTCTCATGGTTTTTAAATGACTAATTTTAACGCTTCCGCGAAATAAATAAGTTGGGTTTTATGACGAGTTTTCATAAAGAGTTAGTAGCGATTCGGATTTATGCACTCTGATTTGTTTTAAAAAGAAAATTTTAAATTTTTACGCCTTTTAATTGCTTTTAGAGAATCCGGGTCGTTACATTTTATCCCCGAAGACCCCTTCAATCTTCACACGACAAGGAAGTTGGAGGGCAGATTTTATCCCCTAAGACCCCTACAACCTTCCCACTCCACATCGTGATACGAGTGGAGAAAGAACGAACGAAATGAAAGAATTGGTTTGGGTGGCCCCCATTCCAATGCCAAACTAAAGAGAGACGCATAAATGTTTTTCCCTCTTTCCTTACTGGGCGAAAGCTCACGTCCTTACTTGTGGTGTAGGGAACGATGAATAAAGAAAAGAAAGCATGATGAAAACGGAATGAAGCAAGGATGGATGATTTCGCACGCAAGAGATTCGGGTTGGCAAGGCAAGGAATGAATGAAGGTGAAAGGATTATGAAATCGTTAATAAAATTAAAGAAAAATCAACGGTATTAAATGAACGACGTAAAATGAATGACGAACTGAACGATGTAACGTTTTGAGCCACGATTAGTATTCCTTTGAAAAAGGTTTTTACGAAAAATGTTTTACGAAAGAATATGGTATTACACATATGAAGCAATGATTTAGTTTATAAAAATGATTGAATGAATTAGTATGAAGTAGTATTTATAAAGACGTTTTACGTTTCTGCGATGGTTTGCAAAGGTTGATTTTAATGCTTCCGCCAAAGTTTTCAACGAAGTTATGACATAAACGTTTTGAATGAATAAGTAAGAGAAAGAGTTTAGTAGCAATCCGGTTTTGATGCACTCTGATACAGTTGTTTTCAAAGAAAGAAAATTTTCAAAATTTTACGTATTTAGGAAAATCCGGGTCGTTACATATAATATATGTGAGTGTGGTTCATATTAATTAAAGTTACATTGACTTAATATTAAAGTGTTTAATGTAATAGTTGTTAAGCTTTAAAGACATTAAGTTAATTGAGTTTCAATTCCCTCACTTTAACCTTATTAAATGTATAAAATATAGTTGAAGAGTTGTGAATGAAAATGACATGAATGAAAGGGCATGTATAGAGAGTTGCCTTTTGTAAAGGTGTCTCCTTCATCACTTAGGAGGAGAATTACAGAATTCATTACAAGAAATTGAAATCTCTCTCTCTGAAACACTCTCTCAAATTACGGTGCACTATACAGCGTTTCTGGATCATCGAAGAAACAGATTAAAAAAAGGTCTAAGGTTGATAAACGGATTCAACATCAAATTTTTCATCAAAGACATATTATATCATGGACCAAGGTTGGTAATTTAGTTTATCGATTGTAAAGAATAATTGGTTAAATCAATTACGTTAAAGGGACGAAAAGTATTGTCAACATGTAATTTGAATTTTATGCTAATAATTGGTATTAGAGCACACGGTTAAATAAACGAATTGATTGACCATGAAAATGGATTATGTTGATTTCATGATAGGTTATATGCATGAGAATTGATAGTTTAATCTTATATTGTTATGCATGGAAGGATTTTAAGATGAAATTGTAGAAAAGATTGTAGAGAAAAATGTTTTCTTGTGACTGTTCATCATGCGGACGCATGAACTAAGAATGCGGACGACATGTAAGAATGTCGGATGCCAAGATTCATGTGAAAAAACGTCTGTTGGACGTTTTCGGACGTTCTGGAAGGAAGGCGGATGCAGCGGATGAGTTCGCGTTGAATCTGTAAAGCGATTCTTGAGATTTCGGACGCATAAAGGATGAAGTGGATGCTGCGGACGATGTTGTTTTGAATTTGTATTGATTTTCAAAACGATTTCGGATGACGCGGACGCTATGCGGACGATGTTAGCCTTTTTGTTAGGCTAAGTTTTATTTTGATGATGACTAAATTGTGTGTTAATTTAGTAAATCAATAAGTTGTATTTTAGTAGCATGTTGCTTGAAT
>CM039470.1:26407552-26565936 GCA_022433065.1 Begonia loranthoides | reverse complement strand
GAAAGTGTTGAATGAAAAATTGAATACGACTATCAAATCACATGAAATGGAAATTGATTCATTGAATGTTAAAAATTGTGATTTGATTGTTACTATCAAATGTCTTGAGCATGATTGTGATGATTTGAAATTGTTGAATAATGGATTGAATATTTCTATCAAATCATGTGAAAATGAGATTAGTCTTTTGGATGTTAAATCTAAATCTTATTTTGATACTAAAGCTAAAATTGAATCTCTTGAGATTGATATTTGTGAATTGAAAGCAAAGAACAATAACTTGAATTCTATTGTGCTTAAATTCACTAATGGGAGCAAAAATTTAAATATGCTCTTGAATTCGCAAAGGGTTACATTCGATAAAGCCGGAATTGGCTACGAACCATTTGCAAAGAAAAAGAATTACACTAATTTATTTGTTAAGTCATCTATATGTAATTCTTGCAATTGTGTAGGACACAAATCTTTTTGTTGTCCATTAAAATTAAATGCTAATGTGAAATCAAATTGTGATTCTAAATTTGCCTATCATTTGCATTTGGATTCTAAATTTAAATCAAATGTTAGTTCTAAATTTGTTCATTCTTTGGATGTGAATTCTAAATTTAAGTCTAGTTTAAATCTTAAACCAAATTTGAATTCTAAATTTGTGTGGGTTCCTAAAGGAACCAAACCTATAACCAATGGACCCAAAATGATTTGGGTACCAAAATATGCAAAATGAGTTTTGTTGTAGGTTGGAGATTCTCCCAATGAGCTAAATGGATTTGGATACTTGAATATCCAACAAAAGGGGAGAAGCTTCAAGGAATGCCTCCAATGCCTTAAAAATGGAAATACACTTGGTGGAGGTACACAATTTCCTTTTAAATGATTTAATAATTGAATTTGATTTGAATTAGCATTTAGAGTTTGATTGATTAGAATGGATTATATTATTGATTGATTCAATCTTTGTTTTTATTTGGGATTAAAGAATAGATTGATTCAATTCTATTGTTCTATTCTTGTTTTTTTTATTTGATTTAACTTTGATTAAGTGGAACATTTTCTTGGATTGATTGTTAGCTTTAATCTTTTTGTTGAAATATATTTTATTCTCTTAATTAGTATTTTGATGTAGTTCCAACAATTGGATTCTAAATTGCATATCTTTGAAACTATGTTGGATGTTTTAATTTTTTGATTGATTTAGGAATGCATTGATAAATTGATTTTGTCTTTGGAGTGAATGGATAGATATCATGGGTTTTAAATTTAGCTATTTCTTCATTTGATATCTAGGATGTGAGAAGTCTTTATTCCTTCAATCTATATTTTGATAATTTGCATTCCAACAATTTTGTCTCTAATTTGAACATGCTAAGGCAAATATTGAGTTGTTGGATGCTAAATTGGGTGATTGTTTGGAATAAATTGCTTTATCTTTTTGAGAATGTACTTCTCCCATGAATTAAAATTAGCTTGAGATAAGGGGAGAAGGGTAGAAAATTTGTTAATTATGTGGCTTTGTTGTTTTCTCCCTTGAATTGAATTTGAATAACGAAATAGAGGGAGAAAATAGAATTGTAGTTAAGTCATTGACTTGTTTTAAAAAATGTTGATTCTATTTTTTTTGTTTTGATAAACTTGCTTCCGCTAGGTGTAACTTTGATAACTCTCCTTTCATTTTCAAATTGATTAATGCTAAAGGGGGAGAAAAGTAAACTTGTATAGCACTCAGTGATTAGCCTTTAAAAATTGTTCAAAGTTTTCAAGTTGTTTTTATATAAATTTTACTTTCACTAGGTTAAACTTTGACATTTCTCCTTTGAATTAAATTTGAATAATGAAATAGGGGGAGAAAATAGAATTGTATTGAAAGCATTGTCTTGTTTTGAAATATTGATTTCAATTATAGTCTTAAATAGATTTTGCTTTCGTTAAGCCACACTTTGTTGATTCTCTCTTGTTTTTAAATTGTTTAATACTAAGAGGGAGAAAAATAATTTTGTATAGAAATTATTAATTTGTTTTCAAATGATGATTTTATTTCGATAAACTTGCTTCCGCCAACCGCTCTTGATTTAATCTTTGAAAATCTCTATGGATTTTATTTCAATCATTGATTTATGGGAGAGAAATTAAATTGGTTTGTCTTATTTTGAATTAAAGTGAATAGATTAGATTTGAAAAGTGACTTAATTTGACTCTCTATTTTTTATTAAAATTAAATTGACTAAAATTCTTCAATGCATAGTTTTGAACTTATTTTCTATATTTTTGGTTTTGAAATGGAAGATATTGATAGAGTGCCTATAGCTTGAAACTTGTATCAATTTTTACAATTGGTATCTAAAAGTCAAATTTTACATAATTCTTGTATTAGATTAAGTTTATTGCTTGAGATTTGGTTTCCAACAATTCGCTTTCTAATATTATATACATTGAATTGTTGGATATCAATTTTAAGTTTGTTTGTTTTTCCCTTTGGATTGATTTGGCTATGGATAAAAAGGGGAGACATAAATTGTTTAAACAATTATTCTAGTTAGATCTTAGAATACTCTCGTGATTCAATGCCACTTTAGTGATAAAATGGGAGAGTTAGTTTTAAAAGATAATTGATTATATTGTCTCTAATCTTGTTGTTTATGCTTTCACTAGATTAAACTTTGATAATTCTTCCTTGCTTTTAAATTAATGAAAGGGAAGATAAATGTTTTAAAGAAAATTGATTTGGTTTTAATTATGGATTTTTCCATAGATTGAATTTTGTTAATTGATTTAGGGGGAGAAATTAAAATTGTTTGATTCAACTTGTATTTCCCCAAATGTTTTCAACTTTTTGATTTGAAAGGGAAAATAACTTTTGTAGTTGCTTGTCAAATTGATATCATTATTTATCCTTGGTTTGAAATCTCTAAATTGATATCAATAATGATTTTTATCTTGGAATCTAAATGGAATATTTCTATTGATTTTAAACTTCTACAATTGATATCTATCTTGAATTTTCATCCCCAATGTTTTAATCGTACGCAATGATTTAGGAGGAGAAGAAATGATTCTTAACTTGAATATCTTTGAAAGATAGACTATATCAATTAGTATTTTTAAAATTGGATTTCATTTCTTCAATTGGTATCATTCATTTCTCTATGCTTTGAAATGTTTAAATTGGTATCAATCTTTGCTATTAAGATTGAAATTCAACAATTGAAATCATTGGACTTATTTTTTAATCGGTATCATGTATGAAATTATGTTTGTTTTGGTATCAATGAAATCATTTTTTCTCTACAATTGGTATAATGTTTTTAGGATTTTCATTTGATATCATATCTTAGATTCCCCAACTATTTGAATATGTGCATAATGATAGGGTGAAAATTTGCTTTGTGTTAAATTTGAACTCATCCATAGATTCTTTTTCAATTGATATATTTCTAATTGAACTTGGATGGTTCTCTTGAGTCTTTATATTCTCTCCTAGTTGCTATTTGATAAATTTATAGGGGGAGAAATTTATTAAATTGATTTATAATTGCTCTAAGGGGAAGAGCAAATATTTTAAATGTGTGGTATATTCCCTTTTTAAGTGGTTGTTGTGATTAACTTAGGGGGAGAGATATTTGAATTGATGTTGATATTACACATTGGTATCTCTCTTAGATATTTTCTCTTTTTGAACTTACAATTGGTATCATTTTTAAAATTGACTTGATTTTAACTTTGAATTTATCATTGGTATAATTATTTGGAAAACTTGTTTTGCTTCAACTTGTGAATTATCAATTGGTATCCATTGTTAATTTCTTAATTCTTCAAATGATATCACATCTAGAACTTGAAAATTAGTTTATCATTTTTACTCTTTAATTGATATCTACTTTGTGGTCTTAAAGTGGATTCTAGTTCCTACTTTTGGTATCTATTCATTGAACTTTAAATGCATAATTCCCTCAAGTGTGTATGTATGCTTAATGACAAAAAGGGATAATATTTTTGTTAAATCGTTGTGATTGTGGTTTTTTTCAATTGGTATTTGTCTTTTAACCACAAATTGCAATTGAATGTATATTTTTCTCCATGATTTGCTTCTTAGTTAGATTCATTAATTGAGGGGGAGAAATTTGTTTTCAATAGAATTATTTGTTGAAATTATCTTTGGATTCTAATGCTAATTCTCTCAATGGTTTAGTTTTTGGATAGATTACTTGAAAAAGGGGGAGAATTTATTTTAATGTTATTAATCTTATTTTGATAATATTTCATGATTGTGTTTGAACTCTCCTCCCCTAGAATTACTTTTTGATTATGACAAAAAGGGGGAGAAGGATACATAAGTTGTAATATCTTTTAGGGAGAGTTTTGTAGCATTGTGTATGGATTCATTGTTGATATATTGCATAACTTATTTGGAGAAATCAAATATGCAATAGTTTTATGCAAATGCTTAGTTTTAGGGTAAACAACTTATTGGATTTTGTCATCATCAAAAAGGGGGAGATTGTTAGCCTTTTTGTTAGGCTAAGTTTTATTTTGATGATGACTAAATTGTGTGTTAATTTAGTAAATCAATAAGTTGTATTTTAGTAGCATGTTGATTGAATTAATTAGTGAATAAATTGCATAACTTAATTGAGTAAATCAAATATGCAATATTTGTGGCACATGCTTAGGTTTGGATATAAACAACTTTATATATTTTGGACATCATCAATAAGGGAGTATGTTTAGACTATGTGATAAAGATGATGTGAAATTTATTAAAGTGCAAAAGTTGTTTATACATTGAATTCTTTTATATCATATCTTTCGATTAAATTGAGAATACCCTTGATTAAGGGTATTTGGAATATTTAATGTGTTTCTCTAAATCTATGCAGGAGAATGGAATGTTCGTATGACTTAGAGGAAACATTTTGTGATAGTATGAAGGTGGTTATGCAGTTGAGGACGCTCGGATGAGAAGGACTCAAGGCGTTGGCGTCCGTTTCGCCTCTGTCCATTTTGATGGATATACGGACTGTGGTCGCGGACGCTGCGGACGTGAAATGGCGTCTGCTGGTCTTCAACAATGCAGACTTGAAGTGAAGAAGAGGACGCTGTTTTGGCGTCCATCATTTTTGTGAAGACGCAGACGATGTATGCGGACACAGCGGACGTTGGGAATGGCGTCCGCTTTGAATCTGTCCAGTTTTGGATTTGTGCAGACGACTTGTGCGGACGAAGCGGACGAGAGAAGTGGCGTCCACAAATGCCCAGAATTGTGCAACGACTATTTTTCTCAACGGGCATTTCTTTCCAAACGGTCATGCGGATGTTGCGGACGCTGAGGACGTCCGGGAGCAGCTGTGGCTGTGTCTATAAATAGAGGTTTACTCTATGCTCTCTATAACGAACGATCAAAGCATTCTAAAGCGAAGCTCTGCCGATTTTCATACGCGATAAAATCTTTGTGAGCTTTCGATATTGTTGTATATCCAATTCTCCCTATTCCGAACTTGCGAGTTATATTTTGGGAGAATTCGGATTAGATAGATTTGGGAGTTAATCTCCAAATTATCATTGTGCTTGATTATAAAGGGTGATTCCCTTCGAATTCATCTTACTAGGGTGACACCCCGCAACAGTCAATTTAGGGTAACGACTCATAAGAGTCTAAGGTTGACGACCTAAGAATTAGTCAAGGGTGACGCCCCGTTTAATAGTCATTTTGTAAACGGTTTTATTGGCACCCTTAAGCCAATTATTTAGTATATCTCCAAGTGAAACTTGGAGCGCGGACGTAGGCGAGTTTGCCGAACCGCGTTAACAAATATTGGGTGCACCTCTCTATCCCTTACACTTTACATTATTGCATATATAAGTTATCGATATTTTAATTATATGCATTAAATCACTTAGGGTTATTAGAGATTAAAATATCGCACGAAAAAGTTAGAAACGCTATATTCACCCCCCTCTATAGGCGTATATCGATCCTACAGACGACGCAGACGATTTCAATTTGAATCTGTAAAGAAATTCATATGAATTCGAATGCTGCGGACGCTGTGTGGATGAAGCGGTCGTTATGGTTTTGAATCTGTAATGAGATTTATACGATTTTGGACGCTGAATGGACGAAGCGGACGCCGCGGATGTTATCATTTTGAATCTGTAAAGAAATTCATGTGAATTCGGACGATGCGGACGCTGCGGACGTTTTCCTTTTGAATCTATAAAGAAATTCATCACAATTTCGGACGATGCGGACGCTGTAAGGACGATGCGGACATTAGTCATTTGAATTTGTATCAAACTGAAATGCGTTTTCGGACGACATCAAGGGATTTCGGACGATACCCCTTCGTCCGCAAGTCATCCGAAAAGCATGAAAAGACAGTTTAATTATATGTTATTGAATGAATGTTTACTCAATTAAAATATTGTTGTATAGAAACTTAGTAGTCACCAAAGTGACCTAGTTTGAAAGGATCAATATTGAATTGTGTAATTTGTTCATTCAATTATAAGTATGTTATTGAAATGTGATTATTAATTATAAACTAGTAGGTCACTCAAAGGTGCACCATTGTTTATAATTAATAACATTAAAGTGACATGTTTACATATTTAATTGATGTGTTTAAATATCCAAAGATGTTAAACATATTATGTTAAATATGTTTATAAGTCAATTAAAGATTATAACATCATGAATTGTTTATTTCTTTAAGGATTACCCAAAGGTGAACTTAATGAAATTGTTATGTGTTTTGTCTGAATCCGATTATGTTATTGTTCAATCTATTGATATATGAGCATGTGGTTATTATTTGCAGCTTCTATTAATCTATTTGCTTCTGGTAGTGCTTCTATTATGTTCAATGGTCTTAATTATGCTGATTGGTCTGAACATATCCAATTTCAACTGGGTGTATTAGATTTGGACTTAGCATTAGTTAGTGATAGACCACCAGCTATAACTGAGACTAGTACGGAAGCTGACAAGTCTTATAATGAGGCTTGGGAGAAGTCTAATCGGTTGTGTTTGAGCTTAATGAAGATGACGATGGCTGAAATTGTTAAGCCATCGATGTCAAAAGTAAATGATGCAAAGGACTTCATGTCGAAAATAAAGGCATATTCCCAATCAGACATTACGGACAAGTCTATTGTAGGGAGCTTAATGAGTGAGTTGACGACCAAAAAATTTGATTGGTCTCATCCCATTCATGACCACGTAACGAGCATGGCCAATTTGGCGGCAAAGCTTAAAACGTTGGGTATGGATGTGAGTGAATCATTTCTGGTTCAATTTATCATCAACTCACTTCCTCTTGAGTTTGGCCAGTTCTAGGTGAACTATAACACCATTAAGGAAAAATAGAACTTTCAAGAAATAAAGGTCATGTTAGTTCAAGAGGAATGGAAGTTGAAGAAGCTAAAGGACCATACCATACCATACATTTGACGTTTGAAAAGGATGCCAAAGGTAGCAAATCAAAGCCGAGTAAAAAGAACAAGTGGAAGGGAAAGGACCAATTAAAGATTAAAGATGGTCAAATCCGTAAAGAGCTTAAGTGCTTCTTCTGCAACAAAGTCGGATATATCAAGAAAGATTGTCCGAAAAGGAAGACTTGGTTCGAAAAGAAAGGTACATTATTTGTTTCCGTATGTTTTGAATCAACTATTATAGAAGTACCTAATAATACTTGGTGGTTAGATTATGGTGCTACTACTCATGTTTCACATGTTACGCTGGGATTTCTTTCGATCCAACCCATAAACGGAACTGAAAAGTTCTTGTATATGGGAAACAGAATGAAGGCACACATTGAAGGAATTGGAACGTATAGACTGATCCTGGATACCGGATTCCACCTGGATCTAGAAGAGTGTCTTTATGTTCCCAAGTGTGCTAGGAATTTGATTTCTGTTGCAAAGCTAGATTGTAAAGGATTTAATGTTAAGATTGGTGATGGTTTGTTTACTTTGTACAAACATAAATACTATTATGGTTGTGGTATTATGAAAGATAGTTTGTACTGTTTCAATCTTGATGTTAAATTTATGGAATCTCTGTTTAATGTTGATCATGTGATTGGTTTAAAACGAGGTGCAACAAGTAAAAGTTCAGCTTTCTTATGGCATAAATGTCTAGGTCATATATCAAAAGAAAGGATGATGAGGTAAATGAGAAGTGAAATTTTACCTCAATTATATTTTGATGACTGAGACATGTGTATAGATTGCATTAAAGGAAAGCAAATTAAACACACATCAAAGTATCCTGCCACGAGAAGCAAAGAACTTTTAGAATTGATACATACCGATATTTGTGGTCCATTCAACATTCCTTCATGGAATGGAGAAAAATATTTTATCACCTTTATAGATGATTTCTCACGTTATGGATATTTATATCTACTGCATGATAAATCTCAAGTGAGGAACGTTATAGAAGTGTTCATCAATGAGGTGGAAAGACAGCTAGATAGAAAAGTAAAAGTGGTGAGATCGGATAGAGGTGGTGAATACTTTGGAAAGTTCAAGAAAGTGGACAAAACAAAGGTCCATTTGCAAGGTTTCTCGAAAGTCGAGGCATTTGTGCATAGTATACAATGCCTAGTATACCACAACAAAATGATGTAGCTGAAAGGAATCGTACTCTTATCGAAATGGTAAGAAGTATGATGAATAACAGTAATGTACCCTTATCGTTGTGGATGCACGGTTTAAAGACCGCTGCATATCTGCTGAATAGGGTTCCTAGTAAGGCAGATCCTAAGACTCCTTATGAACTGTGGACGGGAAGGAAACCTAGTTTAAGACATATCTACGTTTGGGGATGTTCAATAGAAGTTAGGATATATAACTCACATGAAAAGAAGCTCAATGCAAGAACCATTAGTGGTTTCTTCATCGGCTATCCAGAAAAGTCTAAAGGGTACATTTTCTATTATCCAAAGCATAGTACAAGGATTGTTAAATCTGGAAATGCTTGGTTCATTGAGAATGATATGTTCAGTGGGAGTGATGATTCACGAAATGTGAATATCCAAGAGAATCGGGTGAAGGAAACGACACCTAGTAATTCTCATCAAGTTGTTGTACCTTATGTTGTATCACAGTCTAACAACATACCGGAACAACATATGGATATTCAAACCATGCAAGGTGAACATATAAATGATGAGCATATTAATGATGATCAAGTCATAAGTGATCAACCACAAGAGACAGAATTGCGAAGGTCTGTAAGGGAGAAAAGACTAGCAATTTCTCATGACTATGTGGTTTATTCACTAGAAGAGGAATGTGACTTGAGCAATGATAAAGATCCAGAATCATTCAATAAAGCCATGGAATGTAATAATTTCAAAAAATGGTTTAATGCTATGAAGGAAGAATTGAAATCTATGAATGACAACAAAGTTTGGGAACTTGTAGAGTTACTTGAAGGAAAGAAATGCGTTGGTTGTAAATGGATTTTTAAGACCAAACGTGATTCGAGAGGTAATATCGAAAGGTATAAGGCCAGACTTGTCGCCAAAGGTTACACTCAGAAAGATGGCGTTGACTATAAAGAGACTTTCTCTCCGGTTTCAAAGAAAGACTCTTTAAGAATAGTTATGGCTTTGGTGGCTCATTATGATTTGGAGCTTCACCAAATGGACGTAAAGACCGCCTTTCTCAATGGTGACTTAGAGGAAGAAGTTTATATGGATCAACCTGAAGGATTTTCCTTTCCGGGAAATGAAAAGATGGTATGTAAATTGAAGAAGTCAATTTATGGATTAAAACAAGCTTTCAGACAATGGTACATTAAGTTTAACGATACCATTTTGTCATATGGGTTTATAGAGAACACCGTTGATCGGTGTATCTATATGAAGGTCAGTGGGAATAAGTTTTGTATCCTAGTATTGTACGTTGACGATATTCTTCTTGTTGCGAACAATAAAGGAACGTTATGTGATGTTAAAGATTTTCTCTCAAAGAATTTTTAAATGAAAGATATGAATGAGGTATCCTATGTGATTGGAATAGAAATATTTCGTGATAGACAGCAAAGATTGCTAGGATTGTCTTAGAAAGGGTATATCGATAAAATTCTTGAGAGAATTAGAATGAATAAGTGTTCCGCTGGTGTTGCTCCAATTCAGAAAGGGGACAAGTTCAGTCAAATGCAATGTCCGAAAAATGATTTGGGACATAAGGAAATGGAACTTGTTCCATATGCATCAGTAGTAGGAAGCTTAATGTATGCCCAGACATGTACACGGCCGGATATAAGTTTTACAGTAGGGATGTTGGGCCGTTATCAAAGTAATCCAGGATTGGATCATTGGAAAGCTGCAAAGAAAGTACTGAGGTACTTGCAAGGAACAAAGGACTTCATGCTCACGTATAGAAAATTAAGTCAACTTGAAGTGATTGGATACTCGGATTCGGATTATGCTGGATGTATAGACTCGAGGAAATCTACATTCGGTTACGTGTTCCTATTAGCTGGAGGAGCCGCGTCATGGAAAAGTGGAAAATAATCTACGATTGCCACTTCCACTATGGAGGCTGAATTTGTAGCATGTTTTGAAGCTACAATTCAAGCATTGTGGCTGCGGAACTTTATTCAGGGTCTAAGCATGGTCGAAAGTATAGATAGACCGCTAAAAATTTATTGTGATAACTCCGCAGCTGTATTCTTCTCAAAGAATGACAAGTACTCGAAAGGAGCAAAACATATGGACTTAAAGTACTTGGCAGTCAAAGAAGAAATACAAAAACAAAGGGTGTGCATCGAGCATATAAGTACAAGTTCAATGATAGCGGATCCGTTGACGAAAGGATTGCCACCTAAAACCTTTAAAGAACATGTTGTAAGGATGGGTTTAGGTGACAAGTCTATGTGATTGTAAAAGTGTAACTTGTAACTTGTATCTTATAACACTTATGAATTCAATGAAGGAAATGTTTTTATATGTAAATTTATTATTCATATTATGGAAATGTACAATTATTGTTTATGAATAATAAATGAAGGGCTTATAGTGTTCCTCAATTACAGAATTAATGAATTGGATGATTTGTGATACATGGAAAGAATCATGTTGACATAATTCACATGTGTCTGCCATGATTCGATTATGCAATTCATTATGAAAGGATAACTTGATATAATTCACATTAAAGTACACTATATTAATGGATTGTGAATTCAAGTTATGTCAGCTAGAAAGTATTAGCTGAAGCAGCTGAAAAGTGCTAGCTGTGTATCAATTTATATTAAAGTTTATAACATGGCCCAAGTGTGAGATTGTTAGATTATTTAATTATAATCTATGTTAGTGTGGTACATATTAATTAAAGTTACATTGACTTAATATTAAAGTGCTTAATGTGATGGTTGTTAAGCATTAAAGACATTCAGTTAATTGAGTTTTAATTCTCTCACCTTAACCTTATTAAATGTATAAAGTATAGTTGAAGAGATGTGAATGAAAAGGACATGAATGAAAGGGCATGTATAGAGAGTTGTCTTTTGTAAAGGTGTCTCCTTCATCACTTAGGAGGAGAATTACAGAATTCATTACAAGAAATTGAAATCTCTCTCTCTGAAACGCTCTCTCAAATTACGGTGCACTATACGGCATTTCTGGATCATCGAAGAAACAAATTAAGGAAAGGTCTAAGGTTGATAAACGGATTCAACATCAAATTCTTCATCAAAAGCATATTATATCATAGACCAAGGTTGGTAATTTAGTTTATCGATTGTAAAGAATAATTGGTTAAATCAATTACGTTAAAGGGACGAAAAGTATTGTCAGCATATAATTCGAATTTTATGCTAACACATTATGCTTTAACCAATCAAGTATGTGTGTAGGAATTTGAGTTGAAGCCATGGATTGAAACCTCCAGGGAAGCGGACCCCTTACAACATGAGGGCATAATACTAATCACGAAATATTTAAAATAAATAAATTTTTCTAAGAGGAGAGAACTTGAATATTTAAGAGAGATGATTAGATTTTGAATTTTCGCTTGAATTTCAATACAAAATGATATTTTTATAGGCACAATATACTTGGACATGCTTTTGACTAGCACTCTCATGACAAAAATCAACAACAACAATCTATAACAAAAATTCAAAAATCCAAATAAATTAACTAGTTAACAGAGAGTTTCGAAAGACAAAGGTCAAATTTTTTTTTTATACCTTCGATTAATAGAACGATGTACCGTACGGATATCAACTCATTTTATTTTTAACAAAATTATTACATCGCTTAACCGGAAAATTTAGGATCAGGTTGTTACATAATTTGTTTAGTATTTTTAACTAAATGATTTATCTTTCGAATTTATTAACGCTTGCACAACGACTTACTTTCGAAATATTTTAAGTGTTCCTAACGGCCCGGCTCGCACTTTAATATTTCTTTAAAAGGGGTTTTAAACAAAAACTTCGAATTTCATGCGTTTTCAACGAATTATGCAAATCCGAGTCCTTACAACTTTCCTCTGTGAGAAGTGAGACCTAAGAGATGAACACTAGACAACAATGATAGACCAGAAAGAGAAAATAGAAGATACTGATGAAGTTGAATTAGAATTTCATAAAGTATAATTTTGTATCGTTTTCGCGGTAATATTTCTTTTAATAGGTAATGGTGATGTTTGCATAATCAATTTCTCGTAGTTTCAATATTTAATTTGTTAGCAAAAAAATATTTAATGGTTGACTAATCATTGATCTCATAATATATTAGTTGTTTTGTAAACTTTTCTTTTTAAACAAAAAACCTGATAACTTTGATATATAATTACTAAAGTAAATTAAAATTAAAAATAATTGTAATTAAAATATAATTTTTAAAAATAAGAAAATTAATACAAAGTCTCATTCATATAACTTTTAATATGTAAAAACATATTTAGCAATATTTTTAAAATAATTATTTGAGAGTGTATTGGGGGTAATTTTATGAAAATTGGAAAAAATCAATAAAATTGTAATAACATGAAAGTATTTTAATAAATTCATAGACTTTCATAAAGTTTACAATTATTATTTTTTTAGTCAAGGTAAGTCCAAATGTTAATACTATAACTTTACCAAATGTTAAGTTATAATAAAAATAATAAGTAAAATGAAAAACCCAAAGAAATATGTCATCCAAATAAAAACAGAGGAGATTAAGAGAAAACTTAAGGTAGTAGATCTCCATCTCTTTAGTCTATCATGAGCTCATTGTAATCTTTATAATACTTGAAATTTTTGAACTTTTCTATTACATAGTTGCAAAACACTGTCTTATGGAAAATGCCAAAATGTCTTTGTGTTTTCTATCATTCTATTTTAACCATTTTAACTTTTTTTTTTTTTTTTGACAAATCAAATATGAATTTATCATATATTATCAATTTGAACCTTGTCTTTGATATTTTACTAAATTCAGTATGTATATATCATATTTTTAATTTAATCAATTATTTTAATTTGATTTCTAATCTCTACTTATTTTTAACTTTATTATAAACTACAAAATTATCGGATTGAGGCTCAATAAAATTTGAAATAAGATTAGAAATTACTGAATAGGTTAAAAATCAAGTTAAAAAAATATGTAAAACATAATATACATGTATTAGATTTAACAAATAAATTAACGGTAGGTTCCAAATTGCTAAAATCTAAGATATTGAAGTTCAATTTTATCAACAAATAATATTTTAAGTCTAATTTGTAAATAATGTTAAATATTTCTAAATTACATTTTATGCTGGAAGAAATTACAAACCTTTATAGAAATCCTTTGAGCTTTTATGAACTATAACAAAAGCTGAAAGAGAACTATAAATTACATTCAATTTTCAACATAGTTCACATTTCAAAATACAAGGTGGATTAGCTAGAAATTCAAAACAACCAAGACCTCATGACCAAAGTTTTTATTTTCCAAATGTTCTCAAAGAGAAGCTCTCAGATAATTTGGTAGATAGAATCAGAGAGGCTAAAAAGTTAAGAGCCAAGCTAAAAACTTTGGTATCGTAACTAAAGTTTAATGAATTCTAAAATTTGAGATTTATTTTGCTTTATGAAAATAGAACATTCAATTGACTAACATGGATTAAATCACCAACATTCAAACAAACAATCAACCATTAACATTATTACAATTTAACGCAAATTTACCACGATCGACCATACACAATGCAGTACTGGGAAACAAAAACACTCCCGGGGAGGAAGAGTTTCACATATTTGTCATGAAAAAGAAGAACAATTTCAAGACTTTGTTTTTCAGAACTGCATCATTACTTTTTCTTGGAAGGAAAATCATTTGGTGTTGAAAGTTATAGAGCCAATCCCACCAAATCCAAAATGCGTCTGGCTTCCTCCTGCGATCTACATTCCTGAGTCTGTGCTCTTCTATCATTACTCTGCTTGAAAGTTGTAGAGCCAATTCCACCAACTCCAAAATGCGTCTGGCTTCCTCTTACGATGCACTTTCCTGAGTCTGTTGCTGTTCTATCATTACTCTGCTTGAAAGTTGTAGAGCCAATCCCGCCAACTCCAAAATGCGTCTGGCTTTCTCCTGGTGCTGTTCTATCATTACTCTGCATGAAAGCTGTAGAGTCAATCCCACCAACTCCAAAATGCGTCTGGCTTCCTCCTACGATGTGCTGTCTTGAGTCTGTTGCTGTGCTATCATTACTCAGCTTGAAAGTTGTAGAGCCAATCCCACCAACTCCAAAATGCGTCTGCCTTCCTCCTGAGTCTGTTGCTGTTCTATCAGAGGACAGTTGGACGACTTTTGCCAACAACTTTTTCAACAACCGAGGCTCATGCTGATTTGACCTCAGTTCATTTTTTATTTCTTTCAATCTATTAAGTATGTGTGTTTGATTTTGAGTTGGCTTTGGTGTGTGACCAACGAAGTAGTTTCCTGAGTCTGTAGCTGTTCTATCATTACTCAGCTTGAAAGTTGTAGAGCCAGTCCAACTAACTCCAAAATGCGTCTGGCTTCCTCCTACGATGTAGTTTCCTGAGTATGCTGCTGTTGTATTATTACTCTGCTCGATTATGTTGGGAAGTTGGACGACTATTGCCAGCAACTTGTCCAACAAATTACTCCCCTGATGCTGAGGCTCATTCTTTAACATCTGAAGTTGATTTTTTATTTCTTCCAAACTATTATGTATGTGTGTTGGAATTTGAGTTGGCTTTGGTGTGGGATGATTTGAAGATGAAGCCATGGATTGAAACCTCCAGGGAAGCGGACCCCTTACAACATGAAGGCATAACACTAATCAAGAAATATTTAAAAAATAATAATTTTTTCTAAAAGGAGAGAACTTGAATATTTAAGAGAGGGGATGAGATTTTGAATTTTCGCTTGAATTTCAATACAAAATGATATTAGTATAGGCACAATATACTTGGACATGCTTTTGACTAGCACTCTCATAACAAAAATCAACAACAACAATCAATCTATAACAAAAATCCAGAAATCCAAACCAATTAACTAGTTAGCAGAGAGTTCCCAAAGACAAAGATCAAATTTTTTTTTATACCTTCGATAAAAAGATTCCTGGATGCGGGAGTACTCCAATTGATAGAGAAATCCAAACTTTTGCCTTTCCCGAATTCGCTCAAATCCGTTCCAACAGAGAGATGCAACAGAATCAAAACTTCAATAAATAAAAAAAAATTGGGAATTTCAGAGTTGAGGACTTGACTTACCGCGGAAACTTCCCTCGCTGCAAAGGTAATCGCTTCCCGTCTTTGTGATTTGCCGAGGAAAAACGTAGAGGAGAGGCGAGAAATGAAGCAGTGAAGGAGAGAGAGAGAGAGAGAGAGAGAGTCTGTTTCTCCGCAAGGAAAAACGAAATTAATTTCAATTTTTTTTAATTTGGGGCAGATACACTGATTTTTGTTTGTGAAAAAATCAATCAAAATAGAAAATTCATTTGACTAAAATGGAATAAATCACCAACGTTCAAACAAACAATCAACCATTAACATTATTACTATTTAACACAAATTTCTCATGATCAACAACACACAATACAGAACTGGGAAACAAAAACACTCACGGGGAGGAACAATTTCAAGACTTTGTTTTTCTTAACTGCATCATTACTTTTTCTTGGAAGGAAAATCTTTTGGTGTTGAAAGTTGTAGAGCCAATCCCACCAACTCTAACATGCAACTGGGTTCCTCCAGAGAACAACACTGACTCTCTTGCTCTGCCTCCTCTACTTTGGCCTCCATCATTAATCCGTCCCTCCATCTCAGACACAACATGGTATATTATGCAAAATGGGTCACAGTGCAACAGTTTGTATAGCCAATCCCACCATATCCAGCATGCAACTGGTTTCCTTAATTCTATGCCCTCCATTTTATTTTATTATATTTTAAGGTGGCTTCCTAACTTATCTTTATAAATTAGACCAATCCAAACCATCCAAACTCAATCTTGTCATCACCAAAATTATGTCCTTCTATGTCTTAAGAACCCTTACATCCCAATATCTCTTAACCTCTCAAAAGTCCCTTTTATCTCGATTTTTCTTAATGTTAATAACCTTCTACCTTGTTATCACTTGGAAAAAGCAATATCATTACCCTTCCAAATATTTTATCTAAACATTCACATCAAATACTCAATTATCTATAACTATATGTTATCTAAGCGTTGTCAAGAAGCCTACAGAATCAATTTTAACACGAGTACTGTGATACCATTTGTAATATATATTTTTTTTTTCTGTAGAAAATTGAATTCTTTAGAAATTCCTGTGATAAGAAAGTCTATATGAAAAACACTTTTTGAAATTGGAGTTTGGTAAATTTCACTTTTCATTAAATATATTTTCATACTCTTCTAAACTTTGCAGCAGAAGACTTTATAAAATCTCACATAAAAATAACTATAGTAAAACACATCTTAAAAATAACCAAAACTTTTATAATTATTTCCTTTTTACATTTAATAGCAATGAACATAAATCTTGACAATAATTTACATCATTTAAATTAATTTTTCTTAAATGCTCACTCACGATCATTCACTTTGACAATGCTCTAGCTTCGCCCATAGGAATTCCTCTTCGACTGCACTATCAACAAGCTCTTTTCATCAAGTTCTTTTCATCAAGCTCTCAATGAGTCTAATGCTTAGTAACGAATATAACATAAAGGATGTAACATACAAAATGCAACATATGATATGTCTATAAAATGCAACATGTACAAATAGTCTTTCTTTCCGTCTTTATTCTTTCTTTTATTTTTTATTTTTTTTCTTTCACTTTACAATCCGATCGTTGTAGGATATCAGTCTAAAGGAGAGTGACACTATTAGGTCCACCTCATGCGGAACAACCAACTCGAACCCCACCCATAACGATCATTTACGCTTATTTAGTTGACATTATTAGGTCCCTCAACTCATTTCATATCTTTAATTTTATTTATATTTTTCTTTTGTGAAAACATATGCATGTAAATCATTGTCGTTTCTTTCCTGAAAACATGAATGCATGGAATACACATAATAGCTACCCATAACATAATGACAATCTAACATGCATGATTATAACAATAGCAAGTCTTCGATCCACAGCTCGTAGACATCCTTATTCATAACATAAGCAATTACAATAAACATGTCATCAATCCAGAGCTATATGCATAATAGAACATCATGGTACACATCAGATAACAGCCACAGACATCACAAATTATATCCTAAAGCATCATAGTAAACATATCCTCACATAATACACCTAAGGCATCACAAAACCATATCGACAGAAAACATATCCTTGAGTTAATATCTTTGTTTCGTATATTAGGTTTGTTATCTATTATTCTTTTTGTGTACTTCATGTTACTGGAGAAATGAAACAACTTAAATTGTTAGATTAATGAAAACTTTGAACTTAAACATATGATAGTGGTTATTTGCGTTATTACAATAAATCAAGCTTACACTATACCAACAAAGAGACTCTTGTCTCATGTTAAGAATAGATTCCAAACATAATACTGTGGACGATGATCAAGAAATATAAACCAAATAAACTTAATACTAAGGGCAAAGTCACCGTGACATATTAGACAGATTTTCCAATTTCTAGCCAAAAATAACATCCAGATCCTCAAGGCTAAACAAAAATACAGACTCCAACAAAACAACTTCCAGATCTCTCATTAATGGCGGATATTCGATCTATCAATAGGCACAGTAACCACAATAGCATTAAATCTCAATCCAAATAGGAAAAACAACATTACATTACCATATTAAGATTCAGACTCCAACAAAACAACTTCCAGATCTTCATATCTCAATCATATAGATGATGAACCAGCTAAGATGCATAGAGAAGATTCAGTAAACAATAAAATTTCTACATTTAACTATTCACTCTCTAACTAGAATTCTCAGAGTATAAACATTTCAATTGAACAATTATTCAATTCTACTCAGTGTACAATTATAAGCAGGAAACAGATTCAATTCGTACGCAGATTCCTCAACCTCAAAAAAAGCAAAACAGTACTCGATCATTTCCTTTCGTTGTATTTTCAGACATACAGTGGAAAATAGCAAACACAGACGTTCAAATTCCCCAATTTGTTTGTGTTAGTGGGGAACACCTGCCAATGTTCCCCACTACCTCCAAGGCTCCCCACACGGCCTCAATCCAACGCCTCTCTGCAATTTATTATAAAAGAGGAGAGGGCTCTCCTATTCTCCTTGGCTAAAGCACTCCTTCATGCTCTACAGAGAGAGCACAGCTCCTCAACTTGTAGAAGCTCTCCTCAACCTGCAGAAGCTCGTCATGGTATCAGAGCCATCGGTGCCGAAACCGACGTTTATCTTCATCTCCTCCTCCCTCCTCCCTCTTCCCTCATCCCCTCTACCAAAACAAAAACAAAAACCAGAGCCTCTGAGCTCTGTGTTCTTTCTCAACCATTCTTCCTCTTCAACATTGCAAAGAAAAAAAAAAGCAGAAATGAAACTGCTGCTACTCCTCCTCCCTCCTCCCCATTTTCATCTTTTCACTTCCCCTCTACCAAAAAAAAAACCCAGAGCCTCTGAGCTCTGTTTTGCCACCCATAGTTTGATGGTGCCCTAGCTATTCATACATTCCTTACCTGGAAAATAAATATCGCCGATAATCTCCAAATTTAACCGATCATGGAACTCCCTTCAATTTCCAGCAAATCGCCCGCGAAGAACCATTTGTGTGACAACCAGCCGAGGAGAGAAAAAAAAAAAGACAAACTCTTTCAACAACCGGACGACCAAATCCAAAATACTTGCACCAAATTTCTTAGAAAATTGCCCGAGAGGATCGGTCCTACGATCACCCGGCCAGGAGAAAAAAAATGCTTCAACAAATGGTTGAAACATCCAGAAATGGGGTTCCCCCACGACCCTCAACCTCGACGCAACTGAACGTGACGAATCCCTTCTTCGAGCTCCGCCAGTTCTGCACCTCGTCGTGAATGTGAGCGAGGCATCAGGATATCCATCCCGAACCACGACACAACCATCCAACGGCTCCAAATCCTTTTTAAAAAAAAAAAAACCAAACTGGCGACGTTTTCACCCTTACCCAATTCCAAATTAAATTAAATTAATAGGACTAATTTTTCTTTATTTTGCTAAAATTACACTTAAATTATATAATTACCTTATTAACATCCAAATTGAAATTCTTAAATATTTCAAGCACAAAATACATTACGCGTGACCAAAATTGTTCTATTAAATTCAATTGCTTCACTAAATTGCTAAAATTTAAGAATGAAAAATTCGGGTGTTACAATGGGAGACTATACACCTTTGGGATGTTCGACAAAAATAAAATTTTATCTCACTTTTTCTCACAAAGATATTAAAAGCACATTTTGAAAATAGTTTTTCAATAAATAAGTGTAAACTTTGCTTATAAAATCTATAAATTAAATCATAAAGTACGGAATACGTTTAACTTAAAATTTAAATTTTTTTAAAAATAAAATAAACCTCAAATTTTGAGATATGTTTAACTTAAATTTTGAATTTCTTTTTCAAAAAAAAAAAAAAGTTCTCAAAGTTTGTACTTTGAACAAATTAGATAATGTTGTTTAAGGATGAAATCGATTCAAGTTAAATTAAATAAACCAAATCACACTAATGATTAGATAAGGTTTGGGTTGAACCAAATAAACCAAACCAAACTGAACCGTTGATTTAAGTTTGCTTTGGTTTTGTTTAAATTTTTGAAAAACCAATTTTGGAATCAACCCGAATAAAACCAAAGTTTAACTTGCACAAAACGAAACTAATTTTGTGTTATATTTTTTTTTATATATAAATATACAAACATTTGGTTTGGTTTAGTTTTGATTTATATATATAATTCTAAAATTTGCGATTCATTTTGGTTGACCGATCCTAAAATTTATAGTCACTCTATACTTTACACTGATTTTTCTTTATGAAAAAATCAATCAAAATAGAACATTCAATTGACCAAAATAGAATAAATCACCAACATTCAAACAAACAATCAACATTCAAAATGGAACATTATTACAATTTAACACAAATTTCCACGATCAACAAAACACAATACAGAACTGGAAAACAAAAACACTGCCAGGGTGAGGAAGAGCCTCACTTATTTGTCATGAAAAAGAAGAGCAATTCAAGACTTTGTTTCTTTGAACTGCATCATGGATTTTTCTTGGAAGGCAAATCTTTGGTGTTGAAAGTTGTAGAACCAATCCCACCAACTCCATGATGCGTCTGGCTTCCTCCATAGAAGTGGGACCCTGCTGCTGCCTCCCTTGCTCTGCCTCCATCATTAATCAGTCCTTCCATCTCTTGCTTTTCATCTTTCTTCTTCGTCTCCTCTTGCTTTTCGTCTTCCTTCTTCGTCTCTCTGCTTGCGTTGAGAAGGTTTTGATTTGTTTTCATCTTTTGTTGGACAATGTTCAGCAACTCTTGTATTTTTCTTGCCACCAAATTACTCCCCTGATGCTGATACTCTGTCTACTTCTTCCAAGCTTTTTAATATGTCTGATGGATTTTGAGTTGGTTCATCAACACACAGTGTGAGAGCTTCCGTAGGTGAAGCCATGGGTCCTTAGAACATGAAGGCATTTGTTAGAAATTTTGATAACTTGATTAATACTGATCCAGAAATATTTTAAAAAATAAATTCTTCGAAAGTGAGAGAAGTTGAATATTTGAAAGAGAAAATTGAATTTTGAATTTTGACTCAGTTTACAAAATAGTACAAAGTGACATTTGTACAGACACAATATAGTATATTATACAAAGTGGGTCACCATGCAACGAAAGCCAAGCCTGCTGAAGGCAATGAATATTCTACTCCAAACAATAATTATAGAAAACAAGGATGGTTTGAGAAAAATTATAAACAAACTTCAAAGAAAATTGAGATGAAATAGAGAATCATACCTTCGTTGCAAACTAATTCTTTTTGGAAATTCAAAACAGGATACTCTCAATATAGTTTTCATGGAATTTATAACAAAAGCTTTTCCGTAATTATTAATTAATTAAAATTTTCAGCAAATACCCCACACCCTTCACATGGTGTTACCTCTCCTTCGTCTTTTTAAGGACTTTTCTTCCCTGCCATTATCATCTGCATAGAGAGGGTGTAGGGAAGTTTTGGAGAACATAGAGTCTGTTCAAGTAAATATTACTTGAATTATGAATTATTAAAAGTACAGTGTGTCAAATTAACACTTTAATAATTGATTTGAACGATTGAATTACTTTATATTATGTGCTATTATGTAAACTTATTTGATTGGATGAATAAAGTGACTATTAATTCCTAATAAGTTAAAAAATAAAGTGAGTATGCATCACATATTGGTAAGAGAGTTTCTCACCCTTAAATTATTTAAAATTAATGTATATATATTTTTTAATTTTTCAAATCCAAGACGACTTGAAGTCCATGAAAGAAACTCTAATAGGAATAATTTTGGAAGGCTTCTTTGTTTATTTGGAATCATGTGTTGACTTTCAGTCTTTGGAGTCCATACAGCGATGGATGCAGAAAATTTTAAATTGCATTTATGGTATTTTTGGACCCATTTGTGGAGTCTTTAGTCCCGCCATTTTTGAATTCATAGTCCAAACAAAAAACTAATCAAACTATGTCTTTCTTTGTCCACCTTTAAAATAAATATCTTCGTTATATACGTGTGGTCGGTATTAATATGGTTAAAGTCTCAAGATAATGAATCAAATAAATTGAAAATAAAATAAGTTGTTAGAGTGTTTTTTTGAAAAAGAAAATTAACAAAACAACCCCTAGATGATTGAATCACAAACAAGTCAACCATTGTACAATTTCATTATTCAACTTAAATACTAAACTATGGAAAACGAATTGAGCAAATATCGCAGTTATGTTTTCAATTAAAAATTGTTATTATTTCGCTACAGAACGTTGTTTTTTCATGGCGAAATGTTGTCTTTTCATTAAACAAATTTATAGAAATCCTTTGAGCTTTTATGAACTATACCAAAAGCTGGCATGAGCCCAAACATAACCAAAATTCCCTAACAAAGCAAGAGGGAAGAAAATCAAAATTACACAAGAATTGAAGGTTTCATTGTATAATAGATCAATTGTTCAATTATATTGCTCATTTACCATTTTCAACTTATTTAGCTAAATGGGAAAAATCCAAATACGCAAAGCAATCATCAGAGTTTAGCTTAGTGCAAAACACAAACAGTTCAATCCCCTTGGTTTTAATGTAATTATCTGATAAATTGAGAAGGTTCAGCTAAAAAAGAACGTGTGTGACTTTTAAATTGGTTTCTTTGAGGATGTATGCTAACCCTTTACCCATGAGTAAAGATCCTAGAATCGGAAGTCTGATCAGATCACCCTGCCAATGAATACAAAACCATTTTTGGGAGCTGCTCAAAATGGTCAAGCTTGCTCCTCCAAGTTTATTCAAGATATTATCTCATTTATCAAACATCTGTCTCTCATCCGATCATTCTTCAAGTTTACCCTTCTATTACACATATAAGCTAAGGGTAAATGACATTAAAATCTTGAGTTTTACAAAAATGAAGGTCAACATAATCTATGTCACGTGTTTGCTTTTTATCCTAAGCATGCAATGTAAATACTTTTATTCTTTCCTCTCACATATGAAGATTGCTCTCACCTAATAGCATATACAAATATAAAATTATTAATAAAATTTTTAGTATTATACTTGATAATATTATTGCAAATTATAATGAAATTAAAAGACTTGAAGATCTTCACATTTTATTTCATATGATATAGTATGTCACATTTTAAATTTTGTTTTTCAAAGCGGCATGAACTTTGTTTTTCATCATTCAAACAATTGATATTGAAATTTCTTATGTTGTTAGGTTTAAAATGTTATATATTAAAATCAAAATTAGGAACTAAGGTAGTTCTATATGTTTAAAAAGATTTAAACTAGACTTTAATTTTAAGTGATAAAATTTTAAAATGAATACACTTGGAGGTAGTAAAATGTTCAATTTTATGTACAAGTATCATCAAAGTTATAGTTAACTTTTTTTAGTTTAATTTTTAGTCTCACAATTATTTTTGAACTTTCATACCAATTATTTTTCTTATATGATAGAATCAAACAAAATTTTAATAATCTTTTGGTTTTATGAATGAAAGACTATGCAGTGGTTGAACATGTCATATAATGTTTAGAAAGTTTATTTGACAACATAAACTTATTTTTTTGTGATTGAATCAATCAAAATTTTAACTTCAACCATGTCAATATAATTCATTTTTTGAATAAAACTCTATGTCATGGCCATGGTTGTAATGCCCCGTGGCGTTAATCTTTTGATTTTTGATTTTTTATGTTTGTAAAAAATCAGGTTGAAATTCATTCGATAAGAAAGTCTTTATGAAAAATACCTTTTGAAATCAAAGTTTGGTAAATCTCACATTTTATTAAATATATTTTCATATTCTTTTAAACTTTGCAGTGTAAGACTTTAAGAAATCTCACATAAAAATAACTATACTAAAACCCATCTTTAAAATGACCAAAGTATTTATAATTATTTCTATAATATCTCAAGTTTTGATGTCATATTAAGCCTAAGAAATAAACTGTAATGTTGGGTAATGTTTGATTATATTTAGAGCTAAATGAAATGATAATCGTTAATTGTGATTTATTGTCGTTGAAAGTATGGATTTTATGTGTATTTAATGAGTGTAGTTTGTAGTTTTTGGAAGTGTAGAATTTTCTATGTTTTTAGTGAGTTAGCAAGGGAGTGGTTAATAAAAAAGGGTGAGTGGTTGAACGGCTTCAATACAAATTCTTACAGAGTTGAAATAGGGCGATTTTGTGGTTGTTCAAGTGATTGACTGGGTTTGAAGTAGATTTGTGAAGAATTGTGGTTTGTGGTCAATCATAAGGGATTTGCAGTCGATCATGGTCATTACAAATTATAAAACTTGGGTTTGCAGTCGATCAGCTAAATGTTGGTGATCGATTGGTTTTCCGAGAAAATATAAAAAGTCTATTTTTAAGTGTTTTGTTGTTAATCCTATGAAGGGGTTGATCAACCAGTAATGTCAAGGGTCACCAGAAATTAACTGCAATGTCATGATTTTATTGGTGAAATTGGAGGTGGAGACTCCATTATAGAACCTTGTAGCGCCACCTCTAGCTTGATGCTCGAGGAAAGAGTTTATATAGAGGTTAAAGCTTAGAACTTGGCGGAGAAGAAAAGAAAAACCATGAGGAAAAAGTTTGAGAGAAGGAGAGTTCTGTAAGAAGAAATTGAGAGAAAAGCGAGAAATAGGAAGAGATAAGATATAAGAGGAAGGGAGAAGCCGTAAGGAAAAACAGAAGAAGAAGAGAAAGACGAAGGAGGAAAACATGAAGAGGAACTTAAAAGGGAGTTATGTCTGTAGGACCGATGCACGCCTATAGAAAGGGGGCGGGGTGTGAATTAAGCTATCTAACTTTTTTTTTCATGCGATAATTAATTCTCTAAACTCTAAGTGATTTACCAATAATAAATAAACAATTAATCACAAATATAAGAGAGTTAGGGAAAGAGAGTGCAAACGGTGTTGTTTATGCAGTTTGACAACCTCAGTCTACATTCGCACTCCAAGCTTCCCACTTAGAGATCCTTAATTGCCCAACCTCCCTGGCTGGTGATGATTGACTTCACAAGTACCAATCAAATCTTTACAGACTGTTCTCAAGACGTCATCCTCTGGATTGATCTTCTTAGGCATCAATTTAGCCTTTGATTGCTGTAGGGCGTCAACCTTGATGTAGCGTTTACAAAAATACAAAAACGTAAAATACAAGTTTAGAACTTAACTCTCAATGATAAAATCTCAAGTTTAGGATTGTGAGAGTTAAACCTATTCACTCATTTAAGTATAGAGAAATCGTGTAGAAGATTTGCCAAAGCTTCTCTACGATTCTCGTGTTGTCAGAGTGAGCTTCAAAAGTCTTCTTATTTATAGACTCTGTGCAATTAGTCGACCACCTCCTTTTTGGTCCACCACCTTTTGACCGTTGGAACTAAGTGTTGCATTTTACAGAATTATCAATCAACCGCTTTCTACAGTTTGGTGGACCTCTTTCTTCACATTTTAGTCCTTCGCCGACTCTGTCCATTTTGCGGGCAATCACCTCATTTGACTTGCTTGACTGCTTCTTCAGCCATGGATTCAATAGGCAATTTGTCCTATTTTGTGGTCGACCATTTCTTCACTCCTCGACCGCTTCCTTACCCGCAGAACTAATGAGCAACCTGTTTTGATATGCAGTCGATCAATTGGTCGACCAATTCCTTCGTGCAACGCATTTTGGTCAACCTTTTCACCTGTTTTAGTCGAATTCTTCCTTTGATTTTGCATTCCTTGATTTCTCTAAGTCCCAATATTTATACTATAGGCTACATAGATTTAGGCAAACACGTTAATAAATATTAATACCTTTATTAAGGGTATTTCCAATAAATATAAATAGTGTATTTGCAACATCAACAAATACAAATTAAACAATTTAATTATACAATTAATATCGTCATCATCAAAACAAATAGTCTAATGTCAAATAGGCCAACAATGTCTTCATCTGCTCCAAGGAACAAGGTAAGAAATAGATTTGTGTATTTACCCTTCACAAGCTACATCGCAAGAGTTAGAGTTTTTATGCATTGAAGGTATGTTATTGTATTGTGATGCTTAATTACATGATGATATATTGTTTGAAGTGGTGCTTGATAGATTAAATGTAATTGATCATATTGTTGCTCGAGGATTTGATGCTTTGATTCTTGGGTTTGTTAGATACAAGTCTTGATCATGTTGTCACTTGTAGATGTAATCTTTTTTATATATTGTTTGATGTATTGTTTAATGCCTTGATATTCTTGTTTAATAGACTGTAAGTTACATGATCATGCTTTGAGATTGTATTGGTGACATGCTACAACATGTGAAGTTTTGTGCAATCATACTCATGCATCATGGTTTGGAAAAGGTATGAAAATAATTTTATGCATATGTTTTGAAAATGATAAATGGGTACTCATACATACCAAGTTGACGTGTTTTGAATTAGTGGTATGGGACGCTAGTCTAAATACAAGTCTGTGCGGGCCGATCACCCAAAGCGGACAACATTCATTTGGGTTGTATGATTACCCATTGTATCATTAAATGTAAACAATGTGGACTGAATAAATGTAGAAAGAACGTTAGGAGTGAGGGAGATCAATGACAGTCCTATTTGGTAGCACCCCTAATGGATGTATATCATCCCATGTTCGAATTGAGTGATAGTTAAGCCAACATGGATCATAGGATATATCTTTTCTCATGAACTCTAACGTTTGGAATGATAAGTGAACTATTAACTGAATGACAAAAAAAAATAGGTTCCTTTTTTAAATGGAAATTGTATATGTTTTATAAAAGTTGCATAACATGAATTTTGCATATTTTCTATCTCTTATTGAGCGTCAGACTCATAGTTTAAGTCGTATGATGCATGATAATGAGAAAATGAGCAGTTCATGGAATATTTGTGCGTTGCGAATCGTGTGGCTGATTAGGTTAAAGGTTAAAAGAAAAAAAGGGATTGTAAATTATTTTCTAATTAACAACCCGAAACTAGTTTCCATAAACAATGTAATTTAGTTAGAAGACAAAATTTAGTGTAATGCATTTCGTTCCTATATGTCTTGGCTATGACTTGATAATTTTATGGGATGTCTGAGTTGGATAAAACTTAGTTGGATTTTCGAAGGAAGATGGACTTTTTTGTCATTAGGATGCCTGCGGACAATGTTACAAACGAGAGGTGTCATCCGCAACACACTTGGCATATCGTCCAAGCATTTGGGATGACTCAGGACGCCGTCCAGCGTCCCTACCTCGCTGTGTTGAGGTGTTGCGGATGCGGGACGCGGACGAGACAGGACGCGTCCGCAATGAATCTGTTTAAGTCTGGGAACTTTAGGACGACCATAGACGACGGTGGACGAGGATGAGAGTCATCTGAATTGAATCTATCCAATTCTTGGACACATTCTAACGACATATACGGACGGTGCGGACGTGAGGAGTGGCGTCTGAATTGAATTTGTCTTATTCGATTCCTCTCGTGGACGACTCATGCGAACGCCGACTAGTGTCCGAATCGTCACTGCGGATGATACGGACGAAGCTGGGAACGCCATCTGCCGTCTGAAGCCAGGTTTTAGCCTGCATATATTTGGTCTTGCGGACAATGGCAGACGCGATGAAGCCATCCGCACTCGTCCGAATCGTATCAGTTCAGTAACTGATAAGATTTAAATCAGGGGTTAAATGACGTGGGTCGTTTTGGGATGACACACGACGCCGTCTCCCCCACGATCAAAGTCATCCACACCTCCACTCCCCCACGTAGGACACGACCCAGGGAGTGAGAGCCCTATTTCTTTAGCCCTCCTCCTCTTCTTCTCCATTTTTTGATCCTTTGGAGAAGACTTGCGTTTGTTTACGTGGTGGGAATTGTCGACAGAGTAACTGTCCGTGAGGAAGAAGTCTTCAATAGGTAAGGATTTAGGTAGTCGTTGGCCAAGTGGAGGCCCTACACCCAAGTAAACTGTGTGTGTGAGTGATTATGATTGTTGAGAATTCTGTAATTGTTTGTATCTTCATTTCTATAATCTTCCTTGAGTAGCTTACTCTGCCATTTTGCTATAGAGTTTCCTCACTTAAGTAGATAACTTGCACGGTAAATTAATTAGCTAGATTAGACTAGTATTACTATTAATATAAGATATTACAAATTAGTGTTGATGATGAGTATGGAAATGTTTAGGCTGATAAGTGTTAAGCATGATTGAAATTGAGACTTAAACTAAGAACTCCATAGCAACTATAAATGATGAATCACCTAAAGCCGAAGTACCACTGGAATTATATGAATTGTCTATCCTTTGTAAGTCGTTTTGGAATTATTATCATTTCAATACTTGATATCTCTTCGAGTACATTTGGTTTACAATATCTTCTCGAACCCTAATGGAAGGATTGCTGGTAGGCATAATAAATAAGATCTGTAGCCATAGAAATATATATATATTGCTTTGCCCTAAATATCTCTCTCAACCCTGATCTATAACGAAAAGAACCTTCTACTGAGTAAAATGACAGCAGAATCACAGCGTTCTATCACAGTAAGAATCGTCCCCACGATAGGTTAGAAGAATCCCATGGCAATTATTACAACATCGACGCATGGGACTAATTTGGACCATCAGTTCTCATAGACATAATGAAAGACAGTTGAGGGAAGAGAGTTTAATGTTTTTTGTTCATTTCATTTTTTGGTATGGCGCAATAAATGAGAGTTGGTCGTGGTCCACCCGGCTAGCTGAGTGAAGAGTTAGCTCAACGTGCGTAGAGTGGAGTGAAAGGAAGATTGCATTATTTGGGTAATAATATAAGCATGCGTGATGATGTCTCATTAAAACATTTTATGAGACTCCATTTGTTCCTCACTATGCCTCAAGCCATACCCTGATTTCACCATTCCTCTTTGCACGTCCACGCTGTCATTTTCTCTAGAGCAAGAATCAGCAATGGACCAATTTGATCCAACGTGGAATACAAATCGCCCCAGCCAATTCTTCACAAACCGCAAGCCCATGTCCTTTGAATGGAGGCTAGAAATTGCAGCCACCCATTGCCAATCCTCTCCTGCTGATCACCACGCTAGTTGCAGCCTCACCGTCACCATCCTTCTGTCCGTCGACTCGGTGCTGGAAATTACAACCAGCGAAAGCTCTGAATTCACAATACTGAGCCCTGGCCCGCAATCTGCATTGCCGACCATAGCTAGCATGCCTGCAGGACAGCGCCGCATCGCCGTGAGGAAGCCGTCCCGAGCACCCCACATGCTCACCTCCCTCTTGCTCTCCCTTCTATTCATCGCAAATGGCCACAGACTACTTCACCTTCCCTTTCTCCTTTTGTCTTCTAGCCGAACCAGCGGAGCATGAACCGGTTCGGTTGAACCAGTTCAGCACTCCACCCTAAATTCTATTATTTTTAATCCTTCATTTAATATTCACATAATATCCACTTAATCTCCAATTAATCACTCTCATACATTTTAATACCAACTAATCCATTATTTTTGTTCCTCCATTTTAACTAAAACCAAGCCACATAATTGTTTCCAGGCCAAGCTGAACCAAACCGGTTTAGTCCACATTTTTCCCTCGAGAATTGCATTTTCAGTTGAGGGAAGGCGTCAGTGCCTCGACCGCATGTCATCCAAAAAGTTACAAAAATCAGACAGATTCAAACTCTCCAAGACTGTATTAGCCCGCACATCATTCGCGACTAGTCTGTAAAGTCAAATAATACGAACATATTCAAATGCTCCTCATCCACAACGTCCGTAACTCAATCGCCTATCATCCAAAAACCCACAATGCAAACAGAGTGCAATTTTGGGCGCGAACGGTTGACCCAGTATATTCCCAAAATGCAAGGGACGATCTGTAACACTTTTCGGACGAAAAACCTCAACTGTGCGTCGACTGCAAGTTGATCGAAAAATCTAAAAACATATTTTTCTTCAAAACTTTAATACTTTAATTACTCGATAATATTATCCCCATTCTTACACTGCATTAATCCAACAAAATACCATCGCCCAATATAATATATTTATTTTTTCACAATTCATTACATTATATAAACGAGAAATAATTATCGGGGTATTACAGCTCTACTCCAATATTGCTTCCAGTGTCACCGAGGACTTTGTGGTTCACAGTCAACTTGCCGAAGCATCAGTTGAGGGATGCCTGCTAGGAAGGATGCACACCTAAAAAATACAAGGTGAAATGTTATTTTAAATAAAGTGTTATAACAATGTTCACACTTGCTTGAGAAAGATGGAAAGTCGGCATACCTCTGCCAAACGCATAGCAAGCGGAGCATCGATTTTGAATCACGCCGAGTCCATCGAATAAGAAATATCAGTTAATGGAATTGAGTGAGCAAATGTGCAAGGATCAATAGATGAACTGTGTGTTGAAACCAGCTATACGTCATTTACAACAATTTTTTCGAGGTAGACAGTTGGATGTTCCTCAAGAAACAATACAAATGTTTGACGTGATTAGAGTCCATTGATTCTTAGTGCAATTGTACATGACATGGTTGTGATGGAATTTGATTTGTGTCTATCATGCACGATATGATCGTAATGGAATTGGTAAATTGGTTTACAGGTGTAATGCACATGTACATGATATGGTTGTAATGGAATTGATAATTTGATTGTTGATGATGAATGAAAATTGATTAGTATGAAACTATAAAATTAGCAACATTTCCCCGAGTCAACATTTCACTTTTTGATCGACTGTGTTTCAATTTGATTGAATTTGTGTTTCGCTCCAATTTGCTTCAACATTATAGACCGTCGTGGATCTGTATTAAGCCATTGCGGTTTATTGTTAACCCGCGACAGGTCATCTATTAATCCGTCGTGGCTCAATATTTTTACAAAAATAACCTTATAATATTGATTGCCCACATATCATATACGGCCATTGCAAGTTGAATATAAAACGCATTGGATTAATACTGATCTGCTGCAGTTCATCGTGCCATGTTCGCCTCGTTAATACAAATTCACAGTACACTCTTCGTGTTTTTCTTAGAAAATTTTCTCAACGATTAGCGAACTCTAGAGATTTCTTAGAGCTAAAATGAACCGCATTTTGGTAAAGTTAAAGCATTTGTTGAACATGAAATGGCGTCTCAAAGTATTGGGGAATCTGTTATTAACTGTCAAGTTGAAGTTGGGCTCACAGCCACATTTTTGGCCAATGAGGCACGTGCAATTGGAGACGAAGCAGCTATAGTGTTGTAGTCTGTCTCAGCAATGCTAGATGAGGAGGACGTGGAGGAGCTCCGTTCATTATGCAAATCTAGTAGTGATGAAGACATGGACATGACCGAGTGTAGGCTTAGACACCCACCACAAGCAAAATGCACGTTCACTGGTATGGGTCTTAGCAAGAAGTATAGTTCACTGAAAAAAATTAGAAAAGAAATTGTTGATCATGCGATGAATAATGGGTATGAGATAAAATTCACCCACAGTGACACTCATTGGTTGAGGGCTGCCTGCCAAGAAGGATGCACGTGACAGATGCACGCTTAAAAAATGCAAGGGAAAATGATGTTTCAAATAAATTTCTACAACGACGTTTACACTTGCTCGAGAAATATGGAAAGTCGTCGTGACTCTACCAAATGGGTGGTAGCGCATTACTTGGACAGATTTAAAAGTCAGGTCGTGTAACGACCCGGACTTTTTCCTTTTTTCAAAAATTTCATAAAAATTTAAAATTTTTAAAATACTAACAAAATATCAGAGTGTGCCTTCAAAATCCCGGTCGCTACTGCCATTCCGTTAAAACTCATTTAAATAGTCGAAGATTAAAACTTATCGAAAACAATATTAAAAACATAGCGGAAGAGAAAAATAGAACATTCATAATTTAAGGTTCAATTGTCACACACAAAATAAAGGAAATACGTAGTGTCTTTTTTTTTTTTTACACACCATGTTCGCCCCATAATCAAACATACATTTTTATTCTTTTATTCTTTGCCACACTCTACTGCGGTCGTGTTTCCTCCGGATATGCCGCAAGCTCCACAAGAAGAACCTCCTCTTCTGCTCCCGGTATTATTATTTCGTTACCTACACCACAAGTAAGGACGTGAGCACGAGGCCCAGTAAAAGAAGTGAGGTAAAAGAATAATATATATATATATATATATATATACCACTCTTTAGTTTTCTTGGAATGGATGTCGGTCCAAACCAAATCTTTCTTTACGTTCTGTTGCGTTCGTTCTTTCTTTCGTTCGTTACTCGTACATCGAGTTGAATTAAAGAAACCTTGGGGATAGGGAGTAGCCTATCAGATATTAACCACTTAGTGTAGCTGGTCCCGTACCCGAATAGGGAGGAGACCTGGCCAGCTACTTGATTAAACCCGCACTGCCCTTCCATTCTTTAATTCACATTCCATCATCATTTCATCATTGTCTCATAATCGTTTACTTCACGTTGTGTTTGTGAGTACTCATCCCGTAGGTGATACCCCCTATTTGTCTCTAGGTAATACTCCCTATGTGTTTCTATTATTATAATGTAACACTATCATAGGGAAAGAATCACAACAGTTCATAACAATAGAAAGAACAACCATAAGGAATAACAATTTACATGGAATTACAGAAATTGAATGAGAATAAATAATTAGTGAGACAAGAGATTCAAACAAGAAATACAACTTGAATTTACAGAATATGACAGTACAAGAATTTACTATTTTAACATGCTTCTAATATATTTGAAGATTCACGAAGTCATTTACAAAACAGTAGCGAAATTAACAGTGAATACAACAATTAAAAACATACTTCTTAAATACCTGTATACCAATGTTGAAATAAATTAAATTTCATACTATGATTTAGCTTATTTCTAACAATGAATTTAACAACGAATACATTAACCATTTACATGCTTTTGTACTGACATTTAACAAGCCGCTCAAGGCATTAGACATGTTTAACATTCACAATTAGATAAGAACATTAATAACACATGTAGACAAGGAAACCATGCTTCAATTTGCTAGAGATTAACACTCGAACAAATCATACAAACATGCTTCGGAATTGATGAAAATTTAACGCCAATATAATAGCAATTAAATATGAACATGCTTTGAAATTGATGAAAAGTAACGACAATATAATAACGAACTAACGGCAAATAAATTATACGAACATGCGGTGTAAGGCCTCCACCTGGCAAGGACACACCCAAGTCTTACCATTTTGACGAAAACCATTCACGGACACTTGACTCCACAGCTTCTTGCAGAACCCCAGCCACGACAGTAGAGAAACAACAAAGGACCAGCCCCCAACACACACCAGGAAATCAATAGAACGTTCACACACTTCATCTCCCTCAACTCTGCCACTCATAGTCACTCAATTTCCAAACGACACAAGCTCTAACCTCTCGGTCATCAACCTTCCCTGTTCTCTCTCACTCTCTCGCTCACTGAATATAAACACAAAAGGCAAAATTTGAAATGTATAACAGCCTATCCCAGGATTCCAGCGATGGAAATGCAGATTTCCCGGCGCTCACGCAAGGGAGGATTTTTCATTCCGAGAAATCGTGTAGTAAATGACTACACGACAATGATATGAATATTAAATCCCTAAAATTATGCTAAACTGGGGACTTTTAGATGAGTGCCGACACATAGGCATCGTCCGAATTCATTCACAAAACTAAAATCCCATGGCTAAATTGAGACTTTAGACGAGGAATGGCATCCTCCTCATGTTCGTACCGTCCGCAAACCACTTTGGGACGAGGTTTGGCGTCCGCATGAGCGTCTGCCCTCATCCAAATGTGTCCATAAAATGGACAGATTCAATGCGGACGAGCCTAGTCCTCATCCGCGTTCATCCATGAACATCTAAATCTGTCCAATTCTAGACATATTCAATTCGGATGTGACTATTGGCGTCTGCATGATATCTCATGCGTCCAGAGTCTCGTCTGAAACACCAATAAAGGCAGGGATGACTTTTAGGATGAGAAAGTAGCATCCCGAGTCGTCCCAAGGTGCTGGAACAACATGTTATGCATTTGCAGATGAGGAACCGCATCCGCGTGGTCGTCCGCAAGTGCACAGTCAACGCTTTCCTCACATTTTCAAGACTAACTTCTATCCCATAATACTTTCCCCTATTACATGTCATAAAATAACATTCAACCATGCAAAATATAATATCCTAGCTACCCTATCCTCTCGATTACATCGCATGTATAGGCAGAAATACCCCTAGACTTAATGCTCAACACACGTCCTCTGTAATACCCCGATATAAAAATAATTATCCAACTTAAAAAATTGGGGTGTTACAATATGATATGTGCTGATTTGAATTGAAGGATGAAGAATTTGTCTAAGAATTTATGTAGCATATTGCATGTTCATACATAGATACCATTGATCGTTGACTCTGATTGGAAGTTAGAAATATATGATTTAGAATGATTCAATTTCTGTCTTAAGTTGGAGTTGGATATTTGTTATATATATAAGGGTTATATGTAATATGACAAAACATATGTTTGAAGATAAGCTAGGTCGGTATTCCAAATATATTGTGATTGGTTTACTTGGAGAATTTTTTGGTTAGATTCAATTGATATTCTGAATCTATTGCTAATGGATTTAATTGGAGGATTTTTTTCAGTTGACTGTTATTATGAAAATATGACTGGTAGGTATACTGCCTTTAAATGTAAGATTGGTTTTAACTTAGGTTAATTTTGATCTATTATTGTTCTAGATGTTGAGGTTTGGTTGATAATTGGAAACTATCGGGTTACTGATCATCGATATTGTTGCATTTATTTTAATGTTACTATTGATGTTACCATTTAATTTATTGGAAAGTTACCGTTCAAGGATTTGCGATAGTTGTTAGATAATACTATTCAAAATGATAAAACGTGTTCGAGGATATGTTATGGACTGATGTCTTATTATGCATATAGCTCTGAATTGATGATATGTCTATTGTGATTCTTTATGTTATGAATGGGGATGCCTACAGGCTGTAGAATGAGGATTTATTTATTTAGTGTTTTAAGCATGATACTGCATTCCATGCATTACGTTTTTGAAGAAAATGACGAAAATAATTTACATACATATATTTTCACAAAGGAAAAACAAAAACAGAATTTAATATGTGAAATAAGTTGACTGTCTTGCATGACATGTCTATTGTGATTCTTTATGTTATGAATGAGGATGCCTACTGGCAGTGGAACGAGAATTTATTTATTTACTGTTTTAAGCATGATACTGCATTCCATGCATCATGTTTTTCAAGAAAATGACAAAAATGATTTACATGCATATGTTTTCACAAAGGAAAAACAAAAACAGAATTGAAGATATGAAATAAGTTGACTGTTTCGCATGAGAAGAACCTAATGGTGTCAACTAAATAAACGTAAAAGATTGCTATGGGTGGGGTTTGAGTTGGCTGTCTTGCGTGAGGTGGACCTAATGATGTCACTCTTTCTTAGATTGTTATCCTATGATCTGAATGTAAAATGAAAGAAAAATAGAAACAGAATTAAAGATATGAAGCGAGTTTATTGTCTCCCATGAGGCCGAACTAATGATGTCAACTAAATAATGTATCATTATGGGTGGGTTTTAAGTTGTCTTTCCCGCATGAGGGAGATCTAATGATGTCACTCTCCCGTAGACTATTATCCCATAATGATCGGACTGTAAAATGAAAGAAAAATAAACGAAAAACTAAAGACAAAAAACTGTCTTTTCGCGATGCATCTCATGGTCATGACACATGCTGCATTTTGTATGTTACATTCTTTATTGAGTCTAAGACTCATTAGATTTACCTTGTGATGTAGGAAAATAAAGGAGATTAAAGAACTTGACGAAAAGAACTTTTTGATAGTGCGGTTGAATAGGAATTTCTCATGAGTGAAGCTGGAGTGTTGTCGAATTGAATTTGACCATGAGTGAGAATTTAAGAAAATGATGAAATTTTATTGATGTGAACTCCTAATTAAGATTTGTGTTCACTTTTGTTGGATTTAAAAGAAAACATTTATAAATGTTTTTTTGGCTATTATAAAGATGAGTTTTATTATAATTATTTCAATATTAGTTTTCCTAAAGTCTTATGATGCAAAAGGAATACGAATAAATAATTAATAAAAGCTCTGATTTCATAATAAACTTTCATAAGACTTTCTTCGTACGAGTTTTTAAAGGATCTGAATTTCTACAATGATGTGGTTAAAAAAAATTTAACGTTATGAAGCGTTACATTGTGTATCCATGCAATCCTATGTATGCATTTTATGAAGAGATCTCTTGAGAAATTTGTGCATGAGTGCTACTACCGAAAAACATACATGAGGATGTATTTCCACTTTGTCCACCCAGTTAGTGGACAAATCATGTGACCTGTGACGGACCTTGATTCAATTATGTCATTACAATTTAAGAGATGTCTTGAAAGACCGTGAAAACAAAGAATTAAAGATGTTAACAAGGTCCCAAGCTAGACATTGCTACCCAGGAGACATCTTAACATGGTGTGGCAAGTGTGGGGGTGTGGGGCTAATTCCCACACGTGTCAAGATGAAGGCCCATAGTCAAGTGCATGTGGCAGTTGCAGGTCTAGAGGTAGAGATGGCAAAGGAAGCTCGCATGACACATTTATGGATTTCACAGTTCTTGAGACAGTTCCCGACATAGTTCTCGAGATGCAAGTGAATACATTATTACGTTTACATTTTCATGTATTATTTTAACTATACTAATTTTATTTACAATGTGTTATAGGTCTACAAACCCAAAAATAAAACGCAAATATGAACCTTAACTTTGATTAGATTTGACATTGCCTTGAAATATACTATTTTGCTAGCATAAGTTGACAAAGAGAAATTAATTAGTTAATAATGACTTAAACAGATTTCATATTATGAAAATTTTAATGACCTCATTTTAATTTAATGTAAATCTAATATTCCCTCATTATTGTATCTATTATTAATTTACTTGAATTATGAATTATTAAAATTACTATGTGTCAAATTAACACTTTAATAATTGATTTGAATTACTTGAATTACTTTATATTTTGTGCTATTATCTAAACTTATTTAATTGGATGAATAAAGTGACTATTAATGTAACGGGAAAACACATGAAATTTAAAACTTTTGAAAACATCTTTCTTTTATAAAATTAGTGGAAGACTTTTCTTTCATAAAATCTTTCACAAATTTGCAGCGAAAAACTTTTATAAATAAAATCAATTATTTGAATAACAAAATAAATAAATCATTTTCATTCTCTTACAAAACTTCCACAATGAATTCTCTTAAATGCCTTTAGCCCAGCCAGTTACAAGATTCGCGCATGCGAATCCTTCATCAACTGCTCATTCACCTGTTCTCGTACGTGTACCTACATCATCATGAGATAATAATGAGCCTAATGTCTAGCGAGAAATAGAAATGCAGTATGATGCATGAATATGTCTGATTATATTTTTATTATATAGTTAAACTTGTACATCGAGTTTGGAAATTGGAAGTCTTTTCACTCGGGAGACAGACTCTCACATTCCATCAAGGGAAGGGTTTGTTCTCGAGTCTCCCTATTAGAGTCCTCCCAATTCCCTTATGTTTATAAAGTTCGGTCTCTCCCATGAAATACTTCTCTCATGCAGCGTGAATACCAACTCATTGTGGTATCACTGCTATGTCCATTAATATGATGCATGAACACACAATACTTATAAATGCAATAAAACATGGATCATAGAAATCACAATCAACAAAGAGCAATACGTGCGATATCAACATGGAATGAATATAAATCTATCAACTAGCATATATCACAAATATCAGAAAAGCAATTTAACCAAACAAGTCTTAATCTCATGATGTGGGCCATTACTAGCAAAACACAAGCACTATTTCTTACCTCGAATCTTCAAAGCGTATTAGTGTTTAATCGTGATCCTTTTCTTCCTTTTCCTCAGCACCTTCACAATTAACATATAATTTTCAATAGACGCAATTTATTAATCTCATTGTCTTTTCTTATCTTTAATTCTTATTCATTACTTAATTTCATAATCTAACAACTAATTGCATAATAGCTCTAGAAACTCATTAACGCCCCAAACGGATCATAATCTATCCTTATATCCACGTTTTAACATGAGCACATAAAGAGGCAAGACAACGTTTAAGTAGAAAATACCAATGTCTATCAATGTCCAATAGCAGATAACCAAAATAGAACCATCAATAATCTCCCAACAGCAAACTAATTCATTATCCAGTACCATTAACAAACTCAAGTTTCCATCAATATTTCTCACAATCAACAAGGCAATGGTCAACAGGGCATTCATCAAACACTTCAATATCTGAAAACCCATTCAGAACACCAATCTAACACGCTTACAGAGCAGTAACAAGGAATGAAAGATTCTTTTACCTGAAGCGAGCCCAAGACAAACCAAGAGACCCAAGAACAGAGGCTCCAATTTCCCTAGCATGTGCCACAACACTGCCATATCTGAGACCACAACTTGCTCACCCCTCACTCTCATCATCTCGACCATTCACCATGACAACTCATGATGCAGAAGCATCCAGCAGCGAAGCAACTCACATCCAAAAAAAATATAAAGGAAAATGAATCATGATCTAATCACATCATATAGCTCGATCAGGACAATCAAATAGGACATAGGGGACTTACTTCTAACGAAGAAGTCAGGTAGAACAAAGACCCGTCCGCTAGAACTGGTTCCTTCAATCGAAGCCCCACTCCTACGCCAGCGAACACAAGCAGAGGCGAAGCTCGTTGTTCGCACTGCCAGACGAACGTACGCCGGACCAGTAATGCATTGCAGGAGACGTTCACATCCCACCCTCGTCGCTCGCCTAGAATCGTCCTCAACTAGAGTAGCGAAGCTCACCCGTGGATCATGAAGAAGCTTCGGCCGAAGTCCAGTTCTCCCACATCTTCGCTTCAGTTCCTACTTATAGGCGGAGAATTCCCAAATCTTCGCCAATGATCCCCATTCAATTGTATTTTGAATGAGTTTGAAGGGGAGACAGCGCTGGAATCAGTTGCATCGACGGAGGAAATCCCAGCTTGGTCCGAAGCTTCCGCCGAGGATTTCATGAAGATTTTGTCGAAATCTTTCGAGGAAAGCTTCTGTGGAAGCTTGCGGGAGATTTCGGCTGAAGGGTATATATATCCTTCAGCTATTCTCTCTTTTTGTTTTTACTCAACCGAACCAATCCGGTTCTAGGCGAACCGGTTCACAAAACTGGTTTGCCTATTTTATTTAATTATAATTTATTTCAATTTATTTTAATTTCTTTTTATCCTTTATTCAACCAACTCTTGTATTTAATTAATTACCCATCAAATAATTCTTCAATTAATATCTCACTAATTAAACACTAATTATCATCCAATAAATTCTGTTAAATTATAATCAATTGAATGCGTCTTTGGTAATACCTCGATACTTATCTAATTAATCTGATTATTCTCAATTATTTTTCAATTATCCATATTAAATTTAATTACGAAAAGTCAAGGTATTACAATTAATTCTCAAATTAAATAAATCTTTTAAATGCAAGTAATCTTTATTTTTTTAAGAAAGAGATAAATTAAAAAATAAAGTGACTATGTATAACATATTGGTAAGAGAGTTTCCCACCCTTAAATTATTTTAAATTACTGTACATTTTTTTTAATTTTTAAAATCCAAGACGACTTGGAGTCCATGAAAGAAACTTTAATAGAAATAATTTTGGAAGACTTATTTGTTTAGTTGGAATCATGTATTTCCTATCAGTCTTTGAATTAAAGGCCATAGAAGCGAGGGATGCAGAAAATTTAAAATTGCGTTTATAGTATTTTTGGACCCATTTTTGGACTCTTTCGTCTTACTCCATTTTTGAATTCATAGTCCAAACAAAAAACTAATCAAACTATGTCTATCTCTTTAAAATAAATACCTTAATTATATATGTACAGTCGGTATTAATATGGTTAAAGTCTCAAGATAATGAATCAAATAAATTGAACATAAAATAAGTTGTTAGAGTGTTTTTTTAAAAAAGAAAATTAACAAAACAACCCCTATATTATTGAATCACAAACAAGTCAACCATTGAACAATTTCATTTAACAATTTAAATACTAAACTATGGAAAACAAATGGAACAAATATCGCGTTACATTTTCAATTAAAAATTGTTATTATTTCACTGTAGAACATTGTCTTTTCACAGCGAAACGTTGTCTTTCTACTAAACAAATTTAAAAAATTAATTTTCACACGCAAAATGATTACTTTTCGTTGCAGAAATACAATGTTCCACCTGCAAAAATATGTGACATTGGGAGTGAGCACTGGACGACGAAGATGAACCAAAAAGCTAAAGTAGAAGATTGTGATGAAGTTGAATTAGAATTGCATAAAATATGTTTTTGCATCGTCTTTGCGGTAATGTTTCTTTCAATAGGTAAAGGTGATGCTTGCGTTGTCTATTTCTCATAGTTTAGTGGTTAAGTTGTTAACAAAAATTATTCAATAGTTTACTTATTATTGATCCCATACTATAGTGGTTTGTTTGTTAATGTCTATTTTTTAAACAAAAACCTAGTAACTTTGATCCTTGATTACTAAAGAAAATTGGAAATAGAGATAATTGTAATTGAAGTATAATTTTTAAAAGGGAAATTAAAAAATCAACCACTATACTTTGTGGTCAATAACAAGTCAATCACTAATGTATTTTCGCTAATAACTTGACCACTGAACTATAAGAAATAGATGTTGCGAACATCGTTATTACGTTTGCCATTAAATAATTAAATTTTGTTTCATGGCTAAACTATATACATTTCTCCATGGAATGTCAGTGTTAAATAAGAAAGTGCTTGTTTGTTGTTCCTCCGCAAAAAGTTGACATTCTACAGCGGAATGTCATACTTTTCGCGGAGGAATATCATTACGAATAAGCATTTTCCTTTATCTGTCGTTCCCCCTCGTGGAACGTCATACTTTCTGCCACGAAAGTTGTCATTCCGCAGTGGAACATCATACTTCTTTGGTGGAAAGTCATACATCCTCTACCTTATATAAATTTACACTACGCTCATAGCGATATCCTTAGTGATTATCAAACCTTAGAGTTTTTCGAGAGTTGAAGTGTACCGCATCCAGGTGAAGTTGAAGCGTTAGCAATTATTGTTCACCAACGACATTTGGGAGTAATAAGGAATCCGTTAACAGCACATTGGAAGTGGAGCTCATATCCACAATCTTAACACATGATGTATGTGCATTTGGAGACGAAGTTGCTATATTGATGCATTCCATCTCATCAACTCTAGACGAGAAGGAGCTTCGTTCATTTTGCAAATCTAGTGACGAAGATATGGGCAATAGTAGGCCTCAACGAGTACCACAAACAAAATGTTCTTTCGCTAGTATGTGTTTGAGAAGAAGTATAGTTCTTTGAATTAAATTAGAGAAGAAATCGTGGATTATGTATTGAAGAATGGGTACGGGATAAAATTCACCCACAATGACTCATCGGTTGAGGGTAGCCTGCTAGGAAGGATGCACTTGACAGATGCACGTCTAAAAATGTAATGCGAATTGACATTTCAAATAAAGAGTTATAATGAAATTCACACTTGCTCAAGAACGATGGAAAGTCATCATGTCTATGCCAAATGGCTGGCAACGCATTACTTGGACATATTCAAAAGTCAAGCCGATTGAGACATTCCTTCCATAATTGAGACAGTCAGAAATGATTTTAACGTGAATATTACACTCAACCTTGCTAGAAGAGCAAAAAATGTGGCGCAAAAAATGAATGAAGGGAATGAAAATGAGCAATATAAACTCATATGGTTGTATGCTGAAAAGATTAAGAGATCTAATCCTGAAAGCTCAGTGCGTGTTCAGCTAGATAGGATTGATCTTTCACATTGTCCAACATTTAAAAGGATGTACATGTGTTTTGCAGCATGTAAAATGAGGTTGTTGAATTGTGGTAGACTGATTCTTTGTTTGAATAGTTGCCACTTGAAGGGATCAAATCCGGGCCAACTGCTCACTACTGTCAATATTGGCGAGAACGATGAAATTTATCTAATTGTTGTAGCAGTGGTTGAAGCAGAATGTAGGGATTCTTAGATTTGGTTTTTGGAATTGTTGCTTGAGGATCTAAACACTCTTTCCGGCAATGGGTGGAAAATCATTTCTGACTGACAAAATGTATGGTTGATTGCTTTTGCAATCTATGTTTATGTTATGCGTCGTGTACAAATGTTTGACTCAAATTGTTAATTTTTATAGGGCCAGGTGTCGACTGTTAGAGAGGTTGCAGATCAATGAAACATTGTTTTTGCATCTGGCTCTTATATGCAGATTTTCAAAATAATTTAAAGGCAATTTTTTCAAGGATGCAATGTGAAGTGCTTCTAGGGCCACAACCTCAAAGCATTTTGAGAGAGAGATAAAAAAACTATTTTTGCTTCACCTGTCGTCACCCGAGTTGCCGACAACAAGCTCCATGACAACATAACCCGTATAATTGTAGTAACGGATGGGGTTGCCCCCTGATAGACCCCTACGCAAAAGAACATTGACATTCTAAATTGACGAGAGTTGTCGATGAGCAAGCTCGATCGTCCAACCAACCTGCCAAAATGAAACGATTCTGTGATATGTTAATCTTCATGATTGATAACACTGTCAACTCCGTATAACAATACTCTGGCTAGGTTTAAGAGCTTACAACCCAAAGAGGCGTCATCACCCACCCATTCGAATTTACAACTTTCAGGAGTTTCAACCTGAGGACACGTTACCAATGCCCCATCTATATTTTTAAAACTTTTAGGAATTTCAACTTGAGGACATGTTATGAATGTCTCATCGTATTTCGCACGTAACGACCAATCTTCACGCAACAGCAAATTGCATTAGAATAGCCTCGTCATGCTTTAGTGCTGGAGTGTCTAAAGCATCAAGAGGATTCATCCTCCTGATGTACATATTAAACTTTCACGCAGTAAAAGGTTTCGGGAATAGCCTCATGATGCTTTAGCGCTAGAGTGCCTCAAGCATCAAGAGGATTCATCCTCTCAATGTACGTAACAAAAGCCAAACCTTCTCGCAATCGAAGGTCGACAGAATAGCCTCGTGATGCTTTAGCGCTAGAGTGTCTAAAGTATCAAGAGGATTCATCCTCCCAATGTACATAATACATGTCAAATCTTCTTGCACTCGAAGGCTGATGAGATAGCCTTATGATGCTTTAACGCTAGCGTGCCTAAAGCATCAAGAGAATTCATCCCCCGAACAAGTGTATAAAATCACATCATCAGTACAGATATATGCAATTATCAGCACTACCATATACAGAATGTAAACGTGAGAAAACATAGTAATAATTAAAACTAACGTGCTGTCGAACAATCCTCGTCGAGTTTTCAGGTGTGGTAGCCTACAAAATATTTGTTTTGAAAACCATGATGCAAATGCAGTGCAAAAAGTATAAAGTTCCCTTCTTCGATGGCGATCACAACACGCTTACCGACAAAACTCGCTCCACGCGCTGTCGTAAGCGAAAAGTCAAATCACTTGACGTATTCAAAACCTATAACAAGGTTGGTGTCAACATCTCATCAATCATACAAAGGATAACAAACAGGTCTTAAACAAGAATAAAATCCAAAACGATTTTAATGGACAACCACGAGTCCCAACCCGAAAACCAATTCTAAAAATCCTAACAAAGTCCCAAACCTGAACACTAGCGTAACTAAGGCTTTAACGAAATTATCAGTTTCAGGGAAAACAACATATACATCCAATTTCAAAGCCTATATAGTTTCCAAATTCTGACAGTAAGCAGGGAAGTTGTAATATAAACTTTAAGAGTCATGCGCAGACTTTGCATCTTTGTCCAATGTATTATTACCATACAACAAGATTTTTAAAACAACAACCTTAGCATAAAAATCTAGTATCACATAACAGATTCTCAGATTTTTCATTAATTCAGAAATTGTTTTCAACAATGGATGAACAACAATTCCTACCGATATTCAGACTTTTAATGCTAATCATGAAGGCAACACATAATACGGGAGAACAAGGAATCTGCCCAACAGAGGACTATCCTCATTATTGACCCTTAACACAGCAACCGAAAGGAGGGACTAAGCTAACTCATTCAACAAAGCAACATTTTTCCAACATTAAAACATACAAAAAATTTCACTGCCTTAATCAATCAGAACCAACATCCAAGACAGTGACCAAGATTTCAACTCACCAAAATTTTCAGCAAAACAAAAAGAAAACATTCAGCAACATCTAACCAGCAAAAGAATTGAATCTAAAATCTAATTTATAAAAATAATAGCAGAATCGTGTTCTCACAAACAAAACTCGGGCAGGAATCAAGCCACTGAACAAATCAATTTTTCAAAAGAGCATAAAACTCCTTAATACTGTAAATTAAAGAGAACTAAATAGAGGAACCAAAAGCCCAGGTAGTAGCTAAATCAAAGGTAATAACAGGGATTCCAAAATTATCTAGACTTAACCTCCCTCGGGTCTTACGGTCAAAACCGTAGCAAGAACAGGGAAAAAACCAATAACAAATTATTCCCGGGAGTGATTTCCGAAACAGAAATGAACTAATGAATGAAACCCCCAAAATCGCAGCAACCAGGGTAATCCAAATCAGAAAATCAAAGCAGAACCCCAATGTCAAACAGGATTCTACAATCAGAAATCAACCCGGGTATTTGGAATCTAGAGAAAAACAGAATAGAACAGAACAGAACCGATGGGATGAAATTTCAATTCACAGCTCCACCCACCGAGAATAAAACAAAACCGAGGAGTTAGACGGTGCTCACCAGAAATCTAGAATTGAAGGAAGAAATGCTCGCTGTCAGCCGGCGCTCTGAGTGCGCCAATGGACGGTTTACTCTCACCCGAACCATTCGCTCGCAGCTCGCCAAGGGGACCGTTCGTCGTTCTACAAGGCCCGACCTCGCGAAGCTTGGAATGCCTTAGCCCTGTCGTCCAGAAGCGACGGCTTCCGATTGTCGTCCGAGTTCCGCTTCGCGTCTCCATCTTCGCGATCCCTGACCCTCGGCCGAAGAACAAACAAAGGATAATCCGATTACCCTCCTGGATTTACTGCCTTTCTTCTTCTTATTTACTTAATTAATAATAATTAAAAAAATTGATTATATATTATAAAAGAAGATATCCGATTTTTATAAATTCTGCAGTGGTAGAACATGTCATATAATGTTTAGAATAAAACTCTGTCATGGTCATGGTCATGGTCATGGTCATGGTCATGGTCGTTAAGCACCCTCTTTGAGACGTTTGACAAAAATGATATTAAAAGCACCTTTTTTTAAATAGTTTTGCAAGAAACAAACGTAAACTTTACTTATAAAACTTATAAATTAAATCATAAAGTTTGGAATGCATTCAAACTTAAAATTTAATTTTTTAAAATAAAAATGAATCTTAAATATTTAGATCTATTTAACTTAAATCTTGAATTTCTTTTTTTAAAAAATGAACCTCAAAGATTATATTCTGAATAAATTAGACAATGTTGTTAAAGAGTAAAATCAATTCAAGTTAAAATAGATAAATCGAATCAGACTAATGATTTAGATCAGGTTTGGGTTGAACCAAATAAACCAAACCAAACAAATTAATTTTTTGTTACTTTTTTCAAAACTCATACAAAATCAAATCAATTTTGTGTTATATTTCTTTTATATAAATATATGAATATTATAATATTAATTTGAATCAGTTTTAATCGATTTATATATAAAAAGTTAAAGACTAAATTGAATGAATTCTAAAATTTGAGATTCATTTTGCTTTATAAAATTAAAAATAGAACATTCAATTGACCAAAATGGAATAAATTACCAATATTCAAACAAACAAAATCAACCATTAACATTATTACAATTTAAAACAAGTTTTCTACTATCAACAACACACAATACAAAACTGGGAAACAAAAACACTCACTGGGGTTGGCATGAAAAAGAAGAACAATTTCAAGACTTTGTTTTTCTTGGAAGGAAAATCATTTGGTGTTGAAAGTTGTTTTGCCAATCCCACCAACTCCAAGAACCGTATGGGTTCCTTTAACGAAGTAGTTTTTTGAGTCTGTTGCTGTGTTATCATTACTCTGCTTGAAAGTTGTAGAGCCAATCCCACCAACTCCAGAAACCGTATGGCTTCCTCCAATGAAGTAGTTTTCTGAGTCCGTTGCTGTTGTAGAGCCAATCCCACCAACTCCAGGAACCGTCTGGCTTTCTCCAACGAAGTAGTTTTCTGAGTCTGTTGCTGTTTTATCATTACTCTGCGTGAAAGTTCTAGAGCCAATCCCACCAACTCCAGGAACCTTATGGCTTCCTCCAACGAAGCAGTTTCCTGAGTCTGTTGCTGCTCCATCATTACTCTGCTTGATTATGTTGGGAAGTTGGCTGACTAAATGCAATAACTTTTCCAACAAATTACGATGCTGAGGCTCACGATCCCTTAAATTCCTAAGTTCATTTTCTATTCCTTTCAAACTTTTTATTATGTGAGTTGGAACTTGAGTTGAAGCCATGGATTGAAACCTCCAGGGAAGCGGACCCCTTACAACACGAAGGCATAATGCTAATCAAGAAATATTTAAAAAAAATAAATTTTTCTAAAAAAGAGAACTTGAATATTCAAAAGAGGTGATTAGATTTTGAGTTTTCGCTTGAATTTCAATACAAAATGATATTTGTATAGGCACAACATACTTGGACATGTTTTGACTAGCCACTAACTGAATAATAATTTTGAATTTCAACTAATTTGACTTCCCCATGTATATCTTGTGACAAATTTATTTATCACTCATTCACCTTAACTTTTAAATATTATATTTTGCAGTGTTAAGACTAGTATTTCTTAAATTATCCATGCTATTCTGTTGTTAATTATTTTTATTAACTAAGCTTGTTATATCCAACCAAATGACAATGAATGATTTTTACTGCCAAAAGCAACCTTAATACTTCTACCTCAACTACATAAACTAATCTGTTAAGGGTTTCAGATTTTGTGAAAACCAGGTCTGCAGAAGGCAATGAATATTCTACTCCGAACAATAACTTAAAACAAAAAAAACAAAATTGTTTAAGAGAAATTTTAAATGAACATTAAAGAAGACTGAGGTGAAAGAGGGATCATACCTTCGTCGCAGATTGATTCTATGGAAATTCAAAAGAGGACGCTCTCAACATAGTTGTCATGACTGAATTTATAGCAAACGCTTTGAGTTTCTGTCATGGTTGTAAATTTTCTGTAACATGTGATGGTGTGGGGTTGGGGAGACAGCAAGTACCCCACACCCTTCACATGGTGTTACATCTCCTTCGTCCTTTTAAGCACTTTTCTTCTCTGCCATTATCATCTGCATAGAGAGGGTGTAGGGAAGTTTTGGAGAACACAGAATCCGTTCAAGTAAATATTACTTAAATTATGAATTATTAAAATTACTGTGTCAAATTAACACTTTAATAATGGATTTGAATGAATTGAATTACTTTATATTTTATGCTATTATGTAAACTTTTTTTGATTTGACGAATAAAATGACTATTAATTCCTAAATCCAAGACGACTTCGTAAGACGACTTGAAGTCCATGAAAGAAACTTTAATAGAAATAATTTTGGAAGGCCTTCGTTGTTTATTTGGAATCATGTGTTGACTATCAGTCTTTGGAGTCCATACAGCGATGGATGCAGAAAATTTTAAATTGCATTTATTGTATTTTTGGACCCATTTGTGGACTCTTGCGTCCAACGCCATTATTGAATGCATAGTCCAAACAAAAACCTAATCATACTATGTCTTTCTTTGTCCACCTTTAAAATAAATATCTTAATAATACATGTGTAGTCGGTATTAACATGGTTAAAGTCTCAAGATAATGAATCAAATAAATTGAAAATAAAATAAGTTTACACAATAAAATTAAATATAAAATTATTAAATTTACTTGAATGAGTTGTTAGAGTGTTTTTTTATTTTAAAAAAAGAAAATTAACAAAATAACCACTATATTATTGAATGACAAACAAGTCAACCTTGAACAATTTTATTTAACAATTTAAACACTAAATTATGAAAAATAAATGGAGCAAATATCGCGGTTACATTTTCAATTAAAAATTGTTATTATTTCACTGCAGAACGTTGTCTTTCCACGGGAAAACGTTGTCTTTCCACTAAAAAAATTTTAAAAATTAATTTTCGGACGCAAAATGATTACTTTTCGTTGCAGAAAGACAATGTTTCACTAGCAAAAATATGACTTTCCTCTGCAAAAAAATGGGATATTAGGAATGAGCATTAGAGGATGAATATGGACTAGAAAGATAAAGTAGAAGATGGTGATGAAGTTGAATTACAATTGCAGAAAATATGTTTCTCGTCTTCGCAGTAATGTTTCTTTCAATAGGTAATGGTGATGTTTGTGCCATCTATTTCTTATAGTTTAGTGTTTAAGTTGTTAACAAAAATTATTCAGTGATTGACTTATCATTTATCCTATAGTATAGTGGTTTGTTTGTTAATTTCCATTTTTTAAACAAAAACCTAGTAACTTTGATCATTGATTACTAAAGCAAATGAGAAATAAAGATAATTGTAACTGAAGTATAATTTTTTAAAAGGGAAATTAAGAAATCAACCACTATACTTTCTGGTCAATTACAAATCAACCATTCACATATTTTTGCTAACAACTTAACCACTAAACTATAAAAAATAGATGTTGCGAACATTGATGTCATGTTTGCCATTAAACAATTAAATTTTATTTCGTGGTAGAACCATATACGTTCCTCTACAGAACATCAGTCATAATATATGAAAGTGCTTGTTTGTTGTTCATCCGCAAAAAGTTGACATTTCGCAGCAAAATGTCATACTTTCCGTGGAGGAATGTCATTACGAATAAACGTTTTCATCTGTTTGTCATTCCCCCTCATGGAACGTCACACTTTCTACTGCGAAAAGTTGTCACTCTATGGTGGAACATCATACTTTCTGGACGGAACGTCATACATTCTCTGCCTTATATAAATTCACACTACACTAAGAGTGATATTGTAACGCCCCATATTTTAAAAATCCTTTTTAAATCCATAGTTATAAGATTTTTCATTTTTCTTTAAAACATATGAGAGTCAATCACGAGAATTATTTTAAAACATTTAACAATGAAACTTTTATTTAAAACAACTCATTTTATTAAATTTGAGTCATGAGCGTTCAGGTCGAATCCAATTGATTACTCAAAGTTTCCTCTAGTAATGCCTCATCCTTAACAGTACTATCACCTACATCATGGGCAATACCATGAGCCTAACGCTTAGCAAAAAATAGAGTAAAATTTGTATGCATATGCAGACGTTATTCAGAAAAGAATCTATCTTTTCTTCCTTTTTATTTATTTATTTCTTTCATTTCCAGAGATAAGATGCATCTGTTGGTGTGGCTTAACCGACTCCATTTTTACGTGAGTGGAGAATTCCATCAGGGGTGTCACCACTACAGTCACCTAATCTGCATCTAATGTTTGAGGACTAAGAGCAGGTATACATTTGTTGGTCAGTGTGGACTAATCGACTCCATATTCTACGTGATATGGAGAATTCCATCAGGGGTGTTCCCACCTACAACTATCACCCTTTCTCTCGAACCCTCAAACACCTTTCTTTTAGCTCAATCCCCACCCCAAGGATTTTGGGGCGTAGCCCAAGGATTGACCCCATTTATTCATTTTCTTTATCATGTAATGCATGTAACATTTTCATAAGTCTTATCGTGATGCATAAATGACAGTTCATATTTATCTAATAACAGTTTTAGACACATACAAATCAAAACAACTATTTCATAATAAACCTTAAACTATGTAATGCAAAACAACTATTTCATAATAAACCTTAAACTATGTAAATAACAGTTTTATCCTTTCTCTCGTTGATGTTAATACCTTCACAATAATATTTACGAATTAAAATCTATTATTTAATATTGATCACTACTTATCATATTACTTGTTTAATTACTATTTAACTAATTTCTTTTTATTTATATTTCTTGTAGTTACTAAAAACATAGTCCTACATTTTTCCCTCTTTATTTATTTACCTAATTTATATATTTTCTAACTTCCTTAATTGTGTATAGTAATTCTATCCTTTTATTATAACCTAAGCGTAATAGTTTAATCCATAACTATTATAATTATTTTAATTATTATTTTCCATTTTTATCTTTTTTATTAATCATGGATTGTACCAATAATTAATATTCCCAGAAAAGAATACCTTAAGCGATTCTCCTTAGACAGAATATCCTTTCCAAATAAGTTCATAGGAAAGACTAGAGGGACACAACAGTCTGTTTAAATACCAGTCTCCTTAGATAAAACTTACTTACAGAGTACAATAACATCACTAGTATTATTTCCAAATTAATAATATCGTGATAATAATAATAATAATTTTTATCAATTAATTTAGAGAGTAGAAATGTTACCCAATATTCTAGTGCGACCGCGTATTTCCTTCCTGTCGGAAATCTCGCTAATGACCAAAGTAATGAATTCGTCCCTGAACTATACATTCCCAAAACTCTCACAAAATTTCACTCTTTCTCCTCCCTCACACCTTTATTCTCCTTCTTTCTTCAAGTGTGATTTTCCTACAACATCTAAGGGCTATTAATAAAGTTTTCTCACACCCTTAGATGTTGTCACATACTTCCTAGTTAGGTACAATTGTTATTTCACTCCCCTAGATGTTGCTACATACCCCTTAGTTAGGCACAATAGTTACATCACTCCCCTAAATGTAGCCACATACCCCTTAGTTAGGCACAATAATTATTTCATTACTTAGTTCATTTATTCAATTTCCTTTTATATTTTTAATTTTCATTTAACTATTTATTTTATTCATTTATTATACTTATCGTACATTAATCGACTCAATTTCTACTCTTTATTTATGCCGAATATTTCTTTATAATAATTACTCATTTAATTTAATTTATTTGATTCCATTTCCAATTTAGTTTCTCCATTAAATAAACCATTAATAAATTATTAACCAAATATTCCATTTAATTAATTTTAACCAAATATTCCATTTAATTAATTTTAATAACTTTCTTCCATCAATAATTAGCTAAATATTTGTTATAAATAATATCACAATAATCTAAATTATCTGAATAGACTAATATCCAGATTTTCCTTCGATTAATTTCTCTTTTCCTTATTTAATTTTCTTTATAGAAAATTGGAATATTACAGATATCCTTAGTGATTATCAAACCCTAGAGCTTTTCAAGAGCTGAAGTGTACCGCATCCAGACGAAGTTGAAGTGTTGCAATTGTTGCTCACCAATGGCATCTTGGAGTGATAAGGAATCTGTTAACTGCACATTGGAAGTGAACCTCATGTCCACAATCTTGATACATGATGTATATGCATTTGGAGACGAAGATGATATAATGGCACATTCCATTCGTCAACTCTAGACAAGGAGGAGCTCCATTTATTTTGCAAATTCAGTGACAAAGACATGGGCAATAGTAAACCTTAACGACTACCACAAACAACATGTTCTTTTGCTAGTATCTGTATGGAAAGAAGTATAGTTCTTTGAATTAAATTAAAGAAGAAATCGTGGATTATGCATTGAAGAATGAGTACAGGATAAAATTCACCCACAATGACTCTCATAGGTTGAGAGTAGCCTGCCAGGAAAGATGCACTTGGTAGATGCATGCCTAAAAAATGCAATGTGAATTGACATTTCAAATAAAGAGTTATAATGGCGTTCAAACTTGCTCAAGAAAGATGGAAATTCATCATGCCTATGTCAAATGGGTGGCAACGCATTACTTGGACAGATTCAAAAGTCAAGCCAGTTGGGACTTTCCTTCCATAATTGACACAGACATAAAGGATTTTAACATGAACATTACACCCAGCCTTGCTAGAATGGCAAGAAATACGGCATGAAAAATGAATGAAGGGGATGGAATGAGCAATACAAGGTCATATGGTTCTATGTCGAGAAGATTCAAAGATCCAATCTTAGAAGCTCGTTGTGTGTTCAGCTAGATATGATTGATCTTTCACACAGTTCAACATTTAAAAAAATGTACATGTGTTGGGCTGCATGTAAAATGAGGTTGTTGAATTTTGGTATACCAATTCTTTGTTTGAATGGTTGCCACTAGAAGGGATCGACTCTGGGCCAACTGCTCACTACTATCAATATTGACTGGAACGATGAAATTTATATGATTGTTGTAGTAGTGGTTGAAGCAAATGTAGGGATTCTGGGAGCTAGTTTTTGGAATTGTTGTTTGAGGATCGAACACCTCGTTCGACAATGTGTGGACAATCATTTGTGATCGAAAAAATGTATGATTAATTGCTTTTACAATTTATGTTTATGTTACGCGTTATGTATGAATGTTTGACTCAAATTGTTAATTTTTGTAAGGCTAGGTGCCAGCTGTTAGAGAGTTTGCAGGATCAGTAGAACATCGTTTTTGCATTTGGTTTCTGTATGCAAATTTTCAAAAATAATTTAAAGACACTTTGTTCAAAGATGCAATGTAAGGCACTTCTTGTAACACCCTGAAAATTTTAAAATGGGTAATTCGAATTATCGGGGTATTACCAAGAACGTTTTCGTAGGATTATAAATTAAGAACATTATTGGATAATTATTGAAGATTTAATTGATGGAAATTAATTAAGGAAATGAAATCAGGAAATTTAAATTTAATCCATAATAATCGTTAGACAATATTTTAGAATAAATCAAGAACAGAGGATTAGTCATAATTTATAATTTGAAGGAAAATTTTAATTAGGATAATTAAATGAAATTAAAATACATGATAATCTAATAAATTAGACTTTATAATTAAAAGGAAATGTAATTAAATGGAGAAGGGATAAATTGGTTCGGTTCGGGATGTAATTGTTTGGTTCGGTTTAGAGGCAATTAGGAAGTAAATTAAAAGGAAGGAGATTAGGTTAATTATTTTGTTTTTCTTTTGTGAAGAGGGAAATGAGAGAGAGATGCGAGAGACCGAAGGGCAAGCGGCGATCGGGAGGCAGATTTCGGCGGCGAATCGGCATCCGGCAAACGAGATGGGTCTCCGAGGGACGATGACGGCGACGTTGGGCGAGCTCGAACTCGGGCATCTCCTTCGCGACGAGCTTGGTCGGCTGGCAAGCTGCTGCAAGAGCTAGGGCTCCGACGAATCTTTGTGCGATTTGGCGACGATGCGCTCAGGTCCATTTCGGTGAGCTGATGGTGCGTTGTCGTTGGGAGCTAGGGATTTAGAGGAACACCGAGCTGCTGGTTTTGGGAAAATGAACTGCGAAGGTTCACGGGCGTTGATCAAACCCGTACGTTCGATGAGGTATGTCGCGGGTCCTCTGTCATGGATTGTTCTGTTATTGCTGCGTTTGGATTTTTGAAATTTCAGTTGTGATTGGCAAGGAGAATTGAAGAAAATGGCAGGGCAATGTAGGAGGAAAAATAATAGAGAGAAGGAGGGGCTCCTGAGATTCAGATGTTCTTCGATTCTTCAGGTCAGATTGCTGGAGCCACAGGTCTTCCAGGGTGAACCTTTGTCCTTTGGTAACGCCTTGCTCTCCTTTACAGTGTTATGGATTTACGATTCTTGTTAAGAGTAAATGATAGAAGCTTATAGAAATTGTGCATTATTGATTGGGATTCGATTTTGATTTTGAGTTTAGTGGGATTAGCAATGAAGAATATTGGTTGAGTTGATGAAAATATGCATATGTTGCTAGATGGTCCTGCTATTGTCAACATTGAAGAACCAAATTTTGTTCTGAGAATTGGGTCTTGGAATTGGATGGTGGATGCAAATTACTAAGCTATTGGACGATAAATAAACGAGGTAAGGATTAAGGATTGTTTTGGCCATTGAGGCCCTACACCACAAGTATGGGTGCGTGAGTTTGTGTTAGTGCTCTTGAATGCTTGATGTATGATTAATTGTCTTAAAATGCTCCTGGTTAGTTGTTGCTGGATGATAGTTTCCTGAATTGGTTCTGATTATTGTTGTTGGTTAGTTTAGGTGATAACTTTCCCTTGTGCTTATATGCCTTATCTTATAGGCCTTAGATAAATTGTTGTGAAGTGTTGAGTTGTTTATTACGAAGTAGAGAATGTTTAATAGAAAAGTAAGCTAAGATAAGAGGAGTAGCGATGAATAAGAATGAACTGTGATTTCCCATGATTATGTTAATCTTATTCTTGCTGTTATTTTCCTAATTGCTGTGAGTTGATTTCCCCTCTGATATTTAGTTATCCACATATAAATTAAATGATAAAGTAGTGTTGGTTTTCCTTGGGTGAATTTCTGTTGTGAATCCCTTCGTTGATTTCATTGTTGTTAGATAATTGCTTGGTTCATAGTGTAGATTAATTGATAGTATAGGTTCCCCTTAAAGTTAGCTTATTTTCTTATCGTAAGTGTGATTCCTAAGAATGCTTAGAGAGCAAATGGTGAAGGAGGAATGATGAACGACGTAATAAGTACGAACGAACTATTAACTTCATTAATAATGACTTTGGCCCGTTATTTCATTTCTTACTAGCTGTAATGATTTCTTGCTGATAATTTATTTTGGTATGTTCCCCTCATTATTGTTCTGCCATTGATTTTATTGTCATCTCCTTTATTTGGTATCCATGTTAAATTAATGACCATGTTAGTCAATAACTAATTGATTAACTAGTCGTAAAATAATCACACGAGCATGTTAATAATTAGATTAACATGTTAATAAATTGTTGAGCACGTTTAATTCATTTGATTATTTTTGGGTGCATGTCAATTAGTTAGAGTAATTAAATAACCATCTGAGCATGAAATTAACTAAGTATGTAACCTGAACATGTAATTAATTAGGAAGAACATGCTTAGTTGTTAATTGGTTTAAGGAATTAGATTAATCAAGTTTAATTAATTATTTGCTTAATCAAGCATGTAATCTGCATGTAAATTGACCAAACAAGTGAATCGGCTAATAAGTGAGTTGGCTAATAAATCGTAATCTCACTGAATTAACTAAGCATGTTTACCTAATTTGCTAAGAATGTAATTGAATCAACATATCAATGTAATTGATTGTAATTGAATTGGTAATCGAATCATGTAATGAAATAATTAGATGTGGAGCATGTTAAGTTTAATTATTTGATGAGCATGTTAAGTGATTAATTAACTAATCAAACTTGAGCATTCAATTAATTAGAATATACAACATGATTAACTGATTCACTTGACTAAATAAGCAGGTACCCTAATTAAGATAATTAGTTAGTTTAAGCATGTGTAATTGGTGTGTAATGGGTGTTCAAAGCATGTTGGAATCACTTAGATAATAAAAGTAGAAGCATGTAAATGGACTAGAAAATTTACTAAAAGAATTTACATGTTAAATTATAGTATGTTGGTTTAGTAATTCAAGACAAGTATGTTTTTCCTTATTTAAATTCATTGTTTAAATGCGCTTTCAAATTCCTATTACTCTTTTCCAAAATTATTAATGTATGTATATTAATGGAGAGAAGAATGATAATGAAAATGAAAAGAGAATAAATGACTTGTGCACGAATTAAGGGTTTCAAAGATTTCAATTATTATGTGAACGTATATAATTGTTTTGTCATTGTCTTCTTGGTAGGATCTTGTTTATAATCTAGAGTGAAAGTACGTAATTAAATCCGAAGCATGTTAAATGACTTGGATAATCGATTAAGCTAATGACCTAGAATAATAAATGTAGGAAGCATGTAAAATAACTAGGAAATAAATTAGGATAGATTCTCTTTCTATACTTCACTGTTTACAATTCCATATTATAATTGTTCTCTATGTACGCTTTTAATTTCGGTTTGCCTTCAATCTCAATTATAGTTATTGCTTTACTTTTATGCTATGCGCATTTCAATTATTGTGAACGTTATATTGTGAAACATTATGCGTCATGCTAGGTTGAAAATGTATGTTCATGCATCATTTAATAGAAACCAAGTAGGGAGTACTCCGAAGGGGTAGTACTGACATGCATGGTGAGGAAAAATGATAATGAAAAGACCAAAGGAAATGAATGAAAAGAAAAGGGAGTTAGGAGGCGGATGGGTAGCGGTCCTAGTCTGATAAATAGGAAATGCCCCTACCATATCGGGAACGGGACCTAGTTATCCACAGGAGGTTAGGTCCGACCCACTATACCATCCCATACGGGTCTTCTAATCTCCAGCTCGAAGTACGAGTAAAGAAAGGAAAGAAAGAAATGAAAGAAAGAAAGAAAGAAAGGAAAGAAAGAAAGGAAACGTAAATGAAAGAATTGGTTTGGGTGGCCCCCATTCCAAATGAACTAAAGAGAGTCATAAGCATAATTGTATTTCCCTTTTTCCTTACTAAGTCTTTTAGACTTACAGATGCTTGTGGTGTAGATGTAGGTACTGTACGTAAAAGAATGCACGGACTAGGAGTAACGAAAGATAAAGAAAAATCAATAGCAAGCAAGGATGATGGATTTGCATGTCGATGGATTCTCACTGCTAGCCAGGCATAACGGTAAAAGAGAAATATTTTAAATAAATTGTCTAAGTTGTAATTAACATTGTTTTTATTGGAAATGTATTTAAATTGGTTAGTTTTTCCATTCAAATGATTAATGTTTCAGTTAAGTTTCTAAATGATGATTTTGAGTACGCTTTAGCTATGTTTTATAAACGACGATTTTATTCACGCTTCCGCATAAGTTTAATAAAGGTGATTTTATACTGAGTTTTACGAAAGAGTTAGTAGCGATCCGGTTAGACGCACTCTGATTTATTTTTAAAAAGAAAATTTAAATTTTTACGTATTTTTAAGAAATATGAAAATCCGGGTCGTTACACTTCTAGGGCCACAACATTATTACACTTTGAGAGAGAGATGAGAAAATTATTTTTGCTTAACTAGTTAGCCCGAGGAATAAATACAAGATTTTTGCCCAAACATACATTGAAATTGATCCCAAAGTATGACATAAGCCTAAAAAAATTGAGTGTGTCCTTCAATGCCTACATCCTATCAGCCTGAGATAAACTGATTCTCATTATATTCGAGATTATAAGAAAGAGCATGTAACGACCCGATTTTTTTTATGTTTACAATAGCGTGAAATTTAAAACTTTTCTTTTATAAATACGATGGAAGTCTTCTTGTTCTTAAAATCATTTAAAGACGATAATTAAAATCTTTTTCTTAAAATATTTTATAAAATAAATACAGCAAAAAACTAAATGAATGAAACATAAGAGTTTAAATACAAATATTTTCTTTAACCATTTCAATACTTTGCAAATTTCTTTACAAACCCTTTCCATTTCTCTCTACCTTTAGCCTAGCCAGCCATAACATCCATATGTACAAATCCTTCATCAACTGCTCCTTAACATGTTCTCGTATGTACCTACATTAACAAGACTCAAACTAATGACTCTAACGTTCAACAAATGATATGAAATAAAAGGTACGATGCACATGCTATACCACTTTAAAATCCATATGCAACTTTTTGTTTTCTTTTTATGGAAAGGAACCTATCCTTTCCTTACATTTCATTATAGAGAAATGATACATCTTATGGTCATGTAACTTAAATGTCACTCTGACGAGGAAATACATCTATGAGAGTGTCATTACATACTGTCACCAATCTCTTTTGTTTGAAGCATTGAGGATTTTTGGTATAAGAGAAAAGGATACATACTATGGTGCATGTGGCTTAATAGTCACTCCTCCCTACATGGGAGGAGATACATCCATCAGAAGTGTCACCACTAATGGATCGTCACCAAATCTCTCGAACCCCCACACGCCTATTTACGTTCATTCAATGTACAATGCATATTCCTATAGCCCAAATGATTGTTATCTACTTTGGGTGATCAGCCCTTGAGAACGCCATTCACATAGCATGTATGAGTATCCATTCTACTCTTTTATGTTTCCTTTTCAAAAACATGCATGAAAACCATTTTCGTATCTTTTCATGAAAACCATGATACATGAATGCTCGTAAATGCATATAGTTCTATCATATATCTATATAACCTTGAAACATGCTCAATATTGTAGTTCTTACCATAAATAACCTAAATCTAATAAACACTGCACCAAGCAACAAGCATCAATACTGCTCCTTAACATGTTTTCATACGTACCTACATTAACAAGATTCAAACTAATGAGCCTAACATTCAACGAATGATATGAAATAAAAGGTACGATGCACATGTTATGCCACTTTAAAATCCGTATGCAACTTTATGTTTTCTTTTTATGGAAAGGAACCTATCATTTCCTTACATTTCGTTATAGAGAAAGGATACATCCTATGGTCCTGTGCCTTAAATGTCACTCTGACAAGGAAATACATCTATCAGGGTGTCATTACATACTGTCACCAATCTCTTTTGTTTGAAGAGTTGAGGATTTCTAGTATAAGAGAAAAGGATACATCCTATGGTCCATGTGGCTTAATTGTCATTCCTCCCTACGTGGGAGGAGATACATCCATCAGAAATGTCACCACCAATGGACCGTCACCAAATCTCTTGAACACCCACATGCCTATTTACGTTCATTCAATGATATAATGCATATTCCTATAGCCCAAATGATTGTTAGCTACTTCGGGTGATCAGCCCTTGAGAACGCCGTTCACATAGTATGTATGAGTATCAATTTTTATAGATTCCTTATCTTGGAGTGATAAGGAATCTATTAACCGTACATTGGAAGTGGAGCTCATGTCCATAATCTTGACACATGATGTATGTGTATTTGGAGACGAAGCTGCTATAATGGCGTATTCCATTTCATCAACTCTAGACAAGGGGGAGCTTCATTCATTTTGCAAATCCAGTGACAAAGACATGGGCAATAGTAGACCTTAATGATGTGCCCCAAGGTCCGATCACTCGCTCAAGAGCCAAAAGGCTCGTTGCTTTTCTAACACGTTCTTATTTTGCAAGAAACAATAATGCATTAGAGTTTATGGAGAAACCAACTCATGAAGATCACCATGTTCTCACGTGGAGCCATGTAAACCCTAATCGGCTAGATCCATTTTGTTCCGGCTTGGAGGAGCTTTCAGGGATTGAGGCTCACAAGGTTATTTGAGAGCATTTTATTGATGTTCCACGTTAAATTTATCATTTTTGGATCTTTTGTTGTTGGACACTTGGTTGGGAATTATTTTGTGAGTTTTTAGTTCAATTCATGCTTGTAGGTTTGGAGGTGCTCGGTTTGCATATAAACCGAGCCCTCATGCCCAAATTTTTGTGTTTTCAAGGGCAATTAGATACTTTTCTTTTGATATATCATTAGAGAGTATTTAGTCCTCTCTAATGAAAGCTTGTAGACACTTTTGAAAACCCTAATTGTGATTTTGAACTCTTGTTCTTGTGTTCTCTCCCGCGGTGGTGTATAGCTCTCGGCTACCCTCCCCTTGCTCAATCCTTCTTCTTCTTCTTGCATGGTTTTGAGAAGAAGGATTATTGCTATCTCTTCCAGAAACCTCCTAGTGAAGTTGTGTTCGTGGTGTGGAGATAGAGGACCTCAGCAAACTCCGGTTTGGAGTGTTGTTTCATTGAAGTGGCTGAATCAGTCAACCCCTCAGCCATTGGAGGGTTCCGCAGACCTAACTGGTTTTCTTCTTCATGAACTTGATTTTTCTTGAAAGATAATCTTGATTCTTAATCCCCTGGAGCTAGCATTTTGTCTAAGTGGATTTGGTAAAGATTTTGCTTGGGTTGGAATTTGGTTATTGAAGTTATAAAAGGAAAGGAAGTGTCACCACAAATCTGTTATTTGCGATTCTAGATCTGAGTCTCGGATTGCATCACGCACAACTCAATGTGCGTGACCTTTGAAGCCAAGATTTGAGAGTATTGTTGCCTTAATTGTTAGCTACTGGACCTGTAATTTTGGAACTTAACAAGCATCTTCAAGTGGAGATATTGTCGTTCTAATATTGGTGTCCAGAATCCGGGTCTTAAAACCCTAATTTGAAGCTGATCTTCCTTGAAGCATAACTCGGTTGTCCCAATGTTTTTTAAGATAATTTTTGGATGCGTTATTCATTGGATTTTTGAATACTGACCCTATAAATTTGAGCTCCTAATTCTGTATGCAAGAGGAGTTACACTTGTTCAAAATTTGGAGGTCGGGTTTGCCGTCTAACTAATTGCCAATCTCCGATTGTTAGACATCTAGAGTCTTGGACTCTATGATTTGGTATCATAGCCTAGCTCTTGCTTTTTTTGCTATCTTGTGCTTCTATTAAATGTCTATAATGAGTATAAGGAGTGGAGTAAACTACCAATAAGGTAGGAGAACCGAGCCAAACAACAACTCACCACCACCGGAGAGGGAGACCACTCAATCTGAGAAAAATGTTCAAGCTCAACTTGATGAAATTGGAGAAGCACTTCAAAGACTTCAGCAAGACCGTGAAGGACCCTCTTATGTTCATGTAAGAGAGCCTAGAACACTGGGGTCTAGAAGGAGGCTGAGCACCTCTAGAGAGTCAAAAGGCTGAGTGGAGAGCTTGGATGAGGAAGTGGACTATGAAACTGAGGATGATTATTCTTTAAGTCCAAGAAGAAGATCTTTTAACCATAATGAGATGAGGCATGTGAAAGAAACTATTCCCCCTTTTAAGGGCTCCAATAATGGTGGTGACTTTCTAGAATGGATGGAGAAAGTGGATATAGTTTTTGAGTGCCATGTTTTTTCGAAAAAGGTAAAGCTTCAAATAGTCACCTTAGAGTTGTTCGGTTATGCAATTCTTTGGTGGGAGGATCTTAAGGCTCAAAGGAGGAGAGACAAATATGATGATGTTAGAAGTTGGAGAACTATGAAAACGTTGATGCAAAAGCGATTTGTGTCATTCCACTATAAGCAAGAACCTTTTCTACAACTCCAAAATTTGAGACAAGGTACATCCACTGTTGAAGAATACTTGACTGAATTCGAAACTCTTAAAATTTGTTGTTCCAAAGATGAACCTAAGGAGTAAACTATTGCGAGATTCATTAAAGGTTTCCAAAGAGACATCAGGGATCTAGTGGAGCTAATGCCTTTTAATACTATGGAAGATGTTATACAACTTGCCTTAAATATAGAAAGGAAAAAGAAGAGGAGAATGAAGGAAGCATCAAATCAGCCATTTCATAAAAACAATCCTCCACCCAAACCGAGTCCCAAGATTGATGATAAGGTTACTCCTTTGAAGAATAGTGAAGAAAAGAAAGCATTTGGTGATCATTCCAAACCGCAGTCGAGGGATGTAAAATGTTTCAAATGCCTTGGTTTTGGTCACATTGCTTCTCAATGCCCGAACGAACGAGTTATGGTATTATGAGAAGACTCTAATGAGGTTGTTAGTGAAGATGAAGAGGAAGAACCCTCTTGTCTTATGAAGAATCATTAGAAGAAACTTTTTATGCACAAGAGGGACCCTTACTAGTGGTGATGAAGAGGTCCATGACTATCCAAACCCGTGATGATGAAATTCAAAGAGAGACTATTTTCCATACACGTTGCCAAGTGGGGGGAAAGCTTTGTTCATTGATCATAGATAGAGGAAATTACACTAACGTTGTTTCACTTGAAGTTGTTGAGAAATTGGGCTTGGAGACAACCCCTCACCCAAATCCATATAAACTTAATTGGTTGAATGATAAAGATCCTATCAAGGTGACCAAGCAAGTACGATTGGTGTTTGCTATTGGGGGTTATGAAGATGATGCTCATTTTGATGTGGTGCCCATGAACGCAAGTCATTTACCATTTGGAAGACCTTGGCAATTTGATAGAAGGGCAATCCACGATGGCATCAGAAACTTTTACTCATTCAAATTTAAAGGAAAAATGATTAACTTGGCTCCTCTCCAACCCGAGAAAATCGCCCAAGACTATAAGAGTATGAACAAAGGGAGGCCCGAGGCTACATTATTCATATCCAAGAGGGATCTCAAGAGAGCCTTGCTGCAAGGAGGACATATAATCTTAATGTTGGTCAAAGAAAAAGTTGATGAATTGGGAGTTATACCCAAATCGGTTTTACAAGTGATCAATGAGTTTGAAGATGTTTTTCCCGAAGAGTTGCCTCAAGGCTTACCACCACTAAGAGGTATTGAACACCAAATAGATCTTGTACTAGGAACTACTTTGCCTAATTGACCATCATACAGGCTCAATCTCGAGGAGTCAAAAGAGTTACACCGGCAAGTTATTGAGTTACTCGAGAAAGGGTATATCTGTGAATCGCTTAGCCCGTGCACAGTTCCCTCATTATTGGTTCCCAAGAAAGATGGTTCTATGTGTATGTGTATTGATAGTGGGGTCATTAATCAGATCACAATCAACTACCGATTCTCTATTGCCCGTTTGGAAGATATGTTAGATAAACTCAGCGGTGCTTCCATCTTTTCGAAGATTGATTTTAAGAGTGGTTATCATCAAATCCAAAGATATTCTTCTGCAATTATTTGCAATCTAAAAAAATATTCTTTTGCCCAAGATAAGGTATATTTCTTGGGATTCATCATTATAAAGGAAGACATGAAAGTGGATGATGCAAAGGTTGAAGCTATTAAGGAGTGGCCTATTTCAAGAAGCGTATCCGAAGTACGCAACTTTCATGGTCTAGCATCATTCTATCATCGACTTATTAAAGGGTTCAGCTCTTTCATGACCCCTATTACTGACTGTACAAAGAAATGAAAAGAGTTTTTTTGGTCCCCGACTTGCCAAACCAGCTTTGATTCAATAAAAAAGAAATTGTGTCATAATCCATTATTAGTATTGCCAGATTTTGCAAAGGTTTTCGAAATTGAGTGTGATGCCTCGAGATTAGGCATTGGGGCCATGCTAATGCAAGAGGGTAAACCAGTGGCCTATTTCAGCAAGAAATTAGAAGGGGCTGCCTTAAATTACTCAACGTATGATAAAACGTTTTATGCAGTTATTCGAGCCCTTGAGGTGTGGTTACATTATTTACTATCGAAGAAATTTATTATACATTCTAATCATGAAGCCTTAAGACACATTCGAAGCCAAGGGAAGTTAAATCGTCGACATGGCAAATGGGTAGAATTCCTAGAACGTTACCCGTATATTATTAAGTATAAGAAAGGTGAGACCAATCAAGTTCCCAATGCTCTTTCGAGTCTGTATGTTCTATTGATCGACCTAAATGTCCGACTCTTTTGGTTTTAGTTGGATCAAAGAATTATATGCTAATGATGAGGATTTTGGGATCATTTACCTGAATCGCCCTCTCCTCTCTTCGTCTCTCTCTCTCTCTCTCTCTCTCTCTTCTCCTGATCTTTCTCTTCTAAAAAACCAACTGCATCTCCTCACTCAAAAATGGCCCGTGGCCATTTCCAACTTTTCCCGATCGGACCAAACTGGCCAGACCGAACTGGTTCATCCTTTCCCATTTTCATTTTAATTTTTAATTTCATTTATTTTAATTTAATTAACATTTATTGTAATTACATTTAATTCTATTTTATCTCAAATCTCTTTTTTATAAAATTAACCATTTTATTTAAATAATTCTCTTTGTAATTTATCCCCAATGAATCTAATAAATTTCCCAATTATCTCTACCCAGTTTCACTACAGAAAATTAGGGTACTGTAAGGCATCAAGTATAGGATCGTTAAGAAACATGAAAAGATGGCACATCCGACAGACATTTTGTGTCCGTAAATCAAGAATCGACTTGTTAGACTACAACTTGCTGGTCGAAATTAGAGTCATGTTTTTGCAGGCGCTGCCCAATATGAGGTCAGAAATTGTAACGAATAGTAGTTTATCGATTAGGACAGACGTACTTGTAACTATTACTGATGGGAGTTGATTGGCATCCCATGCGTAACACTCTAATTTCTCATTCGTAAATTTTAGCAATGTAGTGGAACGATTAAATTTAATGGAATGAAATTTTGGTGTCAAACATTATGTAGCTCATACTTTGTTTAAATGAGTGAGTTAAATATGCTTTAGTTAATAAATAAAGTTTATGATTTATTAAAAAGAATGATGTATATTTTTAATTATGTAAAGGCAATGAATTAAATTTAAGTTTAATAACAAAATAGTGATAAATTTTAATGAAGTGAATATTTTGGTGTCTTAGATCACATTTTATACTTGGATTATTGATGAGAGAAAAATATGTTATATTGGAATTAAGTGGGGGATTCATTTTTAAGGTTAAATAAATAGGGAAATTGGATAAGATAATTTAATTAAAACAGGGGACATGGAAAAGTGGCAGTCGTCTGGTGTGATGAATCCAATGACACAAATTTAATTTGAGGATGTTTTATTATGGGTCATTGGATTAAGGGAGTGAGAAGGGCGTAGTGATCCAGCTGAAGCTGCTTTCACGTTTGCAGGTGAGCATCGTTCATGAACTCACCTCGTTGGGTTGCAGTTGGAGTAGAGATTCCGACAGGTGGGATTCGCATGTGTAGCTGGGTCTAAGAGGAGGGCTGATAAGAAAAGGGATTCGTTTTGAGTTTCGTTGTTTGCCTTGTCCGAACTGTTGGCGAAAAGGCTTCATTCTCAAGCAGATTTCTAGAACACCAAAGGTAAGGAATTTCATCTGGGATTTGTATTGATGGATGGAAGAAGCATATATTGGCCAAAATGTCAATTTTATTGATTGGCTATGTGGTTGTATTTTCTAACCTCTGTTCAGTTCTTTTAAGGAATTGAGGACTTTTGTTAAGTGGATTTTCACCAATATTTAGGTAAGGAATTGTGACTATTTTGCTTCGGCACGAAGTCCCTACATCACAAGGTTAGAGGACTTGAATGTATGAATTTTGCCACTTTCTTGCTGTGTGTTTGAAATGTAATAGAATAAACTAACTTGTGACTGTCTTGTTTAGGTTATGGAATTGAGTGTATGTGTTTGCCATTATCACAACATGTTTACAATATGTTGGAATAAATTGAATTGTGGATTTTGGGAAATGTATAAGTGTTTTAAGTTTGGAATCTATACAGGTTAATGAGTTAATTAACGCATCTAAGAATATGATATGTGCGAATTTGAATTGAATGATAAAGAATCTGTCTAAGAATTTAATTAGCATATTGCTTGTTCATACACAAATATCATTAATCATTGAGTCTGATTGGAAGTTAGAAATATATGATTTAGAATGATTCAGTTTCTATTTTAAGTTGGAGTTGAAAATCAGTTATATATATAAGGGTTATATGGAATATGACAAAACATAGGTTTGAAGACATGCTAGGTCGGTATTCCAAATATATTGTTGATTGATTTACTTGGAGAATTTGTTGGTTAGATTCAATTTATATTCTGAATCTATTGATAATGGATTTAATTGGAGGATTTTTTGAGTTGACTGTTATTCTGAAAATATGACTAGTAGGTTTACTGCCTTTAAATGTAAGATTGGTTTTAACTTAGGTTAATCTTAATCTTTTATTGTTCTACATGTTGAGGTTTGGTTGATAATTAGAGACTATTGGGGTTACTGATCATCGATATTGTTGCATATATTTTAATGTTATTATTGATGTTACCATTTAATTTATTGGAAAGTTGCCGTTCAAGGATTTGCAATAGTTGTTAGATAATACTATTCACGATGATAAACGTGTTCGAGAATATTTTATGGGCTGATGTTTTATTATGCATATAACTTTGAATTGATGACATGTCTATTGTGATTCTTTATTTATGAATGAGGATGCCTACGAGTTCTATAACGAGGATTTATTTATTTTTTGTTTTAAGCATGATACTATATTCCATGCATTACGTTTTTCAAGAAAATGACGAAAATAATTTACATGCATATGTTTTCACAAAGGAAAAACAAAAACAAAATTTAAGATATGAAATAAGTTGATTGTTTCGCATGATATGCCTATTGTGATTCTTTATGTTATGAATGATGATGCCTACGGTAGACATGACAAACAAGCGAGCCGGCTGAGCCAAGCTTGGAAAAGTCTGGCTCGTCGAGGCTATCGAGCTTAACGAGCCGAGCTTAACGAGCCGAGCCTAATGAACTTTTCCTAAACAAAATTCAACCCAAGCCGGCTCGTGAGCCACGAGCCTAACGAGCCGAGCCTAACAAGCCGATCGAGCCTAACGAGCCAAATATATATAAATAATATTATTTTATATAAATACATTATAAATTATTTTTAAAATATTTATATATTTAAAAGAATTAATTATTAATATTAATGACATTAATAGCCTATTAATCACAGAAGATTACTATTAATGATATAACCTATTAATCACTCAAGATTACTATTATTGTATTTATTTTATTGTACTAAAAAAATTATTTATAATAAAATGGAAATTATTAACTAATAATATTTCAATTATTTATTTAAAAAAACGTTTATTGAATATCGTAAAAATTGGCTTTGAAAAATTAACTAATAGTATTTAAATTATTTATTAAAAAACACTTTTATTGAATATAGTAAAAGAGTGTTTTTTTGTCTGCCTTGAAGTAAAAAACGTGTGACTAATTTAATGTTTTTTGTTTGTCCCCATATTCATAATTTAATAATTTTATTTACTTCAACCAATCAGAAGCTTACGCGTAGGCTGGACAGGGTGGCAGGCGGGACTGACGGGGCAGCCCGCCAGGCTCACAAGCCAGGCTTTCGAGCCCGCTCATTGAGCTCGGGATCGACAGGCTCGACTCGGCCCGCCTTCTGAGCCCGAGCCTGGCCCGCTCAATTACTGTACCTGGCCGAGCCTGGCCGAGTGATTTACTTACTATTTTAACCATGATACTACATTCTATGTATAATGTTTTTCAAGAAAATGACAAGAATGATTTACATGCATATGTTTTCACAAAGGAAAAACAAAAACAGAATTTAAGATATGAAATAAGTTGACTGTTTTGCATGAGGTAGACCTAATGGTGTCAACTAAATAAATGTAAAAGATAGTTATGGGTGGGGTTCGAGTTAGCTGTCTCGCATGAAGTGGACCTAATGATGTCACTTTCCCTTAGATTATTATCCTATGATCTGATTGTAAAATGAAAGAAAAATAGAAACATAATTAAAGATATGAAACAAGTTGACTGTCTCGTATGAGGTGAAGCTATTGGTGTCAACTAAATAAATGTATCGTTATGGGTGGGGTTTAAGTTGTCCGTCTTGCATGAGGAGGATCTAATGATGTCACTCTCCATTAGACTGTTATCCCAAATGGTCAGACTGTAAAATGAAAGAAAAATAAACGAAAGACTAAAGACTAAAAGAAAAGACTATCTTTTCGCGATGCATCTCATGGTCATGACACATGCTACATTTTGTATGTTACATTCTTTATTGAGTGTAAGACTCATTAGATTTACCTTGTTATGTAGGAAAATAAAGGAGATCAAAGAGATTGACGAAAAGAACTTGTTGATAATGCGGTTGAAGAGGAAATTCTCATGAGTGAAGCTATAGCCTTGTCAAAGCGAATTTAACCATGAGTGAGAATTTAAGAAAAGGATGAAATTTTATTGATGTGAACTCATTATTCGCTTCTGCTGTATTTAAAAGAAAACATTTATAAATGTTTTTTGGCTATTATAAAGATGAGTTTTATTATAATTATTTCAAGATTAGTTTTCCTAAAGTCTTCTGATGCATGAGTTTGAAAGGAATACAAATCGATAATTAATAAAAGCTCCGATTTCAAAATAGATTTTCATAAGACTTTCTTCGTTTGAGTTTTCAAAGGATCTAAATTTCTACAATGATGTGGTTAAAAAAACATATTAATGTTATGAAGTGTTACACCGTGTATCCATGCAATCCCGTGTATGCATTTTATGAAGAGATCTCCCAATAAATTTGTGCAAGAGTGCTAAACCGAGAAATATACATGAGGATGTACTCCCACTTTGTCCACCCAGTTAGTGGACAAATCATGTGGCCTATGACGAACCTTGATGCAATTGTCACTACCATTTAAGAGATGTCTCTAAAGGATGTGAAAACAAAGAGTAAAAGATGTTAACAAGGCCCCAAGCAGGACATTGCTGCCCAGGAGACATCTTAACATGGTGTGGCCAGTGTGGGGCTAATTCCCGCACGTGTCAAGGTGAAGGCCCAGAGTCAATTGCATGTGGTAGTCGCAAGTTTAGAGATAGAGGTGGTAGAGGAAGCTCGCATGACACATTTATAGATTACACAATTCTTGGCATAGTTCTTGAGACAGTTCCCAACATAGTTCTCAAGATGCAAGTGAGTACATTATTACATTTACATTTTCATGTATTATTTTAATTATAATAGTTTTATTTACAATGAGTTATGCAGAAGTATGTTGTGCAAGGTCCACAAACATAAAAAAAAAAAAAACACACAAATATGAATCTTAATCTTGATTAGATTTGGCATTGTCTAAAAATATGTCACTTTGCTAGCATTGCAAGCTACAAATGATTCAACAAATTCTATTTACCTGCCTATGGGGGTTTATGATTTTTCTTTTTTCTTTTTCCAAATGCTACATAAAAATTTTGACATGCATGATTGAGAACTTTTTTAATTTCAGCTATGTGAGATTGTGGGTGGGCAAAGTTATACGAAGAAATTAAATAAATGAAAAGTTACTGCTCTTTTAAGAGCAACATGTAAGTGTCCACCACAAAGGGAGGATAGTATAAAGAACTTTAAAGTGCGATATAAGCTGAACAACTTGAGCGAGTTTTTCAACACCTATATCTTATCAGCCCAAGACACACTGATTCTTAGTATGTTTGAGATTATAAGAAAGGGTATCATGTGTAGACCTTCACCTTGATTAGATAGTTGTAATGCACATTTACATTATATGGTTGTAATAGAATTAATAATTTGGTATGCATATGTGATACACATGTGAATTATATTGTTGTAATGAAATTGATACTTTGGTTTGCGTCTGTAATGCACATGTACATTATATGATTGTAATGTAATGAAATTGTTTGTTGATGATAAAGGAAACTGACAAGTATAAAAATGTAATTTTGGACAAAGTGAAATTGAGATATATTAGAATTTGCTAGCCTTTAGTAGATTTGTGGTTGGCCGAAAGTGGAATTGTGATCGACTGGAACCAAAGTAAGCATCAACATTCCATCGCAGAATTCTAACGTTTTGCCAAGGAACGTCAACGTTTTGCTGTGTAAAGATGTCATTCAATGGTGGAAAGTATATGTTTAACCACAGATGTCATACTTTCCCCCGCAAAACAACATTTTTTTGTAGTGAAATGTTGACGGTCCTCGGCAGAATGTCAGAATTTCTTTGCCTTATATAGATCGGTGTCATGCACATGTTGCATAAATTGTTATAATGAACATGTTACTTGTTTGAAGATGATGAATGAAATTGATAATTTGGTCTGAGTCAAAGTTTCTTTCTTTCTCTTTCAAAAAAATGAAAATTTTGCAAAAGTTTATCTTGTTTAGTCTCTCCCCCTGTGGCATTATCAAAACCAAAAATCCAACCAGATATTATCCAAACAAATTGTTTACAAACATATATTACCAAACCAGATATTATCCAAACATAAACATATATTATCTAAGTCAAAACAATTAACTATGCAAAGAGGCAATGAATAAATATTCAGTACAAGAAAATCAGTATCCCTATACATCAAGTAAACAAAGTTTGCGCTGCCTTCTTGTGATATTTCTTCCATAAATTCATGATTGTAATTAAAAGCCCGTTTTTAAAACAGTTTTGCAAAAAACAAGCGTAAAATTTGCTTATAAAACCTATAAATTAAATCATCAAGTTCAGAATGTGTTAAACTTGAAATTTAAACTTTTTTTTAAAATAAAATGAACTTCAAATTTTGAGATCTGTTTAATTTAAATATTGAATATCTTTTTTTTTAAATGAATCTTAAAGTTTGTTGATGTGCCACTGAAACCTATGACTGACGACTATGTATGAAGATTTTCTAATTTTAATTCTATTATTCTTTTTGTAGGTGATCAATAGGAAGAGTATGCTCAAATCATCTTTTTTGTTCATCCAACATCCATGAGTATCATAAAATTATTCAAGATCAAATATAAGTAGAAGATCAAGTACAAGTTTTAAAAAAATTTTAAACATTGCAAAACTGCCTACAATCTGACCCCCAAGCAATATTTGGATTATTTGGCTATCTTCAAAAGTTTTGTATCAAAAAGTCTTCTTCGTGAAGATTGTATCTGATTTTTTGAGCTTTCTAGAATGAGGTCTTTCATCAACTTTGGAGTTTATTTACTATGCCAAAAGGTCTGCGAACACAAAGCTTCATTTTTTGTCAAAGAAGCTCAATCACTTACTCAAAATTGAAGCATAATTCAATTTGAAGACGGGCCTTGAATAATGATCCATTATATCAATGATGCATGCAAGATTTAAGAACTTATTTATGGTTTATTTTATGTTAAGTTTAATATTCAATTGTTTGTGTCACTCAGCCATGGCATGTCTAGCCTAGCATGTGTCTTTGTTAGAGCATTTTTGTAAGTTGTCTTTAAGAAGATTACCTTAGTTTTGTGGGGGTATTTAAAACTTCTCTAAGGTCTGCCCTAGCTGACAAATTTTTAGCTAAAGAACAGATTTTGAAGTATGGAGTTTCTCTCTCCTTTCGTCCATTCTCATTTGGTGTTGTTATCCAATTGAGTTTGGTTTTCAAATTGGTTTCACGTTTTTCTTGTGAGTTTTAAGTGATTCCTCTTAATATTATTCTTTTCTCCACCTTTTTCTAGAGATAGACATCTCAAGCAAAGGAGTAGAAAGCCGTTGAAGTTAATAAGCATGGTTTAGGTGCCTATTTGGACCAGCTTACACCTCATCATCCATATATTCCTCTCCCAAATGTTTATTCCTCTGATTTTTGGAGGGCTTCTTTTTAACTTTCAGAGTGAGGTGTGGTCCAAATTTCACGCCATTTAAACGCATATTGAACGAGTTACGTTTTCTGCCATTTTGGTCATATTCTTTCCTCATTAGGCACTTGGATCATTTTGTATCTCTTCATCCCTAACTTCCTCTCCCTCACGCATTCAGTATGATTTTTGGAGAGCTTCATTTTCATTCACATAGCAATGTGTGATCTAAGTTTCACATCATTTGGACATATATTGGCCGAGTTAAGCCACTTGCCATTTTGGTTCCGATTCTGCCCTAATAATCGCTTGAATCAAAGGGTTTTCATATTCCCTCTATCTGTGGTGCATCATTTGTATTTTGAACAAATTAGACAATTTTATTTAAAGGTGAAATCGATTCGAGTTAAATTAGATAAACTGAATCCACTAATGATTAGATCAGGTTAGGGTTGAACCAAACAAGCCAAACCAAACCAAACCATTGATTTAAGTTCGCTTCGATTCCGTTTCAATTTTTGAAAAACCAATTTTGGAATCGAACCAAATAAAACCAAGGTTTTTGGTTCCTATTTTTTCATTACCCGAGCAAAACTGAACCAATTTTGTGGTTATATTGTTTTTAAATAAATATACAAATATTACAATATTGATTTGGTTTATATATATATAAAAGTTGGACTAATTTCTAAAATTTCAGGTTAGGTTGTACTTTACACAAATTTTTCTTTATAAAAAATCAATCAAAATAGATCATTCAATTGACTAAAATGGAACAAATCACTAACATTCAAACAAACAAAAAAACCATTAACATTATTACAATTTAACACAAATTTTACACGATCAACAACACACAATACAGAACTGGGAAACAAAAACACTTACATGGGAGGAAGGGCCTCACTTATTTGTCATAAAAAAAGAAGAACAATTTCAAGACTTTGCTTTTCTGAACTGCATCATAGCTTTTTCCTTTTATCATCCTTTTTTTCATCATTATTTGGCGTATGAACAGTGACACGAGTATTAGTGTTGTGGATATTTGTAGAGCCTATCCCACCAACTCCAAAAACCGAATGGCTTCCTCCATGGAAGTAGGACCCTAACCCTGACTCATTAGTCATTCCTTTGCTCTCTTGCTTTTCGTCTTCCTTCTTCGTCTCACTGCTTGCGTTGAGAAGGTTTTGATTTGTTTTCTCCATTAGTTGGAATATTTTCAGCAACTCTTGTACTTCTCTTTTCACCAAATCACTCCCCCACTTTAACCTCACAAGCTCTTTTTATATTTCTTCCAAGTTTTTTAATATGTCTGTTGGATTTTGAGTTGGTTCATCAACACCCACTGGGAGAGCTTCCGTAGGTGAAGCCATGGATCCAACAGTGACAGTAGAATTAGTGTTCTGGATACTTGTAGAGCCAATATCACCAACTCCAGAAACCGTATGGGTTCCTCAATAGAAGTAGGATCCTCCACTCCTTTGGTCTCTATCATTAGTCATTCCTTCCCTATCAAACATTTGCTTAGTCTGGAAAAATGTTTGATCACAAATTTGAGGGCTTAAACGATTGATTTTGGGGCTGAGAAAGGTGGTCATAGGGCTTACCCGATGATGATTATAGAGCTCTGAGAGAACTTCGATTTGATACCTTCTGCGCCCAATTCCGACATCCGTAGCAAAAGTTATGCTAGTTTGAAGGTGCAGAGGTCAAAAAACGAATAAAAACATTGCATTCAAAAAACATATACATAACGAATTCGAAGTAACCATGAAACACAATTGATCGAGAACGCCATGCATGACAAATAGAGAGCTCTAGAGATGCCGCGGTGTCCAGGCCTTTTCGCCTGGACGCGTGTTTGCCTGGACACCGCGTAAAAATGCGGTGCCTCGCGTAAAAACGCTGTGACACCGCGTAAAAACACGGTGCCTCGCGTAAAAATGCGGTGACACCACGTAAAAATGCGGTGCCTCTCGTAAAAACGCGGTGACACCGCGTTTTTAACTTGTTAACGAATAACGAAAAACGTAACTGCGATGTTTGCTTTGTTATTTTCCCATACGTCAGTGGTTAATTTGTTAAAAAAAATACCCTAGTAGTTGACTTGTCATTGATCACAAACCATGATGGTTGATTTGTCATTTACCCAATTATTAAATTTACTTGAATGAGTTGTTAGAGTGTTTTTTTAAAGAAAATTAATAAAACAACCACTATATTATTGAATCACAGACAAGTCAACCATTGAATAAATTTATTTAACAACTTAAATACTGAACTATGAAAAGTAAATTGAGTAAATATCGTGGTTACTTTTTCAATTAAAAATTGTTATTATTTCACTACAGAACGTTGTCTTTTAACGACAAAACTTTGTATTTCCACTAAATAAATTTAAAAAATTAATTTTCACACGCAAAATGATTACTTATTGTTGCAAAAAGATAATGTTTCACCTACAAAAAGATGACTTTCCTCTACAAAAAAATGAGACATTAGGAATGAGCACTAGACGACGAAGATAGACCAGAAAGATAGAGTAGAAAATGGTGATGAATTTGTATTGGAATTGCAAAAAATATGTTTATGTATCGTATTTGTAGTAATGTTTCTTTCAATAGCTAACAGTGATGTTTGTGCCATCTATTTCTCATAATTTATTTTTTCAATTGTTAGAAAAAATTATTCAGTGGATGACTTATCATTTATCCTATAATATAATGGTTTGTTTGTTAATTTCCATTTTTTAAACCAAAACCTAGTAACTTTGATCCTTGATTACTAAAGCAAATTGGAAGCAGAGATAATTGTAATTCAAGTATAATTTTTAAAAGGGAAATTAAGAAATCAACCACTATACTTTGTGGTCAATTACAAATCAACCATTAACATATTTTTGCTAACAACTTAATCACTAAACTATGAACAATAGATGTTGCAAACATTGTTGTAATGTTTGCCGTTAAACAATTAAATTTTGTTTCGTGGTGAAACTCTATACATTTCCTTATAGAACATCAGTGTTAATATATGAAAGTGCTTGTTTGTTGTTCCTCTATAAAAAGCTGACATTTCGCAGCGGAATGTCATACTTTCTGTGCAGGAATGTCATTACAAATAAACGTTTTTCTTTGTCTGCCGTTCCCCCTCATGGAACATCATACTTTCTACCATGAAAAGTTGTCACTCTGCGGTGGAACATCATACTTTTTGGGCGAAGTGTCATACACCTTTTGCCTTATATAAATTCACACTACACTCAAAGTGATATCCTTAGTGATTATTGAACCCTAGAGCTTTTGAGAGCTGAAGTGTACCCCATCTAGACGAAGTTTAAGTGTTAGCAATTATTGTTCACCAATGGCATCTTGGAGTGAGAAGGAATCTGTTAACTGTACATTGGAAGTGGAGATCATTTCCATAATCTTGACATATGATATATGTGCATTTGGAGACGAAACTGCTATAATGGTGTATTCCATTTCATCAACTTTAGACGAGGAGCTTCATTCATTATGCAAATCTAGTGACAAAGACATTGGCAATAGTAGACCTTAATGATGTCCCCCAAGGGCCGATCACTCACTCACGAGCCAAGAGGCTCGTTGCTTTTCTAACACATTCTTATTTTGCAGGAAACAATAATGCATTAGAGTTTATGGAGAAACCAACTCATGAAGATCAAGAAGTTTCGCGCCATGTTCTCACGTGGAGCCATGCAAACCTTAATTGACTAGATCCATTTTGTTCCGGCTTGGAGGAGCTTTAAGGGATCGAGGCTCACAAGATTATTTGAGAGCATTTTATTAATGTTCCATGTTAAATTTATCATTTTTGGATCTTTTGTTGCTAGACACTTGGTTGGGAACTATTTTGTGAGTTTTTAGTTCAATTCATGCTTTTAGGTTTGGAGGTGCTCGGTTTGCATGTAAACTAAGCCCCAATGCCAAAATTTTGAGTTTTCAAGGGCAATTAGGTAGTTTCATTTTGATGTATCATTAGAGAGTATTTAATCCTCTCTAATGAAAGTTTGTAGACACTTTTGAAAACCCTAATTGTGATTTTGAACTCTTGTTCTTGTGTTCTCTCTCGCGGTGGCGGATAACTCTCGGTTATCCTCCCCTTTCTCAAGCCTTCTTCTTGTTCTTGTGTGTTCTTAAGAAGAAGGATTATTGCTATCTCTTCTAGCAGCCTCCTAGTGAAGTTTTGTTTGTGGTGTGGAGATAGAAGACATCAGTAAACCCCAATTTGGAGTGTTGCTCATTGGAGTGGCCGAACCAGTCGCCCCCTCGGCCATTGGAGGGTGTAATGACCCAGATTCCTTAATCCTTTTAAAAGCTCATCAACCTTGATAATATCACAACTAAAAATTGTTTTTCTAAAAAGTTATCAGAGTTTATCAAATCCAAATCGTTAATAAAATCACTCTTTCATTTTTTTATTAAGGAAATTATTCATAAAAGTTGCGGAAGCATAGCTAAACAAGAAATCTACTTTTATCGACTAGCAAAGTTATATCAGAAAATGACATTTTAAACATAGTTGAAATTCAAGGTTTTTAGATCCAAATAAAAGTTACATAATATTTTAAATAAAAGTTACATAATATTTTAAATAAAAGAAATATAAGGAAAACGTAACGTTCGTGAAAGTTAACCATACAACATTTGCTTTTACTTAATTTCCCTTTTCGTTCAGTCCTCGGTGCCGTACTATGCCATACTACTACTCTGCTGGCGTCATTGTTGCACTAACCACAGGCTCTATCGGAATAACCTCTTCCTTAACCGCTAGCATAATTCCCTCGTTACCTACACCACAAGTAAGGACATGAACTTACGCCCAGTAAGGAGATGAGGAAAACAAATATACATTTTCTCTTTAATTCTTCTTGGAATAGGGGCCACCCAAACCAAATTCTTTCATTACATTCGTTTCTTTTGTTCGTTCTTTAAACTCGTACTTCGAGCTGGAGATTGAGGGTTGTCCTTTGAGATGACATAGCTGTACGGATTCTAATCTCCTGTGTGCATATTAGTCCCTTTCTCGATTTGGTGAGGGTATATCCTAGCAGCTAGACTAGATCCGGATTACCCATCTACCACAACTCCTTATTGGTTCCCTTTTTCAGGCGTATCCCACCTTCTGGGTTCTTTTCTTTTTCCTCCGGCATATCCCGTCTCTGGAGTTCTTCCTCTTTCAGATGTATCACGCCTTTAGAGTTTATTATATATAATAATAAACATAAAAATAAAATTAAATAAAATATAAATATAAAATTAAAAAAAAAAAAAAAGAAGAAGAAATGGCCTGAGGCCATTTCTTTGCTAGAGGCGACCCCGAAGGAGAGAGGGAGCAGGGCAAGAGTGAGCGGTGGAGACAGCGAACGGCGATGGGAGAGCTCGGGACGTTTGCGCGACGATCAGTCTTGTGTGTGCGACGTATTTTCGTAGTTAGGGCTCAAAATCGGGGATTCCGCAGGAGTGACTTCCGGTGATGAATTTCAGTATGATTGGTTGGGTTTTTCTCCTCTGTTGATTTCCTATTGTGTGGTCATCATTTGGTGGCATGATTCAATTGAAGAATTGTCATTTGGGAAACGATGGACAGCGACTTTGCTGCCAAGTGCATTTGGCGTCCGGTTTGGTTGGGAATGTTTGTCTACTAATGTAGACAATTCCAGCCTGGAATTGTACTTTACGTGTACTAGGTGTAAATGCAGAGTGGTGGGGACACTCTTAGATTAATTGAGAGATTTGTGGGATTTCTAGCGGAGGAATTATTGTGGCTGGATAATAAATTGGTAGAGTGCAGGTGAGTTTTCTTGGATGGAGTCCGAGAGCTGAAGCTGGAGCCGAGATCTTCAGGTATCGAAAAGAGGAAAAAGGATAGCAACTAAGTGCTACTACACAATAAGGAATTGAGGTTAAGGAAATATGGGTGTCTTGGCCAAAGGAGACCCTACACCACAAGTAGAGTGCTTGAGTTTTATGTTTGGTTCATTGTCATGATTAGTTCTCTCATTTTATACTGTGATGGTTAGTTAGAAAAGTTTATTATGGTAATGCATGTTGTTAGTTAGTTAAGTAATAATCTCTTAGGTTGTTCCGTTTTATGTTATTGGCTTTATGATTATATCCCTTGCATATGTCCCTTTGCTGTTGATAACTATGTGATTGGATACCTATTATAGTTCCTTTATTGTTAGAAATAATGTTGTGAAGAATGTTAGTAAATTAGAAATGAGATAATGAATGATAGAGGAGTTAAGACTTCTAGGTTATGTAGTTATCGTTTTATTCCGCATGTATTCTCTGCTACTTTCCTTTGCACGTTAATAGTAAGCATGTTTGATTTTTTAGTAAGCATGTAATCTTAAACATATTTAATCTCTAGGAGTATGTTCAATTAAATTGAGTACGAAAGCATGTTCAAATCGATTATTCCTCGAGCAAGTAAATTAATTAAAGTTACTATGAAAATGATAAACGAAATCTATATCTAATTACTTAGGTTAAGCCATGTAATTGTGATTAGCATGAAATTAGTAGGTTTCATTTAATTAGTACGTTTAACTCAATTAGTAACATGTTAATTAGTAAGCATGTTAATTATAATTGGTAAGTACGTTAATTGATTAAGTTAATTACCGAGTATGCTAATTCAATAAGTATTATAAATTCAAGCATGTTTAACTACTAGCTATTAAATCAACTCGAGCATGTAATTAATAAGGATAATAACTAGACCATTAAACATAGAAAATATAATTGATTAGAATATAAACATGTTCAATTGACTAGAATAGAAATTCCTAATTAACGAACATATTTAGTTAATCGTAATTCATTGCATGTTTCATTACACAATTACTGTTATTCATTATATTTGCAATTTCAATTATAGTTGCTTTCAATTACTCTATTTAAACACGCACTTCAATTATAAAATCAATGTTTTAATATATGAACACATATTTAGCAATAATTTTAAAATAATTATTTGAGAGTGTATTGAGGTAATTTTATGAAAATTGGAAAAAATCAATAAAAATGTAATAATATGAAACTATTTTAATAAATCCATAGACTTTCATAAAGTTTACAATTATTATCGGATTGGTGCTTCATAGAATTTGAAATATGGTTAGAAATTACTAAATATGTTAAAAATCAAGTTAAAAAATATATAAAACATAGTATACATGTATTAGATTTCACAAATAAATTAACGGTAAGTTCGAAATTGCTAATATCTAAAGATATTGAAGTTTAATTTTATCAATAAATAATATTTTAAGTCTAATTTATAAATCATTTTAAATATTTCTAAATTACATTTTAACCTTGAAGAAATTAAATAGCTTTATAGACATCCTTTGAGCTTATATGAACTATAACAAAAGCTCAAAGAGAACTATAAATTACATTCAATTTTCAACATAGTTCACATTTCAAAATACAAGGTGGATTAGCTAGAAATTCAAAACAACCAAAGTTTTAAAAGCTTTATGACCAAAGTTTTTATTTTCCAAATGTTCTCAAAGACAGCTCTCTGGTGTTTTGGTAGAGAAAAAGAGCCAGCCTAAAATGTTAAGAGCCAACTTAAAAACTTTGGTATTGCAACTAAAGTTGAATGAATTCTAAAATTTAAGATTCATTTTGCTTTATAAAATTAGAACGTTCAATTGACCAAAATGGAATAAATCACCAACATTCAAACAAACAATCAACTATTAACATTATTATTATTTAAACACAAATTTCCCATGGTCAACAACACACAATACAGAACTAGGAAACAAAAACACTCACAGGGAGGAATAGCCTCACTTATTTGTCAAAAAAAGAACAATTTCAAGACTTTGTTTTTTGAACTGCATCATTACTTTTTCTTGGAAGGAAAATCATTTGGTGTTGGAAGTTGTATAGCCAATCCCACCAACTCCAAAATGCATCTGGCTTCCTCCTTTGATGGACATTCCTGAGTCTGTTGCTGTTTTATCATTACTCTTGAAAGTTGTAGAGCTAATCCCACCAACTCCAAAATGCATCTGGCTTCCTCTTACGATGCACTTTCCTGAGTCTGTTGCTGTTCTATCATTACTCTGCTTGAAAGTTGTAGAGCCAATCCCGCCAACTCCAAAATGCGTCTTGCTTTCTCCTGGTGCTGTTCTATCATTACTCTGCATGAAAGCTATAGAGTCAATCCCACCAACTCCAAAATGCGTCTGGCTTCCTCTTGCGATGTGCTGTCCTGAGTCTGTTGCTGTGCTATATTACTCAGCTTGAAAGTTGTAGAGCCAATCCCACCAACTGCAAAATGTGTCTGCCTTCCTCAGTCTATTGTTGTTCTATCAGAGGATAGTTGGATGACTTTTGCCAGCAACTTTTTCAACAAATCCTTATGCCGAGGCTCATGCTGATTTAACCTCAATTCATTTTTTATTTCTTTCAATCTATTAAGTATGTGTGTTTGAGTTGGCTTTGGTGTGTGACCAACGAAGTAGTTTCCTGAGTCTGTAGCTGTTCTATCATTACTCAGCTTGAAAGTTGTAGAGCCAGTCCAACCAACTCCAAAATGCGTCTGGCTTCCTCCTACGATGTACTTTCCTGAGTATGTTGTTGTTGTATTATTACTCTGCTCGATTATGTTGGGAAGTTGGACGACCATTGCCAGCAACTTGTCTAACAAATTACTCTCCTGATGCTGAGGCACATGCTTTAACATCTGAAGTTGATTTTTTATTTCTTCCAAACTATTATGTATGTGTGTTGGAATTTGAGTTGGTTTGGTGTGGGATGTTTTGAAGTTAAAGCCATGGATTGAAACCTCCAGGGAAGCGGACCCCTTACAACATGAAGGCATAATACTAATCAAGAAATATTTTTTAAAAAAAAATTTCTAAAAGGAGAGAACTTGAATATTTAAGAGAGGGGATGAGATTTTGAATTTTTCGCTTGAATTTCAATACAAAATGATATTTGTATAGGCACAATATACTTGGACATGCTTTTGACTAGCACTCTCATAACAAAAATCAACAACAACAATCTATAACAAAAATCCAGAAATCCAAACCAATTAAATAGTTAGCAGAGAGTTCCCAAAGACAAAGATCAAATTTTTTTTTATACCTTCGATTAACAGATTCCTGGATGCAGGAGTCCTCCAATTGATAGAAAAATCCAATCTTTTGCCTTTCCCAAATTCACTCAAATCCCTTCCAACAGAGAGATGCAACAGAATCAAAACTTCAATAAAAAAAATTGGAAATTTCAGAGTTGAGGACTTGACTTACCGCGGAAACTTCCTTCGCTACAAAGGTAATCGCTTCCCGTCTTTGTGATTCGCGGAGGAAAAACATAGAGGAGAGGCGAGAAATGAAGCAGTTATTAGAAGATAAGAAGAAGTAGAGATTTTATTGAAAATTGTTCAACTGTCTTTTCACCTGAACTCTTTATATATAGAGTTCGTACAGAGAGAAATAAAAGAGAAAGAAACTAACTAATAACACGTGGAAAAAATACAATAAACTTCTTCAGTATTTGTAATAGCCGCCCTCAAGATGGACAATGTAAATGAAGCATGTCCATCTTGCAGAGAAGATCACGAAATAAAGCAGGTTGTACAGGCTTAGTAAGAATGTCTGCTAATTGATGACGCGAAGAGACATGAAGAGTCTTGATGAGCTTTTGCATAATCTGTTGACGAACTATATGGCAATCAATCTCTATATGCTTAGTACGCTCATGGAAAACAGGGTTGGCTGCTATATGCAAAGCAGACTGACTATCACAGAACAAAAGAGTGGGCTGTGACGAAATGATCCAAAAATAAGCCAGTAAAGCTTTCAACCAAATAATCTCACAGGTAACTTGAGCCATAGCTCTATACTCAGCCTCAGCAGAAGATTTTGAAACCGTATGTTGCTTCTTCGACTTCCAAGAAATCAAAGAATTGCCAATAAAAATACAAAATCCAGTAATAGAACGCCGGGAATCAGAACAAGCACCCCAATCAGAATCACTAAATTAATTGCAATGAAGAAGAAACCGAATAAAACAAGCCAAGACCTGGAGAACTCTTGAGATACCTCAATATACGATGAGCAGCTTGTAGATGAAAAGAACGAGGATGAGCAAGAAATTGGCTCAATTTGTTGACTGCAAAAAAAATATTCAGTCGAGTAATTGTTAAGTACAAAAGCTTACCAATTAGACGTCTAAAAACAGTAGGATCCTCCAAAATACAACCACTGTCCATAGACAGTTTACAATTAGGCTCCATTGGGGTAGAAATTGGCTTGGAACCTAAAAAACCAGTGTCTTCAAGCAGCCATAAAGTATAGTGTCGTTGATTAATAGATATGCCTTTAGAACTTCTGGCAATTTCAAGACCCAGAAAATAATGCAGATTCCCCAAGTCTTTGAGTTTAAATTTGCTGTTTAAAATGTCTTTAAAATGAACCATCTCAGTAGGAGATGAACCTGTCATTACAATGTCATCAACATATACTAAGACAGACAATGAAAGAGTCTGACTTGAAACGAATGAATAAAGATGAATCCGAATCAGACTGTTTAAATCCTTGATGCAACAATTCAGTGGAGAACTTCGAGAACCATTGACGCGAAGCCTACTTAAGGCCATATAATGATTTGTGCAATTTGCAAACCAACTGCGAAGCATTGTTAGGCTGAAGGACAGAAGATGATACCTGATATCCCAGAGGTAGAGTCATAAAAACCTCTTCATGTAAATCACCGTGAAGGAAAGCATTGTTAACATCCAGTTAGAAAAGAGGCCATCCATGAATAGAAGCTAAAGCCAACAATAATTTCACGGTAACAATTTTAGCAACCGGTGAAAAAGTATCAAAAAAATCAATACCTTCCGTTTGTGTAAAACCCTTCGCCACTAAACGAGCTTTGTAATGCTCTATAGAACCATCTGCATGATATTTAATTTTGTATATCCATTTGCATCCAATGATAGGTTTATTACATGGAAGCGGAACAACTGACCATGTAGAATTCTGCTCAAGAGCTTGCAACTCAACTTGCATTGCATCAAGCCACTCAGCAAACTTCTCGGCTTGTTTGAAGGATTTGGGTTCAACATGTGAAGAAATAGCAAGACTAAAGGCTTTGAAGGAAGGAGATGAATCGTGATAAGATAAGGAATTAGAAATGGGATACTTGGCAGAGGAATTCAAAGAATTAGAAGGAAAATCAGAATTAGATAGGTAACAATGATAATCCTTCAAGTAAGAATGAGCTTTAACAACCCGTGACTTAGGAGATTTAGGACAGGTCTAGATAGGAGAAGAATCTAGAATAGGAGCATCCATAGGAATAGAAGAAGACTGATCCAAAAATTTTTCAGAAATGGAACTATCCAGAGGAACAGAGCAACATAAAGATTCTGCAGATATGGGAAAAATGGAAGAAATAGAACTTGGAGAAGAGTGATTAGTCATAAAAGGAAATATTTTCTCATGAAAAACAACATTGCGAGAAACAGATATATTGTTTGTTTCAATATCAAGTAATTTGTACCCTTTATATCCAATAGGATAACCGAGAAATATAGATGCCCGAGCTCTTGGGGAGAACTTGTCCCTGCCATTTGATAAAGTTGAAACAAAACATAGGCAACCAAATGAACGAAGATGGCTATAAGAGGGAGGCTTGTTATACAACTTCTCGAAAGGAGATTTGTTAGAAAGAATAGGAGATGGCAACCGATTAATTAAGTATACAGCAGTAAGAATGCATTCTCTCCAATATTTAAGGGAAAGATTAGACTGAAAAAGGAGAGCTCTAGCTACATTCAAAATGTGTTGATGTTTACGTTCAACAACATAATTTTGTTGAGGAGTTTCAACACAAGATTTGATATGAACGATACCATTTTTACTATAACAATCAGTAAGAATAAACTCTGGAGCATTATCAGAATGGATACATTTGATAGATGTATGAAACTGAGTGTGAATAAGCTGATAAAAATGAGGAATAATGGATCGAACTTCAGATTTAGATTTCATGAGAAAAACCCATGTCGCCTGAGAATGATCATCGACTATGGTTAAAAAATATTTAAAATTGTCATAAGTGGGAGTGGCAAATGGACCCCAAACATCACAGTGAATGATTGGAAAAATTGAATCTAAAAACTTATTAGAAGAAATGTATGATAATCGTCTTTGCTTGGCCATAGGACATATTACACATGGCTGTAAAGAAGTATTATTGGGCAAAGAAATTGACAAAACATCTTTAATAGAATGGACAACAACATCAGATGGGTGTCCAAGTCTATAATGCCACAAGGAAAATACAGAACTGCATGAAGTAGCATTACATCGAATCATGTCTGTTTTATTTGAAACAGTAGAACATGGTAAAACAGGAAGATTATTCCTTGAAGTAGTAGAACTAGGTGAAGAAAATGAAAAGAGTTGATGGAGAATGTAGAGGTTGCCACACCTCTCACCCATCCCAATCATTTGGCCCGAGGTAGGGTCCTAAATAGAACAAGAGGAGGATTGAAAAATAATGGAACAATTCATAGAAGAAGTGAGAGCACTGACTGACAGTAAATTGAAACGAAAATTTGGAACATAGAGAACATTGGAAAGACATATAGTTGGAGTGATATAGACAGATCCAACGTTTAATAGAAATCATAGATTGATTTGGAAGAGTAACAAATCGATTAGATACTGACTGAGATTGTGAAAAAAAAAAATCAAGGTTGGTGCAAACATGGTGAGTGGCACCAGCATCTATAATCCAATGAACAGAATGATATGATGCAGAACATGAAAAAATAAAATTTGAACAAAAGGAATAGGATGTACCAGTAAAATTTGAGGTAGAAGGTGGAGAAGAAAAACAATCCGAGTTGTTATTGCTGAGTGAGGATGGAAAACAATCTGAGTTGTTGTTGCTGAGTGAGGATGAATTCCGTTGTAATTGAGAGCTTAATAGAGCAATTAACTGTTGACACTGTTCAGCAAAAGGACCATCATTGGAGTTAAGAATCATAGGTTGACTATTAGCAGAACTTGTTGTATCAACGCTAGTTTGATTAACAGAAAATTTGCCTCCAGATTTGATTTTATATCCAGGAGGATAACCATGCAGCTTGTAACATTTTTCAACTGTATGTCCTTGCAACTTGCAATTGGTACAAAAAGGGACGGTCTTTCTTCCCTTTATGAGATGAACCAGACTGAGCAGAAATATTAGTAGATTGAAAAGTTATGGGATTGTTATGCTCAGAAATAATTCGGTTGTCAACTACTAACCGTTGTCGTTCATCTTGAATAATCAGAGAAAAAACTTTTCCAATAGAAGGCAAAGGATCCATCATCAGTATTTGTGCACGAATGGTCGAATAAGAATCGTTTAGTCCCATCAAAAACTGCATCACTTGTTCTTGTTGTTCCCAAAATATTTTTATCTGAGTATAGTACGAACTAACATCCATGGACCCTTGACAAAAAGAAGCAAGAGATTTACGCAGTTGATAAGCCCTAGGACCATTGCTTTGTTTGAACCTATCAATAAGATCATTCCAGACTGCTGTAGCTGAATCAAAATACAAAAGGCTATCTGCAATTTCTTTATTTATAGAATTTAGGATCCAAGAAATCACCATGCTGTTACAGCGCTTCCAATTTGAGAATTTAGCATCGGAAGAAAGAGGTTGAGGTATAGATCCGTCAACAAAAGCAAATTTATTTTTCGCATTAAGCGCCATTGTCATGGCACGTTTCCACGTATTGAAATTAGGTCCGTGGAGAGGATGTGAAACCAAGATTAAACCTGGATGATCAGAGTTATGCAGAAAAAAATGGATTTGCAGAATCGTCCATTACTGACCTTGAAAAATCGGACGAAATGTTGTGCGCTAAACTGGAAGAAGAAGGTTGAGCAGCGAGAGAAGAATCGGCAGACGAAAGAACACCTGAAGAAGGTCCTGCTGCCGCTGCTGCTCGAACAGTGTTCCTACTCCGAGTCATGAAGAAGACGGAAGAAGAAGCTTGATAAGCTCTGATACCATATTAGAAGATAAGAAGAAGCAGAGATTTTATTGAAAATTGTTCAACTGTCTTTTCCCCTGAACTCTTTATATATAGAGTTTGTACAGAGAGAAATAAAAGAGAAAGAAACTAACTAATAACACGTGGAAAAAATACAATAAACTTCTTTAGTATTTGTAATAGCAGTGAAGAGGAAAGGAGCGGGTGTTTAAAAATTGATAAGGAAGGAGACGATTAAGAAGAGAACCTCAACTCGCTCGCGATGTCCCCGTAGCCAGGGGAAATACCAAACCAATTTTTGGGTGGTGATCTTGAGTTCTGTCAGTGAATACTCATGTGTGCGAAGAGATTTTGTAAGAGAAAAAGGTGAGACGAAAACAGAGATGGATGACAGAGAGTGAGAAATAGAGAGGCGTGTCTCTGATTTTTGCCGAGAGAGAGAGGATAAACATGAAGGAAGTTTCCTTCTCCTCCGCAAGGAAAAACGAAATTAATTTCATTTTTTTTTTAATTTGGGGCCGATACACTGATTTTTGTTTATGAAAAAATCAATCAAAATAGAAAATGCATTTGACTAAAATGGAATAAATCACCAACGTTCAAACAAACAATCAACCATTAACATTATTACTATTTAACACAAATTTCTCATGATCAACAACACACAATACAGAAATGGGAAACAAAAACACTCACGGGGAGGAACAATTTCAAGACTTTGTTTTTCTTAACTGCATCATTACTTTTTCTTGGAAGGAAAATCTTTTGGTGTTGAAAGTTGTAGAGCCAATCCCACCAACTCTAACATGCAACTGGGTTCCTCCAGGGAACAACACTGACTCTCTTGCTCTGCCTCCTCTACTTTGGCCTCCATCATTAATCAGTCCTTCCATCTCAGACACAATATAGTATATTATACAAAATGGGTCACAATGCAACAGTTTGTATAGCCAATCCCACCATACCTAGCATGCAACTGGTTTCCTTAATTCTATGCCCTCCATTTTATTTTATTATATTTTAAGGTGGCTTCCTAACTTATCTTTATAAATTAGACCAATCCAAACCATCCAAACTCAATCTTGTCATCACCAAAATTATGTCCTTCTATGTCTTAAGAACCCTTACATCCCAATATCTCTTAACCTCTCAAAAGTCACTTTTATCTCGATTTTTCTTAATGTTAATAACCTTCTAGCTTGTTATCACTTGGAAAAAGCAATATCATTACCCTTCCAAATATTTTATCTAAACATTCACATCAAATACTCAATTATCTATAACTATATTTTATCTAAGCGTTGTCAAGAAGCCTACAGAATCAATTTTAACATGAGTGTTGTGATACCATTTGTAATACTTCATAGCGTTAAACTATTTTTTTTTTTTTTTAGAAAATTGAATTCTTTAGAAATTCCTGTGATAAGAAAGTCTTTATGAAAAACACTTTTTGAAATCGGAGTTTGGTAAATTTTACTTATCATTAAATATATTTTCATACTCTTTTAAACTTTGCAGCAGAAGACTTTATAAAATCTCACATAAAAATAACTGTAGTAAAACACATCTTTAAAATAACCAAAGCTTTTATAATTATTTCCTTTTTACATTTAATAGAAATGAACATCAATCTTGACAATAATTTACATCCTTTAAATTAATTTTTCTTAAATTCTCACTCACGATCATTCGCTTTGACAATGCTCTAGCTTCGCTTATGGGAATTCCTCTTCGACCGCGATATCAACAAGTTCTTTTCATCAAGCTCTTTAATCTCTTTTATTTCCTACATTACAGAGTACATCTAATGAGTCTAATACTTAGTAACAAATATATCATAAAGGATGTAACATACAAAATGCAACATATGATATGTCTATAAAATGCAGCACGTACAAATAGTCTTTCTTTCCGTCTTTATTCTTTCTTTTATTTATTTTTTTTTTCTTTCACTTTACAATCCGATCGTTGTAGGATATCAGTCTAAAGGAGAGTGACACTATTAAGTCCACCTCATGCGAGACAACCAACTCGAACCCCACTCATAACGATCATTTACGCTTATTTAGTTGAGACATTATTAGGTCCCTCAACTCATTTCATATCTTTAATTTTATTTATATTTTTCTTTTGTGAAAACATATGCATGTAAATCATTGTCATTTCTTTCCTGAAAACATGAATGCATGGAATACACATAATAGCTACCCATAACATAATGACAATCTAACATGCATAATTATAACAATAGCAAGTCTTTAATTCACAGCTCGTAATAAACATGTCATCAATCCAGAGCTATATGCATAATAGAACATCACGGTACACATATCTTCAGATAACAGCCACAGACATCACAAATTATATCCTAAAGCATCATAGTAAACATATCCTCACATAATACACCTAAGGCATCACAAAACCATATCGACAGAAAACATATCCTTGAGTTAATATCTTTGTTTCGTATCTTAGGTTTGTTATCTATTATTCTTTTTTTGTACTTCATGTTATTGGAGAAATGAAACAACTTAAACTGTTAGATTAATGAAAACTTTTAACTTAAACATATGATAGTGGTTATTTGCGTTATTACAATAAATCAAGCTTACACTATACCAACAAAGAGACTTCTTGTCTCATGTTAAGAATAGGTTCCAAACGTAATACTGTGGAGGATGATCAAGAAATATAAACCAAATAAACTTAATACTAAGGGCAAAGTCACTGTGACATATTAGACAAATTTTCCAGTTTCTAGCCAAAAATAACGTCCAGATCCTCAAGGCTAAACAAAAATACAGACTCTAACAAAACAACTTCCAGATCTCTTATTAATGGCAGATATTCGATCTGTCAATAGGCACAGTAACCACAATAGCATTAAATCTCTATCCAAATAGGAAAAACAACATTACATTACCACATTAAGATTTAGACTCCGACAAAACAACTTCCAGATCTTCATATCTCAATCATATAGATGATGAACCAGCTAAGATGCATAGAGAACAAATTCAGTAAACAACAAAATTTCTACGTCTAACTATTCACTCTCTAACCAGAATTCTCAGAGTCTAAACATTTCAATGGAACAATTATTCAATTCTACTCAGTGTACAACTATAAGCAGGAAACAGATTCAATTCGTACACAGATTCCTCAACCTCAAAAAAATCAAAACAGTACTCGGTCATTTCCTTTCATTGTATTTTCAAACATACAGTGGAAAATAGCAAACAAAGACGTTCAAATTCTCCAATTCCTGTGATGTAGGCCCAGTGCCCTAGCTATTCATACATTCCTTACTTGGAAAATAAATATCGCCGACAATCTCCAAATTTAATCGACCATGGAACTCTCTTCAATTTCTAGCAAATCGCCCGCGAAGCACCATTTCCGTGACAACCAGCCGAGGAGAGAAAAAAAAAAAGACAAACTCTTTCAACAACCGATCGACGAAATCCAAAACACTTGCACCAGATTTCTCAGAAAAACACCCGAGAGGATCGGTCCTTCGATCACCCGGCCAGGAGAAAAAAAAAATGCTTCAACAAATGGTTAAAGCATCCAGAAATAGGGTTCCCCCACGACCCTCAACCTCGACGCGACCGAACGTGACGAATCCACCTTCTCCGAGCTCCACCTGGTCTGCGCCTCGGGCGAAGGTGAACGAGCCATCGGGATATCGATCCCGAACCACGACAAACCTTTTAAAAAAAAAATAAACCGGCGACCGTTTTCACACTTACCCAATTCCAAATTAAATTAAATTAATAAAACTAATTTTTTCTTTGTTTTGCTCAACTCCTACTTAAATTATATAATTTCCCTATTAACATCCAAATTGAAATTCTTAAATATTTCAATCACAAAATACATTATGCGTGACCAAAATTCGTTCTATTAAATTTAATTGCTTCACTAAATTGCTAAAATTTAAGAAAAAGAAATTCAGATGTTACAATAGGGGCTATACACCTTCTTTGGGATGTTTGACAAAAATGAAATTTTAACTCACTTTTTCTCACAAACATATTAAAAGCACATTTTGAAAATAGTTTTTCAATAAATAAGAGTAAACTTTACTTATAAAATCTATAAATTAAATCATTAAGTTAAAATTTAAATTTTAACTTAAAATTAATTTTTTTTAAATAAAATGAACCTCAAATTTTGAGATATATTTAACTTAAATTTTGAATTTCTTTTTAAAAAAAAATTACCTCAAAGTTTGTACTTTGAACAAATTAGATAATGTTGTTTAAGGATGAAATCGATTCGAGTTAAATTAGATAAACCAAATCGCTCTAATGATTAGATAAGGTTGATAATGTTGTTTAAGGATGAAATCGATTCGAGTTAAATTAGATAAACCAAATCGCACTAATGATTGGATAAAGTTTGGATTGAACCGAATAAACCAAACTAAACTGAACCGTTGATTTAAGTTTGCTTCGGTTTTGTTTAAATTTTGAAAAACCAATTTTGGAATCTACTCGAATAAAACCAAAGTTTAACTTGCACAAAACCAAACTAATTTTGTGTTATATTTTTTTTATATAAATATACAAATATTTGGTTTGGTTCAGTTTTTATTTATATATATAATTCAAGGCTAAAGTTAACTAACTCTAAAATTTGATATTCATTTTGTTTGACGCTATTTTTCTTTATGAAAAAATTAATCATAAAAGAACACTCAATTGATGAAAATGGAATAAATCACCAACGTTCAAACAAACAATCAACCTTTAACATTATTACTATTTAACACAAATTTCCCAAGATCAACAACACACGATACATAACTGGGAAACAAAAACACTCGCGGGGTAGTCATGAAAAAGAACAATTTCAAGACTTTGTTTTTCTGAACTGCATCGTTACTTTTTCTTGGAAGGAAAATCATTTGAGGTTATAAGCTGTATAGCCAATCCCACCAGATCCTAAATGTGTCTGGGTTCCTCCAAAGAAGTAGGACCCTGCCTCCGTTGCTCTGCGTTCATGGATCGTGGAGTGAGCTTGAAATACATATTGGATGGATGGAACAAATTGTTGCACTGTGACCCACTTTGTGTAATATACTATATTGTGTCTGTACAAATGTCACTTTGTATCATTTTGTAATCTAAGTCTAAATTCAAAATCCAATCTTCTCTTTTAAATATTCCAGTTCTCTCATTTTCGAAGAATTTATTTCTTAAAATATTTTTGGATTTCAAGTTATCATAATTTCTAACAAATGCCTTCATGTTCTAAGGATCGATGGCTTTACCTACGGAAACGCTCACATTGTCAGTTGATGAACCAACTCAAAATCCAACAGACAAATTAAAAAGCTTGGAAGAAGTAGAAAAAGAGCTTGTGAAGATCAAGCGGCAGTATCAGCATCAGGGGAGTAATCTGGCGGCAGGAGAAATACAAGAGTTGCTTAACAGTGTCCAACAAAAGATGAAAACAACTAAAAACCTTCTCAACGCAAGCAGAGAGACGAAGAAGGAAGACGAAAAGCAAGAGGAGGCGAAGAAGGAATACGAAAAGCAAGAGGAGACGAAGAAGGAAGACGAAAAGCACGAGATGGAAGGACTGATTAATGATGGAGTCAGAGCAACGGAGGCAGGGTCCTACCGACACACTTCACATGGTGTTACCTCTCCTTGACTCTTTTTCTCCCTGCCATTATCATTTGCATAGAGAGATAGAGAGGGTGTAGGGAAGTTTTGGAGAACAGATACGACCCGACTTTTTTTTTTTTTTTTTTTTTTAAATGCGATAAATTTTAAACTTTTAAAACAATAACTTAAATTGCTATTAAATGAAATCAGAGTATTCTTCTAAAAACCGAATCATTAAATTCTTTCTCTTATACTTTTTACTTAAACCATGGAAATGTATGAGTATAAATTCTTTTTCTCAAAAAAAACATAGCGGAAGCTTAAATAAACTATTTGCGGGATAGAAATAACTAATTACATTTATATTTACAAAACTGTTTTGCTCTTGATGTTTTTAGTCTTTAACCTTTAGTCTTTAGCCTTGCCATCCACAACGCTCGTCCGTGTAAATCCCTCATCAACCGCTCTTCTTTAAATAAATCACAATATCACGATCACCTACACCACAAGTAAACTATAAGCTCAAAAGGCTTAGTAAGGAATTGAGAAATGCAATATGAATGCCTCTAACTCATTATGTCGAAATGGGATCCGCCCAACCGTTCTTTACTCACGGTTACATATATCTTACTCGTGGATCGAGTTGGGAGATTAGGGGACCCTAGTAGGCAATGGTGGGGAATTCGACATCTAATACCTTAGAGTAGACAAGCTTTCTATCCCAAGGACGGGAAGATTAAATTTGGTTTCCGAGTCTACCGATTAGATCCGAACCATTAACCCGGCCACTAATTCCCTTACGTACGTTATTAATCATTTTTAACTCACATCATGAATACCAATCGGTCGTGGTATTTCCTAAGGGTTTCTATTACCATGGACGCATGACCTAGCGACACTAATAATAGAATACTAATAAACATCCAATTTATCAAGGAATGAACTATAGCAACAATCACAGAAGTACAAACACACTTCAACCAACACATTCAACAACTACACTAACGAACATTGAAACTGATGGAGGCTAACAGTAGAAGAACAACAATTCTACTAGCAAGTTAAACGGCTAATACACTTCACAATTCACTAAAAATCACAGCGTATATCAATGTCTTAGAATTGTTATCGTGCTTCGAATCAAAACTAGAAATAACAAGAGTAACAACCAATAAGGCATGCTAAAATACTTTGATACCAATAGTAAGATACGAAGTCTAACACGAATTAAAACAACATACATGCTTTATAATTTGACAGCGGAATTGAACGTACACACATGCTTCACGAATTGACAACGAATACTAAATAAGACAGCGAATAAAAACATGCATACGTGCTTTATCATTTAACAACGAATATAAAACACAACAATGAAATGAAACGTGCGATATGTTCTGAATTCTAACAGGAAATAACAGCATATAATCAGCGACTTAACAACGAGAATCCAACGAGTTAAATGTACAAATATAACTTAGAATTGACAAAAAATTTAAAACCAGAACAGCAGCGAGTTTATAGCAATTAAAATGTGCTAATTATGCTTCAAAATCGACAAACAATAGCTACGGAACAACAACGAGACGACAGTGAATTCTCGACAATTAAACATGCTAATATACTCTGAAATTTATGGAAATCAATTAAGGAATAGCAGTGAATTCTACAACGAATTTAACAATTAGAACGTACTAACATGCTTTGAGATTGATAAGAATTAACGGCAACATAACAGCGGATTTAGCAACGAATAAGAATGCGTTAACATGCTTCGGAGTTGTCGGAGAATAGTACTAAAAAGAACAACGAAACATCAACGGACTCTCAGTAAATAAAGCATATGAACGTGCTTCAAAATTGACGGAAATTAACGACAATATAATAGTGAATCAGCCTTACGTTAATGATGTATAACTTGGCAGTAAATTAAGAAATGTGATAATGAATAGCAACGAACATACATGCTTTACAATTGAATGTAAGTCATTATGATCTAATAATATGATTTTAACCATACTTACCAAAGATTTGCTACACAATATGAACAATACAATAACTATTAAACAACTAGGCAATTAACAATTAAACTATAATCGATCGACAACTCAAAATAGATTATGAACACTAAATGGAATCCAAGAACCAAATGAAAACCAAGCATTTCTTCAAGACTTAGAATTCTCTAAATCAACTAAGAGTAGTCAAAAGCAAATAGAATAGCTAACCATTGAATCAACCAACTACTTACATTTCTTCATCTTTATTAGGCATAGTCTATCATGAATTTCTTTATAAATCTATGCACAAGGAATTAATCCAACCAAACATTATCAAGAGTCACAACAATAGAATTCTAGCAAAGAAAAACACATAGAATTCATACAAAGAAAATCCATTGAATTCAAACAAAGGAAAACAAGTGACTCTACTTGTGGGTAGGGCTTTTGATTGCCAAGACTTACACAATTCCTTGCCTAAAATTTGGAGTATTGAATGCCCAATCAACTCTTAAGCAACAACACTCTTCTAATGCACACTTTCACTTAATTTCTTCTCTCAACCCCTTCCTCTCACAATTCAGTGATTTCTCAGCTTTAACACACTCATTTAACACTCATAGTGCTCATTGTACTCAGAAAATTCGTAATAAAATAGCACATTCAAGCACTAGGCCTAATTTCCTTAAAACAATTCTCAAAGTGTAGAAACTCATACCTCTTTCCATCAATCAATCCACCAATGCAATAATCAACTCCTAAAATAGCTGTAGAGGGCCGACTACATCATGGGGGAATGTGGGTTGTCGCGGGAGTGGAGATAATTGGGAATAAAATGACAACTTTAAAGTAGATTCCTCGCGAATCTGGGTACTTTTGGACGCTTGGGGACGAGTCCCCCGCGTCTGCATCGTCCGCACCTTCTGATCTTTGGTAATTTTCCCTCATGCGGACGCGACCTCCCATCCGCATGTGTCGTCCGCACTTGTCCAAATTGTCCCAAAAATATTACAGATTCAAAACGAACGATACTTCGTCACGTCTGCATGTGTCCGCAAACCTGTGGAAGGCACTGGGGACGCCAAATTCTCATCCCAAACTTTGTAGAGTCAATTCTTCCATGTTGCGGATGCTTCCGGCGTCCACACATAGCGTCTGCAGCCATCCGCAAATGCATAGTGGACAATTAGGACACCAAAATGCCGTCCTCAATCATCCCAAACCCCATTTTACTTAATATTTTCTTGACACATCCAACTTAAATTACGTCCAATTATCACTCATACCAATACGTGACATAATTAACTCCAATACTTGTCGTTTCGCAATTTAACATATTTATTTTGTGAATTCATAATATTAATAAGGAAGGGAAAATAACGGGATTCGTCCTTGGTAATATCTCGATGAATATCCAATTAATCCGAATACTCTCAATTATTTTTCAACTAGACTTATTAAATTATATTATGAAATTTCGGGATATTACAATTTCAGTTTTCGACCAAGCAACAGATGTCATTACCTGCCTCATTTTAATTTAATATAAATTTAATATTCCCTAATTATTATTGTATCTATTATCAATTTATTTAAATTATGAATGATTAAAATTATAATGTGTCAAATTAACACTTTAATAATTGATTTGAATGAATTGAATTAATTTATATTTTGTGCTAGTATGTAAACTTATTTGATTGGAGGAATAAAGTGACTATTAACTATTAATTCATGGCGTGGAGATTTCAAGGTACTGATGATTAAAGTGACTATTAAAACAATCACTATATTATTGAATCACAAACAAGTCAACACTTTTCTCTATAAATTTAAATATTAAACTATAAAAAATAATGAAAAAATATCACAATTATAAAAAGATGACTTTTGTCTATAAAAATATGAGACATTGTACGAAAATAAATAAAAATAGATAAAGTAGAAGATAATGATTGTAATATCTGGCCCAATAAAAAAAAATTATTTGTGGAAAAATACGTTTCTGGAACATATTTATCCCATGCATGGCAGATGCAGATTCACCCCGGGTGAGGATTTTTCCCAAATTCATCTCCTTCCTCTTCAATTCTTAGTCAAACGCGCCTTTTCCAGTATTATGAGAACCCACTTTCCAATTTCCTCTTTTTCGTTTCCTTTTCCAGTATTATTTCGTTTCCTTTTCCATTATTAAGAGAACCCACTTTCCAATTTCCTCTTTTCTGTTTCCTTTTCCAGTACTAAGACAACCCACTTTCCAATTGCCTCACACACACCAATAGTTGTCCTTGCTGCGTGGTGAGGAAATTGTAGAGAAGAGGAAAAACAGCTGCAGAAAGTTTTGCAAGGCCCCCCACACACCAATAATCGTCCTTGCTGCGTGGTGAGGAAAGTGCAGAGAAGAGGAAAAACACGGCAAAGAGGAGATGTTGAGCAGGATTTGGTCTGAGGACGGCCCCACACCCCAATTATTGTCATTGCGCGTGGTGAGGAAAGCGCAGAGAAGAGGAAAAATAGCGGCAGAAAAATTAGAGGTTTTGGACGCAGAAGCATTACCCAACTACTTATGGAAATAACTTAAAAATATAAAAATAGAAAATAAATATAATCTTATTCTTAATATTATTATAAAATAAATATTAGGTTGATTAAGCATTTGTTTAAGGAATTAAAAAGCAAATAAAAAATGTTAAATGGCGCCAAAAAATTCAAATATTAAATTCGAAAATTGAATTGAGGAAAAGGAAGAGGGAACAAAAAGAAGAAATATTAAAAAGACAAATTATTACTCTATACCTGTTTTTTTTTACTAGCTCTCCAATTTTCAAGTACGCTCAGCTTTTAGGCTTTCCTGCTTCCATAGTGGGCTTTTTGTCGGCCCATCACCCAACATTTATATATATATATTTAAAAAAATAAAATAGTTGGGTAATTAGTAGAAGCATTACCCAACTATATATATATATATATATATATATATATATATATATATTTAAAATAATGTTATGTTATATGCGGTGAGGATTTATTTGAATATAAGAAACTATATTATAATTTTATGCACTTTGATAATATATCACTTATATTATAGTAATTGTTAGACTGAAATTTAAAAAAGAATACACACTTTATTAAAGCAATAATGGTATTTTCTCTCTTAGTTTATTCTTAAAATCATTAATTTCAAAATTAATTATTTAACCTAATCTACTAATTAATGGTATTTTCTCTCCTATCTTTATTCTTAAAATCATTAATTTCAAAATGAATTATTTGGCCTAATCTAGTAATTTATCAAAGAAAATATACACAATTGGTAGATAAATAGAATTAAAAGAAAGAAGAAGAGAAGGAAGGTGATCAAAGAAAGACCTGGTTTGATGAGTTGTTAATATTTTTTTAAAAGGAAATTTGCAAAACAACCATTATACTATAGAATCATTGACAAATCAACCATTAAATAATTGTTTTCCGTTAAAAAATATTGTTATTCCGCTATGAAACATTATTTTTCTATTAAACAAATTGAAAAGATTAATTACTGCACCACAAATGATTACTTCCAGTTGCGGAAAGACAATGTTCAATGGCAGAACAACAACGTTTCGCATGCGGAAAGATGACTTTCTTCAGGGAAAAGCGAGACATTGGTGATGAGTACTAGACGACAACAATGAACTAAAAAGAGAAAATAGAAGATGGTGATGAAGTTGAATTAGAATGACAAAGAGTATGTATCTGCATCGTTTTTGTAATGTCCCAAAAATATAAAAATACCGTATAAATTCATATTTTACGTTGTAAAAAAATTTGATGATGTAATAATATGGTTTGTGTTATGTGGCAAATAAAATGTAGTGTAAAAAGTTGAAGAAGAATACAAATATTGGAGTTTAGGACGAATTGGGACGGCATTTTGCGTCCTAAACTCTAAGTTGTCTAAGAGTGGACGCTGAAGGACGCTGTGGACGGTAGTAGGGTCGTCCGTTTTGAATCTGTCCAATTCTGGGACCATTCAGACTGTTGCGGACGACTGCGGACGAGAGAAAATGGCGTGTGAATGAATCTATAATATTTTCTGGACAATTCGGACGATTGCAGACGTGTCATGCGGACGCCTCATGGCGTCCGAATTGGCTGTGCGGACCATACGGATGAATATGGACGAAAGGGCTGGGGACGCGTTTTCTCGTCCCAAAGTGATTGCAGACGATTGCAGACGGTACTGTGGATGACACACTGCGTCCGAAAGGTCAAAAATGTTTGAAAAACCCATTTAAATTTGATGATTCTTTTCTATGTTTTTCAAATTTCCTCCGATTTATTCAGCTGGCGACACCTCCAGGCGGTGGAGGAAGGATCTGGTTTGGGAAGCGATTCCACGTGGCTTCAGCCCCTTTCAGCATGTTCTGCAATCATCAGGTTTGGTTTGGCTTTATGAATGTTGGAGGTGCTCATCTAATGAAATCTGCAAACCGGAAGAAATGGTGTTTTGTTGGTCCTCACTGTAAAGACGTGATTATTCAACATAAAAGTGGTAAGCATTCAGTTGTAGAGTATATGCATGAAAGGTGAACCCTGAGTTTTCATTTTTACTATTTTGCTATATTATGTTTGTTCCTCAGAAGTTGGATAGAAGTGGTACAGCTGTGTTCAACTACTACAAAACATGAGGTAAGAATTGGAATGATGTGTGGCCAATGGAGGCCTACATCACGGGGTTACGCTTGTTTTGTGTACGTTATAAATCTTGAAATATACTGCAATTGCTTTTGGTGAACTGTCATCAATATCCTGCCGTTGAATCCTGATTTATGGCTGTTAAGCTATTGTTGTTTTGGATTATAAGTTCAGTAGGATATATTTTGATTATATGCAATATATAGAAGAGTTGCAAGCATATATCTAGTATGTAATCTGTTGAAGAAGGCATATTGAACTGGAATGATATAGTTTGCCTTGTGGGAAGTATATAAGGAAGTAAAGTGGATAAGTTGCAATTACATTATCCGTTTTGAAAACTATGGAAACTATAGCAATGGAATTCGTGTAGATTGTGGAACATATTGGTTAAATTATGTTGAGTTGAATGTTATAGTTGGTTCTTCAATGCCATGTTAATGAACTAAATATAGTTAGTGCGAATTTTATAAATTGTGAATTGTGATGTCTCTTTATTCAAAAGCATGAGTAGTTCTCTTTCTCTTTTAACATGTGTTCTCCTTTGTTCAAAAGCATGTACAGGTTAATGTGAAATTGTTGTGAACTGAGTATTGTTTCTTTTCTTCAATTCGTTGGCATACATGCATCATATTAGGGATTATGAAATTGTTTCACATTGTGTGACATATTAAATCTATGTAAATAGGCGTGTGGGGGTTCGGGAAAACAATGACTTCCCATTGTCATATAGGTCCATGTTAGATGGATTAGAGAGAAAATAGGATAGCGACATGGGATTCTAGGGTTCATTGCTTCTTGTTCTGAAATCCTCAACGTTCTCGTAACAAAGGAGTGTATGCGGCCTGAGTAAACCCCTTGATATATATATATATATATATATATATATATATATATATATATATATATATATACTGCTCCTTTGTGGAATGACCGGGTTTCTCATGGTCTCACGGTGTTTGTCACGTATGCGCTCTTGGCTTAAATTGCATCATATGGTCATGCATTGCATCACATTGCATTACATTCTAATTCTTGCTGAGCGTTAGGCTCATTGTTTTCTCCCGTGATGTAGGTAATGCTTTAGATGATAATTATGTTGTGGAGGAGGTATTCCAGGACGACGTTTTGGATTATTAGCCATTTTGACTTGTCGGTTGTGGTGCATCACAGATGTGTTATGGTGGTATGTTTTGGGGCGTACGATATAATGGTACTATCACAGATAGAATTTGGTATTTTGGTTTGGAATCACTGACTTAACGAAACTTTGGAAAATGTGTATTTTGCTAATAGATTAGTAATTTATCTATAAACTTTTGAAAATGTAAATGGACTATTTTGAAAACTTTTATGGTATTTTGGGAATCGTTTTATGACAAGTTGCCCATTTTACTCTAATAGTTAATATCGTTGTGGAGCAGAAAATGAAAAATTTAGGACCGTTTTTAAAATATTAAATAAATAATGAGAAAAAATATGGGATGTTACAGTTTTGGCAATAATATTTCTTTTAACAAGTAACAGTGTAACATCTAGAATTTTTTTTATCGGAATTTAATAAGTATAATTAGAGTATAATTTGAGGATTTAATTGATGGAAATCAATTTAGGAAATGGAAACGAAAAATTTAAATTGAACCTCTAATAATTTTTAAACAATATTTGGAATAAGTCAAAAATTAAAATTAAGTCGATTAATATACGCTATGTATATTTGACACATAAATATATTTAATATTAATTGAGAGTTTATAATTAATGGAAATTAAAGAATTATAAAATAAAATAAGGACCCCCTTCACTCGTAGACAAACCAGACGAAGCCACTCATCATCGTCTGCTCTCGGTCGTCACTCTCCTTGTCGCCTAGAATTGCCTTCAGCAGACTGGTCTCTCTCTCTCTCTCTCTCTCTCTCTCTCTCTCTCTCTCTCTCTCTCCCTCTCTCTCTCTCTCTCTCCCGCGCGATTTCCTCTCGGCCGAATGCAGAATGGGGGGTGGAAGCCGTAATTTCTTTCCCTCTTATTTCTTTACTAATTCTAACTTTAATTTCACTTATCTTATTAATATATTAAAATACAATAATTTAAATAAATCTTATAGAAACTTCCAATTCAAAATCCGACTTGTACCAAACACTCCTGAATTTTTCCTATATGAAAAATAATTTATCAAAAACATTTTGAAAAATGAATTTTTCCTTGAAAAAACTTAATTTGATCATTTGACGAAAAAATGGTCGCAGCGACAAAACAGGTCAACTCTGTCACATTTGACCAAAAATTTCGTGAAAAATTTACATGTGGCATTTTAAAAACCATTTAAAAATATCAGATTTTACAATTTCGATTTTTATAGTAAATTTGTTTATCTGTCAATGGTTTTTTTTTTCGAAAGAATTTTTCTACATAAATCTAGTATTTCACATCCTTTTTTCTTTTCAAAGTTATCGTTCGATTTCTAACAAAAGAAAAAAAAAATAAATAAATAGTGAAGTAGCCAACTAGCTTGTGTGCGTGATCCAACACAATCTAGCAAGCTAATAATTGTTCTTGGCTCATTCTCCTTAACTAAGTCATGCCAACCTAATTCCTATGGCTTGACTTGCTACACTGCTAGTCCATTGGTTTTTATGCTTCTACTTGTGATTATCCTTCTATTACATATAAGCTAAGGGTAAATGACATTAAATCCTTGAGTTTATAAAAAAGGAAGGTAAAAATAATCTATGTCTTACGTGTTTGCTTTTTATTCAAAGCATGCAATGTAAATACTTTTATTCTTTCCTCACTCTTATGAAGATTGCTGCCACCTAAAAGTATATACAAATATAGTATTATTAATAGAATTTTTAGTATTATACTTCATAATATTATTGCACATTATAATGAAATTGAAAGATTTGAAGTTCTTCATATTTTATTTCACATTTCATATGGTATAGCATGTCGCATTTTAAATTTTGTTTTGCAAATTATTTCTTATCATTTAAACTGTTGAAATTGAAATTTCTTATGTTGTTAGGTTTAAAATGTTATTTATTAAAATCAAAATTAGGAACTAAGATAGTTCTATATGTTTATAAAGTTTTAGACTACACTTTATTTTTAAGTGATAAAATTTTAAAATGAATACACTTTGATCAAGTAAAATGTTCAATTTTATGTACAAGTATCATTAAAGTTATATTTAACTTTTTCTTGCTTAATTTTTAGTTTGACAAATACTTTTGAACTTTCATACCAATTATTTTTTATTATATGATAGAATCAATCCAAATTTTAATAATCTTTTGGTTGTATGAATTAAAGTCTATGCAGTGGAGGAACATATTATATAATGTTTAGAAAGTTTATTATGACAACATCAACTCTTTTTTTTTCTATGATTCAATCAATCAAAATTTTAATGGCAACTATCTCAATATAATTCATTTCTTGAATAAAACTCTACGTCAAGGTCATGACAACTGTGCACCCTCTTTGAGATGCTTGACATAAAATAAGATTTTAACTCAATTTTTTTTTCTAAAAAGAGATTAAAAGCCCCTTTTGAAAACAGTTTTGCAAAAAACAAGTGTAAACTTTGCTTATAAAACCTATAAATTAAATCATGAAGTTCAGAATGTGTTCAACTTGAAATTTAAACTTTTTTTAAAATAAAATGAACTTCAAATTTTGAGATCTGTTTAATTTAAATAGTGAATATCTTTTTTTTTTTTTAAATGAATCTTAAAGTTTGTTGATGTGCCACTGAAACCTATAACTGATGACCATGTATGAAGATTTTCTAATTTTAATTCTATTATTCTTTTTGTAGGTGATCAATAGGAGGAGTGTGCTCAAATCATCCTTTTTGTTCATCCAACATCCATGAGTATCATAGAATTATTTAAGATCAAATATAAGTAGAAGATCAAGTACAAGTTTTAAAAAAATTTTAAACATTGCAAAACTGCCTACAATCTGACCCTCAAGCAATATTTGGATTATTTGACTATCTTCAAAGTTTTATATCAAAAAGTCTTCTTCGTGAAGATTGTATCTGATTTTTTGAGGTTTCTAGAATGAGGTCTTTCATCAACTATGAAGTTTATTTACTATGCCAAAAGGTCTGCGAACACAAAGCTTCATTTTTTGTTAAAGAAGCTCAATCACTTACTCAAAATTGAAGCCCAATTCAATTTGAAGACCGGCATTGAATAATGATCCATTATATCATTGGTGCATGCAAGATTTAAGAACTTATTTATGGTTTATTTTATGTTAAGTTTAATATTCAATTGTTTGTGTCACTCGGTCATGGCATGTCTAGCCTAGCATGTGTCTTTCTTAGAGCATTTTTGTAAGTTGTCTTTAAGAAGATTACCCTAGTTTTGTGAGGGTATTTAAAACTTCTCTAAGGTCTACCCTGGCTGACAAATTTTCAGCTAAAGAACAGATTTTGAAGTATGGAGTTTCTCTCTTCTTTCGTCCATTCTCATTTGGTGTTGTTATCCAATTGAGTTTGGTTTTCAAATTGATTTCATGTTTTTCTCGTAAGTTTTAAGTGAATCCTCTTAATATTATTCTTTTCTCCACCTTTTTCTAGAGATAGACATCCCAAGCAAAGGAGTAGAAAGTCGTTGAAGTTAATAAGCATGGTTTAGGTGCCTATTTGGACCAGCTTACACCTCATCATCCATATATTCCTCTCCCAAATGTTTCTTCCTCTGATTTTTGGAGGGCTTCTTTTTAACTTTCAGAGTGAGGTGTGGTCCAAATTTCACGCCATTTAAACGCATATTGAACGAGTTACGTTTTCTGCCATTTTGGTCATATTCTTTTCTTGTTAGGCACTTGGATCATTTTGTACCTCTTCATCCCTAACTTCCTCTCCCTCACGCATTCAGTACAATTTTTGGAGAGCTTCATTTTCATTCACATAGCAATGTGTGATATAAGTTTCACATCATTTGGACACATATTGGCCGAGTTAAGCCAGTTGTCATTTTGGTTCCGATTCTGCCCTAATAACCGCTTGAATCAAAGGGTTTTCATATTCCCTCTATATGTGGTGCATCATTTGTATTTTGAACAAATTAGACAATGTTGTTTAAAGGTGAAATCGATTCGAGTTAAATTAGATAAACTGAATCCACTAATGATTAGATCAGGTTATGGTTGAACCAAATAAACCAAACCAAACCAAACCATTGATTTAAGTTTGCTTCGATTCCGTTTCAATTTTTGAAAAACCAATTTTGGAATCTAACCAAATAAAACCAAGGTTTTTGGTTCCTGTTTTTTCATAACCAGAGCAAAACTGAACCAATTTTGTGGTTATATTGTTTTTAAATAAATATACAAATATTACAGTATTGATTTGGTTTATATATATATATATATAAGTTGGACTAATTTCTAAAATTTAAGGTTAAGTTGTACTTCACACAAAATTTTCTTTATAAAAAATCAATCAAAATAGATCATTCAATTGACTAAAATGGAACAAAGCACTAACATTCAAACAAACAATCAACCATTAACATTATTACAATTTAACACAAATTTCTCACGATCAACAACACAGAATACAGAACTGGGAAACAAAAACACTTACATGGGAGGAAGGGCCTCACTTATTTGTCATAAAAAAAGAAGAACAATTTCAAGACTTTGCTTTTCTGAACTGCATCATGGCTTTTTCCTTTCATCATCCTTTTTTTCATCACTATTTGGCGTATGAACATTGACACGAGTATTAGTGTTGTGGATATTTGTAGAGCCTATCCCACCAACTCCAAAAACCGAATGGCTTCCTCCATGGAAGAAGAACCCTAACCCTGACTCATTAGTCATTCCTTTGCTCTCTTGCTTTTTGTCTTCCTTCTTCGTCTCCCTGCTTGCGTTGGGAAGGTTTTGATTTGTTTTCTCCATTAGTTGGAATATTTTCAGCAACTCTTGTACTTCTCTTTTCACCAAATCACTCCCCCACTTTAACCTCACAAGCTCTTTTTATATTTCTTCCAAGTTTTTTAATGTCTGTTGGATTTTGAGTTGGTTCATCAACACCCACTAGTAGAGCTTCCGTAGGTGAAGCCATGGATCCAACAGTGACAGTAGAATTAGTGTTCTGGATACTTGTAGAGCCAATCCCACCAACTCCAGAAACCGTATGGGTTCCTCAATAGAAGTAGGATCCTCCACTCCTTTGGTCTCTATCATTAGTCATTCCTTCCCTGTCTTTCTCTTGGTCTTTCTCCCTCGTCTCCTGGATTGCGTGGAGAATGTTTTGATATGTTTTCTTCATTCGTTGGACTGTATTTAGAACCTCTTGTATATCTCTTTGGCTTTCCACCAAATTACTCCCCTGACGCTGCCGCTTTAACCTCACAAGCTCTTTTTCTCTTTCTTCCAAGCTTTTTAATGTCTGTTTGATTTTGAGTTGCTTCATCAACACACAATGTGGGAGTTTCCGTAGTTGAAGCCATGGATCCTTAGAACATGAAGTCATTTGTTGGAAATTTTGATTACGTTATTAATATTAATCTAGAAATATTTTAATAAATAAATTCGAGAACTTGAATATTTGAAAGAAATTTTGAATTTAGACTAAGCTTACAAAAATGATACAAAGTGGCATTCCATGTGTTTTCGACAAGCAACTTTTTAAATAATAATTTGAATACAGTGCTCTCTTGATTGACACATTTCTGGGACAAGCTCCTCATGTTTGACTCTGCTCCTCCCTCTCGATGCCTAGACTCAGGAACTTGTAATCACTTCCAAAAATATAACAAACTAGTACTTCCAAATATTTGTACAATTTGCCTTTCTCAGTAAATCTCACCTAAATTTCAATCACTGGTTATCGTTACTTGTTATTAATAATTGATGATTTTAGTTGTTATAGGTAGATGTATTTTCTTCAAACAAAAGATCATGTTGTTGATCCCTCCTATTCCAAGGTGAGTTAGTGACTGAAAAATTTTGGCAGAGTTTCCCTTGTTTCTTTACTCCCCCAAAAGCTAATCCCTGCACTCAAAATCCCAAACAGTTCTAGTATCATCTCTTTTATCATATCTATCAGTCTATTCTATCCAAAGAAAGCTACAATCACTTACATCAATTACAATAATTCCAAATAATGTACAAATGACAAACAATTTCTTGTCCCGCCAACTTAGGCAACCATCTGATATCTTTATCACCTACAACTTTCTTGATCATATTCCTTTCCATCAATCACAAGGCAAAACAATTACCTAACAATCATTTTTAACAATGAGAAAAGCAATTAATACCATACTTACAGTTGATGGAGATTGCCACGTTGAAGTTTGTGCTGGTAGGGAGTTCACAAAATCGGTTTTAAAACCCGGGATGCTCTGATACCAACTGTAACATCCCTCATTTTTAAAATGCGTAAAATTTAAAACTCTCTTTTCGTAAAAACATCAAATCTTTTTCTTCGTAAAATTTGATCGATAAAACCTTTTACTTTTACATTTTTCCCGTTTACTTTCATCTTTCTTAGCTTACTTTCGTCTTTCTCAGTTTACTTTCAAAAGCCATAACATTCTTTATAAGAAATGCAGCGGAATAAAAACAAAACATTAAAAAATAAATTAGAAAACTCTTTTTCAAATACTTTTTCTTTAACACTTTCGCCTAGCTAGCCACAAGATCTACCCGTGCAATCCGCCCATCAATTGTCTTTAACCTGTTCATCTCTTGCTCGTTCATACCTACATCACAAGACCTAAATTAATGAGTCTAATGCTCAGTAAGTGATAAAGTGAAGTGCAAATGATATGCATGATCATACGATGCAATTTAACTCGAGTACATACATGACAAACACCGTGGGGTCATGAGGAAGATATGGCCAAATAATTATACATATACATATCATGGTCTTCCTCACGCCGTATGTACTTTTTGTTCCGAGAACGTTGGGGATTTCATAACGGGAGACAATGAACACTCGACCTCATGTCTTTAATCTATTCTCTATCTCATCGTTTCATTTATATGTTCATTTCCATTTTATTGTAACTCATGGGGTGTCATTGTCATCCTGAACCCCCACACGCCATTTACATAGATTATTATGTCATACAATATGCACGTGGATTCATACAATCCTATATGCAATAAATGCCTAAGAAACACATCATTAAAAGAACTTAAATCTAATAAACACACAACACACAATCCTAATTCTTGCGATGTAGGGTCCGAAGACCAAGGCACAGTAAGTATCACTTACCTGGCGTCCATAACGTGTATCTCTTTCTTTTCTTCTCTTTGTACCTAAAACCATACCAATTATTCATTATTAACAATCCCCTAACCCTTAACATGTAATAAGTCTCATTACCAATTCCGAGATCTTAACATATATAACGGAATAGTTAGAACCCTACAATGTTGCTCATTCCATCAATGTGTCATGATAATTAACTTTACAAAACCGACGAAGAATCATTTAATTCCATAACGTACAATGCATTTAACATCCAAGCGATGAAAACTCATTCTTAAACTACATGCCATATTCTTTTATCTTTATCAAAACAGAACACATTAGTGCAACATTTCACTGCTTATCATTCTCATTTTCGCATCAAACAATGACTTAACTACAGTTTCTAATAGCCACAACTTGAGTAACAACCATTCAACATGACAATTAAAGACATTCAACCAAGGCCAATCCATATCCGACAGAGGCATAATTCCAATATATATCAACATCCAATAACTCTTTCCAAATATTCAAGTTACAGCTTCAATAAAAACCCATCACAGAAAACATATCCACCACAACTATAAGACATAACAGAAGAGAGCAAGATACCTGCAGACCATAGGCACTCGAGAACACCTTCTCATGGACTCTGCCTCCCATATTCACGCCTCTGCCATTTTCTGTCCGTTCATCACTGGACTTAAAGACAGAAGCTTTCTCCTCATGATTTCTCACTCGACTCATAGCTCTAGAATCATCACTCTCACAATATTCTCCTCTGTTCTTCCTTGAAGACAAAGAAGAACTCTCTGCCGAGTCCAAAAAGGCAAAGAACAGAGCCTTCCCTCCATTACCAACTGGTACAGAACACATCCCTGCTTGCTGCCATTTCTATATAGCCGAGGAGGAGAAGATGTACACTGCTGGACACACACGAATTACGCAGAGGAGTCACCACGTGGAAGACTCATATCATGCCAGCTAAAATACTGGACACCCAGTTCCAGCTCATCAATGGACCGACACAACCTGTCCCGAACCAACACCCAGCAACCCGAGTCTTGCCTCCTTCGCCGGCCACTGCCATCTCCGGCCAAATAAATCCACAACAATTTCAAAGGGTCGAAACATCCAATTCAGAATGCAAATGACTTACTTGAAGCCCACATCTCGCGGAAGTTTTTCGTCCCCGCAACACGGCGAACCTCCGAGCCCTATCTCGCCATTCATTGCTCGTCGTGCACGTCGCCGTCCGATGCACCTCCGTTCGCCGGCGAATCTTCGAGCCCGAGCCTCTGTCATCGTCGGCTCGTCACCTCCCCTCTCGCGTCGCCTTCGCCCTCTCTCTCCCCGATCCCTCTCTCATTCTCGCTCTCTGTCTCTCTCTTTCTCTATTTCTATTTCAAATGGCCGAAGGCCATTTTAGTAATTTGACTTATCTCCATTTAACTTAACTCATTTAACTTAAATTATTTTAATCCCACTTGTTACTATTATTTCCCCATCACTTTAATCAATTTAACATATTGATTACGTCATTAGAAATATCCCGATAACTTATTCGATTAATTCGAATATCTCCAACTATTTCTCAATTTATAACGTTTAAATTTCAATATAAAAATTCGAGATATTACAGTTTGCGTAATATAAATTCAATAAGTAAACAAATTATAAAAGATCCATTACAGAAACTGTTTTTCATCATTGATCATTCTCTTCTTCATCGTCCATTTGCTCTTGTATTTCTCTTTCACCGGGGATCCAAGGTTGCAACTATACCCACCTACAAAAACATCAAGTTTGTTGGTGGATTTGTCTGATGTTTTAGGCTCATTTTTTTTAAACAACCAAACTCATCAGGTATGTTCGGGAGAGATTATTAAGAGAATAACTCATAAATTTATCCATTTGTCTTCTTCTTTAGGTAATAATAGTGATTCTTCATCATCTGTAATATTCTTTCTCTCTCTCCAAACCTCTTATAAGTTGTGTCTCTTCAAATTTAGACAGAAAATGTGACAAAAGGTTTGAATGATTAATTTTTTATAATTTGAGGTTTTAATTGTCAAAAAAAATTCCTAAAGATTTCAAGTGTTTCTTAACTTGTTAATATTCCTATTTTTTAATAAAGAGAGAAATTAAAAAATTACTATGTGTCAAAATAACACTTTAATAATTGATTTGAATGAAAATAATTATTTTATTTTTTGTGCTATTATGTAAACTTTTGATTCACGAATAAAGTGACTATTAATTTCAAAATTAATAAATCTCTTACTGTAAATACTCATTTTTTTTTTAACATAGAGAGAAATTAAAAAATAAAAAACACAAATTAAAACCCCAATTAATGTTGTCATGGTGCAGAGACTTCAAAGTAGTCGAGCCGAGCGCGCGGACCCACTTGTGGACTTTTGCGTCCGTCACCATTTTTAATTTCATAGTCCCAACTAGGGGTGTGCAGAACCGGCCCGGTACCGGAGAACCGGACCGCAACCAGCCTTTCGGTACCAGGACCGGTCCATATATATGGAGCACCGGACCGGATCCGGTCCGGTGCTATTGGGACCGGTCCTACCCGGTACCAGTCCACGGTCCACGGTACCACAGAACCGGGATTTCAAATTTAAATCTGAAATCCAGAATTCCAGAGTCCCCACTCCCACTCGGCAACTCCCCAGCTCCCCTGCCCTAATCTAATCCTAATTCCTAAACTGAATTTAATCCCGTCGCTCCAGCCTCAACTCGGCACTCTCCAGTCCAGCTCCAGCCCTCGTCGTCACTCGTCAGCCAGCCTCTGCCAGCGACCGCCGACCAGCGAGCTCCGAGCTCCGCAATACCACATTGGAAATGGGAAGGATTTGGGACTAGTGTATAAGTGGGTACCCATCCTTGCCTGTTGGACGCGTTTTGGCTTAGGGTTATGGGGCCCTGGGCTGAGAACAAACCCGTGCGGGTCGTATGGGAGGCCCAAAGCGGACAATACCCAGCGACGAGGTAGTGCCCACTTGTAACAGTGGTATCAGAGCCAGCCCATTTCCAATTGTGGAATACCGACGCCGGTACCGGTCTTCCAAAAAGGAGCACCGGTACCGCCGATCCGGTGCCGGACCCCTGTAAAACCGGACCGGACCGGACCGGTACCGTGCACACCCCTAGTCCCAACAAAATAAGTTTACACATTAAAATTAAATATAAAATTATTAAATTTACTTGAATGAGTTGTTAGAGTGTTTTTTTAAAGAAAATTAATAAAACAACCACTATATTATTGAATCACAGACAAGTCAACCATTGAATAAATTTATTTAACAACTTAAATACTGAACTATGAAAAGTAAATTGAGTAAATATCGTGATTACTTTTTCAATTAAAAATTGTTATTATTTCACTGCAGAACGTTGTCTTTCAACGACAAAACTTTGTATTTCCACTAAATAAATTTAAAAAATTAATTTTCACACGCAAAATGATTACTTATTGTTGCAAAAAGATAATGTTCCACCTGCAAAAAGATGACTTTCCTCTACAAAAAAATGAGACATTAGGAATGAGCACTAGACGACGAAGATAGACCAGAAAGATAGAGTAGAAAATGGTGATGAATTTGTATTGGAATTGCAAAAAATATGTTTATGTATCGTATTTGTAGTAATGTTTCTTTCAATAGCTAACAGTGATGTTTGCGTCATCTATTTCTCATAGTTTATTTTTTAAATTGTTAGCAAAAATTATTCAGTGGATGACTTATCATTTATCCTATAATATAATGGTTTGTTTGTTAATTTCCATTTTTTAAACCAAAACCTAGTAACTTTGATCCTTGATTACTAAAGCAAATTGGAAGCAGAGATAATTGTAATTCAAGTATAATTTTTAAAAGGGAAATTAAGAAATCAACCACTATACTTTGTGGTCAATTACAAATCAACCATTAACATATTTTTGCTAACAACTTAATCACTAAACTATGAACAATAGATGTTGCAAACATTGTTGTAATGTTTGCCGTTAAACAATTAAATTTTGTTTCGTGGTGAAACTCTATACATTTCCCTATAGAACATCAGTGTTAATATATGAAAGTGCTTGTTTGTTGTTCCTCTATAAAAAGTTGACATTTTGCAGCGGAATGTCATACTTTCTGCGCAGGAATGTCATTACAAATAAACATTTTTCTTTGTCTGCCGTTCCCCCTCATGGAACATCATACTTTCTACCATGAAAAGTTGTCACTCTGCGGTGGAACATCATACTTTTTGGGCGAAGTGTCATACACATTTTGCCTTATATAAATTCACACTACACTCAAAGTGATATCCTTAGTGATTATTGAACCCTAGAGCTTTTGAGAGCTGAAGTGTACTGCATCTAGACGAAGTTGAAGTGTTAGCAATTATTGCTCACCAATGGCATCTTGGAGTGATAAGGAATCTGTTAACTGCATATTGGAAGTGGAGATCATTTCCATAATCTTGACATATGATGTATGTGCATTTGGAGACGAAACTGCTATAATGGTGTATTCCATTTCATCAACTTTAGACGAGGAGGAGCTTCATTCATTATGCAAATCTAGTGATAAAGACATTGGCAATAGTAGACCTTAATGATGTCCCCCAAGGGCCGATCACTCGCTCACGAGCCAAGAGGCTCGTTGCTTTTCTAACACATTCTTATTTTGCAGGAAACAATAATGCATTAGAGTTTATGGAGAAGCCAACTCATGAAGATCAAGAAGTTTCCCGCCATGTTCTCACGTGGAGCCATGCAAACCTTAATCGACTAGATCCATTTTGTTCCGGCTTGGAGGAGCTTGAAGGGATCGAGGCTCACAAGATTATTTGAGAGCATTTTATTATTGTTCCATGTTAAATTTATCATTTTTGGATCTTTTGTTGCTGGACACTTGGTTGGGAACTATTTTGTGAGTTTTTAGTTCAATTCATGCTTTTAGGTTTGGAGGTGCTCGGTTTGCATGTAAACTAAGCCCTAATGCCCAAATTTTGAGTTTTCAAGGGCAATTAGGTAGTTTCATTTTGATGTATCATTAGAGAGTATTTAATCCTCTCTAATGAAAGTTTGTAGACACTTTTGAAAACCCTAATTGTGATTTTGAACTCTTGTTCTTGTGTTCTCTCTCGCGGTGGTGGATAACTCTCGGTTATCCTCCCCTTTCTCAAGCCTTCTTCTTGTTCTTGTGTGGTCTTAAGAAGAAGGATTATTGCTATCTCTTCTAGCAGCGTCCTAGTGAAGTTTTGTTCGTGGTGTGGAGATGTCAGTAAACCCCAGTTTGGAGTGTTGCTTCATTGAAGTGGCCAAACCAGTCGCCCCCTCGGCCATTGGAGGGTGTAATGACCCAGATTCCTTAATCCTTTTAAAAGCTCATCAACCATGATAATATCACAACTAAAAATTGTTTTTCTAAAAAGTTATCAAAGTTTATCAAATCCAAATCGTTAATAAAATCACTATTTCATTTTTTTTATTAAGGAAATTATTCATAAAAGTTGCGGAAGTATAGCTAAACAAGAAATCTACTTTTATCGACTAGCAAATTTATATCAGAAAACGGCATTTAAAACATAGTTGAAATTCAAGGTTTTTAGATTCAAATAAAAGTTACATAATATTTTAAATAAAAGAAATATAAGGAAAACATAACGTTCGTGAAAGTTAACCATACAACATTTGCTTTTACTTAATTGCCCTTTTCGTTCAGTCCTCGGTGTCGTACTATGCCATACTACTACTGTTATATCTGTGACTCAATTATTAGAATATTTTTACTGAGTCAGTTACAGTTATTGACCGTTGCTAAAGTGAAGAGATAAAAGTTGATTTTTGGTGCTAGTCGAGGATGATCTTTCGTCTAGTACATTTGCTCTGTTATCGGAGAGTTAGAAAGAGGCAAACAAAAGAGACGAAGTGCGAAGATTGCTACTGGAGGAGTTTGAAATTTTGTCTGGTTGTGCTTCCTTAGGTTTTGTAGTGATTTCTCAACGTAGTTGTACGTGTATATTTCTTTCCTACACTCTCTGTAATATTGATTGAATCATGAATGAATTCAGATGCCCTCACCCGTGGACGTAGGATGATTTTGATGAAGAAGCCATGAAGTCACTGCAAGAACTAGACAAACTAAAAGCGGAAGACATTGAGGCAAAAGCCCACAGTGCTATACTTCTAAGTCTAGGTGATGAAGTCCTGTGAGAAGTCACCGAAAGAGAAAAATGCACATTCTGTCTGGATAAAACTTGAAGCCCTCTATATGAAAAGGTGGCTTGCAAATTGCCTCTACCTCAAGAAGAAACTATATACATTGACAATGGATGACTCTAAAGAAATGCGACAACATGTGGATGATTTTAACAAAATCATTCTTGACCTTAACAGCATCGGAGTCAAGGTTGAGGAGGAAGATCAGGCCATAATTTTGCTAAGTTCTCTGCCTAAAGTGTATGAACACTTTGTCGACACAATGCTGTATGGCAAGCAGACTCTCACAATGTCGGAAATCAAGGCACCACTGAACTCAAAAGAGTTACAAAAGAGATCTGACATTAGAGAAAATACAAAAGGTGAAGGGCTTACTGTGAGGGGCAGATCACAAACAAGACAGGAGGGAAAATCTTTGAAGGGCAGGTCTCGATCTACATCAAAGGGAAGCAAGAAGTGCTTCTTTTGCAATAAATAAGGACACTTGAAACGAAACTGCTACGAATGGAAGCGAAAGAAACAGGAAAAGAAGACTGAGAAAGGAGAAGTCTCAATTGCATCTGATGGCTATGAGTCATAAGATGTTCTAGTGGTTTCGACAACAGACTCCAGAGAAGCTTGGATCCTAGACTCAGGTTGCTCCATCCATATGACTCCACGAAAGGAGTGGTTGCAAAATTTCTGCACAAAATCTGGTGGCAAGGTATTACTGGGCAACAACCAGGCTTGCCAAATTGAAGGGGAAGGCTCTGTACAGATGCTGATGCACGATGGATGTGTGAGAACCATTCATAATGTCAGGTACATCCCTCAATTGAAAAGAAATTTACTGTCACTTGGAATGTTAGACAAGATAGGATGCACTGTGAAAATAGAAAAAGAAACCATGAAGATTCAGAAAGGAATCCTCACGGTAATGCGAGGAGAACTGCAAAATGGTCTTTATGTATTGCATTTAAAAATCTTGAATTTTACAATTTTGATCTTCTTAATAAATTTGTTTATCTGTCAGTGGTTTTTTTTTTTTAAATAATTTTTCTACATAAATCCAGTATCTCACATCCTTTTTTCTTTTCATAATTCTTGGTCGATCTCTAACAAAAGAAAAAAAGAAAAAGATAAATAGTGAGTTAGCCGACTAGCTTGTGTAAGTGGTCCAACACAATCTAGCCAACAAATAATTGTACTTGACTCATTCTCCTTAACTAAGTGATGTCATCCTAATTCCTATAGCTAGACTTGCAACTCTGTAGTCCATTGGTTTTTATACTTCCACTTGTGATTATCCTTCTATTACACATATAAGCTATGAATAAATGACATTAAATCCTTGAGTTCATAAAAAAGGAAGGTAAAAACAATCTATGCCATACGTGTTTGCTTTTTATTGCAATGTAAATGCTTTTATTCTTTCGTTGCTCTTATGAAGATTGCTCCCACCTAAAAGTAAATACAAATATAATATTATTAATAGAATTTTTAATATTATACTTGATAATATTATTGCACATTACAATGAAATTGAAAGATTTGAAGTTCTTCATATTTTATTCACATTTCATATGATATAGCACGTCACATTTTAAATTTTGTTTTGCAAATTATTTCTCATCATTCAAATAGTTGAAAATAAAATTTCTTATGTTGTTAGGTTTAAAATGCTATATATTAAAATCAAAATTAGGAACTAAGGTAGTTCTATATTTTTATAAAGATATAGACTACACTTTAATTTTAAGTGATAAAATTTTAAAATGAATACACTTTGAGGAAGTAGAATGTTCAATTTAATGTACAAGTATCATTAAAGTTATAGTTAACTTTTTTTTTCTGAATTTTTAGTTTGACAAATACTTTTGAACTTTCTTACCAATTATTTTTTCTTATATGATAGAATCAATCCAAATTTTAAAAATCATTTGGTTTTATGAATTAAAGTTTATGCAATGGAGGAACATATTATATAATGTTTAGAAAGTTTATTATGACAACATCAACTTTTTTTTTCTATGATTGAATCAATCAAAATTTTAACTGCAACTATCTCAATATAATTCATTTCTTGAATAAAACTCTATGTCAAGGTCATGGTGACTATGCACCCTCTTTGAGATGCTTGACAAAAAATAAAATTTTAAATCATTGTTTTACTAAAAAGAGATTAAAAGCCCCTTTTGGAAACAGTTTTGCAAGAAACAAGCGTAAACTTTGCTTATAAAACCTATAAATTAAATCATGAAGTTCAGAATGTGTTCAACTTGAAATTTAAACTTTTTTTAAAATAAAATGAACTTCAAATTTTGAGATCTGTTTAATTTAAATATTGAATATCTTTTTTTAAAAGAAAATGAATATCAAAGTTTGTTGATGTGTCACTGAAACCTGACAACTATGTATGAAGATTTTTTAATTTTAATTCTATTATTCTTTTTGTAGGTGATCAATAGGAGGAGTATGCTCAAATTATCATTTTTGTTCATCCAATATCTATGAGTATCATAGAGTTATTCAAGATTAAACATAAGTAGAAGATCAAGTACAAGTTTTAAAAAAATTTTAAACGTTGCAAAACTGTCTGCAATCTAACCCCAAACAATATTTGAATTATTTGGCTATCTTCAAAGTTTTATATCAAAAAGTCTACTTTGTGAAGATTGTATCTGGCTTTTTGAGCTTTCTAGAATGAGGTCTTTCATCAACATTGGAGTTTATTTACTATGCCAAAAGGTCTGCGAACACAAAGTTTAATTTTTTGTTAAAGAAGCTCAATCATTTACTCAAAATTGAAGCCCAATTCAATTTGAAGACGGGCCTTGAATAATGATCCATCATATCATTGGTGCATGCAAGATTTAAGAACTAATTTATGGTTTATTTTATGTTAAGTTTAATATTCAATTGTTTGTGTCACTCGGTCAGGGCATGTCTAGCCGAGCATATATCTTTGTTAGGGCATTTTTGTAAGTTGTCTTTAAGAAGATTGCCCAAGTTGTCAGGGTATTTAAAACTTCTCTAAGGTCTGCCCTAGCTGACAAATTTTCAGCCAAAGAACAGATTTTGAAGTGTGGAGTTTCTCTCTCCTTTCGTCCATTCTCATTTGGTGTTGTTATCAAATTGAGTTTAGTTTTCAAATTGATTTTGACGGTTTTCTTGTGAGTTTTTGTAACGACCCAGATCCCTTAAACCGTTTTGAAAACTCATTAACCTTAATTAAAATCATTTCTAATAAATAGGGGTTATCAGAGTGCATAAAAATATGAATCGTTAATAAATCATTCTTTCATTTTTTTTCATTCTTTCTTAAGAGAAAATTTTCATAAAAATTTTCGGAAGCATAATTAAACGAGAAAATTAATTTACTGACAGGAAATTATATCAGGAAACGACTTATAAAAACATTGTTCAAATTCAAGGTTCTAAAACTTACATAGTCCAAATATTCATATAAAAATACAAACTGAAATTTAACATTTTTGTTTCCTCATGCCATACCATACCATACTACTACTCCATCTGCGTCTTTGGACCAACCGCAGGCTCCACCGGAACGACCTCTTCTTTAACCTCTTGTATATTTCCATCGTTACCTACACCACAAGTAAGGACGTGAGCTTACGCTCAGTAAGGATATGGGGAAAACAATTATGCATTTCTCTCTTTAGTTCTTGTTGGAATGGGGGCCACCAATCCAACTTCTTTCATTACATTCGTTTTCTTTATTCGTTCTTTAAACTCGTACATCGAGCCTGGAGATTGAGGGTTTTCCTTTGAGATGACATAGCTGTACGGAATCTAACTTCCTATGTGCATACTAGTCTCTTTCCCGACTTGGTGAGGGTGTATCCTAATAGCTAGACTAGATCCTGACTACCCATCTCCCTCAACTTCCTAGTTCCGGCATATACCCGCCTTTAGGGATTGTTCTTTTTTCGGTATATACCCGCCTTTAGGGTTCTTTCTATCCCGGCATATACCCGTCTTTAGGGTTCTTTCTTTTCCCGGCATATACCCGCCTTTAGGGTTCTTTCTTTTCCTCACTCATGCATGTGAGTACCATCCTGTAGGTTACACTCCTACTTGGTTTCTATTAATCATGGATTCAACCTCTTTCTTCCTAAGCAAACAACACTTATAGGAGAAACAAATAACAACATGGGGAAATTCAGAGTAAGCTATACATAAAAAAAAAAACACAAGGACATGCTTCTCATTCAAAAAGGAATGATGGGTTCATCTAATCATAACACTTATTCCAGCAAAACAGAGCATGCTTCCATGTATATTATGAATTTAAAAGCATACGTACATATTCAACATTCCTCACTTTCAACAAAAAAACTAACAACTAAACATGCTTTTTTCCTTCCAACAAAAGAAATAACAACTAAACATGCTTTTTCCTTACTTCCAACACAACAACCAAGCAATCAATTACGGAAAGTGCTTTATATTCGGCTAGCACATGATAGAAGTTTTACTTACGAATACACAGCAGGGAATTAACAATTTATCATACGTTGATCAATTATGTGATGATTACTAATAGTAGGAAACAAACATACTTTTAATTCGGCCAAACCTATTTCTAAACGAATCTATCATCATGCTTTTAACTTGCTTCACAACTGAATCATAAATCCAACAACAAGACATGCTAAACAATAGAAGGGCAGAATAATATAAATGACCATAACATAGAGATTCAAGCTAGCTAATAGGTAACAATACAGAGATTCAACTAGATAACAGGTAACAATGCTTAACTAGTCCATTCTATCATTATATCTTACAACGATTAGTCATTCATCACTTCTTTTCTCTAAGCATTTCATTTCAGCATTCATCACTTCTTTCCTCTAGCATTCATCAATTTCAATAACGTAATTTGCAGGAAAGTAACAAAACAGAAAAATAACAACCAAAGAATCATTTGCAGAAAACAACTAACAGTAAGGAAAACTCTACAACTCATCACTTGTGGGTAGGGCTTAGACAACCAAGACACACCAACTCCTTACCTTTGAAAGTCGAGTGTCCTCACAGCAGCAGCTCCTCACGTACAACTCAATAGCTCCCTCAACACTCAGCAGAAAACAAAGGGAAGAAGTGAGTTTCCTATCATTAAGTAGAAGAAGAGCTCACCTAGATGACAAGGAGGCAAAACGTGCAAGTAGGGTGGGCTACAAAGCAGCTGCCATGACTTTCTCACCGAAAGTGTGAGGAGTAACTCGCAAAACGTCCAATTTTCGTCCATTTTTGCTGACTTTTATTCCTGATTTTTCGCAGATCTACTGTCTTTTGGACGCTTACGGACGCCGTACTGTCGTCCGCAAGACCAAAAAGTACACAGAAAACAGCGTCCCAAACATGCATCCTTACCGTCCGAATTCTGGTTGCGGATGCCATTTCGTCGTTCACATCGTCCGCAAGGTGTCGTCCGTGTGACTCAAAATTGGACAGATTCAAATCGGACGATAAGTTTTGGCGTCCGCCGGTGTCCGCATCGTCTGTAAAACACCAGTTTTATGACAGATTCATATCGGACGCTAGTTTTTGCCTCCGCATCATCTGCACATCCCCAGCCAACGTCCGCAACATCACAGAACAGTTAGTTTAGGGCGTTATTTGGCGTCCTGGGTCGTCCCCAACTACTGGGAGACTCACAAAACGTGTTGTGGACGACACGTAGCGTCCGCACCACCGTCCGCAGGCGTCCTCAAGGCTATAAATCCATCATTTTTCATATTCTCTTCTAAATCTTGTCCACATTAAACGCCTATGAGGTTATACGTCGCAACATAACGTCCATAGAACGATATATTAACCCATTTTATTCTTAACAAAACAATTACATCGTTTTAACCGAAAAATTAGGATCGGGTTGTTACAGTTTTAGGTGATTCCTCTTAATATTATTCTTTTCTCCACCTTTTTCTAAAGATAGACATCCCAAGCAAAGAAGTAGAAAGTCATTGAAGTTAATAAGCACAGTTTAGGTGCCTATTAGGACCAACTTACACCTCATCATCCATATATTCCTCTCCCAAAAATTTCTTCCTCTGATTTTTGGAGGGATTCTTTTCAACATTCAGAGTGAGTTGTGGTCCAAATTTCACGCCATTTAAACGCATATTGAACGAGTTACGTTTTCTGCCATTTTGGTCATATTCTTTCCTTGTTAGGCAATCGGATCAATTTGTACCTCTTCATCCCTAACTTCCTCTCCCTCATGCATTCAGTACAATATTTGGAGAGCTTCATTTTCATTCACATAGCAATGTGTGATCCAAGTTTCACATCATTTGGACACATATTGGCCGAGTTAAGCTAGTTGTCATTTTGGTTCCGATTCTGCCTTAATAACCGCTTGAATCAAAGGGTTTTCATATTCCCTCTATCTGTGGAGCATCATTTGTACTTTGAACAAATTAGACAATGTTGTTTAACGGTGAAATCGAACGGTGAAATCGATTCGAGTTAAATTAGATCAACCGAATCCACTAATGATTACATTAGGTTAGGGTTGAACCAAATAAACAAAACCAAACCAAACCATTGATTTAAGTTCGATTGGATTCCGTTTCAATTTTTGAAAAAGCAATTTTGGAATCTAACCAAATAAAAACCAAGGTTTTTGGGTCCTGTTTTTTCATAACCAGAGCAAAACTGAACCAATTTTGTGGTTATATTGTTTTTATATAAATATACAAATATTACAATATTGATTTGGTATATATATATATAAAAGCTGGACTAATTTCTAAAATTTAAGGTTAGGTTGTATTTACACAAATTTTTCTTTATAAAAAAATCAATCAAAATAGAACATTCAATTGACTAAAATGGAATAAATCACTAACATTCAAACAAACAATCAACCATTAACATTATTACAATTTAACACAAATTTCCCACGATCAACAACACACAATACAGAAGTGGGAAACAAAAACACTTACATGGGAGGAAGAGCCTCACTTATTTGTCACAAAAAAAGAAGAACAATTTTAAGACTTTGCTTTTCTGAACTGCCTCATGGCTTTTTCCTTTTATCATCCTTTTTTTCATCATTATTTGGCGTATGAACATTGACACGAGTATTAGTGTTGCGGATATTTGTGGAGCCTATCCCACCAACTCCAAAAACCGAATGGCTTCCTCCATGGAAGTAGGACCCTGGCTCACTTGCTCTTCCACCACTACTTTCGTCTATATCATTCGTCATTGCTTTGCTCTCTTGCTTTTCGTCTCCCTTCTTCGTCTCCCTGCTTGCGTTGGGAAGGTTTTGATTTGTTTTCTCCATTAGTTGGAATATTTTCAGCAACTCTTGTACTTCTCTTTTCACCAAATTACTCCCCCACTTTAACCTCACAAGCTCTTTTTCTATTTCTTCCAAGCTTTTTAATATGTCTGTTGGATTTTGAGTTGGTTCATCAAAACCCACTGGGAGAGCTTCCGTATGTGAAGCCATGGATCCAACTGTGACAGTAGAATTAGTGTTGTGGATACTTGTAGAGCCAATCCCACCAACTCCAGAAACCGTATGGATTCCTCCATAGAAGTAGGATCCTCCACTCCTTTGGTCTCTATCATTAGTCATTCCTTCCCTGTCTTTCTCTTGGTCTTTCTCCCTCGTCTCCTGGATTGCGTGGAGAAGGTTTTGATATGTTTTCTTCTTCGTTGGACTATTGTCAGAACCTCTTGTATTTCTCTTTCCACCAAATTACTCCTCTGATGCTGATGCTGCCGCTTTAACTTCACAAGCTCTTTTTCTATTTCTTCCAAGCTTTTTAATATATCTGTTGGATTTTGGGTTGGTTCATCAACACACAATGTGAGAGCTTCCGTAGGTGAAGCCATGGATCCTTAGAACATGAAGGCATTTGTTAGAAATTTTGATAATTTGATTAATACTAATCCACAAATATTTTAAGAAATAAATTCTTTGAAAATCAGAGAACTTAAATATTTGAAAGAAAAGATTGGATTTTTAATTTAGACTCAGTTTACAAAATGATACAAAGTGACATTTGTACAGACATAATATAGTATATTATACAAAGTGGGTCACAGTGCAACCGTTTGTTCCATCAAAAACTAGGTCTGCAGAAGGCGATCAATATTCTACTTAAAACAAGAACTTGAAAAAAAAAATGGTTTGAGAGAAATTCTAAACAAACATGGAACAAGACTTAGTTGAAAGAGAGAATCACACCGTCTTTGTAGACTGATTCTTTGAAAATTTAAAACATGATACTCTCAAGATAGTTGTCATGATAGATTTATAGCAAAAACTTTAGAGTTTCAGTCGTTGTAAATGGTGTGGGGTTGGAGGAGAGGCAAATACCCCACACCCTTCACATGGTGTTACCTCTCCTTCGTCCTTTTAAGGACTTTTTATCCTTGCCATTATCATCTGAATAGAGGGTGGAGGGAAGTTTTGGAGAACACAGAGTCCGTTCAAGTAAATATTACTTGAATTATGAATGATTAAAATTACTATGTGTCAAATTAACACTTTAATAATTGATTTGAATGAATTGAATTACTTTATATTATGTGCTATTATGTAAACTTATTTGATTGGATGAATAAAGTGACTATTAATTCTAATGAAATAAAAAAAATAAAGTGAGTATGTATAACATATTGGTAAGAGAGTTTCCCATCCTTAAATCCAAGACGACTTCATCAGAAGACTTGGAGTCCATTGATAGTACAAGTCTTTGAATAGAAATAATTTTGGAAGGCTTCTTTGTTTATTTGGAATCATGAGTTGACTGTAAGTCTTTGAATTGATAGTACAAGTCTGCATACAGCGATGGATGCAGAAAATTTTAAATTGCATTCATTGTATTTTTTCTCTCTCTCTATGACTTCTAAAATTTCTTAAATTACACGCCAAGTCATCTCAACCACCTAAAATGAAAAATCTTAGGATTTTTTTAATTATAATTTGAATACATGGCCAGTTCAAATTTTAAGTTTATTTTTAAAAGGATAATTAACAAAATAATCACTATACTATGGGATCAATAATAAGTCATCAACTAAATAATTTTTACTAATAATTTAACCATTGAACTATGAAAAATGAACGGAACAAATATCGTTATTACGTTTTTTGTTAAAAAATGTTCTCGTTCCACTGCAGAGTGTTATTTTTATACTGTAGAATGTTGTCTTTCTATAGCGTTCCACTGCGAAAAGTGAGTCCTTAAAATAGAACGCAAACGAAAGATGACTTTTCACGAATGATAGATGATTTTTTGCTTCAGAATAAAACTTTCTGAAGAGGAAAGATGACTTTTCTCTATGAGAAGTTGAGTCTTTGAAATATGACTCATAAAATATGTATTTTTTTCTTTATTTTTTAATAAAGAGAGAAATAAAAAAATTACTGTGTCAAATTAATACTTTAATAATTGATTTGAATGAATTGAATTACTTTATATTATGTGTTGTTATGTAAACTTATTTGATTGGATGAATAGAGTGACTATTAATTCTTAAATTAAATAAATGTCTTAAAGGCAAATACTTTTATCTTTTTAATAAGGAGAGAAATTAAAAAATAAAAAATACAAATTAGAGCCCCAACTAATGTTTTCATGGCGTGGAGATGTCAAAGTAGTCGGGCAGGGGGACCCATTTGTGGACTTTTGCGTCCGATGTCATTTGTGGACCCATTTTTGATAAGTAACAATTTTTCTTAACAACTTAAATACTAAATTATGAAAAATGAACTGAATAAATATTGTAGTTATATTTTTTATTAAAAAATATTGTCGTTTCGCTGCGGAACGTTCTTTTTTCGCAACAAAATGTTGTATTTTCACTAAACTAATTAAAAAGATTAATTTTTGCACGCAAAACGATTATTTTCTGTTGCGGAAAGATGTCATTTCGTAGCAGATCGACAAGTTCCATCTGCAAAAAGATGACTTTCCTCTATGAAAAGTGAGACCTAAGGGATAAACTCTAGATGATGACGACGGACCAGAAAGAGAAAATAGAAGATGATGATGAAGTTGAATTAGAATTTCATAAAGTATATTTTTGTATCGTCTTCGTGGTAATGATTCTTTCAACAGGTAACGGTGATGTTTGCATCGTCAATTTCATATAGTTCAGTATTTAATTTGTTAACAAAAAATATTCAGTTGTTGACTTATAATTGATCTCATAGTACAATAGTTGTTTTGTTAACTTCCATTTTTAAAGAAAAGCCACTAAAAAAAATTAGAAATAGAGATAATTATAATTAAAGTATAATTTTTAAAAATAAGAAAATTAATACAAAGTCTCATTAAGAAAACTTTTAATATATGTGAAAACATATTTAGCAATGATTTTAAAATAATTATTTGAGAGTATATTGGGGTAATTTTATGAAAATTGGGAAAAATCAATCAAAATGCAATAACATGAAACTATTTTCATAAATCCATAGATTTTCATAAAGTTTACAATTATTATTTGTTAGTCAAGGTAAGTCCAAACGACAAAAACTATAACATTACCAAATGTTAAGTTGCAATAGTGAGCTTAAAATAATAAGTTAGTTCTTATAAAAACAATAATTAAAATAAAAAATACAGAAGAAATACACCATCCAAATAAAAAAAGGAGATTAAGAGAAAACTTAATGTAGTCAATCTCCATCTCTTTAATCTATCATAAGCTCATTGTAATCTTCATAATTCTTGAAATTATTGAACTTTTCAATCTCTCTCTCTTTCACATAGTAGCAAACACACTTTACTCATAAATATGAATAAAGTCTTGTGTTTTCTATAATTTTATTTTAACTATTTTAACTATTTTTTTTTTACAAATCAAATATGAATTTATCATACATTAGCAATTTGAACCTTATTGTTAATATTTTTCTAAATTTTACATGTATATATCATATTTTTAATTTAATCAATTATTTTAATTTGATTTCTAATCTCTATAGTGATTTCTAACTTTATTTCAAATTTTATTGATTTTTTGACAAACTTTAAAATTATCAGCTTGGTGCTCGATAGAATTTGAAATAGGATTAGAAATTACTGAATAAGTTAAAAATCAAGTTAAAAAAATATGTAAAACATACTATACATGAATTAGATTTAACAAAAAAATTATCGGTAGGTTCCAAATTGCTAATATCTAAGATATTGAAGTTCAATTTTATCAACAAATAATATTTTAAGTCTAATTTATAAATAATTTTAAATATTTCTAAATTACATTTTATCCGTAAAGAAATTACAAAGCTTTATAGAAATCCTTTGAACTTTTATGAACTATACCAAAAGTTGGCACGAGCGCAAACCTAATTAAAGTTCCCTAACAAAGCAACAGGGAAGAAAAACAAAATAACACAAAAATGAAAGTTTCATTTTATGATAGATCAATTCTTCAATTATGTTGCTCACTTACCATTTTCAACTTATTTAGCTAAATGGCAAAATTTCAAATAGGCAAAGCAATCATCAGAGTTTAGCTTAGTGCAAAACACAAACCGTTCAATCCCCTTGGTTTAATCATGTTTTTCCAAAACGTTCAACTGCTAACCGAACAACATATTTTTGCTTTAGGATAGTGACCGACCAAAAAATTCAATTTTGTATGTAGACAACAAAATTGAAGCCGACCAAATGAGTTATTTGATTTGATTCATTAACAACAATGCAAAACAAATTCATAGTTCAACGAATTTTTTAGTTGAGAAAAAAAAGATTGAAGTTACAAAATTCTAAAAGTTATAAAATAATACATTGTGATTTTACGAAGAGTTGGTTAGAAGATGTATAATTTCTTAATTGCCATCATAATCTAATTATTTAGGCGAATCGTGCACCAAAAGATTCAAATCACTCTTCTTCCTCGTCAAAAAAACAAAATTGTGGGAACAGATGATATTGGTTAAGTAGATAGAGTGGAATTCTCTTAAACTTTGGACATGTTGATATTGTCATAACACACTGCAAGACCTTTGTTTTAAGGTAATACTAGATATATTTTTTTAATTCAATACTCTTATCTTATCTACTGACATGTTGTTTATGTATCACTCACTAATTTATGTAATAATTAAGATAAATTATAAATAATTAAAATCAAAACACACTTTTCAGCAAATTAATTAATCTGGAAATCTTTTCAACACCATCAATGTAGATTACAAAATGGTTCAATGATGTCAACTCCTGCATATCCAAACTAGACTAGATCAATGTAGTAAGTTGTACAGGTGATGAGATGGTTTTAATGTAATTATCTGATAAATTAAGAAGTTTCAGCTAAGAAAGAATGTGCGTGACTTTTAAATTGGTTCCTTTGAGGATGTATTCTAACCCTTTACCCATATATAGACATCCTGAAATCTGAAGTCTGATCAGATCACCCTGCCAATGAATACAAAATCATTTTTTGGACCTCTGAAAATGGTCAAGCCTGCTCCTTCAAGTTTATTCAAGATAGTATCTCATTTTTGGTTTATAATTTCCTGCACTTATTTTAGTGAAAAACAATAGCACGAAATGATTTGATAAGATAATATCCAATGATATGAACATGATGGAAAGAAGAGAATGATGAATTAAATGAAAGTGAAGCCCTATTATGGAATTGTTTTCTGGAAAAAGTGAAGTTCTGTTTTGAATGTAAAGTGTTAGTCTAGTTGTTTTCTGGTTTGCTAAATGTTAGCTTTCCTGTTTTTTTTTCCATGATTGAGATGTACAAATATGCATGTTAGTCTTGTTTCCCTACTGTTATGCCATATGAACAAAACAACATGAGTAGTTGTAGGTATAATTCTTATGTTGATATGTCTTCATTTCGGTGTTCAATAACATGAACTGGTATGAAAAGCATGATGATAGATTAGGTTTCATTGCTGGATTCAATAGCCCGTTTTAGTAGCATGATGATAGATTCATAGGTTTGGCGGATTTAGTACACTTTGTTGCTTGTTTTGCTTGTTATTCTGTTCGTTTATTTTCATTTTTCATTATTGAGGATTAGCTAATTAAGCATGCAGAGACTGTTAGATTTAGATAGATTTAGAATAATGATGTAGTAAATTGTATCTGAAGGAATGTTGCATATGGGTTCGTTATGGTTGATATTTTCTGCTGGATGTTAGCATGCTTAGAGGTGTTGATTTACAAGCATGATGGTGCAATTGAAATAAGTATAATTGTGTTGTTTCCTTGATTAAAAACGGATAGAATTCCCCACTATAAATTCGTACGTAAATAAAGTTCTATTAACAGCTAGCTGACTAAAAAGTATGATTCGTTAAACTGATCGTTGTTATTTCCTTACGCCCCATTATATTCGTTAATTGAAAGTGAAGGAATATATATAGAAGCATGAATTGTAGTGTTGTGTTCTTAGTTTTATATATATGCTCATAATTTCGTCAATATATATATGCTCCATGTTTGTTCTTGTGAAATGATAAGTTAGATTGTGTAGTGTGGTTAAGGAAAAGGTTAGATGGAGTCAATGATTAATAGGAACCAAGTAGGGAGTAACCGTTCGAGTGGTACTCACATGCATGAGTGAGGAAAAAGTTTATGAAAAGAAACCCTAAAGGCGGGTATATGCCGGAATAGAAAGAACCCTAAAGGCGGGTATATGCCGGAATAGAAAGAACCTTAAAGGCGGGTATATGCCGGGGTAGAAAGAACAAACCCTAAAGGCGGGTATATGCCAGAACTAGGGAGTTGAGGTAGATGGGTAGTCCGGATCTAGTCTAGCTACTAGGATACACCCCTACCAATACGGGAAAGGGACTAGTAGCCCACAGGTGGTTAGTTTCCGTACAGCTAGGCCATCTCAAAGGAAAACCCTCAATCTCTAGGCTCGATGTACGAGTTTAATGAATTAACAAAGAAAAACGAACATAATGAAAGAGTTGGATGGATGGCCCCTTCCAACGAAAACTAAAGAGAGAAATGCATAATTGTTTTCCCCTCTCCTTACTAAGCGTAAGTTCACGTCCTTACTTGTGGTGTAGGTAACGAGGGAGTTATGCCAGCGATTAAGGAAGAGGACATTCCGGTGGAGCCTGCGGTTGGTCTAACAATGGCGCCGGTGGAGTAGTAGTGTGGTAAAGTATGGTATGACATGATATGAAAATATGAATGAACGAATGCTTAAATTTCGGTTTGTATTTTATTGAATAATGGTACTATGTAAAATCTCGTAACCTTAGATTTGAATTTGAATTATGTTTTGAATACCATGTTTCGAATGTTGTTTTTCAGTAAAAGTAGTTTTCTCGTTAAGTATGCTTCTGCAAATTTTTATGAATAATTTCTTTTAAGAATGAAAAATGAAAGAATGGAAGAATGAATTTATTAACGATTCGGATTTGATGCACTCTGATAAACCCATTTAATCGAAATGATTTTAATTAAGTCGTTAAAATGGTTTAAGAAATTCGGGTCGTTACAGAGCCGCTGAAAAGGAAGCGCCGATGGTCCAAATACCACAAGAGATATCATCCAAACGCCTATCCATGAAGTTTAGCTTAGACATAATCTAAACTAAATACCCTTCTAGGTGTGCAACGTCAGTGGTGGAAGCATATTGCTCATGAGAAGAGGAGGAACTAGCACCAGTAGACGGTAGATACGGCAACGACTCCTCACATGCCTTGGAAGGAGAAATGTAGAAAGAGGTGGAACAGGAGTGAGCACCAACTGGTTTCACAACCCAATCACCATTGACATCCATCATGAAACCCATACGGCCTAGTGTTTGAATTGAATAAATATCCACAGTTCGTATATCTAGTTTTGGCGAGGAGGAGGGGATATGAATGCCCATTTCACGAAAGTGATGTGACAAGAGGATATTGAATAGCAAGGATTGAGTTAGGCTATCTTAGAGGTGGCTAACGAGCCGAGCCGAGTCGGCCGAGCCTGAAAAAGTCTGGCTCGTCGAGCCTGCCGAGCTTAACGAGCCGAGCCTAACGAGCTGCCGAGCCTAACGAGCCGAGCTTAACGAGCTGAGCCTAACGAACATAATATCAAATGAATAAATTATTCATGTTTATTTTAATTAAATATAATTAAAATATTATAAATTTAGTCTTTTAATCATTTTAATATTATATTATTGGTTAAAATAGTTTTTTGTTCCTGCCAAAACTGCTTAGTAGAATTTTTATAGGGACAGAACTATAATTTAGCAGATTTTGAAATTCAATATTTAATAGTGAAATTTATTTTTTTTGTAAGAACTAACATCGACTTTAAATATTGACGCCGACAAATGAGATCGACAGTGAGGAGAAAACTTTTTCAAGTAAGTAAAAATGATAATTTTAGGATGGATATTGACTCATCACTTAAAACGAAATCGTTTCAACTTAAAATGGACGTTGTCTCAACTCAAAACGAACGTCTCTCAATTCAAAACGAAAATTTTATGATAAATTTAGAGTCGTCGACTCTCACAGTGGGAGTCCCAGACTGGGACCGCCAGGGAGCCTGGCGGGCGGGCTCGCCGGGCCAGCCCGCCAGGCTCGCGAGCCAAGATTTTCGGGCTCGGCTCGGCCCTCCTACCGGGCCCGGGCCGAGCCCGCTCGGTTACTGTAGCGCGCCGAGCTTGGCTCGGCCCGCTACAGTAACAGGCTGAGAGGGCGGGCTGACGAGCCAGCCCGCCCGTTAGCCACCTCTAAGCTATCTGCCGCCTCAACCATTTGATATAGGATAAGATAGCCTAAATTAAACAGTGTCTCACTATAAATGCATTGAAGAACATATAAGTCCATATAACTGATGTGGTCTCCATGACCAGCACGGGGAAGCACATTATACGTGAGGGTGTGATGGATGACTCGAGCCTGCACATTGAGATCCTTTGATTTGGGTCTCAATTTGAAATTGTGCACAAGATCCCTAAGAATTTGATTTAGAAATGTGTTTCAAACTTCCGTGTTGTGGAAGTCACGAACAATGTTTCCGTTGAAGTATGGTTCACACCGATCACCAACCTCACAATCTAAGAAGGTGTTTAGGAGATGGGGAGTGAGTTCAATCTCCCTCCCATGGAGAAAAATCTTAAAAGACAACAGATGTGTGGAGTATAGTGCATTTGCATAAAACATCCGAATGGATTTTTCAAAATAGGGACCATCAAGAGAAAACAATTTACGCAAGCCTAGTTTGGTATAAACATCTTCTAAATTGAGGCTATCTAACTAAAATAAACTTATTTGACGAGATAAAATCAATGACCGTTCCTTGAATTCCTCTTCATAACGTTTTCTACAAACATCATTGGTGAAAAGTCTAGACCTACTAACGGAGGGAACAATAGGAAGTTCAGGATTTTAAGTTGAACTTCTCTTTCTACTTGGTCTATTGGCCATGACAAAAATCTACGAAAAACTAATGACAAACCCTAGGGAAACGCTCTAGACAATTGAAGGAAATAGAGATATACCGAAGAAAACAAAGTAGATAGGCTGGAAATGGTAGGGGAAGGTCGAAAATCACAGGGAGACGTCGCAGCTCTCGGGAGAAAATCGGAATGGTTTTTCGGATGAAATGAATTAGGGTTCGGATCGTATCAATTCTGTCTTTAAAATGCGATTCGGACGACTGTGGACGATAGGGCCACTTTCGAATTCTTTTGAAGTCGTCCAAAAATAACTAAAAACACGACAATCAACTTTCAGCTTTTTTGGACGAATGGGGACGACCAGGGCAGCCTGAAAAGTCCAATTCGAGACTATTTTTGAAGATTTGAGTGTCCAACGATTATCTAACCTAAATTGACTCCAAAAATATTTAGAATTAAATTTATCTAAGAGTATTGGTCTAAGAACATTAATCTTAATCGAATTTGAATTCCACAAAAAGGTTTCTCATCCAAAGGTTTTGTGAAAGTATCGGCAAGTTGATTTTCAGTAGAAATGAATTCTAGAGAAATGTCACCCTTAGATGCATGATCATAGATGAAATGATATCGGATTTCTATGTGTTTAGTCCATGAGTGAAGAATATGATTTTTCAAAACGTTTATGCACTTGTGTTGTCACACTTGATTGGAATGTTCTTGAAAAACTGTCCATAATCTTCCAAGGTTTGCTTCATCCAAAGCAATTGAGTGTAACAAGTTTCGGCTGCAATATATTCACTTTCGACAGTAGAAAGTGCAACCGAATTTTGTTTCTTAGAAAACCAAGAAATTAATGATTCTCCAATAAATTGAAAAGTACCACTAGGCTTTTCCTATCGACTAAGCTACCCACATAGTCTGAATTGATGTATCTAATCAAATCAAAATTTGTGCCCTTGGGATACCACAACACAAGACTAATAGTCCCACTTAAATACTTAAGAATCATTTTTACGGCATTTAAGTGTGACTTTTTGGGTGAAGATTGAAACCTAGCACACAAGCACATGCTAAAGAGAATATCAGGTCTACTAGCGGTTAGGTATAGAAGAGATCCAATGTAGCATCCCGACTTTTTATTAGAATTTAACAAATATAATTGGAGTATAATTTGAGGATTTTAGATTAATTAGATAATTATCGAGGTATTACTAAGAACGTGCTCGTAAGATTTTAATTTAAGGAATTTATTAAGAATAAATAGGAAAAATTTATTTTTGGAGTTTTTAGACGAATACGGACTGAAGGAAAATAGGGGATTGAACCGATTTGGTTCGGAACGGTTTGAATTAAATTAAGTGGTTTGGTTCTTAGACTAAAAGAATAAGAGAAAATTGGTTTTATGGAAGATTGATGAGATAAATTGGACTATTTGGAATTTATTACGTAAAAAAAGTTAATGGATTAACTTGCTTGGATTAAATGATGAATTGAGGAGATGAATCGGTTCACTGTTGAACCCATTTGGGCTACTCTATGGATCCAATTTAGAAAAACCAATTTGAGGGAAAGGAGAATTGGCCTTGGCCATTCCCGCGGTGCAGAACAAAAGTGGGAAGGAGTAGGTATTTTTGTGGTCCAAATACTTAAAAAAAAGAAATAAAGAAATAATGCACAAGTGGAGAGAGAATGAATGGATGGAGAGAGAATGTCTTATCTTCTCCATTTACTAGAGGCACATAAGTGGAAAGAGAATAAATGGGTTTGAAGAATGAGTGGAAAGAGAATTAGTGGATTTGAGGGATTTGGCTTACTTGCCTTCTCCTTCTCTCTCTGCGTAAAGAGAGACTAAAAGATAGAAGACAACCATTAAAAAGAGGGGATGGATGGAATAAAAGAAGAGAGGAGAGGCAGCGACGGACTGAACCTGCGAGGCGGAGAGAGAAAGAGCAGCGGGTGAAGCGTGGTGAACGGCAAAGCATGCGACGGAGACTCGGCAACAGCCGACTGGTGACGAGGGACGGCGACGAGCTGTGATCGGCTGAACGCAAGACAACTTGATGCTGCGATTTTTGTCGTCGCGTGCTAGAATCGGCAGTGTCCGAGGAGTGTGCGGTCGATAACTTGTGGAATGGCGACGGTAGAGTGGGAGAACGACGGCCTCCAGCTTCTGTGATCGGTCTGGACAGTTTGAGTCCTCCCTGTTGTCCGTTGGTATGCTGCAGGTAGCGGATCATTTCCCCTCTATCTGTTATCAGTATGATTTTACACTGAGATTGGTGTTCTGGAAGAATTGGGATGTTGAGTAGGTGCAGTTGGTGTTAAAAATGGTTTCCACTTACCTGCTGTGTGATGATTTTAGCTGCCGATGTGTGTATTCTGAATGGGTTAATTTGTTAGGTTTTTGTGTTGATTATGTGAATGAATTTGTCTGTCTACCATTGGATCTGTGAGGATAACATTGTAAGAAATAGATTTAAGTGATTTCTGTCATGTTGGATTTAGCCCCTGTTAATCAAGTGGAGTTTCATGCTTTATTATTTATGACTGGCTGCTAGATATGTTTGGTTCTGCACCTTGAGTTTGTTTGAATATGCTCTATTAGTTGTGGAAAATATAATAAAGTTCTGTTGATGGACAACATTATTGACCATGGACAATTACAAAGTCCAGTGGTTGATTTGTTGATTTTCCTAAAATTTAATAGCAACTTCATATAGGGGTGTGCACAGGTCCGGTCCGGTTCTATAGCTGACCAGGACTGGACCGGGCGGTACCGGTCCCACTTCCATGAGGACCGGTCCCGGTCCCATGGAAGGGTCGGTGCCGGTCAGGTTCTGGACCGGGTTTTCCGGTGCCGGTACCAGTCCGGTACCGGTTCTGGGAGAATAATTTTTCAAATATTAAAAAATAAAATGTAAAATTATAATAATAAAATATGACACCAAACTAACTAACTAAGCAAAAGATGACACCAAACCCACAAACTGACACCATACTGTATAGTGTATATCGCATTATGTCCGTAAAATACTAAAATTAGAGTTAATTCTTTTGACATCAACTATCAGAAAATATGCAGCAGTCAGTGAACTTTGCAGCTTCAGCATCACCTGAAACACAAGCAGCAAAACACTTGTCTTTTCATTTTTTAAGAATTACTGAAAACATTTAGCAGCAATGGCAAAAACAATAAAAATTGAGGTCTCATACTTTCACAAATTTCTTCACCTTTGGGCCCGTTTCATGAAGAATTTATGAAACGGAGTTTCAGGAACAGGTATTAGCTTTCCAAGGACGGCAAGGGGCCAACTGAGAGTCTGAGATTCAGTGCTGAACATTAATTGTAACAGATTCAGTGCTGAACATTAAACACAACAGACTTCATCAACCCTAGTGGCAGTGGTTGTAACAGATTCAGTGCAAAACATTAAACCCAACAAAATTCATCAATTGTACCAATGTGCAAAACATTAAACACAACAGAATTCATCAAAGTAATATGCAAAAGCAAAACACTAAACATAATTACAGAACAGACAACAGAGTAGACTAAATACTAGAGTCAAGAGTGCTAACCAACCAAGTTGGCTGTGGCAGGGGCGAGCGACGAACAGAGATCGGAGCTGGCACCTAGCAAAGGCTAACGACGGAGCTCGCTGGTCGCTGGCAGAGGCTGGAGTCTGGCTGGGATGGCAGTGGCGACGGTCGCCGATCGCTGCACTGGTCGGTGGTCAGGTCACTCGCTGGTCCGAGGCTGGAGAGGAGAGTGGAGAAGGCGACGACGAGGTGAGACACTGAGACTGGCTGGCGAGAGGGAGAGGTGAGATTGAGTCTGAGAGATCAGAGATCGACAGGCCAGGGGTCGGGAGGGGAGGGAGACTCGGGACTCGACTCGGGTGAGGGACGGACGGGTGACTGTGAGTGTTCTTCAAAATAAAAATTTGCCCTAAAATTAACAAGGTACCGGTTCTACACGGTACCGGGTACCGAGGACCAGTACCGTGTAGGTCTGGTCTGGTACTCTATTTTCAAGGACCAAACCCGGGCCAGTTGACCTGGTTCCAGCCCGGTTCTCCGGTACCGGGCCGGTTCTGCACACCCCTAACTTCATATGTGAATTATCTCAAAATAATATCATCCCAGAGTAAAACCATCAAAATCTCGTTCTAAATCAAACAATGTTATATGGGTAGATGGAGTTGAAGATATTATATGATTTATCATTTTCATGGTGAAATCGATGCACATTTAGATGATCGTACTATGGAGGAGAAGAGAGGGCAAAAAATAAACTATCTCAAGACCATTGCGTCCCAACGAGAACAATTTGACTATTTTCAGGTCAAAGGTCTAGGTCAAACCTCGTCCTTCAACTTAATACTGTGGGTTTCAGACTACCTAAAAAGGAAGGAGAAAAGATATGAGGGTGGGTAAGGCTGATGAGCTTGTGTGCTTGGTCCAACACAATCTAGTAAGCCCATTAATTGTGCTTGGCACATTCTCCTAAACTGAGTCATGCTGACCTAATTACTATAGCTTGACTTGCTACACTGCTAGTGTTGGGCTCGGCCCATATTTCGTGGGCTAAGTAAAAAAGGAGGTTTTAATGAAACCCTAGAGTGAGAGAGAACAAAATATAGAGAGGAGAAGAAAGACGAAAAGGGATTTTCGAATTTTCCAGGGTAGTCATACGAGAATCGCGTGTTCTCAAGAATCAACTATTGGATCACCTTGAAATTTGGACAGTAGGTTCGAGACATCAAGCAGTATATTCTGAACCGTGGAGATCGTCGTCTGAGCTCTCCAAGGCGGCAGGCTAGGGTAAAAACGGGACTGCACTTTTGGTAACCCTAGATTTATCATCTCTTGTGGTTTTTGTTATCTTCCAAGATTAGATTGTTCAATCCTGATGATTATTGTATGCCTCTAGTTTGTTAAACTAGAGAGAACTTTGGTGTACCCATTATTATTGTTATAGTGGAAGGTTTGATTAAACGGCCTACGGGTCCCATGGTTTTTACCCAATTTGGGGTTTTCCATACTAAAAATTGATGTTGTTGATCTCGTTAATTTTGTTGGTTTGCTTTACCTATTTGATTGCACAAAGAGAGAAAAAAGTATTTTTATTCCGCTGCGTATTTGGGTTCTTTTTCTCAACAGCTAGTCCATCCGTTTTTAATACTTCTACTTGTAATTACCCTTCTATCACACATATAAGCTAGGGGTAAATGACATTAAATCTTGAGTTTAAAAAAATTGAAGGTCTAAATAATTTGTAATATGTATTTGTTTTTCTATCCTAAGCAAGCATGCATGCAATGTAAATACTTTTACTCTATGCTGGCACATATGAAGATTGCTCTCACCTATTGGCATATACAAATATAATATTGTTAATAGATCTTTTAGTATTGTACTTGATTATGTTATTGCAAATTATAATGAAATTAAAAGATTTAAAGATCTTCGAATTGTATTTCATATGATATAGCATGTCGCATTCCAAATTTTGTTTTTCAAGTTGGCATGAACTTTATTTCTCATCATTCAAATAATTGAAATTGAAATTTCTTTTGGTGTTAGGTTAAAACTGTTATAAATTAAATCAAAATTAGGAACTAAGGTAGTTCTATTTGTTTAAAAAATTTAGACTAGACTTTAATTTGAAGTGATAAAATTTTAAAATAAATGCACTTGGAGGTAGTAAAATATTCAATTTTATGTACAAGTATAGTTAAAGTTATAGTTAACTTTTTTTTTTGTTTAATTTTTAGTGTGCGAATACTTTTAAACTTTTATACCAATTATTTTTTCTTATATGATAGAATTAAACAAAGTTTTAATAATATTTTGGTTTTATGAATTAGAGTCATGCAGAACATGTCAGATAATGTTTAAAATAAAACTCTATGTCATGGTCATGGTGCTTATGCACCCTCTTTAAGATGTTTGACAAAAATAAGGTTTTAATTCTTTTTTTTTTCACAAATATATTAAAAGTACCTTTTGAAAATAGTTTTGCAAGAAACAAGCGTAAACTTTGCTAAATAAACCTATAAATTAAATCATGAAGTTTTGAATGCATTCAACTTAAAATTTAAACTTTTTTTTTTTAAAATAAAATGAACCTTAAATTTTTAGATTCGTTTAACTTAAATCTTGAGTTTCTTTTTAAAATAAATGAACCTCAAAGTTTATACTATGAACAAATTAGACAATGTTGTTAAAGAGTGAAATCGATTCGAGTTAAATTAGATAAACCAAATCGCACTAATGATTTAGATCACGTTCGGGTTGAACCAAATAAACCAAATCAAACCAAACCGAACCATTGATTTGAGTTCGCTTTTATTCTGTTTCAATTTTTGAAAAACCAATTTTGGAATCTACCTGAAAAAAAACCAAAGTTCTATGTTCCTTTTTTTCAAAACCCACACAAAACCGAACCAATTTTGTGGTATATTTCTTTTATATAAATATACAAATATACAAATATTGATTTGATTCAGTTTTAATCTATTTATATATAAGTAAGTTAAAGGCTAAAGTTGAATGAATTCTAAAATTTGAGATTAATTTTGCTTTTTAAAAATAGAACATTCAATGGACCAAAATGGAATAAATCACAAACAATCAACCATTAACATTATTCCCACTATCAACAACACTGGGAAACAAAAACACTTACGGGGGAGGAAGAGCCCCACTTATTTGTCATAAAAAAAGAAGAACAATTTCAAGACTATGCTTTTCTGAACTCCATCATGGCTTTTTTTTTTTATCCTCCCGTCTTTTCATTCTTTTTTCCACCAATCTCTGGCGTATGAACAGTGACAGGAGAATTAGTTCTGTGGATAGTTGTAGAGCCAATCCCACCAACTCCAAGAATCGACTGCCTTCCTCCATAGAAGTAGGACCCTGACTCTCTTGCTCTGCCTCCACTACTTTGGCCTCCATCATTAATCAGTCCTTCCATCTCTTGCTCTTCGTCTTTCTTCTTCGTCTTCTGGATTGCGTGGAGAAGGTTTTGATTTGTTTTCTTCATTCGTTGGACTATTTTAAGCAACTCTTGTATTTCTCTTTCCACCACATTACGCCCCTGATGTTGCCACTTTAACTTCGCGAGCTCTTTTTCTATTTCTTCCAAGCTTTTTGATATGTCTGTTGGATTTGGAGTTGGTTCATCAACACACACTGTGAGAGCTTCCGTAGATGAATCCATGGACCCTTAGAACGTGAAGGCATTTGTTGGAAACTTTAATAACTTGATTAATACTAATCCGGAAATATTTTAAGAAATAAATTTTTCTAAAATGAGACATCTTGAATATTTCAAAGAGATGATCAAGTTAACTTTTTTATTATTATTTAAGGTTTGCATTTCTTGAATTCTTCACACCTTGTGCATGTTATTTTACTGCTAGTTATTTGTATTAGATAAGCTTTTATGTCCTACCAGTGGCAATGAATGATTTTCACTGTGTAATATATATTCTATATAAAGAGATATAGCTTACTCCTAGCTATGAGTTCCAATTAGCCACACAAAATACAGTAATTTCTCTACCTACTTCTTTGGCCAATGTTGAGAGTGAGATAATAAGAGAAGAATTAAGGGTATATTATGAAATTAAAAGGGTGATGTGGCATAGTTAGTTATTGTATAGGGAAGTTACTTGATTATATATTAGAAATGTGGGAAGATATTAAGGGTATTGAAGATTGTTGCTTAATGTTCTTGAAGGATATTAGATTTAGGTTTCCGAATTTGTGGTTTTCCAGATTCGTGGTTAGAGTTATGGTTAATTTCCAAATCTTAGCATTGTTGCTAGATTTGTGGCTTGTTCTTTAATATTATTCGGGTTCACTGCACAACAGCCAACACTTCTCTTCACCTGGTCGTCCTCAACGGTCAGATTCCTCAGTATTTCTTGTCTCAGGGAGTGCTGGGTAGGCCTACTAGCACTCCAAACCAATTGGCGCTCTTTCTGCTCCAACTCATATAGGCCAAATGCCATATCTGTCACAAAGTGGGTCACAGTGTATACTATGCTTCCATCGATCCAATATGTCTTTCAAGCCTGCTCCACGATCCATGAACAGAGTGCTCTCCTCTACTGACACACCTCCACTACAAGCTGCTCTCTCATTTGAATCTGTTCCTTCCTCTCGGTGCCTAGACATAGGAACTTCTAATCACTTCACTCCAGATTCTACTCTCCTGCATCAAGTTGCTCCCTATGTTGGCTCAGAACAGATCATAGTTACAAATGGTATGAATATTCTGATTTCTAATGTTGGTCATTCTTCAATTTTAACTCCATCTGGTCGTGCCCTAGTCACTCACCATTCTCTTCATTCTCCCTCTCTTTCCCAAAATCTTTTAAATGTTCATTGTTTATGTCTAGATAATGATGTTTGTGTTTCATTATTTCCTTTTTCACTTTGATTTTAAGGATCTGAAGTCTCATGCGTTGAAGAATGGGTACGGGTCATTTCCGTGATGGTCTAGATCACCTTCCATCTATTTCTTCTTCAGTCGCCTCTCCTTTCAAAGCTTTGGCTTCATCTTCAATGCATGATTTCTCTCTTTAGCACCGGCGTTTGGGACATCCAGCTCATTCAACTTTGAATTCTGTTTTTTTTCATTTGTAATCTTCCTTTTCCAAATACTAAATGTACAATCTACCCTCTCAGTAAATCTCACCGTCTACCCTTCTCCACTTCTCTGTCTCACTCTCCTTAGCTTTTTGGTTTGGTTCACACGGATTTATGGGATCTTCCTCTAAATTCCAAGGTTTTAATGCTTTATGACCAAAGTTTTTATTTTCCAAATGTTCTCAAAGAGAAGCTCTCTGATGATTTGGTAGAGAAAACCAAGAAAAGATCAAAGAGACCATTTTTATTGTCAGGAGCAACCTTAATGCTTCTACTTCAACCACAGAAACTAGTCTGTTAAGGGTTTCAGAATTTGCGAAAGCCAAGTCTGCGGAATGCTTTGAATATTCTACTCCAAACAATCACTTAAAAAGAATGGTTTGAGAGAAATTCTAAACGAACATAAAAAAAAAAAAAAAAAAAGACTGAGATGAAAAGAGAATCATACCTTTGTCGCAGACTGATTCTTTGGAAATTCAAAACAGGATGCTCTCAAATACTTCTCATGACAGAGAAGAGGAAAAACAACTGCAGAAAAATTTGGAGGTTTTGGACGGCCCAGAGAAGAGGAAAAACAGCTGCAGAAAAATTTGGAGGTTTTGGATGGCCCCAAACACACCAATTATTGTCCTTGTTGCGTGGTGAGGAAAGTGCAGAGAAGAGGAAAAACAGCTGCAAAAAAATTAGAGGTTTTGGACGGCAAAGAGGAGACGGTTAACGGGAGTTGGTTCGAGTTACGGCTGGAATTTTTGAACTTAATGCTTCTACAATTCTACTTCAACTGCAGAAACTACTCTGTTAAGGGTTTCAGATTTTGCGAAAGTCAAGCCTGCTGAAGGGATGAATATTGCACTCCAAACAATAACTTAAAATATAAAAAAAAAAAAAAAAAAAAGAATGGTTTGAGAGAAATTCTAAACGAACATGAAAGAGAAGAATTATAACTTCGTCGTAGTTCTTTGGAAATTCAAAACAGGATACTTTCAGAATAATTCTCACAACGGAATTTATTGTAAAAGCTGAGTTTCACAATATTATTTTTATCAATTTGAGTTTGCTAAGTCATTATTAATTAATTCAAATTTTCGTTGTTAACTTATTTTACTTTCAATTTGTTTTATTTACTGTCGTGGTTAGAGTCTTTAATGTAGGAATTAATAGACACTTTCTTTATCCAATCAAATAAATTTAACTATTAGCATAAAACATAAAATTATTAAATTCATTCAAATAATTATTAAAGTGTTTATTTTAAAAATAGTAATTTTAATTATTCATAATAGAGACAAATATTAGAAAATATTAGACTTATATTAAATTAAAATAAGGTCATTAAAAATTTCATAATATAAAATCTATTCAAGTCATTAATAACTTAATTTTTCTCAATCAACTTATTTTATTTCTAATTTATTTTATTTATTATCGTGACACCTTAACCATATTAATACCAACTACACCTAACACATATAATTAAGATATTTATTTAATTTAACTACTAATAGTATATTTTTACCTCCCTTACACAAGTTTACACATTAAGATTAAATATAAAATCATTAAATTCACTTGAATGAGTTATAAGAGTGTTTTTTTAATTAAAAACCTGATAACTTAGATAGTTGATTACTTGAGCAAATTGGAAATAAAGATTATTGACAGAGAAACTCTAACATGATTTTTTCGTTGTCGAAAATAATTCTCACATTTTTAGTTTTTTGAATATCTTCTAGTGGCTCACCCCTCATCTCGATTTCACTCTTTTAGTTTTCATTATCATCTTCTCTTTCTCTTCTTGGTCTATTGTCTTCGTCTTGTGCTCATCACCAATGTCTCACTTTCACAAAAAAAATTAATCTTTCCGATGCAAAAAGTAATCTTTTCGTTGGCAGAACATCGTTTTTCCGCAACAGAAAGTTATCTTTCCATAACATAAAGTAATCTTTTAAATCTGTTTAGTGGAAAGACAATATTTCGCCAAGGAAATGCAACGTTCTGCAGAACAACGACAATTTTTTTTAACAGAAAATATAACCATAATATTTGCTCCGTCCATATTCCTTAGTTCAATGTTTAAGTTATTAATGAAAATTGCTCAGTTGTTGATTTGTTAATGACTTTATAGTACAATGGTTGTTTTGTCAATTTTCCTTTTATTTATTATATTCATGCATTTCAAAACCTTATTAGATATATCTCAGACACTAACAAATCCTATCATACAAAATGTCAAGCTTTATTATATATGGAAATTTTTCTTACTTGTTTACTTTTATGCATATATTTTTTATTGTTGTATTTATTGATCACATGTACCAGTTTTGCAAGATTCAAGCTTTATTATATATGGAAATTTTTCTTACTTGTTTACTTTTATGCATATATTTTTTATTGTTGTATTTATTGATCACATGTACCAGTTTTGCAAGATTCAAGAGAGGGTTGTTATTTGTTGTGCATTGATAACTCTATGGAAATTAGAGTTATTCTCAAGTTTTTGGTAATTTTAACTTACTTTGAGTTATGGTGTAGATAAAGAATTAAATAAGTGAAATAAAAATGGAAAATAACATATTTTGGAAGTTTAAGCCGTGAAATAAAAGGAAGAAAATTGGTGTCTGTAACGACCTGGATTTTCGTATACTGTTAAAATGCGTGAAAATTTGAAAATTTTCTTTTGAACCAAATCAGAGTGCATGAATTCGAATCGCTACCAACTCTTTCTTAAAACTCATCGTGAAAACCAACTTATTAAATATGTACGGAAGTGTAAATACTATAAGGAAAATCATCTGTTTAAAGAAAGTCTTGCGGAAGCGTTATAAAATAACCCTTTGTAAATCCTGGCGGAAGCGTAAGAAATCTTTCAAAAGAAATACACTACGTCTATCAAATAGAACTTGACAATTAACTTCGTTGATTCATAACCGTTTACTTGCCTTTGTCTTTGCCTTACCAGCCTGAATCCTGTGCATTCGAAATCATCCATCTCTGCCTCGTTATGCGTTTCTCATCTACTTCTTATCTGTTTACTAACTATTCGTCGTTGTACCTACACCACAAGTAAGGACGTGAGCTTACGCCCAGTAAGGAGATGGGGGAAAAACAATTTATGCATTTCTCTCTTTAGTTCTTCTTGGAATGGGGCCACCCAAACCAACTCTTTCATTACGTTCGTTTTCTTTGTTCGTTCTTTAACTCGTACATCGAGCTGGAGATTGGGGGTGGTCCTTTGAGATGGCCTAACTGTACGGCTCTAACCTCCTGTGCGCATGCTAGTCCCTTTATCGACTAGGTGAGAGTGTATCCTAGCTGCTAGGCTAGATCTGGACTACCCATCTACCCCAACGCCCTATTCGTTCCCTTTTTCTGGCGTATCCCGCCTTCTGGGTTCTTTCTCTTTCCAGCGTATTCCGCCTTTAGAGTTCTTTCTCCTTCAGGCGTATCCCGCCTTTGGAGTTCTTCCTCTTTTCTGCGTATCCCGCCTTTAGAGTTTCTTCCCTCCTGGCGTATTCTGCCAGGAGGGTTTCTTCGATGATGGACGTATCCCGCCTATCCCGAACATTCCTTTTTCTTACCATTTTCCTCACTCATGCATGTTGGTACCATCCTGAAGGTTACCCCCTACTTAGTTTCTATTATCATGAACTCAATCTAACTTCTTCCTAATAAACAAAGCATATATGAGAAGCAATATCAACACTTAGAAATCCACATTAAACAATGAAAGAAACTAATATCATCGCATGCTTCACATAACGAAAGTAATGACAGCATTCATCTAATCGTGCTATTGACATTCACTATCACAAATAGAATATGCTTTCATATGTAAGGAAAGTATTCGTCAACATAAAACACTGGCTAAGAATAATGGACATGCTTCGTAATTTAAGGTGAACAGCGGTGAATCACACAATATGAGATATCATAACATACTTGTAGTTAACTATGCAGCAACAAATACAAATCATCGAAACATGTTTATATTCGACTAATCAGCAGAAATACGTTTAAGCAATCATACTTTTAATTGAACTCAGGACAACGTTCATGCATCTTAACTTCTTAAACCTTTTTCCTTAGTTTGTTCAGTTAACTAAACCTTCTTCCTTTGTTTGCTTAGTTAACTAAACTTTTTTCCTTCGTTGTTGTAACGACCCGGATTTCTTCAAGCAATTAAAATGCGTAAAAATTTAAAATTTTCTTTTTTTTAAAACAAATCAGAGTGCGTAAATCCGAATCGCTACTAACTCTTTCTTAAAACTCATCATGAAATCCAACTTATTAATTGTGCGGAAGCGTTAAAAATAATCATTTGGGTTTGTTCATTTGGAGATTGGAGGTTTTCCTTTGAGATGGCATAGCTGTACGAAAACTAGCCTCCTGTGGGCTAGATCCGGACTACCCATCTACTCCAACTCCCTAGTTCCGGCATATACCGCCTTTTTGGGTCTGTTCATTTGGAGATTGGAGGTTTTCCTTTGAGATGGCATAGCTGTACGGAAACTAGCCTCCTGTGGGCTAGATCCGGACTACCCATCTACTCCAACTTCCTAGTTCCGGCATATACCTGCCTTTTTGGGTTTGTTCATTTGGAGATTGGAGGTTTTCCTTTGAGATGGCATAGCTGTACGGAAACTAGCCTCCTATGGGCTAGATCCGGACTACCCATCTACTCCAACTCCCTAGTTGTGGGTTTGTTTTCTTTTCATAGTCTTTTCGTTTTCCTCACTTATGCATGTGGGTACCTCCTCGGAGGTTACCCCCTACTTGGTTTCTATCATCATGGACTCGATCTAACTTTTCCTGTCAAACAAATCATATATGAGGAATAACATACTTTAATGAGAAAGAAAAAGTCTATTGCATAATGTAACTCAATTATAAACTTGCATAGAATAATAATCGAAATAACATGAACATAAAGTAACGTGCAAAAGCTAACATGTTCATTGAAAACTATTCTAATCATAGAAACATGCTTCAAAATAATTAAATACATATAACCTAGAACCTGAAGGTTCCTATCCAGAACCAAGAGTAACATGTACAAGATCCACAATTTGCAAAGATCGTAAAGTCCGAAACAAATTACACAATGCTATTAAAACCATTGTCCTTTCGTTCATTCATTCTCATCATACTTTTCTTTTCATTTCATTTCATCATTCATCGTTCTTTTCTTTTCATTTCATCATTCATATAGTTCATTTTCCTAGTATCATTCTAGTTAAGCAATAATAATTCGACTTCAGCACGAAGCTACTCACACACATTTTACTTGGGTGTAGGGCACAAGGCCAAGACAAACCCACTCCTTACCTCAAACCATATCGCGCGTCGACGTTTAACCGTTATCTTTTTCTTCTCCTTTCGATACCAAAATTGTTGCCGGAAACGCCACGGCCGGAGCTCCGATCCCGAGCCCTAAATCATCCAGCGCCTCACGTTCGCTTGCCGTCCACCGCATACCTGGACGCCGCAGCCCAAGTCGTCGCACCCTCGCCGGAGCGAAGCCCAGCCGTTTGCCCATCCCCTCTCGCCTCTCGCGTCGCCCTTCCTCCCTCTCGTCGCTCCCTCTCCCCCTTTTCCTGTCCAGACACGAAGGAATGGCCAGAATGGCCATTCCTTCATTTTATATAATTTTTTTCTGACTTTACCTGCTGTCAATCGGACGCTTGCGGACGCCGTACAGTCGTCCGCAGCGTCCGCAAGCCTAAAATTACACAGCAAAAGGCGTCCTACCATATGTCCGTACCGTCCAAAATCGGGTTTCGGACGCCATATAGTCGTCCGCGACGTCCGCATGGCATCGTCCGCGTGAAATCCTGTTCATACAGATTCAATGCGGACGCTAAATTCCTCGTCCGCCTCGTCTGCATTCGTCGTCCGGATGCTCCATGTTTATACAGATTCAATGCGGACGCTAATCTAATCATCCGCAGCGTCCGCATCTTATGTCCAGTCGTCCGCAACACCTAATATTTCATCATTCCTTCACATTTCCTTCGAATCTAGTCCATCTTAGACGTCTACGAGGGAATACGTCGCAACCCAACATCCTTAGAAAGATGTAATATACAGACATCAAACTTATTTTATTCTTAACAACATAATTACATCGCTTAACCGAAAAAGTTAAGATCGGGTTGTTACAGTTGTTCAGTTAACAGTTCACATCATAGTAGTTCACAGCTCATTTCATAGGCATCAAACCTATCACTTAGGGAAATCCAAGTTCATTCATGCTCATCATATATTCTCTTCTTCATTTCCTCATTTATCAATCACATTTCTATCAGCAAAGAGAACTACAATTCCTAACCAGTATCAAATGACAATCTCAAACTATTTACGCATGCTATTCTGAATAAAACTAGGGGTGGGAATCCGTTCGGTTCGAACCGGGTAACCGAACCGAACCGAACACTATTCATCAGTTCGGTTCGGTTTCATTAGAAGAAAATTTTAAAATAGAACCGAACCGAACTGAAACTTAAATAAAAAAAATATAAAAACCTCAAAAACCCATAAACTTGTTAATTACTCGCCCTAATTTATGGTAAAAAGTTTTTGACATAAATGATTATTTTTTCAAAAATTTATTGTCCTCTCCTCTACCCTATTCTCTTAGTCTTATTCTCTTGAAAACCTCAATTACCCCACGCCACCCAATGTTTCTGTCCTACACACAAATTTATTCTCTTGAACCTCTTCTCGTACAGCAGCTCTTCCCTTTCCAGCAGAACCTCCCCCAGCAAAAAACGAAGGAGAAGATGAAGAATGCTAGAGAAGAGTTTGAAATGGAAGAAATAGAGGGGAGAGCTACCTAGGAGACAAACGGGAGACAAGGCGTGCATGTAGGGTGAGCTACTGCTAGGAGGAGACACCTATCTCGCCGAAAGTGCCAGTATTAACTCGCTAAATGTCGAGTTATGTCGATTTTTCTAACTTTTATCTCCTGATTTTTCGCAGATCTGCTGCGATTTGGACTTGTGCGGACGCCGTGCTGTTGTCCGCAAGACCTAAAACTACACGGCTCAACACTGGCTTCGGACGGAAAATGGCGTCCCCACTTATGTCTGTACCGTTTGCAACCATGTTTTAGACGCCATATGTCGTCCGCATCGTCCGAATTGTCCCAAAAATTGGACAGATTCATTCGGACGCTGAATCTAGTCGTCTGCATCGTCCGCATGTGTCGTCCAAATTGTCCCACAAATTGGACAGATTCATTCGGACGCTGAATCTAGTCGTCCGAATCGTCTGCATGTGTCATCCGAATTGTCCCACAAATTGGACAGATTCATTCAGACGTTGAATCTAGTCGTCCGCATTCGTCCACATCGTCCGCAAAAACTCCAGATCTAAACAGATTCATTGTGGACACATCCTGCCTCGTCCGCACCGTCCGAATCCATCGTCCGCAACACCACTGCACAACGAGTTTAGGACGCAGATTGGCATCCCGAGGCGTTCTCAAGTCCATATTCTTCATTTTTCACTATCTTTTCGCACTTAACGTGATCCCCACAACGTTTCCTTCATAGATACACGTCACGAATGACAGGTGTAAATACGTAATGAAATATCATCGTAATCCCAACACTCGATTTGCATCACGTATATGGGGAAAAACGTTACTAAAATGTTCATTAATTTAGCGCTTCGAACGTCCTTGGTAATATTCCGATAATTATCCATCTTAAAAATATTGGGATGTTACAGCGTCACCCAAAAGCATCCAGGCTGTGACTCAATATTGTTAAGTCGCGACCCATGAGTAGAAAATGAAAAAAGAACCTCGAGCCGCGACTCAGGAATTCCAAGTTGCAGTCCAAGACCATATTTAGTTTCCGAAATTACAAAATCCTGCGAATTTTGAAAGATTTTTTCCTAAAATTTTAGAAACCCTAATAAGGCTTCATAAATGCAAAGTTATCATATGAAATGAGGGATATTCGGTAGTCTCGATACGGGTTTTAGAGAGTGATCAAAGAAGATTTTCAACGTCGGACGAGGAGACCAACACGTGAGTTACGCCATTACCGTGACATCCAAAAACATATATTTTTTTCTTCTTCTTATTTCTCTTTGATTTTCTTATGTTCAACAAATTTTTTCATTGTTTTTATTTCGATAATGTTGAACTAACTCTCCCTTCCTAGAGGAGAGATGGATCGTTTATTTGAAATATTATTTTGACTGTTAAATATTTTGTTGGTTAGATTAATTATTTATTTGTGATACTCTGTTATTCATACTTTTAATTTGCTGACCACTTATTGAATGATTTTATATTTAGCGTTTGACACTCAAGAGAAGTAATTCTAATAACGTAAAGGTTTAACAACTCGAGAGAGATTTAGAGTTTTGCGAAATCAATTTAAAAACCATTAAACTTTATTGAATGAGTAAAAGAAGAATTTTTATAGAGATATTAAAATTGTGATTTTATGAATTAAAGTTAGTTAGCACTCAAGAGATGAGAGTTTAACAAATTAGATTTTTCTATTTATAAATAATTGTTCAATTATGAAATATTGAATCTGATAGATAATATGACAAATATTCTTGAAATCAATCACCTAGGTCTTTTCTGAGTTACAGACTTTTCATTAGTGTTTTGTTTTATTTAGTTATTTATTTTTTTAATTTAAAAAAATCAAAATTTTAACTATTCCTATAAAGTTGGAATTAATTAGACCAATACTTAGTAAAATTAATAAATTATATATTCCTTGTGGATTCGACAATCCTATTCATCATTATACTATAAAACTTGACACAGTATACTTGTAGTCTTTTATCATAAAAATCTTCGTACATGCACATACTAATGTTCAAGTATGTGTTTTCATGTTACACGAGCATGTCATGGGGTAGCTTACGAAGTCATGTTCTTGGTAAAAATTTTTCAACCTGATCAAGCTTTGTTATTATACGTTGCGATCATCTAAAAACAGTTTTTCTCCCTCTTATGTCTATAATACCGATGAATGACTCTTTTTTCATTGCTTTTTTTCCAATTGATAGTGATGACTTTATTTTTATTATTTACTATAGTATAGTTGATTATTTTCTTATGGCCTCATTGGTGGTTCTTTGGACCTATTTTTGGATAACGTTATTTTTATTTCTATATATGCACAACGTATTTTCAAAACACTTAATAGAACACTTAAAATTTCTATTTGAGTATGGTTAGCTCACCCCAAATGACTTATCGTTTTTCAACTCATAAACATAGAGCGAGCGACCAGAGCAGGAATGATCTAGGCATTTCTATTTAGTTTATTCATGTTTTGAGTATTTTCAATTGGTGAGCCATAATAGTAATATAATTAATTTCATTTCATTTTGAATTTTTGTATTGGTTTTTATTTATTTTATGAACTATTTTACTATTAGACATAACCCAACATTATTTTGTTCTTGGTTTTTTTTATTAATTATTTAGTTTCTAAGTTTTTTGCATGAGATATTTAATTTAATTGAAGATCAGAAGATCTTATCCTCCCAAGTTTTAGATCATTTCCTATTTTCGTCGCGGTTCCTTTCGGGCCATCACAATTAGTAACAAATAACTAAAATGAATTGTTTAATTTATCTTTGATGTAGAATTTTTAAGTTTATTTTTATCTAATAATTTTTTTGTTTATTTTTATCTAATAATTTTTTTGAATCCTATTTCATTTTGTTATGGATAAAAAAATTAGAACTATAAGTGTTAAAGTCGGGTACTAGACAATTAATTTTAATTATGATTTTTATTTCATTCATTTCATAGTTTATTTTCAAGAGAATATAAAAAGTGAATGTGATATCAAAAAAGCTTGTATTATCATTATTTTCATAATGTTATGTTATATGCGGTTAGGATTTATTTGAGTATAAGAAGACTATATTATAATTTTATGCACTTTGAAAAATAATTAGGATGTATTATAAGTAATTAAAATAATATATCACTTATATTATAGTAATTGTTAGACTGAAATTTAAAAAAGAATACACACTTTGATAAAGCAATAATGGTATTTTCTCTCTTATTTTATTCTTAAAATCATTAATTTCAAAATTAATTATTTAACCTAATCTAGTAATTAATGGTATTTTCTCTCCTATTTTATTCTTAACATCATTAATTTCAAAATGAATTATTTGGCCTAATCTAGTAATTTATCAAAGAAAATATACAAAATTAGTAGCTAAATAAAATTAAAAGAAAGAAGAAGAGAAGGAAGGTGATCAAAGAAAGACCTGGTTTGATTAGTTTTCCCACTTTGTTTGGACTGTGAATTCAAAAGTGGTGTGGGACGAGAGACTCCACAAATTGGTCGACGCCTACTACTTAGAAATCTCCACGCAGTGACAACATTAGTTGGGACTCTAATTTGTGTTTTTTATTTTTTAATTTCTCTCTTTATTAAAAAAATATGAAAAGTTCATATAGTTAAGAGATTTATTTAATTTAATCTTGAAATTAATCATCCAATCAAATAAGTTTACATATTAGCACAAAATATAAAATTATCAAATTCATTCAAATCAATTATTAAAGTATTTATTTTAAAAATAGTAATTTTAATAATTCATAATTCAGGTAAATTGATAATAGAGACAATTATTAGGGAATACTAGATTTATAATAAATTAAAATGACGTCATTAAAAATTTCATAATATAAAATCTATTCAAGTCATGGTTAACTAATTAATTTTCTCGGTCAACTTATTTTATTTCTAATTTATTTTATCATTATCTTCAGATCTTAACCACATTAATACCAACTACACATAATTAAGATATTTATTTAATTTATAGTCAATTAAACAAGTATTTTATTCATTATATTTATTTAATTTTTCCCTCCGTTAAAGAAGTTTACACATTAAGATTAAATATAAAATTATGAAATTCACTTGAATGAATGAGTTGTTAGTATTTTTTAAAAAGGAAATTTGCAAAACAACCATTATACTATAGGATCACAGACAAGTCAACCATTAAACAATTTTTGCTAACAACTTAAATACTGAACTATGAAAAATGAATGAAGCAATTATCGTAGTTACGTTTTCCGTTAAAAAATATTGTTATTCCGCTACGAAAAATTATTTTTCTATTAAAAAAATTGAAAAGATTAATTTAAGCACGCGAAATGATTACTTTCAGTTGCAGAATGACAATGTTTAACGGCAGAATAACAACGTTTCGCTTGCGGAAAGATGACTTTCTTCAAGGAAAAACGAGACATTAGTGATGAGTACTGGACGACAACTATAAACTAGAAAGAGAAAATAGAATATAGTCAATCTCCGTCTCTTTAATTTATCATAAGCTCATTGTGATCTTCATAATTTTTGAAAGTTTTGAACTTTTCAATCTCTCTTTGACATAGTCGCAAAACATTGCACTTTCTTCGAAAATATTAAAATGTCCTCAGTTATTCATAATTATATTTTAATCATTTTAAATATTTTTTTATAAATAAAATCTCAACTATCAATATTAGTAATTTAAATTTTACAGTTAATATTTCGTAAAATTCAGCAAGTGTATATTGTATTTTTTTAGCTATTTTTCCAGACAAACCAGACGAAGCCACTCGTCATCGTCTTCTCTCAGCCGTCACTCTCCTCGTCACCTGGAATCGCCTTTAGCCGAATGGTCCGTCTCTCTCTCTCTCTCGCGATTTCCTCTCGGGCGAATGCAGAATGGGTGGTGGAATCCCTAATTTCTTTCCCTCTTATTTCTTTACTTATTCTAACTTTAATTTCACTTATCTTATTAATATATTAAAATCATTAATTTAAATAAATCCACATAAACTTCCAATTCAAAATCCGATTTGTACCAAACACTACTCGAATTTTTCCTATATTAAAAAAAATTTATCAAAAACATTTTCAAAAATGAATTCTTCCTTGGAAAAACCTAATTTGATCGTTTGATAGAAAAATACACACGTGGTCGCCGTGACAAAATAGGTCAACTCTGTCACATTTGACCAAAAATTTTGCAAAAAATTTACATGTGGCATTATAAAAATCTAGGATTTTACAATTTTGATGTTCATAGTAAATTTGTTTATCTGTCAGTGATTTTTTTTCCCCGAAAGAGTTTTTCTACATAAATCTAGTATATTACATCCTTTTTTCTTTTCATAATTATCGTTCGATCTCTAAAAAAGGAAAAAAGAAAAAGATAAATACTGAGTTAGCCGACTAGCTTGTGTGCCTAGTCCAACACAATCTAGCAAGCCTAATTATTGTACTTGGCTCATTCTCTTGAGCTAAGTCATGCCAACCTAATTACTATAGCATGACTTGCTACACTGCCAATCCATTCATTTTTATACTTCTACTTGTGATTATCCTTCTATTACACATATAAGCTAAGGGTAAATGACATTAAATCCTTGAGTTTATAAAAAAGGAAGGTAAAGACAATCTATGCCATACGTGTTTGCTTTTTATTCAAAGTATGCAACGTAAATACTTTTATTATTTCCTCACTCATATGAAGATTGCTCTCACCTAAAAGTATATACAAATATAATATTATTAATAGAATTTTTAGTATTATACTTGATAATATTATTGCACATTATAATGAAATTGAAAGATTTGAAGTTCTTCATATTTTATTTCACATTTCATATGATATAGCATGCCGTATTTTAAATTTTGTTTTGCAAATTATTTCTCATCATTCAAACAGTTGAAATTGAAATTTCTTATGCTGTTAGGTTTAAAATGCTATATATTAAAATCAAAATTAGGAACTGATGCACCCTGGATCTGCATCAATATCATTTTTATTAGGATGAAGGACATCCAATATAAGAAAATCTTGAAGAAAGAGAAAGATATTATCTTTTTAGATATTATCTCTAAAAAGATCCACTTATCTAGGATATCTAGACTCATTTATCAAGGAGATCTAGATCCACTTATCTAGGAGATCTAGATCCACTTATCTAGGTTATCTTTTATTTAGTTTTCTAATTTATGTTTGTAAAAGGCTATATAAAGTAATCTAATTTTATGTTTTAGACGGTTGTTGAATTTTGATAAAACAAAGCTTTTGCTTTTCGAGAATTGGATAGATCCTTTTTATTCCTCTGGTGAGTGATATCTAAAGACTCTTTGATGCGTAATATCCAAAGACCATTTCGTGTGAGTTATATCAAGAAAGAAACTTGCAGCCGCATCTTTATCCAAGGAGGTGAGAAGCGTTGCGTTCATTCATCGGTAGCTTAAAGTTGCCAACTTTCATATTCGAAGATTTCATTTCAAAATTTGAGACGGTTAGATATAAATTCATTCCGTGCGCATATCATCTGGTATCAGAGCTAAATATATCCTTGCACAATCTTTTTCCTTATAATGACTTGAGGAGCATCCAAAGCGGTACAAAATCCACGATGGCTGAACCTTCAATATCTCACTCCAAAGAAGACTTGTGGGAACTCGTTCTCTCACTACAACGAGATGTTGCTCAACTAAAGATGAATCAAAACCAATAACGAGCTTAGCATCCTCCTAGCACCGTTGTAGAAAACATCACAAGAGATGAGGCCGAAGAAAGACCATTACTATCTTTGGAGCCTCAATTAGAAGAGGAAAATTGCCAAGAAGAACAAGTACCCGATATGATAGACGACCAAGTTGACTTCGTGGCCACAACAACACAAAGGGAGCAACCTGTCCATATTTCATGCTCCAACAAGAAAAATGTGTTCTTTAATCATCAATGAGAGGATCTGCGTTGACATGGCTCACTTAATTTTGGTTAAAGGAGATTGCTTGGAGTTATTAAGACATGACATCACCTACAAATTTTGGAGGTACATTGACAAAGATCAAAATATTCATGACCGAATTTTACACAAGAAAAAGTGAAAGATAGAAGTCATTATGCTTGGTGTCAATCTGGATTTTCCATTTGATTGGGTGGAAGACATGCAGAAGATAGAGGTAGAAGATTCCCTGGCTTTGAGGGCAAATCCTTTTCAACCTCGGGAGTATGATGCACCCTGGATCTGCATCAATATCATTTTTATTTTATTTTTATTATGATGAAGGACGTCTAATACAAGAAGATCTTGAAGAAAGAGAAAGATATTATTTCTTTAGATATTATCTCTAAAAAGATCCATTTATCTAGGATATCTAGATCCACTTATCAAGGAGATCTAGATCCACTTATCTAGGAGATCTAGATCCACTTATCTAGGTTATCTTTTATTTAGTTTTCTAATTTATGTTTGTAAAAGGCTATATAAAGTCACCTAATTTTATGTTTTAGACGGTTGTTGAATTTTGATAAAACAAAGCTTTTGCTTTTCGGGAATTGGAGAGATCCTTTTTCTTCATTTGGTGAGTGATATCTAAAGACCCTTTGGTGCATAATATCCAAAGACCCTTTCGTGTGACTTAGATCACGAAAGAAACTTGCAGCCACGTCTTTATCCATGGAGTTGAGAAGCGTTGCGTTCATCCATCGGCAGCTTAAAGTTGCCAACTTTCATATTCGAAGAATTCATTTCAGAATTTAAGACAGTTAGATATAAATTCATTCCGTGCGCACATCAGGAACTCAAGTAGTTCTATATGTTTAAAAAGATTTAGACTACACTTTAATTTTAAGTGATAAAATTTTAAAAGGAATACACTTTAAGGAAGTAAAATGTTCAATTTTATGTACAAGTATCATTAAAGTTATAGTTAACTTTTTTTTTTGCTTAATTTTTAGTGTGAAAAATATTTTTGAACTTTCATACCAATTATTTTATCTTATATGATATAATCAAACAAAATTTTAATAATATTTTGGTTTTATGAATTAAAGTCTATGCAGTGGAGGAATATATCATATAATGTTTAGAAAGTTTATTATGACAACATAAACTTCTTTTTCTATGATTGAATCAATCAAAATTTTAACTGCAACCATCTCAATATAATTCATTTTTTTAATAAAACTCTATGTCATGGTCATGGCGACTATGCACCCTCTTTGAGATGCTTGACAAAAAATAAGATTTTAACTCATTTTTTTTCTACAATGAGAATAAAAGTTCCTTTTGAAAACAATTTTGCAAGAAACAAGTGTAAACTTTGTTTATAAAACCTATAAATTAAATCATAAAGTTTAGAAAGTGTTTACCTTAAAATTTAAACTTTTTTTAAAATAAAATGAACCTCATATTTTGAGATCTGTTTAACTTAAATCTTGAATATCTTTTTTTTTTAAAATGAACCTCAAAGTTTGTTGATGGGCCACTGAAACCTATGATTGACAACTATGTATGAAGATTTTATAACTTTAATTCTAGTATTCTTTTTTTAGGTTATCAATAGGAGGAGCCTGCTCAAATCATCCTTTTTGTTCATCCAACATCTATGAGTATCATAGAGTTATTCAAGAACAAACATACGTGGAAGATCAAGTACAAGTTTAAAAGATTTTTTAGACATTGCAAAACTGCCTACAATTTGACCCTCGAGCAATATTTAGATTATTTGGCTATCTTCAAAGTTTTATATCAAAAAGTTCGTTTCATGAAAATTGTATCTGACTTTTTGAGCTTTCTATAATGAGGTCTTTCATCAACATTGGAGTTTATTTACTATACCAAAAGGTCTGTGAACAAAGCTTCATTGAATAATGATCCATTATATCATTGGTGCATGCAAGATTTAAGAACTTATTTATGATTCATTTTATGTTAAGTTTAATATTCAATTGTTGGTGTCACTCGGTTAGGGCATGTCTAGCCGAGCATGTGTCTCTGTGAGGACATTTTTGTAAGTTGTCTTTAAGATGATTGCCCTAGTTTTGTGAGGGTATTTAAACCTTCTCCAAGGCCTGCCCTAGCCGAAAAATTTTCAGCTAAAGAATAGATTTTGAAGTGTGGAGTTTCTCTCCCCTTTCGGTCATTCTCATTTGGTGGTGTTATCCAATTGAGTTTTGGTTTTCAAATTGGTTTCACAGTTTTCTTGTGAGTTTTAGATGATTCCTCTTAATATTATTCTTTTCTCCACCTTTTTCCAAAGATAGACATCCCAAATAAAGGAGTAGAAAGCTTGAAAAGACCCAAGTTGGAGTGCTTCTACCATTCGAGACCGTTGAAGTTAATAAGCACGGTTTAGGTGCCTATTCGGACCTACTTGCACCCCGTCATCCATATATTCCTCTCCCAAACGTTCCTTCCTTTGATTTTTGGAGGGCTTCTTTTCAACTTTCAGAGTGAGGTGTGGTCCAAATTTCACGCCATTTAAACGCATATTGAACAAGTTATGCTTTCTGCCATTTTTGTCAAATTCTTTCCTTGTTAGGTGCTCGGACCAATTTGTACCCCTTCATCCATAATTTCCTCTCCCTCACGCATTCAATACGATTTTTGGAGAGCTTTATTTTCATTCACATAGCAATGTGTGATCCAAATTTCACATCATTTGAACACATATTGGCCGAGTTAAGTCAGACTAAAAGTTGGACTAATTCCTAAAATTTATGGTTACTTTATACTTTACACAAATTTTTCTTAATAAAAAATCAATCAAAATAGAACATTCAATTGACCAAAATGGAATAAATCACTAACATTCAAACAAACAATCAATCATTAACATTATTACAATTTAACTCAAATTTTCCACGATCAACAACACACAATACAGAACTGGGAAACAAAAACACTTACATGGGAGGAAGAGCCACACTTATTTGTCATAAAAAAAGAAGAACAATTTCAAGACTTTGCTTTTCTGAACTGCATCATGGCTTTTTTCTTTTATCATCCTTTTTTTCATCATTATTTGGCGGATGAACATTGACATGAGAATTAACGTTGCGGATAGTTGTAGAGCCTATCCCACCAACTCCAATAACCGAATGGCTTCCTCCATAGAAGTAGGACCCTGACCCTGACTCATTAGTCATTCCTTTGCTCTCTTGCTTTTCGTCTTCCTTCTTCGTCTCCTGCTTGCGTTGGGAAGGTTTTGATTTGTTTTCTTCATTAGTTGGAATATTTTCAGCAACTCTTGTACTTCTCTTTTCACGAAATTACTCCCCCACTTTAATCTCACAAGCTCTTTTTCTATTTCTTCCAAGCTTTTTAATATGTCTGTTGGATTTTGAGTTGGTTCATCAACACCCACTGGGAGAGCTTCCGTAGGTGAAGCCATGGATCCAACAGTGACAGTAGAATTAGTGTTGTGGATACTTGTAGAGCCAATCCCACCAACTCCAGAAACCGAATGGGTTCCTCCATAGAAGTAGGATCCTCCACTCCTTTGGTCTCTATCATTAGTCATTCCTTCCCTGTCTTTCTCTTGGTCTTTCTTCCTCATGTCCTGGATTGCGTGGAGAATGTTTTGATATGTTTTCTTCATTCGTTGGACTGTATTCAGAACCTCTTGTATATCTCTATGGCTTTCCACCAAATTACTCCTCTGACGCTGCCGCTTTAACTCCTTGAGCTCTTTTTCTCTTTCTTCCAAGCTTTTTAATATGTCAGTTTGATTTTGAGTTGCTTCATCAACACACAATGTGCGAGTTTCCGTAGGTGAACCCATGGATCCTTAGAACATGAAGGCATTTGTTGGAAATTTTGATAACGTGATTAATACTAATCCAAAAATATTTTAAGAAATAAATTCTTCTAAAATGAGAGAACTTGAATATTTGAAAGAGATTTTGAATTTTTACTCCGCTTACAAAAATGATACAAAGTGGCATTTGTAAGCGCCTTCCTCTAAATTTCAATAACCGGTTATCCTTACTTGTTATTAATAATTGATGATTTTATTTGTTATTCGTAGATATATTTTCTTGAAACAAAAGATGAGGTTCGTGAGTTTATCCCTCCTGTTCCAAGCTGAGTTACTGACGGTGTATGGTCCTATGCTTCCTATTGGTGTTCTCAATTCCAAGTCTTCTCATAAAGTACTCTTTAATTGACCTCCTTCTTATACACATCTACAAGTGCTCCGTTGTTAGCATTCGATTTTCAAAATACAAGGTGGATTAGCTAGAAATTCAAAACAACTGAAGTAAAGCTTTACAACCAAAGTTTTTATTTGCCAAATGTTCTCAAAGAGAAGCTCTCTGAATAATTGGTAGAGAAAACCAAGAAAAGCTAAAAGAGACCATTTTTATTGCCAGGAACAACCTTAATGCTTCTACCTTAACTACAGAAACTAGTCTGTTAAGGGTTTCAGATTTTGCGAAAGCCAAGTCTGCGGGCGATGAATATTCTACTCCAAACAATAACTATAAAAATTAAGAATGGTTTGAGAGAAATTCTAAACGGTCCTCGAAAAAAACTGAGATGAAATAAAGAATCATACCTTCGTTACAGACTGATTCTTTAGAAATTCAAAACAGGATGCTCTCAGAATAGTTTTCATGGAATTTATAACAAAAGTTTTGAGTTTTCGTCGTTGTAAATATTATTTTTATTAATTTGAATAAACTAAGTCATTATTAATTAATTAAAATTATCTATAAGACCATGTGATGGTGTGGGGTTGGGGGAGACATCAAATACCCCACACCCTTCACATGGTGTACCTCTCCTTGACTTTTTCTTCCGGCCATTATCATCTGCATAAAGAGGGTGTAGGGAAGTTTTGGAGAACAGGGAGTCTGTTCACGACCCGAAGGTATGTCTGAACTCATTTTAATGACCTCATTTTAATTTAATATAAATTTAATATTCCCTAATTATTTTATCTATTATCAATTTACTTGCATTGTGAATGATTAAAATTAAGAAAAATTTTAAATCTTCCATCATTTTTTTTATTGTTAGTGATAAATCAATCATCATCATTTTTTACTAATAAATTAATCATTAAATTATAAAAAAATGATGTCGCTAATATTATTATCACGTTTGTCATTAAATGCATTGACGACGAACTGCGACGGTTTGACGACGAACCACAGTTTGAGTTTAGTTAAGTCCATTGAAAAAAATATTTAAATTTTTGTTGATTTGATATTAAAATTCAAATTAATAGTGAAGTTGATTTTGTAAGATAAATGTGTTGATTTTGGATTTATATTACATTATAATTGTAAACCTACAAATGATGGATTATTTGGGATGGTTATGTGCTGAAAAAATGAAAAATTTAGAAATCTCCGATTTTGTGACTCAATTTATTGCAAAATCTTTGAGTTTTCGTCGTCATGATTCTAAATATTATTTTTATCAATTTGAGTAAACTAAGTCATTGTTAATTGATTAAAATTTTCATTGTTAACTTATTTTACTGTCAATTTGTTTTATTTATTGTTTTGGTTGGAGTAAAGGTGGTACATGATTTAATTTAACCCTATGAATACTTAGACATGACAAACTAGACAAGTCTTAAAAGTCTGGCGCATTGAGTTAGTCGGCGATTAATAAATTGTTTCCAATAGAATTGTTGTTAGAAAATTAATAAATTTCCAACCACGTGCAGGCCATTCATTTTAAAATATTCAAAAAGGAAACACCCATCCATGTGCTGAAGCAGACGCCATTAAAGTGGGGACTGTTCGATATTTCTGATGGACTAAATCATAATATTGATTTAAATATACGGTAAATGACAAATCAACCATCGTGCTTTCTGATCAATGACAAGTTAACTATTGTGGTATTTTTTTTAACAAATAAACCATTAGTGTATATAAAAATGACAAATCCAACATCACAATTTGTTGACCGTTAAAAAACTAGGCGCGCCACGTTCAGAACGGCCAACAACATTTTGAAAAATCAAAACATCACAGGATCCAGAGACTGCGTTTCTTCGCGGTGTATCACAAGGCACCGCGTTTTTACGCGGTCTCTGGATCTAGAGACTGCGTTTCTTCACGGTGTATCACAAGACACCGCGTTTTTACGCGGTGTTTTGCCAAGACAGATGTTTGATTTGTTATTTTTTCATACGTCAGTGGTTAATTTGTTAGAAAAAATTCCAGAGTGGTTGATTTGTCATTGACCAGAAACCACGATGGTTGATTTTTCATTTACCCATAAATATATTTTCATAATAAAATTAAAGTTTTAGATCGAACGCAAAAATTTATCAAAAATACTATTAGTCATTGATGTTGATCAAACATCATTTGATTGACCTGTGATGAGTTCTTGTTTTATATACGCACATTCAACCGTTGGAGAATGTGTTTTTTGTGTTAACTACTGTAATGAGGCAGCTGACTGTACCGTGTCCTTGGGCGCAAAACCCTAAACTTGATTAGGACTTATTATTATTGTGACTTAGCGATCGCCATATTATGTGCCTATGATATTATGTGTCAAGAGTCGTGAGTAACGCCATATTCACTGAGATTCTGTGGGGTTTATTTTTTTGTACATACCACACTATGATTGACATTTTCTACTTTTGGTTCACTAGTTAATTTTGCTCAGTTTTATTTACATGTTTTATTCATAACATGTTTTCTCATTTATTTTATAAAATTTTAATTGTTGAATATAAAATCATTCCCCTATTGAGTTTAATTGACTCATCCCAACGATATATATTTAGGTGTTATTTAAACAATCATAAGTTGACGTCACAGGATTGAGCCGACACTTCTTTTATTATTTCAGTATTTTATTTTGAGAATTTTGTGAGGTTGAATTTTTATATTTAAAATTTATAATAATAATAGTTTTGATTTCTACTGACTATTGACACTTTTATTTTTAAACATACATTATTATTTTATTTGGATGTAGACTTTCGATATAACTCATTTAGTCGAGATTCTAGTAAATTGTAACTCACTAAAGTTTTCAGTTGACTAAATAAATAAAAATCTAAAGTGTAGGGGCAATTCAGTTTGTTTTCGGCCAGATCGCTTTCAATTTTTTCTCGGTTCCCTCCCAGACATGACATTTATTGTCTTGGTTAGAGTACAAGTAGTTAAGAAATTGATTTACTCTAGAAATTAATAGTCACTTTATTCATCCAATCAAATAAGTTTGCATATTAGTATAAAATATAAAAATATTAAATTCATTCAAATCAATTATTAATAATTCATTTTAAAAATAGTAATTTTAA
>CM039470.1:26360736-26397633 GCA_022433065.1 Begonia loranthoides | reverse complement strand
GTTGTGTCGGATGGGGGGCACTTATTGCGAGAGAGTTATTACAATGTTTTATGCAAATTTCCAACTGTCCGAGAAGCCAGTAGAGGTGCAAACGTATATTTTTGGACGGGAGTTGAGATTCACTCCCAACGATATCAATAGAATGCTTGAATGTGTGATAGACGGGGCAAGCGATAAATATTATCACATATCTAAGAAGCCACCATTTGTTAAGCAAGGAGATGGGATAGCGGTTCTTAAATTGTTGCACCGGGATCCCGAGATTGCCCATTACAAGAAGCCAAAGGCTAATGAGTTGAATGTAATAGCCCGAGTGATCCACTTGATATTGACGTACACGATTTTGCCTAGGATTGGGCATCGAGACCATGTTACTAGCATAGATCTTTATATTTTAGAGTAGGTGTTCAGGGGAAAAAAGGTGAACATCGGATATATCATTGCGAAGTACATGCAAGAGGTCGTCAACAACCCAACAATGAGCCTACTGGACAATTGGCTGATCCAGAGTATAGTTGAGGAGTTTGGGGTACCCATCTCTGCGAATGAGCCGAGAATTGAAGCGACGACCAATGACACCTACAACAAAGCCAACTTGGATCGATTGGGCATCACTCAAGTAGGAGGCGAATGGTTTCGCAAGTCAAAACAGAAGACAACACCTCCACCCCTCACAGAGCCTCAGTATGTAGGCACCTCATATGAAATGCCGCCTCCTCCCCGCTCAGAGACTCAGTATGCATATGCAGCCCCCTCATATGAAATGTCGCATCCTCCACAATCATCACACTTTACTGTGATACCTGAGGAGTCGTCTGCCTGGATGAGCAGAATGGAAGAGCTCCATCATGCGTCGATGAGCAGAATGCAAATGATGGAGAAGCACGTGCAAATGCAACAAATCTTGCTACAAAGAGCAAACGAGCTCACAGAAGAGAGGTGGGGCATTGCACAACAGTGGCAGGTGTAGACATTAGAGAGCCAACGCGCCGCAGAGCAGTGGTGTTGCCAAGAAACGGAGCTCGCTGCAGCGAGGCATAAAGAAGCCGAACAATAGCAAATTCAAGAGGCGGATCTCGCAGCAGAGAGGTATCACCAAGCAGAACAGTGGCATGTTCGAGAAGAGAAGCGACATGTTCGAGAAGAGGAGCGACACCGTTAGGTGTTGGACGCACTCAAGAGACGTTGGAGGCGATTAGCCCGTTCATCATCCTCCTCGTCGTCCATGGACCCATCTGATACCACATTCCGCTTGTAAGTTATTTATGTTGTACATAAAGTCTAGTTTTTACTTTATTTTTGTTGCACGTGATGATGTGTTGTTGATTTGCAATGACCCTGTCGGGCCCCGCCAAGGAGCACCTAGAGCTGGGGAGGTCCAACCTCGGCACAATAGAGCTGTGCACGTGGTACGTCTTTCATTTCGTTATATGTGTGTTCAATCACGTTCATGCAAATGTTAGTATCTCGGCGTTGTCACATTTTTTTTTGCAGCCTATGGAGCTCATGTCCTCGTTCAAGATGTATGTCCAGTCAAATACACGTAAGAACAAAGAGACGTGCGCAATTCTTGGGGGAAAGTTGGAGGGCGAGCACTACGTCGTCACACATATCATCTTTCTGGATCAAGTTGGGATGCCAAATACGGTGCGAACCCATCTTTGTATGTTAGTGTATAAGCTATTATCTTACTACTCATCCGAACTTATATGCAGTGTATTGCGACCGATGAAGCAACCGTATTGGCATATCATTAGGAGAAGGATCTATTGCAATTAGGGTGGATTCACGTAAGTCACCCTCTCGTTTCTCCGAGTTATCGTGCATGTTCATGTTCTCTTGAGATAATCTTATGTCTTGTTTACATTGCAGACACACCCAAAGCAAGGGCTGTTTATGTCGTGCATTGACCTGCACACTCAATATGCGTACCAGCGATTGTTGTCGGAGTCAATCTCTATCATTGTAACTCCATCAGACAAAAAGACGTATGTACTTTCTCTTGTGTAAATTCTTAATATTGCTTTCCACGTCACTGACAGACAATTGTTCCCTTTGCATTGCAGGCCGTACGGCATCTATCGGTGTACGAGCGAGGGGATGAGGGTGCTGGCAAAGTGCAATCTTGAAGAACAATTCCACAACCACGACCGTGCAATCTTTCATTATGAGGGTGACTTATACGCTGCTGTAGACGGAGTTCTCTTGGACTCGCAGGGAGGTTTACATGTCGAGGATTTGCGCCCGGTCCCACCACCGCCATGGTCCAGAAAGAAGGCACCATAATTTAGTCACATCAGTTCTGTTGTAGTTTATGTTTAGTTTAATTTGTGTACAGTTGCATTGTAAATGATGTGTAGTTCAAGGATTTCCGTTGATTATGTTTACTTTAATGTTTGTACATTTGCATTCTACTTGATATGTAGTTCAATGATTTCCGTTGTAGTTTATATACTGGATGAATAATGTCTGAGACGATATTGGAACTGCTGTGGGCTTTTGTGCAAGATGTATGAGAATTGCGTTGTGGGAGTAAAGAAACAGAGGAGGTTCTGGCAAAAAATTTTTAGGCCACATTTGCATAGAACCATAACCATTAACCATAGCCACATTTTCATACAACCATTGCCATTAACTATAAGGCAAAAGCAATCAACCACAAACCACGATGGTTGATTTGTCATTTACCCTTGTTTCTAATAAAGAAACCACTGACGTATGGGAAAATAACAAAGCCAACTTCTCCATTAACAAGTTGACGTGAGACAAGAAACCGTTTCAACACACCGCTAATACGCAGTGTCTTCTCAAGACACCGCGTAATTCACGGTCACACTTCAGAGACAGCGAATTTTGCGGTCTCTGTGACTCACATAGACTGCGAAATTCGCAGTCTCACTCCAGACACCGCGTTTTTACACGGTGTCTTCTCTCTAGAGAACGGCTCTGTTTAACTCAGGGGTATACATAACCGCGACCTTCTGACGATTTGGCATATTCTCGTAATCCATTAGTTAACCCTAAAAATTCTGGAGAGCTTAAGAGAGCGATTAGCGAAGGTGAAGAATTTGTTGAAAAGAAAATGGCGAGTGAAGAATCTGTTATTAACCGCCAACTTGAAGTGGGACCCACAATCACATGTGTGCTCAATGAGAATGAGGTACGTGGAATTGGAAATGAAGCTGCGATTGTTTTGCATTTTGTATCAGTAACTCTACGAGGAGGACAATGAGGACCTCCGTTCATTATGTCAATCAACTAGTGATGAAGACATGGACATGGCCGAGAGTAGGCCTAGACGTCCAACACAAGTAGAAGTCAGATTCCCAGGAATGGGGCTTGGTAAAAAGTACAGTTCATTGAAGAAGATTAGAGAAGAAATTGTTGATCATGCATTGAAGAACGGGTATGGGATAAAATTCACCCATAGTGACGCGCATCGATTGAGGGCTGCTTGCTAGGAAGGCTGCCCGTGGCGGTTGCACGCCTCAAAAATGAAAGGTGAAATGACCTTTCAAATAAAATTTTACAATGACATTCACACATGCTCTAGAAAGATGGAAAGTCGTCATGCTACTGCCAAATGGGTTGCAACTCATTACTTAGACAGATTTAAAAGTCAAGTAGATTGGGACCTTGCTTCCATAATTGAGATAGTGAGGAAGGACTTTAATGTCAACATCTCACCCAGTCTTGCTAGAAGGGCAAGAAATATAGCCAAAAAAAATTAACGAAGGTGATGGAAATGAGCAATATAAACTCATATGGTCGTATGCAGAGGAGATTCGAAGGTCTAATCCTAGAAGCTCCGTACGTGTGGACCTCGATATGAGTGTATTTAAAAGAATGTACATGTGTTTGGCTGCATGCAAGACGGCTGTGCTAAACTGTGGTAGACCAGTTATTTGTTTGGACGGTTGCCATTTGAAGGGAGCCACTTCAAGCTAGCTGCTCACTGCTGTGACCATCGACTGGAACGATGACATGTATCTAATTGCTGTAGCAGTGGTTGAAGTAGAAAATAGGAATTCATGGAGCTGGTTTCTAGAATTGTTGCTCGATGATCTAAACACTCAATTTGGCAATGGATGGACAATCATTTCCGACTGTCAAAAGGTGCAGTTGATTGCTTTTGCCTTATGTGTAAAGGTTATGCATTTTGTAGGAATCTGACTAATATTATGAATGTTTGCAAGGTCTAGTGCCAGCTGTGAGCGTCGTGGCAGGGCAAACGGACCATCGATTTTGCATCCGACACTTGTATGCCAATTTCCAAAAACAATTTAAAGGCAGGGTGTTAAAGGATGCAATGTGGGCCGCATCTAGAGCCACTACTGTGAGACAATTTGAGAGAGAGATGGGTAAGTTATTTATGCTTGACCCGGCGGCCCACGACTACTTACGTGGAATAGTTGTGACATCCTGGGCCAAACATGCCTTCTGCTCCCACCCAAAGTGCGACATAAGCCTTAACAATCTGAGTGAGTCATTCAACGCCTGCATCCTACCAGCCTGGGACAAACCGATTCTAAGTATGTTCGAGATCATCCGAAAGGGCATCATGGGTAGGATTGTGAAAAAAAATGAAAAGATGGCTGCTCGACGGACCTTTTGTGTCCAAATATCAGCACTCGGCTCGCCAAACTACAACTTACAGGGCGAAATTGGAGCCCCGAGTTTTCAGGAGCTGCCCAGTTTGAGGTCAGTAATGGTAACGAACAGTACTCTGTCGATTTGGACAGGCGTACTTGTACATGTTACCGGTGGGAGTTGACCGGCATCCCATGTGTCCATGCAGTCCCGTGCATTCACTTCATGAGGAGATCCCCTGAGGAGTTTGTGCATGCGTACTATCATCGGGAAACATACATGGCGATGTACTCCCACTTTCTCCGGCCCGTTAATGGATCGATCGAGTGGCCTCCGGTGACGAATCTTGATCCTATTATCCCACCGCCATTTAAAAGGCTTCTAGGAAGGCCGCACAAATGTAGAATAAGGGATGTGGACGAGGCTCCAAGCCAGACAGTGCTGACCAGAAGAAATTTGATCGTCACTTGTGGTCGGTGTGGGTGTGTTGGGCACAATTCTCGCACATGCGATAGTGGAGTTGAGTCAAGTGCCGGGGCTTGCAGAGGGCGCGACAGAGGCAGGGGCAGCAGAGGCAGGTCAGAGGGCACATTTATGGGGTTCAGAGTTCCTGAGACAGCCCCCGAGACAATTCCTGACCTAGTTCCTGAGACAGCTCCCGACAGAGTTTCTAACACGCAGGTGAGCCCATTATCACATTTTTGTTTTCAATTGATGTTTGAAATATGCTAATTTCATTTGCAATGTGTTGTGCAGGAGTCTGATGCCCAAGGTCCACACACACAATCGTACACAAACGTGGACCTTAACCTTCCGTGACACAGAGGGAACACAATTGTTTTACAATTTCAGTTGATGGATACTTGCATGTTATTTAATACTTGTCTACTTGTAAATGATATTATGGTGAATAATAATGCACTGATGTTGATTGTGTTGAGTTTAAGGTGATTGGTAAGTTTTATGTTATGTACTTTCTATGTATGGGTGTGGTTGTGGTATGCTATTGTAATGTTAGGCTAGTTATGTAACAACCCGATCCTAATTTTTTCGGTTAAAACGATGTAATTGTTTTGATAAGAATAAAATGGGTTAATACATCGTCCTATGGACGTTATGTTGCAACGTATACCTTCGTAGGCGTTTAACTTGGGGCAAGAATTAAAAGAAAATATGAAAAATGGTGGATTTATAACCTTGAGGACGATATATGTGGACACTGCGGACGAGATATTTGGAGTCCGCATTGAATCTGTTCTAAAATTGGTGTTTTGCAGATGATGTGGACGATTGCGGACCCCAAAATTATCGTCCGATTTGAATCTGTCCAATTTTTGGGACATGCGGACGCGGTGTCTTGCAAAGACACCATGACTGTTTTTCGTCTCCCGTCAACTTGTTAACGGAGAACGTTACTGCGATGTTTGCTTTGTTATTTTCCAATACGTCAATGGTTAACTTGTTAGAAAAAATACCATAGTGGTTGACTTATCATTGATCACAAATCACGATGGTTGATTTGTCATTTTCCCTTTTTTTAATTTGTGGCAGATACACTGATTTTTGTTTGTGAAAAAATCAATCAAAATAGAAAATTCATTTGACTAAAATGGAATAAATCACCAACTTTCAAACAAACAATCAACCATTAACATTATTACTATTTAACACAAATTTCTAATGATCAACAACACACAATACAGAACTGGGAAACAAAAACACTCACGGGGAGGAACAATTTCAAGACTTTGTTTTTCTTAACTGCATCATTACTTTTTCTTGGAAGGAAAATCTTTTGGTGTTGAAAGTTGTAGAGCCAATCCCACCAACTCTAACATGCAACTGGGTTCCTCCAGAGAACAACACTGACTCTCTTGCTCTGCCTCCTCTACTTTGGCCTCCATCATTAATCAGTCCTTCCATCTCAGACACAACATGGCATATTATACAAAATGAGTCACAGTGCAACAGTTTGTATAGCCAATCCCACCATACCTAGCATGCAACTGGTTTCCTTAATTCTATGCCCTCCATTTTATTTTATTATATTTTAAGGTGGCTTCCTAACTTATCTTTATAAATTAGACCAATCCAAACCATCCAAACTCAATCTTGTCATCACCAAAATTATGTCCTTCTATGTCTTAAGAACCCTTACATCCCAATATCTCTTAACCTCTCAAAAGTCCCTTTTATCTCGATTTTTCTTATTGTTAATAACCTTCTACCTTGTTATCACTTGGAAAAAGCAATATCATTACCCTTCCAAATATTTTATCTAAACATCCACATCAAATACTCAATTATCTATAACTATATTTTATCTAAGTGTTGTCAAGAAGCCTACACAATCGATTTTAACACGAGTGCTATGATATCATTTGTAATACTTTTATTATTATTTTTTTTTGTAGAAAATTGAATTCTTTAGAAATTCCTGTGATAAGAAAGTCTTTATGAAAAACACTTTTTGAAATCGGAGTTTGGTAAATCTCACTTTTCATTAAATATATTTTCATACTCTTTTAAACTTTGCAGCAGAAGACTTTATAAAATCTCACATAAAAATAACTGTAGTAAAACACATTTTCAAAATAACCGAAGCTTTTATAAAATTATTTCATTTTTACATTTAATAGAAATGAACATAAGTCTTGACAATAATTTACATCATTTAAATTAATCTTTCTTAAATTCTCACTCATGATCGTTCGCTTTGACAATGCTCTAGCTTCGCCCATGGGAATTCCTCTTTGACCGCGCTAGCAACAAGTTCTTTTCATGAAGCTCTTTAATCTATTTTATTTCCTACATTACAGAGTACATCTAATGAGTCTAATACTTAGTTACGAATATAACATAAAGGATGTAACATACAAAATGCAACATATGATATGTCTATAAAATGCAGCACGTACTAATAGTCTTTCTTTCCGTCTTTATTCTTTCTTTTATTTTTATTTTTTTTCTTTTACTTTACAATCCGATCGATGTAGGATATCAATAAAGAGAGTGACACTATTACGTCCACCTCATGCGGGACAACCAACTCGAACCCCACCCATAACGATCATTTACGCTTATTTAGTTGGCATTATTAGGTCCCTCAACTCATTTCATATCTTTAATTTTGTTTATATTTTTCTTTTGTGAAAACATATGCACGTAAATCATTGTCGTTTCTTTCCTGAAAACATGAATGCATTGAATACACATAATAGCTACCCATAAATAATGACAATCTAACATGCATGATTATAACAATAGCAAGTCTTCGATCCACAGCTCGTAGGCATCCTTATTCATAACATAAGCAATTACAATAAACATGTCATCAATCCAGAGCTATATGCATGATAGAACATCACGGTACACATATCTTCAGATAACAGCCATAGACATCACAAATTATATCCTAAAGCATCATAGTAAACATATCCTCACATAATACACCTAAGGCATCACAAAACCATATCGACAGAAAACATATCCTTGAGTTAATATCTTTGTTTTGTATCTTAGGTTTGTTATCTATTATTCTTTTTGTGTACTTCATGTTATTGGAGAAATGAAACAACTTAAACTGTTAGATTAATGAAACCTTTGAACTTAAACATATGATAGTGGTTATTTGCGTTATTACAATAAATCAAGCTTACACTAAACCAACAAAGAGACTTCTTGTCTCATGTTAAGAATAGGTTCCAAACGTAATACTGTGGACGATGATCAAGAAATATAAACCAAATAAACTTAATACTAAGGGCAAAGTCACCGTGACATATTACACAGCTTTTCCAGTTTCTAGCCAAAAATTACATCCAGATCCTCAAGGCTAAACAAAAATACAGACTCCAACAAAACAACTTCCAAATCTCTTATTAATGGCGGATATTCGATCTGTCAATAGACACAGTAACCACAATAGCATTAAATCTCTATCCAAATAGGAAAAACAACATTACATTACCACATTAAGATTCAGACTCCAACAAAACAACTTCCAGATCTTCATATCTCAATCATATAGATGATGAACCAGCTAAGATGCATAGAGAACAGATTCAGTAAACAACAAAATTTCTACGTCTAACTATTCACTCTCTAACCAGAATTCTCAGAGTCTAAACATTTCAATTGAACAATTATTCAATTCTACTCAGTGTACAACTATAAGCAGGAAACAGATTCAATTCGTACACAAATTCCTCAACCTCAAAAAAATCAAAACAGTACTCGGTCATTTCCTTTCATTGTATTTTCAGACATACAGTGCAAAATAGCAAACAAAGACGTTCAAATTCTCCAATTCCTGTGATGTAGGCCCAGTGCCCAAGCTATTCATACATTCCTTACTTGGAAAATAAATATCGCTGACAATCTCCAAATTTAATCGATCATGGAACTCCTTTCAATTTCTAGCAAATCGCCCGCGAAGCACCATTTCCGCGACAACCAGCCGAGGAGAGAAAAAAAAAAGACAAACTCTTTCAACAACCGGTCGACGAAATCCAAAACACTTGCACCAAATTTCTCAGAAAAACGCCCAAGAGGATCGGTCCTTCGATCACCCGGCCAGGAGAAAAAAAATGCTTCAACAAATGGTTAAAGCATCCAGAAATAGGGTTCCCCCACGACCCTCAACCTCGACGCGACCGAACGTGACGAATCCACCTTCTCCGAGCTCCACCTGGTCTGCGCCTCGTCGCGAAGGTGAACGAGGCATTGGGATATCGATCCCGAACCACGACAAACCTTTTTTAAAAAAAAAAACAAACCGGCGACCGTTTTCACCCTTACCCAATTCCAAATTAAATTAAATTAATAAAACTAATTTTTCTTTGTTTTGCTCAACTCCTACTTAAATTATATAATTTCCCTATTAACATTCAAATTGAAATTCTTAAATATTTCAATCACAAAATACATTATGCCTGACCAAAATTCTTTCTATTAAATTTAATTGCTTCACTAAATTGCTAAAATTTAAGAATGAAAAATTTAGATGTTACAATAGAGGCTATACACCGTCTTTGGAATGTTTGACAAAAATGAAATTTTAACTCACTTTTTCTCACAAAGATATTAAAAGCACATTTTGAAAATAGTTTTTCAATAAATAAGAGTAAACTTTGCTTATAAAATCTATAAATTAAATCATTAAGTTAAAATTTAAATTTTAACTTAAAATTAATTTTTTTAAAAATAAAATGAACCTCAAATTTTGAGATATATTTAACTTAAATTTTAAATTTCTTTTTCAAAAAAAAAAAATTACCTGTACTTTGAACAAATTAGATAATGTTGTTAAGGATGAAGTTAAATTAGATAAACCAAATCGCACTAATGATTAGATAAGGTTTGGGTTGAACTGAATAAACCAAACTAAACTGAATCGTTGATTTAAGTTTGCTTCGGTTTTGTTTAAATTTTGAAAAACCAATTTTGGAATCTACTCGAATAAAACCAAAGTTTAACTTGCACAAAACCAAACTAATTTTGTGTTATATATTTTTTTTATATAAATATACAAATGTTTGGTTTGGTTCAGTTTTTATTTATAGATATAATTCAAGGCTAAAGTTAACTAACCCTAAAATTTGATATTCATTTTGTTTGACGCTATTTTTCTTTATGAAAAAATTAATCATAATAGAACATTCAATTGATCAAAATGGACTAAATCACCAACGTTCAAACAAACAATCAACTATTAACATTATTACTATTTAACACAAATTTCCCAGGATCAACAACACACGATACAGAACTGGGAAACAAAAACACTCTTAAGAAATTATCATAAAGTTAGAAATTATGATAACTTGAAATCCAGAAATATTTTAAGAAATAAATTCTTCGGAAATGAGAGAACTTGAATATTTAAAAGAGAAGATTATATTTTGAATTTATACTTAGATTACAAAATAATACAAAGTGACATTTGTACAGACACAATATAGTATATTATACAAAGTGGGTCACAGTGCAACAATTTGTTCCATTCATCCAATATGTATTTCAAGCTCACTCCACGATCCATGAACGCAATGCTCTCCTCTACCGACACACTTCCGCGACAAGTTACTCTCTCATTTGAACCTGCCTTCGTCTACCCTTCTCCACCTCTGTCTCACTCTCCTAAGCTTTTTGGTTTGGTTCACACTTCCTCTAAATTTCAATCACTGGTTATCGTTACTTGTTATTAATAGATATATTTTCTTGAAACAAAAGATCAGGTTCCGGGGTTTATCCCTCCAGTTCCAAGCTAAGTTGCTGACTGAGTATGGTCCTATGCTGCCTATTGGTGTTCTCAATTCCAAATCTTCTCATGAAGTACTCTTTAATTCACCTCCTTCTTATATACATCTACAAATGCTCCGTTGTTAGCATTCGATTTTCAAAATACAAGGTGGATTAGCTAGAAATTCCATATAACTAAAGTAAAGCTTTACAACCAAAGTTTTAATGCTTTATCCCTGATTCGTCTATTTTTGCTGACTTTTATCCCTGATTTTTCGTTGATCTGTTATTCTTCGGACGCTGCGGACGCCATTTCTATCGTATGCATCGTTCTAAAACTAAAAATCCCTTGGCAAAATCATGAATTTCGGACACTAAATGGCGTCTGCATCGTCCGAAAACGTCGTTCGCATGTGAAAATTTTTTTGGACAGATTAAATCGAACAACGTCCGCGGCATCCGCAACGTCCAAAAATGTCGCTCGAAATCTCCCAGAACATCAGAGAATGTCCGCAGCGACCACATCGTCTGAAAATGTCATCCAAAATCTCCCAGAACATCGGACAACGTCCGTGGCATCCGCATCATCCGAAAAGGTCTTCCTAAATCTCCCAGAACATCGGACAAATTCAATCGGACAATGTCTGCGGCGTCCGCATCGTCCAAATTCGCTCGGGAACGTCCAAAATCTCCCAGGACATAGGACAGTTTCAATTGGACAACGTCCGCAGCGCCCGGGTGTCGTCCGAATTCGCTCGGGAACATCCGAAATCTCCCATCCGCCTCATCCTAAGTCCTTAAATCCATCCTTTTTCGTATTTTCGTCCAAGTCTTGCTTGATTTAAATCCTGACGAAGGTTCACGTCACAACTAAATGCTCATATAACGAATTAATATATAAATATCAAACCCAATTTATTTCCAAAGTTTGATTACATCGTTTATCCAGAAAAACTTAGGATCAGGTTGTTACAATATAGTAATTTCTCTACATACTCCTCATGCCAACACTACTGTTGATCCTACTCGATCATTTGTGCGACCATGATCTCAACACTTCTCTTCACCTAGTCATCTTCAACAGTCGACTCCTTAGTATTTCTTGTCTTAGGGAGTGTTGGGTAGGCCTTCTAGCCCTCCAAACCAATGGCGCTCTTTCTGCTCCAACTTATATAGGCCAAATGCCAAATCTGGCACGAAGTGGGTCATAGTGCAACAATTTGTTCCATCATTCCAATGTCTTTCAAGCTCACTCCACGATCCATGAACTAATTGCTCTCCTCTACTCACACACCTCCATGACAAGCTGCTCTCTCGTTTGACTCTGTTCCTTCCTCTCGGAGCCTAGACTCGGGTACTTGTAATCACTTCCAAAATATAACAACTAGTACTATATGTACAATCTGCTTTCTTAGTAAATCTCACCATCTACTCTTCTCCACTTCTCTGTCTCACTCTCTTAAGCTTTATGTGTAACACCCCGACTTTTTTTATGAGAATTTAATAAATATATAATTACAACGTAAATTAGTAATAGTCGGATTTATTGACTAATTATCGGTGTGTTACCAATGACGTATTCGTCAGACTATAAATTAACGAATAAATAGGATAAATTAGAATTAAAATATATGTTAATTTAATAAATTAAATTATTTTGTAGGATAAATAATTTAGAGTAAATAAGATTTATGGAATAAATTGAATTACCATGTAAAGAAATTTTATAAGTTAATTAGTAGGATTAAAGAGGATTAATTAGAAAATTAAGTTAATGGGATTAAAGAGATTAATTAGGAAATTAGGTTATCTTTTTGTTTTTCTTTTGTGAAGAGGAAAAGGAGAGTTTTGTGAAGAGGAAAAGGAGAGGCCGAGAGAGTGCTTGAGAGACGGCGAGAGAGAGATCCGAGAGGAAGAGGCGAGAGACCGAGAGGGAGATCGGCAACGAGCGGCGACCGAGAGAGAGAAGAGGGGTCGAGAGCATGGGTTCCGGCGAGTCGACGACGATGGAGCCGCGAACGACGGAGCTCGGGATGACGATGGATGGCGGCCGATGTGCGCCGATCATGCGTGTCGTTCTGTGACGTGCGAATAAACGAAGGGCTCGGATCTCAGTACGACGAAGCTCGGTGCTCGGCGATGAGTCGGACTTCACAAATCATTTTGGAGTGAGGGACGGATCGCCGGATTTGGTGTCAACCGTCGACGATATGTTGATTTTTGGTCAAGTTTGGCGACAATGATATGGTGTGGCGTCTGGATGGTTGGCGATTCTTGATGGGCAGCGTGAATCTAGACAGGATGTAGCCGACCTGCAACCCAAGGGCGATTGACTCGGGTATGTCCGACCTGATCTGGATGGTTCGGGTCTTCTCGACTGGTATAATTCTTCTTTGTCGATTCAGTCTTTGGTTTCTACTGAGTCCTGAATTATACCGATTTTGTTGGGACCATTTTGGTTAATTTGATGTTGCTGCCTTTGAATAATGAGTAGGATTGTGTCAAGAATGTCTCTGTTGTGTGGTTATGCCTTGAATTGGGTTCTGTCGATGGTTTAAGTAGAGAAGATTGATGTCCTATAATTGTTTTAGTTAATGGAGAATAGACATTCTAGTAGAGTTATATGCTGTGAATGGAATTTGCATCATTAGGTTCTCTATTGCGAGCTGTTAACTCTGTACGTTGGAACGATATGGCTGCTGCCATTCTAAATTGGGTCAAAAGATAAATAGATATGTCATGTTGGTTGTTGAATTATGCATGTGCGTTGGACTAATTCATGCATGGTGATAGTGAAATTAAATGTTCCACACATTGGATTTATGCGCTACACATTTAGGCGACTGTTAGTTTTGGGATTTAGATTTTTGGTTGTCAATATATTTGAGAATTGTTATTCAGTCTAATTGGATTATAGCATTTTAGCATGACATTGATAAGAGGTTTAATATCATACTTGTTTTGGATATCTCATTTGGATTTATATATTCTGGATATTTGGAATATGTTAAAGTGTGTGGAATTCGACGAGAAGTTATTAACGGGTAAATGTGCTAATTGTGAAGGTATTGGAAAAAAAAAAAAAGAGGAAGAAGATGACGACTAAGTGCTTATTGTGCAACAAAGAATTCGAGGTAAGGATTAAGGATTGTTTTGGCCATTGAGGCCTACACCACAAGTATGGGTGCGTGAGTGTGTTTCGTTAATGAATAGTGTGATTTTATTGATGCTCAATGATCTTTTCATGCTTTTAAGTTGTGATTGCAGTTAGAAAATGCTGATAAGGATAATGTTTATGGTTAGTTTAGGTGATATTTCCTTGATGAATCTGCTATTGCATTCCTTAGATAATTTCTTACGGAATGTTCCTTTTATTATGTGCTCTATGTTCTGTGTTAATACTTTGATTGACGGTGGTAGCTTTTCTTTGTGTTTCCTTGATTAATTCCCTTATCTCTTGTTAGTAGTTCTATTACAACTGATTAAGCAATGGGTGTATAAGTAAGACTTAGATAATGAATGAGTTAGAAAAGTTAAGTGTGAAGAGGCATCCATGAAATGATTATTATACTTCAACTTCTGTTAGTTGTTAGTACCAATTGCTATTATTTTCATAAAGTCTCTGTTGCTTACTTTTCTATCCTAGTATATTTAGTTTCTAATCAAATTAATTAATGGTTAATCAATTAAGCATGCTAATAATTGGTTGAACACGTTAATCTACCTAGAGGGAATTCGACTAGTTGGTAATCATAGTATATTTAATTTAGCTTTCATGTTTAATTATCTGCGTCAACATGCTAAATTACTAAACTAATTAGATTCATAATTAGATTAATTAAGTGTGATTAATTAAGTTGTAGTAAATAGATTGGAGTTAACATATTTAACTTAGTTTGTATGCTTAAATAATTAACGAATCTAAGGCTAGTATCTTAATTTACTTAAGTTGAATAATTAATTAGACTTGAGTTTGTTTCGTTTACTAATTAACTAACTAGTTGTTAAATAATTAATGCAAGCATGATTAATTAGTTGTGTAATGAATAATCAATCTTTGAGTATGTTAGTAATTAGTATGTTTAATTCGTTTGTATGTTAATCAACTCTAACATGTTAAGTATAACTTGAGTAAGTTAATCAATAACTAATCCATGAGCATGTAATTAACTACCTAGTTAGGTATATAATTAACTAATGAAGCATGTTAAATTAACCAACTAGTGTAACATATAATTACTTAGAATAACTAATCAACTTAATAATTGTAATCTGTTTCGAGTATGTAAATAGACTAGGACATACAAATTGACAAATATGCATGTTAATTAACTAGCATAAACAACTTAACGGTATTCTTGAGTGAGCTTATGAGTGTTTTGTCATTGTCTTCTTGGTTGTGCCTTCTATTAAATGTTTTACTTTCTTTTACATACGCTTTCAATTATAGGTGCAATTTTAATTACAATTACTTTTATTTCAATGCGTACTTCGATTTCATAATCAATGCTTTACTTTTCTAAAAAGTAGAATGATAAAGATGATGAAAAGAGAATGAAGTAGATACGAGTGAATAAGGGTTCAATGACTAAGTGAACGAATGTTTTACAATTACTTTTATCATTGTCTTCTTAGTATTGCTTACGATCTAAATTTAGATTTTACGTCACTTAACATGTTAGTTTCTCTAAACCAAAGTTTGAATTGTTAATTAAGATAAAAGCATGTAATAAACTCAAGAGCATGTTAATTTACTTTGATAGCTAACTAGAACGATCACCTAGAATGATAAATGTAGAAAGCATGAAAATGGACTAGGAAATTAACTAGAAGAATTAATATATCGATTTATAATATTGTGTTCTAATAGTTCAAGCCTGCCTCCCTTGTTTAAACTCATTATATGTGTTGGGCGTGCTATTTCACATGGTTGGTTACTTTCATATTAAATGTGCTTTAAATTCCAGTTACTTCTATTTTAATATGCACATTCATTTACTGTTATTTCTTATATGTAAGTTCATTACAGTTTGTTTTCAATTACTTATGTGGGCCTTTTAATTGTTAAAGTTATGTTATATGCGTCATGCTAGGTTGAAAATGTATGTTCATGCATCATTTAATAGAAACCAAGTAGGGAGTACTCCGAAGGGGTAGTACTCACATGCATGGTGAGGAAAAATGATAATGAAAAGACCAAAGGAAATGAATGAAAAGAAAAGGGAGTTAGGAGGCGGATGGGTAGCGGTCCTAGTCTGATAATTAGGAAATGCCCCTACCATATCGGGAACGGGACCTAGTTATCCACAGGAGGTTAGGTCCGACCCACTATACCATCCCATACGGGTCTTCTAATCTCCAGCTCGAAGTACGAGTAAAGAAAGGAAAGAAAGAAATGAAAGAAAGAAAGAAAGGAAAGAAAGAAAGGAAACGTAAATGAAAGAATTGGTTTGGGTGGCCCCCATTCCAAATGAACTAAAGAGAGTCATAAGCATAATTGTATTTCCCTTTTTCCTTACTAAGCCCTTTGGGCTTACAGTTACTTGTGGTGTAGATGTAGGTACTGTACGTAGAGGAATGCTTGAACTAGGAGTAGCAAAAGATAAAGAACAAACAATAGCAAGCAGGGATGATGGGTTTGCACGCTCGAGGTATGCTCACGGCTGGCTAGACATAAAAGGGTAAAGGAAAAACTGTTTTAATTAAGTTGTAATAAATTATATTTAAATGATTTGGTCTCTTTAATTGAATTGCATTCATGTTTCCACAATGTTTTACATTAATGGTTTTGATTTCATGCTTCCGCATAAGTTTTAATAAATGTGATTTTATATTGAGTTTTACGAAAGAGTTAGTAGCGATCCGGTTAGACGCACTCTGATTTACTTTCAAAAAGAAAATTCAAATTTTTACGTATTTTTAAGAATTAGGAAAATCCGGGTCGTTACATTATGGTTTGGTTCACATGAATTTATGGGGCCTTCCTATAAAATTTCAATCACAGAATATCGTTACTTGTCATTAATATTTGATGATTTTGATTGTTATACGTAGATATATTTTCTTAAAACAAAAGATCAGGTTCCTGAGTTTATCCCTCCTATTCCAAACTAAGTTACTGACTGAGTATGGTCCTATGCTGCGTATTGGTGTTCTCAATTTTAAGTATTCTCATATAGTACTCTTTAATTCACCTCCTTATACACATCTACAAGTGTTCGATAGTTAGCATTCGATTTTCCACATTGTTCACATTTCAAAATACAAGTTGGATTAGCTAGAAATTCAAAACAACTGAAGTAAAGCTTTACAACCAAAGTTTTAAAGCTTTATTTTCGAAAGTTTTTTTTTAGTTTAGCTGACTTACCTTAACGACATATATTCAGGTGTTAGTTTTGACGATCACCAGTTGATGTCACAGGATTGAGCCAAAACTTCTTTTATTATTTCAGTATTTTATTTTGAGAGTCCTGTAAGGCTGAATTTTGATATTTAAAATTTGTAATAATAATAGTTTTGATTTCTAGTAACTACAAACACTTTTTTTTAACATACATTATCACTTTATCTTGATGTCACTGTTAGATCGTCGATATAACCCATTTGGTTGGGTTCTGGCAAATTTTAACTCACTAAAGTTTTTTGATGACTAAATAAATAAAAAGATTAAGGTTCAAGCAGTTTAGTTTATTTTATGCTTATTTTCTTTGTAAGAGTTTAGTGTGACCTGAATTCTATTGGGTCGGGATGGTGGCCTCGAATGGTAAATCTCGTTTAGAGTTTTTTTTCTCTATAAATTGATGTAATCTAGAGTCGCAAAACTCACTGTTGTATTTTGATCTTCATAGTAGAACTATTTTTCTACCCGTAGTTTTTTCCAAAAAAGGGTTTTTCAGCGTCTTGGATCGAGAAGGAATAATATCTAAGAGACAGAAAAATCTCCACCTTAACATGAATTCTATGAAAGAGATCCATAGTTTGTGTTCATCAGCCCGACCCAATAAAGAAAATTCACAACATTTCTGACAATCTCCAACTCGAAATGAATTTTGATGCAAGGAACCAATTTTTAAATCTTCAATTTCCCTCTTCCACACCCATAAAGAAGATCTACAATGAGAGCCCACCTATCTATCTCAAAGAAATATAACAGATCACCAGTATAAAAGATTTCAACGGTAAATTCAACAATTGATGCTGACCATGATTAAAAACATTTAAACCACGATGGTGGCATCTTCAAATCTCATAAAGAGTCATCCAAATCTATGTGAATATATCTCGCCACTTGACCTGCCATATCAAAATTGTATTTCAAAATCCTTTAAAATTCCACTATTGTTATCTTACCATAACAAAATCTTGAATTTCAATTTAAAAGTGGAAGATCTATTTTAAATATCTCATCGCTCTCAAAAACATAATCTTTAACATAATATCTAACCCAAAAGATCATTGGCTTCAATAAAATATTCATCCTAGAAGTTGAAGCAGAAAACTATAGATATTACAAGATTCCAAAAGATATCCCCACAATTCTGATATTTTTACTATAACAAATCATCCCTCAAAATTAAATAAAATCAAATCACTAGAATAATCACAAATATTACAAAATTTAAACCTTATTTGAATTTTAACAGAAAACAATCTCCAAGATTGAAATATTCTCGCGATTCCAAACCTACCATAAATCATCAAATTTATACTCCCATAAAATCTTCCAAAAATCTCAATGTCTTTTATTTTTGACAAAAATTCCATTTTTCGAAGGACACTCTTGCGGCAGCCCCAATCGAAATGACTTGACAACGAAAATGGAGAACACAATGTAGATGATCTATGACGACTCACGATAAATAAAAACCCTCCAATTATAAACTTGTTGCTCGGAGACACAATTGCTCTAGGGAACTCCTAACATAGATGAAAAATGGGGGAATTGTTTTGAATGATATCTGAACGATAGAGAGAATAAATCTCATGAGCAATACGAATGGCAGGGGGAACAATTTTCCTATTTTTGTTTCCAAAAATTGTAATTTTTCTAAAAAATCACACAAACTTTGTTGGATGCAAAACGATTGGAGTAAATTTGTTTCACCACACTTGGAAAAACGAACTCATGAAACCAAAGCTCTGATATCATTTGTTAGAGAATGAACGATAACCAGAAAAAGAAAATACGAATGTGATACTAGATTTAAGTGGAAAAACTTTTTTCAGGAAAAAACTACGAGCAGAGGAATGAATCTACTACAAAGATTAAAATACAACTTCGAGTTTTGTGACTCTAGCTTACATCAATTTATAGAGAAAATAAAACTCTTCATTATTTGACAATATTAGATTTATATTAAATTAAAATGCAGTTATTAAAAATTTCATAACAGGATCTATTTGAGTCATTATTAACTAATTAATTTTTCTTGTTCAACTTATTTTATTTCTAATTTATTTTATTCATTATCTTGAAACCTTAACCATATTAATAACAACTACACATATATAATTAATATATTTATTTAATTTACAAAGTAAATACTAAAAGTCAATTTTTACCTCCCATAAATAAGTTTACACATTAAGATTAAAAATAAAATTATTAAATTCACTTATATGAGTTATAAGAGTATTTTTTAAAAAGAAAAATTAACAAAACAATCATTATACTATTAGATCGTCGATAAGTAAATTATTGAACAATTTTTTCTAATAACTAAAACACTAAACTATGGAAAATGTACGAAACAAATATTGCATTTATGTTTTTTGTTAAAAATATTGTCGTTTCGCTGCAAAACATTGTCTTTTCATGGCAGAACATTGTCTTTCTACTAAACAAATCAAAAAGATTAATTTCTGCACGCAAAACGATTGCTTTCTGTTGGGAAAAGATCTCATTTCACAATAAATCAACAGCATTCCGTCTGTAGAAAGATGACTTTCCTCTGTGAAAAGTGAAACCTAGGGGATGAACGCTAGATGACGACGACAAACCAGAAAAAGAAAATAAAAGATGATGATGAAGTTGAACTAGAATTGCATAAAGTATATTTTTGTATCGTCTTCGTGATAATGTTTCTTTTAACAGGTAATGGTGATATTTGTGTCGTCAATTTCTCATAGTTTAGTGTTTAATTTGTTAGCAAAATATATTCAATGGTTGACTTATCATTGATTTCATAGTATAATGGTTGTTTTGTAAACTTTTTTTTAAACAAAAACCTGGTAACTTTGATCTTTAATTACTAAAATAAATTAAAAATAGAAATAATTGTAATTAAAATATAATTTTTAAAAATAAAAAATTAATACAAAGTCTCATTCATATAACTTTTAATATGTGAAAACATATTTAGCAATGATTTTAAAATAATTATTTGAGAGTGTATTAGGGGTAATTTTATGAAAATTGGGAAAAATCAATAAAAATGTAATAACATGAAACTATTTTAATAAATCCATAGATTTTCATGAAGTTTACAATTATTATTTGTTAGTCAAGGTAAGTCCAAATGTGAATAAGACCAATAACTTTACCAAATGTTTAACTTGCAATAGTAACCTTAAAATAATAAGTAAAATGAAAAACATAGAAAAAATAAACCATCGAAGTAAAAACGAAGGAGATTGAGAGAAAACTTAAGGTAGTCAATCTCCATCTCTTTAATCTATCATAAGCTTATTGTAATCTTCATAATTCTTGAAGTTTTTGAACTTTTCAATTAAATAGTTGCAAAACACTTTACTCTCTTTAAAAATATCAAAATGTCTTTGTGTTTTCTATAATTCTATTGTAACTATTTTAACTATTTTTTTTTTACAAATCAAATATGAATTTATCATACATTATTAATTTGAACCTTATCGTCAACATTTTGCTAAATTCAACATGTATATATCATATTTTTAATTTAATCAATTATTTTAATTTGATTTCTAATCTCTATAGTGATTTCTAACTTTATTTCAAACTTTATTGATTTTCGGACAAATTTGAAATTTATTTGATCAGTGCTCAATAGAATTCGAAATAGGGTTAGAAATTACCAAATAGGTTGAAAATCAAGTTAAAAAATATGTAAAACATAATATACATGTACTAGATTTAATAAATACATTAACGGTAGTTTTCAAATTACTAAAATCTAATATATTAAAGTTCAATTTTATGAACAAATAATATTTTAAGTCTAACTTGTAAATAATTTTAAATATTTATAAATTACATTTTATCCTTGAAGAAATTACATAGCTTTATAGAAATCCTTTGAGCTTTTATGAATTATACCAAAAGTTCGCACGACCTAACCAATAGGGGTGGGTAAATCGGTTCTCAATTTCGGATCCGAACTTATTGGAACCGACCATTCAGTTCTTGGTTCCAAGAGTAAGGAACCAGAACCGGAACCGGAACCGCAAGGAACCGGACCCAGAACTAGAACCGAGCTCGGTTCTGGTTCAGTTCTGGTTCCTAATAAGAAAAATATTAAAATCTAATAATAAAACAATTGTTTGGTTTTGTGCAAGTTGCCCTGTTGGATTTGCAGGGATATTTCTTGTGATATTTTCATGGTGGTTGTACAGGCTCTTGCAAAGAAGAAGGATGAAGTTTCTTCAAAAGAACTGAAGGTTTATTGATTCAACAACTCTCTGCAACCAAGACCGGCTTTGAAAAATTGAGAATATTTTCCGTAGAAGAGCTGATGACTAGCTTTCTCTAAACTTTGATAACCGCAAAACCAATGTCAATAATCACCTATCACTTATAGAATTATAGAAATGAATAAAAATGAAATTAAAGGATCAGCAATACTGATTCAGCACAACATTGCATTTCTAGCTAAAATTAAGATGATGACTACTGGGTTCAATTTACAATCTTTTGTGGATCTAAAAACGACAACGAAATGATTTTTTTTTGGAAAATGGAAGTAGATTGGGTAACAATCACCAACTACAAATACAAGAAATTTCATCTATCATAAGAAAAATCTATCAGAAAAACATGAAAAACAATAAACATGCAGCATATTCATCAATGTCTTCCATTTTATATTTAGTCATCTATATAAGTTATATATGCAGCAAATAACAAACATGCAGCACATGCAGCAAATTTAAGCCTGAGATCAGATGTATTACATATACATTTCTAAAGGCATGCAGTCATAACAATTCATTTATCAACAAAAAGAACTTAGAAGAATAATCACCTAAACAAATATAATGCATTGGAAAACAAACACAATGCTGTAAAAATACAATTTGCATAGTAACAAGCAATAAAAATGCAAAAGAACTTATACGTAATGCACTCATAAGAATTTTAGCAGAATAAGAACTCCAGAACTATACATAAATAACTAAGTATCTAACCTAGATCAACCAACATACATTGTACTTGATCTGGAACTCCAGAACTGTACATAAAAGAGCTAATTTTTCAATGTGATCAGAATATTAGCATAATAAGAACTCCAGAACTGTACATAAATAATCAAGTATCTAACCTAGATCAACCAACATACATTTCCAAATCAAGTACAAGGATTTGTGCGCCACAGCTCGGAGAAAAACAAATAATAGATCTAACTACACTAGTAGAAATTTCATAGATCTGATCGAGCAGCTGAGCTAAAATAAATAATCTAAGCAACTCTTTCATTTTTAATTGAAGATTTAATGGGTTATTTCTCCTAATTCTTCTATACAACCAAAGAGCAAGAAATTTACGGAAATCAACCCATCCAGAAACAAAAATGGAAGCTATTAACAGAGACAGAAAAAAACAAACCTAAATCAATACATACAATTGGAAATAGAAGAATCAAGAAGAAGAGAGTCGGCCGACCTTCTTCACAGAGAAGGGGTTTGCAGAGCAGTAGTCAAAATCGTGGAGAAGGGTTTGCCTTCGCAGTTCGCTGAGCTAGGGTTCACCTTCGCCAATCAAGGGTCGTTCATCTACGAGGAGGGGTTCGCCTTCGTGGATTTCGCTGAACCCAGGAGAGGAATTGCTTCGCTATTTTAAAGACACCGCGGTTCTCGGTTAATCGGTTCCACCAACCAATAACCGAGAACCAAACCGCAAATATAGAGAAATACCCAGAACCGAACCAGTTGCAGAATTGGGAACCGAGAACTGGAACCGAACTAGAACCGAAATGCGGTTCTGGTTCGGTTCTCGGTTCTGGTCGGTTCTTGCCCACCCTTACTAACCAAAGTTTCCTAACAAAGCAAGAGGGAAGAAAAACAAAATAACACAAAATTGAAGGGTTCGTTGTGTAATAGATCAATTCTTCAATTATATTGCACATTTACTATTTTCAACTTATTTAACTAAATGGGAAAAACCCAAATACGCAAAGCAATTTTCAGATTCTCAAGAGTTATATCCTCTCGGTTTAATCATGTTTTTCCAAAACGTTCAACCGTTAACAGAACAACATATTTTTGCTTTAGGATAGTGACTCACCAAACAATTCAATTTTGTATGTGGACAACAAAATTGATGCCAACCAAACGAGTTATTTTATTCAATTCATTAACAACAATGCTAAACAAATTCATAGTTCAATGAATTTTATACTCAGGCAAAAAAATAATTGAAATTGTGAAACTCTGAAAGTCAAATAAAATAATACATTGTGATTTCATGAAGAGTTGATTAGAAGAGACATAATTTTCTGTCTAAATAAATAAGAAAATAAATAAATAAAAATTAAAGGATTAAACTGTTCGATTTTTTTTCAAGCCAGACCACTCTCCATTTTTCAAGTTCCCTCCTATATGTGACACTTATTGTCTTGGTTAAAGCAGTGGTAGTTAAGAGATTGATTTAATCTAGATATTAATATTCACTTTATTCATTCAATCAAATAAGTTTACATATTAGTATAAATATAATAATTTTAAATTCATTCAACTCAATTATTGAAGCATTCATTTTCAAAATAATAATTATAATAATTGATAATTCAAGCAAATTGATAATAGAGACAAATATTTGGCAATATTAGACTTCTACTAAATTAAAATGCATAATTAAAAATTTCATAATATGCAAGTCATTATTAACTAATTAATTTTTCTATATCACTATCAACTTATTTTATTTCCATTATGTTTTATTTATTATCTTGAGACCTTAAAAGCATATTAATACCAACTACACATATATAATTAAGATATTTATTTAATTTACAAACTAAATACTAATAGTCAATTTTTACCTCCCTTAAATAAGTTTACACATTAAGATTAAATATAAAATTATTAAATTCACTTGAATGAGTTATTAGATTGTTTTTTTAGTAGAGAAATTAACAAAACAACCACTATATTATTGAATCATCGAGAAGTTAACTATTGAACAATTATTTTTAACAACTTAAGCACTAAACTATGGAAAATAAACAGAATAAATATTGCAATTACGTTTTCTGTTTCAAAATTTTGTCATTTCACTGTGAAACGTTATCTTTTCACCGCAGAACGTTGTCTTTCTGTTAAAAAAGTTTAAAAGATTAATTTTTGCACGCAAAACGATTACTTTATGTTGCGAAAAGACATTGTTTCGCTGTAGATCAACAACATTCCATCTGCAGAAAAATGACTTTTCTCTGTGAAAAGTGAGACCTAAGGGATGAACACTAGACAATGACAACAGACCAAAAAAAGAAAATAAAAGATGGTGATAAAGTTGAATTAGAATTATAGAAAGTATGTTTCTGTATTGTTTTCATGGTAATGTTCATTTCAACAAGTAACAAAAATGTTTGAGTCGTCAATTTCTCATAGTTCAGCGTTTAATTTGTTACACAAAATATTCAGTGGTTGACTTATCATTGATTCTATAGTACAATGATTGTTTTATTAGTTTTCCTTTTTAAACAAAATCATTCCTTTATGAGTTTACTTGACGCACCTCAACGACATATATTCAGGTGTTAGTTTTGCCAATCACCAATAGTCATCACAGGATTGAGCCGACATTTCTTTTATTATTTCAGTATTCTATTTCGAGAGTTCTATGAGATTAAAGTTTTATATTTAAAATTTGTAATAATAATAATTTTGATTTCTAGTAACTATTGACATTCTTATTTTTGAACATATGTTGTCATTTTATTTTGATGTCACTCTTAGACTTTCGATATAGCTCATTTGATAGGGCCCTCACAAATTGTAACTCACTAAAATCTTCTGATGTCTAAATAAATAAAAAATTAAAGGATTAGATGTTTTTTTTTTTTTTTGAGCCAAATCACTCTCCTGTTTTTTTTCGAGTTCCCACCAGATTGTGACACTTATTGTCTTGGTTAAAGTACAAGTAGTTAAGAGATTGATTTAATTTAGAAATTAATAGTCACTTTATTCATCCAATCAAATAAGTTCACATATTAGTAAAAAAATATAACGATTTTAAATTCATTCAAATCAATTATTAAAGTAATAATTTTAATCATTGTTAATTCAAGCAAATTGATAATAGAGAGAAATATTTGGCAATATTAGATTTATATTAAATTAAAGTGCGGTCATTAAAAATTTCATAATATGCAAGTCATTATTAACTAATTAATTTTTCATGGTCAACTTATTTCAATTCAATTTTGTTTTATTTATTATCTTGAAACCTTAACCACGTTAATACCAACTACACATATACAATTAAGATATTTATTTAATTTACAAACTAAATACTAATAGTCAATTTTTACCTCCCTTAAATAAGTTTACACATTAAAATTAAATATAAAATTATTAAATTCCCTTGAATAAGTTATTAGAGTGTTTTTTTAAAGAGAAATAATTAACAAAACAATCACTATATTATTGGATCACCAATAAGTTAACTATTGAATAATTTTTTCTAATAACTTAAAAACATTGAACTATTGAAAACGAACGGAACAAATATGACAATTACGTTTTCTATCATTATCGTTTCGCTGCAGAACATTGTTTTTTCGTAACAGAACGTTGTCTTTCTACTAAACAAATAAAAAATATTAATTTCTGCACTCGAAATAATTACTTTATATTGCGGAAAGACATTGTTTCACTGCATATAAACAACGTTCCATCTACAGAAAAATGACTTTCCTCTGTGAAAAGTGAGACCTAGAGGATGAACACTAGACGATGACAATGGGTGAAAAAGAGAAAATAGAAGATGGTGTTAAAGTTGAATTAGATTTGTCAAAAGTATATATTTGTATCATCTTTGCAGTAATATTTCTTTCAACAGGTAACAATGATGTTTGCGTCGTTAATTTCTCATAGTTCAGTATATTATTTGTTAGCAAAAAATGTTTAGTGGATAACTTATCATTGATCCTATAGTACAATGATTATTTTGTTAAATTTCCTTTTTAAACAAAAACTTTGTAACTTTGATATTTGATTACTAAAATAATTAGAAGTAGAGAAAATTATAATTAAGGTATAATTTTTTAAAATGAGAAAATTAATACAAAATCTTATTCAGGTAACTTTTAATATGTGAAAATATATTTAGCATTAATTTTAAAATAATTATTTGAGAGTCTATGGGCCAATTTTATGAAAATTGGGAAAAATCAATAAAAATGTAATAACATGAAACTATTTTAATAAATCCATAGATTTTCATAAAGTTTACAATTATTATTTGATATTCTAAGGTAAGTCCAAATGTGAATAAAAACTATAACTTTACCAAATGTTTAAGTTGCAATAGTGACCTTAAAATAATAAGCTAGTTCATAATAAAAATAATAAGTAAAATGAAAAACACAGAAGAACTTGGTCATCCAAGTAAAAAAGACAGATTAAGATAAAACCTAAGGTAGTCCATCTCTAGCTCTTTAACATATCATAAGCTCATTGTAATCTTCGTAATTCTTGAAAATTTTAAACTTTTCAATCTCTCTCTCTCTCTCTTTTAGTTTTACATAGTAGCAATTATTACACTTTAACACAAATTTCCCACGATCAACAACACACAATACAGAATTGGGAAACAAAACCACTCACTGGGCGAGAAGAGCCTCACTTATTTGTCATGAAAAAGAAGAGCAATTCAAGACTTTGTTTCTCTGAACTGCATCATGGATTTTTCTTGGAAGGCAAATCATTGGTGTTGAAAGTTGTATTGCCAATCCCACCAACTCCATGATGCGTCTGGCTTCCACCATAGAAGTAGGACCCTGCTGCCTCCCTTGCTCTCCCTCCATCATTAATCAGTCCTTCCATCTCTTGCCTTTCGTCTTTCTTCTTCGTCTCCTCTTGCTTTTCGTCTTCCTTCTGCGTCTCAATCAGTCCTTCCATCTCTTACTTTTCGTCTTTCTTTTTCGTCTCCTCTTGCTTTTCGTCTTCCTTCTCTGTCTCTCTGCTTGCGTTGAGAAGGTTTTGATTTGTTTTCATCTTTTCTTGGACTATGTTCAGCAACTCTTGTATTTCTCTTGCCGCCAAATTACTCCCTTGATGCTGATAATGCCGCTTTAACTTCACAAGCTCTCTGTCTACTTCTTCCAAGCTTTTTAATATGTCAGTTGGATTTTGAGTTGGTTCATCAACACCCAGTGTGAGAGTTTCCGTAGGTAAAGCCATGGATCCTTAGAACATGAAGGCATTTGTTAGAAATTTTGATACCTTGATTAATACTAATCTAGAAATATTTTAAAAAATAAAAAACAAGGATGATTTGAGAAAAATTCTAAATAAACCTCGAAGAAAACTGAGATGAAATAGAGAATCATACCTTGGTTGCAGACTGATTCTTTGAAAATTCAAAACAGGATGCTCTCATAATAGTTTTCATAGAATTTATAACAAAACCTTAGAGTTTCCGTCATTATTAATTAATTAATTAATTCAAAACAAGGGTGTGGGGTTGGGGGAGACCGCAAATACCCCACACCCTTCACACGGTGTTACCTGTCCTTCGTCCTTTCTAGGACTTTTTCTCCCTGCCATTATCATCTGCATAGAGAGGTTGTAGGGAAGTTTTGGAGAACAAGGAGTCTCTTTCAAGCTTCGAAGAAGCAACTGATGTCATGACCCGAAGGTATGTCTGACCTCATTTCAATTTAATATTCTTTAATTATTGTATCTATTATCAATTTACTTGAATTATGAATGATTAAAATTACACAGTGTCAAATTAACGTTTTAATAATTGATTTGAATGAATTGAATTATTTTATATTTTGTGCTATTATGTAAACTTATTTGATTGGATGAATAAAGTGACTATTAATTCCCAAATTAAATAAATCTCTTCTATGCAAGTACTCTTTAATTCTTTATTTTTTTTTTTAATAAAGAGAGAAATGGAAAAATAAAGTGATTATATCTAACATATTGGATTTTTTTAAAATCCAAGAAAGAAACTTTAATAGAAATAATTTTGGAAGACTTCTTTGTTATTTGGAATCATGTGTTTACTATCAGTCTCAGTAGGCCATACAACGATGGATGCAGAAAATTTTAATTGCATTTCTAGTATTTTTGAACTCATTTGTGGACTCTTGCGTCCAACGCCATTATTGAATTCACCTTCCAAACAAAAAACTAAACATACTAGCTTTTCAAATAAATATCTTAATTATATATTTGTAGTCAAATAAATTGAAAATAAAAGGGTAAATGACAAATCAACTATAGTGATTTGTGATCAATGACAAGCCAATCACTATGGTATTTTTTTTTAACAATTTAACCACTGATGTATGGAAAAATGACAAAACTAATATCACGGTAACGTTTTCCGTTAACAAATTGATGTGAGACAAGCGGTGTCTCAAGACACCGTCTCAAGATATCGCGAATACACGGTGTGTGTGCAAGACACCGCGAATTTGCGGTGTCTTAGAGCTTATTCGCTATAGCCAACTTTTGTTTCTGTTGTTCATGGTGGAAGAAAAATTAATAAATGCGAGATGAAACGACGGTTCGATTCGATACCTTCTGCACTCGATTCCGACACCCAGATATAAAGTTATGGTCGTTTGAAGTTGAAGAGGTGGTTACTTCACAATCCGCAGCGGTGTCTCTTTCCTCGGACCGTCGTTTCATCTCACATCTGTTAATTTTTCTTCCGCCATTAACAATAGAAGCAAAAGTTGACCATAGCGAATCAGCTCCAAGACACCACGAATTCGCAGTGTCTTGCACAAGACACCGCAATGCAAGACACCACGAACAGACGCGATGTCTAGAGACACCCGAGTCTTAAGACACCGCAGTCTCTTGAAACGCCGTTGCGAATTGTGAAGTAAACACCTCTTCAACTTCAAACGACCATAACTTTATCTCTAGGTGTTGGAATCGAGTGCAGAAGATATCAAATCAAAGCTCTCTTAGAGATCTACGACTTGCCATAGGTTTTATCCCATGACCCCCCTTTCTCGGCCCCAAAATCAAGCGTTTAAGGACTCAATTTTGCTATAAAAAAATTTTCCAGTAACAAACTGCAGTGTCTTGTGAAGACACCTCAAGTCGCGGTGTCTTTGCAGTCTCAAGAGGAGTGAGAATATAAGATGCCATAGTTGCTTATTTAGGGGAATAATTACTGATTAGTCCAGCTATAGGCGTCATCTTCCAGCTTGTGATTTTGTTTTATGCGCTGATGTTTTAGGAGAGAGTAGTTTGAGGTTTGGTTCTGATAGGACGAACTGGAATTCAGACATTGGTTTTATCAGGTATTTTTTCTTTTTCTGAAATTAATTTTGTTCTTGTGCTTATCTGTTTTTCAATGTAATATTTCTTTAATGGCGTCTTTTACTATTTGAAAACTTGAAGACGTTATCTATTCCTATTTTTCATTGCTTTTTTGTTTTGTCACTTTGTAGAACAGCCTTGCTTTTACCAAGAAAGCATCTTTCGGGATAGACATCGCGAAAATTGCGGTGTCTTGCGCACATCGCGAAGCGCAAGACACTACGAATTTTGTCAGTGTCTTGTGCACAAGACACCACAAAAATTCGCGGTGTCTCACAAGACACCACAATTTTCACAGTGTCTCACAAGATGCGCGATTTTTGCGATGTCTCACAAGAGACCGCGAATTTTCGATGTGTCTCACAAGACACCGCAAATTTTCGCGATGTCTTGAGCATCTCACGTCAATTTGTTAACAGAAAACGTACCGCGATGTTGGTTTTGTCATTTTCTCATACGCCAGTGGTTAAATTGTTAGAAAAAGTACCATAGTAGTTGACTTGTCATTGATCACAAACCACGATAGTTGATTTGTCATTTACCCAAAATAAAATAAGTTGTTAGAGTGTTTTTTTAAAAATGAAAATTAATAAAATAACTCCTATATTATTGAACCACAAACAAGTTAACCATTGAACAATTTCATTTAACAACTTAAATACTAAACTATAGAAACGAATTGATCAAATATCGCAGTTATATTTTCAATAAAAAATTGTTATTATTTCGCAGCAGAAACGTTGTCTTTTCACGACGAAACGTTGACTTTCCACTAAATAAATTTAAAAAAATTAATTTTTGCACACAAAATAATTACTTCTCGTTGCGGAAAGACAATGTTCCACCTGCAAAAAAAATGACTTTTCTCTGCAAAAAAAAAAAAAATGAGACATTAGGAATGAACATTAGATGATGAAGATGGACCAAAAAGATAAAGTAGAAGATGGTGATGAAGTTGAATTAGAATTGCAGAAAATATGTTTCTGCATCGCCTTCGCAGTAATATTTCTTACAATAGGTATTAGTGATGTTTGCGCCATCTATTTTTCATTGTTTAGTGGTTAAGTTGTTAGCAAAAATTATTCAGTGGTTGTGTAATACCCCAAATCTTTATATTGAAATTTAATAAGAATAATTGAAAAGTAATTAAGGGTATTTGGATTAATTGAAAATTTATAAAGTTATTACCAAAGATGTAATTATCATTAAGTGATTTTTGAATTTAAATTTGGATTAAAAGTTAAAAGTAATTATGAATTTTGGAGATTTTGAATGATTTTTCCCATAATAGAATTATATATAGATATTTATTGAAAATTTATTGAAATTAAATAAGTGAGAACTATTGAGTAAATATGCATTTGTGAATAAATTATAAGAGATTTAATTAGAGGAAGAGAATAATTGAAAATTTTTCTAAAACTGTCTTCATTCTGACCTTTGCCAATAGTTTGACTATTTTGAAAATCAAGACTACGTCGTTTCAAGACGTGTTCTTCATAAATATTGTAACCAACGTATTAAGCTTTCTAACGCATATTAGATCATTTAATTTGAAGTTCATTTACTATGGTAAAAGTCCAAAAACAGAGAGCAAAAGTTTAAGGGAAGCTCGAGTTTCCAAACTTGGAGATCAAACTCAAGATATGGAAGCCATCCGTGGATGATTTGAACATGAAAAGAAGCCCAAAAGTAAGCCCATTAAGACAAGCTTGGAGGACAAGAGAGAGAAAGATATTATCTCTTTAGATGTTATCTCTGAATAGATTCACTTATCTAGGAAATCTAGATCCATTTATCTAGGAGATCTAGATTCACCTATCCAGGTTATCTTTTATTTAGTTTTTTAATTTATGTTCGTAAAAAGCTATATAAAGTCATCACTGCTTATGTTTTAGAAGTTGTTGAATTTTGATAAAATGAAGCTTCTGCTTTTTAGGAATTAGAGGTTCGCAACGTCAAATTTAGCTAAGATCCAGGTGATTCTATCCACTTCAAACTCGTTTGATTTGTGATTTAGTTGGGATACAATTTGGATTTTGGTTGGTAGAGATAAAGAAGATTAAAGAAAACTTTTCTCCTTTAAATACCGGGTCAAGCTAATAGAGGGGGGATCAGAACTCCTCTGTAAAGAAAGAAAAGGTCTGAGTGAAGGAGGAGACTCGTCCATCACAAAGAAAGAGAGAAGGTCATTGCTTTTAGGTGTCTAGTGGCTATTGCTTCGGATTGGAAGGAAAAAATTTGTAGTCTTCAATTTAGGTAAAAGAGAATGAATGTGTTGGTTGTTGTCAGATATCTACTGCTACGTCGTTTGCTTAGTGTTGGCTGAATTTATTAGATGTTGAATATATAGATAATTTCTTTTGTTCACGACTGTTAATTCTTAGATTTGGTTCACTAATCGAGCTAAATATATTATGAAAATTGGAATAGTTTAGATTAATAACTCAATTTTAATATTGTTATTTAACGTTGAATTATGGGCCAATAATTCAGGAATGAAGTTATGTTGGTAATTATGAGTCTATAATTCGTAGATGAAATTGCGTTTCTTTTCGATATATGTTAAGTTTAATTGTTTGACGTTATTAAGCAAGATTAAGTAATTAAGTTAAGTTGTAATTAGTAAGATGGTTTTGTTTAAGGAACCTTAGTAAGCAACGTGTATAGATTAAGGATATGAAAAGATGTTGAGATAAATAAATAAATTAATTGATTTGTTATTAAATTGTGAAGGTACTAAAGAAGGAAGAAAAGGATATTGAATAAGTGTTGAGCGCTTTGAGTAATCGAGGTAAGTGATATGCATATATTTTGGTCTTCTGACCCTACATCGCAAGTTTAGAAGATGCATGTTTCGTTGCTTACTGCTTTCATTGTATGTTTCGTTGCTTACTACATCGCAAGACATTTCTCATCCTCGTGTCATTCGCATGCATCTGAATCACCACTTAACAAGTTTTTCCCTTGTATTTTCCCACTTAACTTTTATCTCATAAATACACATCACAAAATAACACGTATACATACGCAATGTAATATCTTAATTATCTCACACCTTATTACATCACGTATACGAAAAAAATGGTATTGGGATATTACATAATTTTTTCTTTTATGATTAATTTACTAGCAACTGAGAAGTTGACTGGCGATAATTTCATCAATTGGAAAAAACATGAATATGATTCTTGTACATGACAACTTGAAGTTTGTCATCACTGAAGAATGTCCTCTGATCCTTGCTGAACCCAAGTGGGCATGGTTTTAGAAAGTTTAAGTCCACAATTCTTACAATTCAAGAGCAACTATTTCATGAACAAACTGAGTTAAGACATGACTTAATTGCTCAACAAGCTTATGATCTATGAGTTCATTTCTTCTGTAGAGAAGAAGGGAGAAACAAATATTGTTGAGCCCTCCTTTTCTCACTCTTCCCTTAAGAAGCAAAAGAAATTTCATAAAAATACAAAGGTTCAGGAGCAAATCTAGCAAGGGGTAAAAAGAACAACCCCAATAAAAGGAACAAGACTAACGAGGGAAACAAGAATAGCTCAAGCCAGAAAAAACCCAAAGGAAAACTGATGCGAACCACAAATATGGAAGATTCGAGACCCGACAACAACGCGGAATTTTCCCAAGATGCCTTGATGATTCAAAAAGATTAGAAGTTTGACCAGTTATCTATAAAGAGGTAGGAACCAAAACTATCAAAGAAAAGGAGCTTGACCTAAACCACACCTATTAGTTGAACCAAAGCTATCAAGTTTGATCTTTCCAAGCTAACACTTGAAGAGATCAAGCCCTCCAAAGAAAACTCAAGAAGAGAATGCAAAATGCTCTCAAAACTCAAGGTTGTGTATTCTTCAAATTGTGATTTACAATGGAAGAGTGCCCATCTATTTATAGGCAACTTAAGGAGACTTTAAAACATGTTAAAATTACATAAAATATACAAAAGAATTGATAAAAATCAAAGTTTGGTAAAATTTGACCGAAGGACACTTGGATGCAGCACTAGGGGCGGCAGCGCGGGCATCGGGCGGGTGCTGACCGTCGGCAGTCAGCTTTGGCGGGCGCCTGGCGGCGCGGAGTGGGCCTAGACGGCACACGCAAGTGGGCCTGGGCGGCACGCGCAATGGTTCTGGGTAGCGCGCGCGCTGGGCTGGGCCGTGGGCTGATTGGACTCTTCTTCCATTTTTGACCATTTTTTTCTTCAATCCAATCTTTGCTTGGGCTTCCATTGGATATTTCTCATTCCCTCCCCTTGAGCCATGACTTTGTATGCATTGGGTCTTTAATGTTGATCAACACTTGTAAAGATTGGTCCACCTTCCTTGTTATGCATTTTCCAAATGTCCATTGATTCTTGGCCATGGTTTACTCCTTGATGGATCCTTGGATTACATCATTTCCTCCCCCTTCGAAAAGATTCGTCCTTGAATCTTCTACATCATAAAAGGACAAGTTAGTAATATGAAAAATAACACTTTTGTTATCATACCTCATTTTCTTCCTTAGATGTTTCCAAATCCAATCTCTAGGATCAAAACAAATTTCTTTGGGCTTCCTTTTTCTTGTTGTGCATATGACTCATTTCCCCTCATACTTTCCCACTTCTTTGTACGTAACCTTTCAAGAACATTTGACTTTTTCATTCCACAAGATTTATCAAAAAGGTTAGTAAATACAAGTGAAGGTTTTGAATGATAAATAATTTCAAATGATGAGTAAACTTTGAAATAATCAACAATTTTACCATCATATATTTTTACAATTTTGCAACAACCCACATAACTCTTACGTAAATAACACTTACGTGAAACAACATAGACTTGATTCTCTATTAAAATGAAGAAAACTAAAATCAATTGTTCAACATGTATTGTCACAAATTTTCTAAAATCCAAACTACTATCAAAACATATGCCAACACATTTTTCAATAAAAATATTAAACACAAGATTCAACAATCTCATAAGAGTGTTAAAACAAATAGATAATCCATAAAACAAAATTAACCACTCATATAACTCATGCTTACTTTTAATCATAATTTTCCAATATCCATTTGTCAAATTATTCTTATAATTCATGCATGTATTATGTTGTTCAATGTCGCCAAATATAAATTTATAAAGATAACATGTAGGAACAAAACATGTACTTCCCTCGACTAGTAATCTTTTATAAAAAATTGACACAATAAAACCTTCACAAATACTCAAATATTTTATATGATAGTTTGCACATATATCTTTTCCAAAATTTAAGGCATTATTAATTAAAAATCTAATATTTTCATACCTTAATAATTCAATGTTAAGAGTTAAAACATACCTTGTTGAAAATGGGTTGGAAACCACATTTTCCTTACCTTTGTAAAGTAGGTTGGTTGGAGTAGACTCAATAAACTTCATCCAATTTGATCGATACTCCAATTCGTGAGAAATTGTTGTCAAAAAAGTTGGTTTGACATTGTATGTCTCTTAGCGGGTGTAAGTCCTCAAGTAATTCCTTTGGAAGCTTGTCTTCATTTTCCTGTACACAAGAGATAAATTCCACTAGAAAAGAATTTGTTAGTTTATGAGAAACAATAAAAACATCTTTGCATAACAAAGGCATTTCCTCTCTTTTCTTGCTCTCCCTCACAATCTCAATCTTTTCCTCCAATTTCTTTTCTTCATTTAGGCCTTTTTCGCTTTCTTTGCTCTCGGCTTTTTCCACTTCCCTCGGTTGTTCAACTACTCCCTCGTTTTCTCTTGTTTGTTCAACTACTTCCTCATTTTCTCTCTTTTGTTTGACTACTCCTTCATTCTTTCTTGGTTGTTTGTCAACGTTTTCTTCCATGTCTTCCTCTTTGATTTCTCCTTCAGTTGGTTCCTCCATTGGTTCCTTCGTTGGTTCCTTCACTGGTTCCTTCACTAGTTCCTTCCCTTTGACATCACTATTTTCCTCGAGCAATGGTGATGATTCTTTATGACTAGAATTGACATGTTCTTCAATTCCATGCTTTGCCTCTTCTCTTTCAATCCATTGCTCCACTCTATGGTCTTCTTCAACAACTTCATGCTTTTCTTCAACGCCTTTCATTTCAATCAAACTTTCTTCTTTGATGAAGTTGCTTTCTTGCTTCTCTTCTTTTGGCTCATCATTCACCACTTTAGGACTCATTTCTTTGGTGGTGTTTGGTTTCTCCTTGAAGCAAGACTCGTAAAGATCCTCAAAGTCGTATTGTGAAACCTTGGGCTTTCTTTTATCAACTTCAACTTTCCTATATAAATGCGAAAAGACAAACCTTTCTCTCATGATATCCTTTAGGCTTTCCCAAGATTGAATTGTTAGTTCTCCACGTCTCCTTTGATCCTTCAATATTTGTGTCCACCAAATGTTCGCATGATCCGTGAACTTTGAAGTGGCCAACTTTATCTTCTTCTCTTCCGAATAGTTGTGTTGATCAAATATGGCATTCACCTTTTGTTTCCAATCAAAGAAAGTGTCAGGATCATTTTCTCCTCAGAAATAAGGAATATTTACCTTGACATGGCCTTGGCTATGTGTCTCGTGATCTACCATATCATACCTTCCTCTTCGGTACGATCCATCTTTGGTTTCTTTATCTTTTCTCCTTCCACGATGATAATTAGAGGATGATTCTTTCATTCGGTCCATTCTCTGAGCAAGATCCGGGTAATCATCTTTCATTGAATTCAAGAACATTTTGAAATCCATGTCTTTCTCTTTTCGACTCACCAATTTTTTTTTGAAAAATAAATTATTACACTAAGGAAACATAATGGAAACAAAAAAATTACAATAATGTTATCGAATACAAGAAGTAAAAATTGAAAGGACGATAATTGATGCGACAAAATAAGTACGATAAAGAAAATGCAATAAGTAAATGATGTATAAAAGATAATAACCTGATTTTTTTTTAACTCACGTGTTTACACTCTTTTTTTTTTTTGGTTTTTTTTTTTATACCATATTCTTGCACTCTTGCCTTTTACCACTCAATCTCTTCTTTAAGCTCTTTAAGAAAGGAACTCAATCAAGATTTAACAAATGTTGCAAGAAAATTTCAAACTTTTCAAACTTTTAATGTAACGTTAAGAATGACTAGAATACAAGAAAACAAAGGTACGAAAGAATCACCAAAAGGTGAAACCTTGAAACAAATAAGGTACTTCACAAGAATCTAATTTTCTTTCGGCGAAATTTTAAAATTTGAAGGCAAAGAAATCCGATGAGAATATCAAATGATACAAAGTTTGCAAGCACTTTTTTTTTTGAAACAAACTTTGAAAGGAACTTTGAAATTTGACAATAACAATAATAAGGAACACACAA
>CM039470.1:26284474-26335839 GCA_022433065.1 Begonia loranthoides | reverse complement strand
ATTATACCTACACATATATAATTAAGATATTTATTTAATATACAAACTAAATACTAATAGTCAATTTTTACCTCCCTTAAATAAGTTTACACATTAAGATTAAATATAAAATTATTAAATTCAATTGAGTAAGTTATTAGTGCTTTTTTTAAAAGAGAAATTAACAAAACAACTGCTATACTATTAGATCATCGACAAGTTAACTATTGAACAATTTTTCTAATAACTTAAACACAAAACTATGAAAAATTAATAGAACAAAATATTGCAATTACGTTTTCTATTAAAAACGTTTTCATTTAACTGTGGAACGTTCTTTTTTCGCGACAGAACGTTGTCTTGCCACTAAACAAATTATGTAACAACCCGATCTTAAATTTCTAGTTAAGCAATGCAATTATTTTGTTGAAAATAAAATGAGTTTGATATCCGTATATTACATCGTTCTATGGATGTTATGTTGTGACGTATAACCTCGTAGGTGTTTAATGTGGACAAGATTTAGAAGAAAATATAAAAAATGATGAAATTTTAGACTTGAGGACGCCTGCGGACGCTACGTGTCGTTTGCAACACGTTTGGAGAGTCTCCCAGGAGTTGGGGACGACTCAGGACGCCAAACAGAATCATAAACTCACTGTCCTATAATGTTGCGGATGTTGGTTGGGGATGTGCGGACGATGCAGATGCATAAACTAGCGTCCGATTTGAATCTGTCTCAAAACTGGTGTGTTGTGGACGCATGAGGATGAATGTGGACGCATAAATTTAGAGCCCGATTTGAATCTGTCCAATTTTTGGGACATGCGAAGGACACCTTGCGGACGATGCGAACGACTAAATGGCGTCCGCAAGGCTAATGCAGACGGTACGGATCCATTGAGGACGCTATTTTTGCCGTAATTTGGTATTGTGGACAACAGTATGGCGTCCGCAAGCGTCCGAAAGATAGCAGATCTACGAATTAAAAGTTAAAAAAGGTAGAAGTAACTCGATGTTTAGCGAGTTAATTCTCGCTCGAAAGTCTTCGTAGCTGCTTTGTAGCCCGCCAAGAAGCCACCCTACGTGCACACCATGTCTCCCTTCGTCTTCTAGGTAAGCTCTTCCTATATTAGTGATAGGTACCTCTCCTCTTTCCTTTGTTCTGCTGCTAAGTGTTCTGCTGTAAGTGTGGGAAGGGAGCTGCTATACGACACTCAACTTCAAAGGTAAGGATTGGGTGTGTCTTGGCCGTCTAAGCCCTACCCACAAGTGATGAGTTGTGGAGTTTTCCTTACTGTTAGTTGTTTCCTGCAAATGATTTTTTGGTTGTTATCTTTCTGTTTTGTTACTTTCCTGCAAATTACATTATTGAAATCGATGAAATGAAATGTTTGGAGAAAAGAAGTGATGAATGCTGAAATGAAATGCTTAGAGAAAAGAAGTTATGAATGACTAATGGTTGTTAGATGAAAATCTTTAATGAATTAAGCTTGTAAGATATAATGATAGAATGGACTAGTTAAGCATTGTTACCTGTTATCTAGCTTGAGTATCTGTGTTATGGTCATTTATATCATTCTGCCCTTCTATTGTTTAGCATGTCTTTTTGTTGGACTTATGATTCAGTTGAGAAGCAAGTTCAAAGCATGATGATAGATTTGTTTAGAAATAGATTTGGTCTGTTAAAATCATGTTGTCTCCTAATGATAGTAACCATCACGTATTCGTTCATAGTACACTTCGTTGTATATTTCTGCTGTGGATGATACATTACAAAGCAAGTTTCGTTGTATATTTCTGCTGTGGATAATTATACATTACAAAGCAGGTTTAGTTGCTAGTTTTGTTTGTTGTTATGCTTGTTTTAGCTTCATTGTTGTGTTGTAAGTGTAACATGAGAACCAAATAATTAAGCATGCAAGAATCGTGTTTGAGTTAGAATGAAAGAAATGATGTTAAATATTAGTGTAGTGCAGAAGTAAGTTCCATGATTGTTACTGTCAAGTCATATGCTTATTTGTTCGCTGTTGCTTATTAATCCCTTGTATATATATATTAGAAGCATGTTTTGTAGGAAAAGCACGTCCTTGCATGCGTTTATGTATGGCTTTTATTGTTCTCATATATGTTGATTTCGTAAGTGTTGATATTGTTCCTTTTATATGTTTCGTTTAAGGAAGAAGATACGTTAAGTTCATGATTAATAGAAACCAAGTAGGAGGGTATCCTTCGGAATGGTACCCACATAGATGAGTGAGGAAAAATGCTAGGAAAATTAAATGTTCGGGATGGGTGGGATACGTCCACCTCCGAAGAATCTCCCTGACGGGATACGCTAGGAGGGAAGAAACTCTAAAGGCGGGATACGCCTGAAAGACGATGAACTCCAAAGGTGGGATATGCCGGAGGAGAAAGAAAAGAACCTAGAAGGTAGAATACGCCTAAAAAAGGAAACGAATAGGGAATTGGGGTAGATGGGTAGTCCGGATCTGGCCTAGCTACTAGGTTACACCCTCACCAAGTTGGAAAAGGGACTATTATGCACACAGGAGGTTAGAATCCGTACAGGTAGGCCATCTCAAAGAAAAACCTCCAATTTCCAGCTCGATGTACGAGTTAAGAACGAACAAAGAAAACGAACATAATGAAAGAAATTGGTTTGGTTGGCCCCCATTTCAAGAAGAACTAAAGAGAGAAATGCATATTTGTTTTCCTCCATCTCCTTATTGGGCGTAAGCTCATGTCCTTACTTGTGGTGTAGGTAACGAGGGAACTATGCCGATGATTAAGGAAGAGGACATTCTGGTGGAGCCTGCGGTTGGTCCAAAAATGGCGCCAGCAGAGTAGTAGTAAGGTATGGTACAACACCGAAGAATAAACGAAAAAGGAAATGATGTATGGTTAACTTTCCCGAACGTTACACTTTCCTTATATCGCTTTTATTTAAATATTGTGTAACTTTTACTCGGATCTATAAACCTTGAATTTCAACTATGATTTGAATGTTATTTTCTGATATAACTTGTCTAATAGGTTTCTCTTTAATTATGTTTCTGAAATTTTTACGAATAATTTTTTTTAAGTAGGAAAAATGAAAGAATGACTTTATTAACGATTCAGATTTTTATTGCACTCTAATAACCTCTGTTTATTAGAAATGATTTTTAATTAAGGTTAATGAGCTTTTAAAATGGTTTAAGAAATCCAGGTCGTTACAATTGGTATCAGAGCAGAAGATTTTAAAAACGCTTTTTCTTAGTAGTTATCTTGTTCGTTTTTAAAATCAAACTAGTAGCTCAAATATGTTATGATTGAAAACGCAAGTATATAAGCAATACTACTACTCAAGCGTCTCATTGTGGACAACCCAGACTCGACGGGTAATACCTCTGTAAGTTTTTCTTATATTCAGATTTCTTGTATTCAGATTTCAATGATTAATGCAGTAAAGACTTAAATGAAAAGTATGGAAAAAGTGTAGGAATTACGACTATGTTCTGCCTTATGTTAATGAATCCCTTATGACTATTAAAGAAAATGAAGAAATGAGTAGTATCGAAATCAAGGAAATTGTAAATAAGAATGATAGACCTTAGCAAAATCCTCCCGTATAAATGAAATCCTAAAATGCTTAAAGTAAGTGGAAAAAGATAATCGTTCAATGAAATAGAGTTGTATTTGCATTTATTATGATAGTAGAGACTCACTCGTCTACAATGTAACATGGATACGTAGGATTTAAAAATCAAAAATGGCAAGAAGAGGCCGAGGATGACTACCTGGATTGAGAGGTGCATCCAGAGCACCAAATCCTTACGGACCCCAAGGACAGGATGAAACTTTGGAGCATATGGCAGAATTTATAGATTAACAAGCACAGCAGATCGAGCGACAAAATCAATTTATGGAACAATAGGCTCGATATATGGAGACAATTATGGCTCAGAGAAATGGTAATGGGGACCACCGAGACTTATAGATTCAGCCGATACAGAGAGGATCTGGATGAGATAGATTCTAGAAGCTTAGACCTCCCTACTTTAATGGTAACGTATCGGATATCACTGGAGCTGAGGAGTGGATCCGTTCTATGGAAGACAAATTTTCATATGCAGAGGTTGAGGAGACTGACAAGGTAAGATGCGCAACATATTATCTGAGTCATAGAGCTAGATTCTGGTTGGATACGATCAAGGCTTCCAGGGATGTGACGATCCTTACGTGGAATGCATTTAAGGAATTATTTAATGATAAGTATTTCAACCATACCATCCTCACACAGAAAGAGACTGAGTTCTTACATATACGACAGTCAGGAACCGTATCTGAGTATACACAGCAGTTCGAGGCCTTGTCGCACTATGCTCCACATTTGGTGGCGGTTGAAGAGTGCAAGGTGAGACATTTTGTATACGGACTGAGAAGCGAGATCCAGGAATTGGTTATCAGGGCTGGCACTGAGGGTGTTACCTACCCGAAGATGGTATCCAGGGCCCTTGCTGTTGAAGGTGTGAAGTTCCCTAGACCAAACCCCGAGAGGTGAATCATAATCAGAGAATGTGGAAGTCGAGTGCAGGCCAGTCTAGTTTAGGCCAACAGTCGTGGGGTGGTCCTCCCATGTCTCAGGGAGTTAAGTGCCCAGCTGGAGCCGAGCCGCATCAAAGGCCAGACAAGAGGCCTATGGTACCCGCAACAAATACGCCTCAACAAAATGTCTGCCCGAAATGTCAGAAGGTACACAAAGGTGAGTGTTTGGTAGGCTCCAAGAAATGTTTTTCCTGTGGTCTTCCAGGACACAGGGCCAGACAATGCCCGACTCGACTTGTCGCCCCACGAGTTTTTGCTCTTTTTGGGATTGATAATGATGACCAGCCTATAGTTGTAGCAGGTACACCTTATTTAATGTTCAATGATTTTCTATGTAATTGTGTTTGAAAATTTTCCCTAGATAACATAGGAGTTAACATAGGCATTTACCTTAGAACAAATAACTTATAAACTTTTCACAGGAATGATATACATAAAGGGATGTGAGGCTTATGTTTTATTTGATTCGGGTGTTACGCACTCATTCATTTCCACGAAGTTTTGTGAGAAGGCGAATTGTTTCTCCGAAAGCACAAACTTCACGCATCGAGTATTGCTGCCTTCGGGCGATCAGCTGATTACGAATGGAGTACTCAAGAATTGTATAGTGGATATCAATGGCAGTTTGGTTTAGGCCGACCTAATTATTTTGGATCTAAAAGCCTACGATGTTATTATGGGTATGGATTGGCTATCTGCCCATCATGCAATCATTGACTACAAGAAGAGAGAGGTCTGCTTTTACCCTTTGATTGGCGAACAACAGATTTTTCGAGGAATTAAAGAGAAGGAAAAGTTCGCTATTATCTCGACACTTAAAGCAGATAGGTTACTCAAAAAAGGGTGTGAAGGGTTCCTACTCAACATAGTTGGCACTACTGCTATAACGAAAGTTAAGGTTGAGGATGTGGCTGTGGTATGTGAATTTTCGAATGTCTTCCTCGATTATCTTCCCAGTTTACCCCCAGATCGTGAAATTGAGTTCGAGATTAATGTGCATCTTGGTACGTCCATATCACATGGCACCTGCAGAGCTACGTGAGTTAAAGGAGCAACTAGAAGAATTAATTTCTAAGGGGTTTATTCGTCCCTGTTTTTCCCCTTGGGGTGCTCCTGTGCTGTTTGTCAAGAAGAAAGACAGACCCTAAGGATGTGTATCGATTATTGGGAGTTAAATAAGGTGACCATTAAGAATAAATATCTGCTACCCAGGATCGACGATCTGTTTGACCAGTTGAGTGGCGCCAATGTATTTTCCAAGATTGATCTGCGGTCAGGGTACTATCAGTTGAAAGTAAAGTCTGATGACATACCCAAGACGGCATTCCGTACACGCTATGGGCATTATGAATTTTTGGTGATGTCTTTTGGACTTACCAATGCTCCGACAGCCTTCATGGATTTGATGAATCGTGTCTTCCGGGATTATCTGGACAAATTTGTTATCGTCTTCATTGACGACATTTTAACCTTTTCTCGATCGGAAGAGGAACATTGTGTGTAATAACCCGATCCTAAATTCTCCGATTAAAATGATGTAATTGTTTTGTTAAGAATAAAATGAGTTAGTACATCGTTCTATGGATGTTATGTTGCGATGTGGTGACATATACCCTCGTAGGCATTTAACTTGGGTAAGATTTAGAAGAAAATATGAAAAATGATGGATTTATAGGAGTTGCGGACGACTGGGCATAGGACGCGGACACGGCGGACGACGAAATTGGAGTCCGTATTGAATCTGTCCAATTTTGATTCATGCGGACGATACATGCGGACGTGGCGGACGACCAAATAGCGTCCGCAAACCCATTTTTGACACTGAGGACGCCAATTTATACTACATTTTGGTGTTGCGGACGCAGCGGACGCAAATACGGCGTCCGCAGACAGCGGGTTCTGCAGCATTAAATGTCTGTAGAATCCACTTTTTGACATTTTAACCGATCTTGTCTTACCTTTCGGCCAAGGGAAGGATTTTCTACGAGTAGCCCACCCTAATTGTCCCTCCCTCATTAATGTTTTGTCCCTAGGAAGACTTTTCTCTCTCTATTTAGCTACCCTCCACTCCACTTGTACATTTTCAGCTGGCATTTTGTGTGAGGAAGGAATTGGCTGAGTGTTGTGGGTATTGGACGAAACTTGGAGAAGGGAGAGCTACTGGAGGTCAAGACACACGACTACAAAGGTAAGGAATTGGGTTTGTTTTGGCCTTGTGGCCTACACCCAAGTAGTTTGTTGTGTCAAAACTGGTTTTCTTTTTCTGGTTTTAACATGATTTTTCTGGTTTGGATTATGAAATAAGATGAGATATGAGGTAAGATGGATGGAAAGGATTATGGCATGAAATGAAAGATAAATGAAAGGATGTTGTAGGGCTAAGACAAGTCATAAACCTAAAGAAATGAAAGTGTTTCCATGACATGTTGTATTGGTGTTTGTTGAATCTGATTTTTTTTTGGTTTTGTTGCTTTACTGGTTTCAAAAAGAATAAGTATAGTACATGATGGATCAAGTTACAAAATGAAGACTAGACAATGAAAGAAATATGATAGTCTATGTATGAAATGAGGTATGTGTGATATTAATGACCAATCACAAGTTAGGAGATGTTTGCTGTCAATGGTTTAAATTTTTGTTCTCAAGATAACTTTCTGACCTCAACTATTCAAACCCTCACATGTACTGAATATGATAAAAATGTTCAAGCATCTTCTAAGAAAAAGAATGATGAAATGACGATGTTAAAGTACTAAGAAGAGTCATCCTAGTTGTTTCTATATGAAAGTTTCTGTTTTGTTTATACTTCACTGGTTTTGGTTTTTGCTTTCAACTTATAAATCTCTTTTCTCAAATATTATCATGACATGAACGAAATTGATGAAGTAAACTAAAATGATGAAGTATGAATGAGGAATGGTAAAGAAATGATGAATGGTAAAGGAAAAGATGAAAGGATGAAAGGATAGGGTATGAATGATTGAATGGGAGAAATGGTAAAGCTAATGTTCTGAATTGTAAATTCTAATTTTGTATAGTAGTTGCTGATATGTTAGATCTTGTTGCAAATGTGTTTAAACATAAGTTCGAGTTATTAAGTTTCACTAGTGAAGATGAGTAAAGTATTTTAACTTGTGTTAAATTGGTAAATTCTGGGAAGCATGCTAAACAATTAACGGTTAAAGACATAGACATGTAAAGTGTGATCTTCTAATTTGTTTTGAGTGTTTTGCTGCTAGGATAACTTTTATGCTAGATCTTATTCGTACACTCATAGAGTTGTTTTAATTTCAATGTTGTCAAAAGCATGCTTAAATTTTACATGAAATGGATATTGCTAGTAGATTTGCTTAATTCTCACATCGAATGGATATTGTTAGTAGATTCATATGGTCAGTAGATTATATGGTAAAAGCATGATTTTTCCTTGTAGATATTCCTTGTTATTGTGGCTGTAAAAATAGTATGTTGTGAGATGATTTGTTTTCTGCAATATTGTTCTTTATATTGGATGTTCTTTATATGTGATGTGTTAGAATAAGTCATGTTAATAGAAAGATAATAAGGAGCACCCAAAGGCATGGTGCTACATGCATGAGTGAGGAAAAAAAATGAATAAAACGATACCGGGATGTATGGGACACGTCATCACCGAAGACTTCCGTTCGAGATACGTCGGAAGGTAGAACCTCTAGAGGCGGGACACGCCAATAGAGAAAGACCCTTGGAGGCGAGACATGCCAAAAAAGGGATGAACGATGATAAGCATGTTCGGGATGGTCGGGATACGTCATCACCGAAGAAACCCTCCATCGGGATACGTTGGAAGGGTGGAAACTCTGAAGGCGGGACACGCCGGAAGAGGAGGAACCTCGAAGGCTAGAAATGCTAGAAAAGGAACCGCAAAGAAGTTGGAGGGCGGATTTTATCCCCTAAGAACCCTCCAATCCTCACACTCCACATCGGGATACGAGTGGAGAAAGAATGAACGTAATGAAAGAATTGGTTTGGGTGGCCCCCATTCCAAGCCAAACTAAAGAGAGATGCATAATGATTTTTCCCGTTCCTTACTGAGCGTATGCTCACGTCCTTACTTGTGGTGTAGGTAACGATTTGGCTATGCCGGAAGTAAAGGAGGAGACATTTCCGGTGGAGCCTACGATGGGTCCGATGGATGCGCCAACGGAGTAGTAGTACGGCAAGAAAATGAGAAAATAAGAACGGAAAAGGTTAAGTAAGAACTAAATGGTGAATTCGTATGCCAAGTTAAATGTGATGTAGAACTATGTGATGGACTTTGGTAGTTTTTAAAAAGACTCCGGTTTATGGTTTTTAATTTTATATATCTACTGTTTTTCATAAATTTTAAATGGTAATCGTTTTTTTTATATTTAACTTCTACTGATTTACGTTTCTACAAATAGATCCCTTTTGGTTTTTCCGAATAAAGAAAGATTTAAAGGAACGTTTTAGTATCGATCGGATTTTTAGCACTCTGATTTCTTTAAAAGAAATTTTTAGAAACGAAAAAGAACCGTATGATAAATGGATAAGGCGTAATTGGAAATGATTAAGAAGGTGAATTGGAAAATATTAAGAAATCCGGGTCGTTACATTGTGAGCATCTATGAATAGCCTTAACGGTTCTCAGTCAACACCAATTATACGTGAAGTTTTTCAAATGCGAATTTTGGTTGAGCGAAATTGGTTTTCTCGATCATGTTATTACTGCAGAAGGCATATCTGTTGACCCAACAAAATACAAGCAGTAATCGAGCGGTCACCGCCGAAAAATGTTGGAGAAGTAAGAAGTTTCCTCGGATTGGCTGGTTATTACAGGCGTTTTATTGAAGGGTTTTCAAAGAACGCTTTACCACTCATGAGTCTGACGAAGAAGAATACCCAATTTTTGTGGTCTAGCGAATGTGAGAATAGTTTCCAAGAGTTAAAGCGCATATTGACTACAGCTCCAGTTTTGACCTTGTCCTTAGAGGATGGAGAATTTTGTATATATTGTGACGCATCAAAAATGGGATTAGGTGAAGTTCTTATGCAACATAGAAAGGTTATCGCCTATGCATCTCGACAGCTAAAGGTACACAAGAAGAATTATCCCACTCATGATTTAAAACTCGCAGCTGTAGTCTTCGCTTTCAAGATTTGGAGACATTATCTTTATGGACAGTGCTGTGAAATTTATTCGGATCACAAAAGCCTTAAGTATATCTTTACCCAAAAGGAATTGAATATGCGTCAAAGACCATGGCTTGAATTCATCAAGGATTACGATTGCGACATAAGTATCATCCAGGAAAAGCAAATGTGGTCACGGATGCTCTTAGTCGCAAGACTTCTGTGATGAGTATGTTATGCAGACAAATGTCTGCAAAGCTTCGACGGGATCTTCAGGAGTTTGATGTACAAATGGTCCCAACGCCTTTGGATGTGGTATTAGCTAAGTTAACCTTGAGGCCGTCTATTCTCGAGCAGATCAGGGAGGCTCAACTAAGCGATGAAGTATGCAAAGACTTTAAGTTGAATCCGACCCTCCCGAGGTAATAGCATTTCTCTTCATTTGTTGATGACATGGTTAAGTATAAGAACCAATGGTATGTTACTGATGACACGACAATTCGGATGAAGATCTTAAATAAAGCCCATACTTCCAGTTTCTCGGTACATCCAGGAAATAGTAAGATGTATCGAGATTTGAAGACGCATTATTATTGGCCAATTATGAAGTATGAAATTGCAGAATTTGTGTCGAAAGTGTCACATTTGTCAATGTGTCAAGGGCGAGCACCAACGACCTGGTGGAAAACTCCAGTCATTGCCAATTCCTCAGTGGAAATGGGAACATGTCACCATGCACTTCGTCACCTGTTTACCTAGGGCAAGTAAAGGGTACGATGCTATTTGGGTAATTGTTGATCGATTAACAAAGGTGTCGCATTTCCTGCCAATATCTATGACTAATACGCTGAGCCAATTGGCCGAATTGTACATTAAGGAAATCATTCGGCTCACGGTGTTCTGATTTCTATTGCATCGGATTGTGACCCGCATTTTACTTCAGCCTTTTGGAGAAGTTTAAACAGAGCAATGGTCACGGAATTGAAGTTCAACACTGCTTTTCATCCTCAGACTGATGATCAAAGTGAGAGGACAATTCAGACGCTCGAAGATATGTTGCGTGCTTGCGTTCTCGAATTTCATGCCAAATGGAAGAAATTCTTACTGTTGGTAGAGTTTGCATACAATAATAGTTTCCAGGCCACTATTGGTATGACACCCTATGAAGCTCTATATGGAAGGAAGTGTAGATCCCCTTTGTATTGGGATGAGGTTGGCGAAGCTGAACTTTTGGGTCTTGAGATTGTGCAAGCAACGGTTGACAAGGTGGCTATAATTAAGAAAATGATGTTAGCAGCCTAGAGTCGTCAGAAGAATTATGCTAATAACAGACGTCAGGATTTGGAATTCATGGAAGGGGATCAGGTGTTTCTTAAGGTATCTCCCTTCAAGGGTATCGTTCGGTTTGGTAAGGGGGGAAAGCTCAATCCTCGTTATGTGGGACCTTATGTGATCACCGAAAGGATAGGATCGGTCACGTACAGACTACAATTACCAAACTCTATGGAAAGTGTGCATAACGTCTCCCATGTATCTATGCTCAAGAAATGTCTTGGTAATGCAGCAATGTTAGCCCCTCTTGCTAATAATGTTGATAATGATGTTGTCGTTCAGCCCAATTTGAGTTACTGCGAGAGACTAGTTCAGATCCTAGATTCAAGAATGAAAGAACTACGACGTAAACGGATTCCACTGGTCAAGGTTCTGTGGAAAAATCATAGTCATGAGGAAGCCACGTGGGAGAAAGAGGATGATATAAGGGTTAACTACCTCGAGTTGTTCGATAGCTAATTTTGGGGACCAAAATTTTATAAGGGGGGTAGGATGTAACAACCCGATTCTAAATTTTCGGTTAAGCGATGTAATTATTTTGTTGAAAATAAAATGAGTTTGATATCCGTATATTACATCGTTCTATGGATGTTATTCTACAACGTATAACCTCATAGGCGTTTAATGTGGACAAGATTTGGAAGAAAATATGAAAAATGATTGAATTTTAGACTTGAGGATGCCTGCGGACGGTAGTGCGGACACTATGTGTCGTCTGCAACACGTTTAGAGAGTCTCCCAGTAGTTGACGACGACTCAGGACGCCAAACAGCATCCTAAACTAATTGTTATGTGATGTTGCGGACGCTGGCTGGGGATGTGCGGACACATAAATTAGCCTCCGATTTGAATCTGTCTCAAAACTGGTGTGTTGTGGACACATGAGGACGAATGTGGACGAATAAATTTAGAGCCCGATTTGAATCTGTCCAATTTTTGGGACATGCGGACGACACCTTGCTGACGATGCGAACGACTAAATGGCATCCGCAAGGCTACTACAGACGATACGGATCCATTGAGGATGCTATTTTTGCCGTGTAATTTGGTATTGCGGATGATAGTGCGGCGTCTGCAAGCGTCCGAAAGACAGCAGATCTGTGAATTAAAAGTCAGAAAAAGTCAAAGTAACTCGATGTTTAACGAGTTAATTCTCGCTTGAAAGTCTTCGTAGCTACTCTGTAGCCCGCCAAGAAGCCACCCTTCGTGCACGCCATGTCTCCCTTCATCTTCTAGGTAAGCTCTTCCTATATTAGTGATAGGTACCTCTCCTCTTTCCTTTGTTCTGCTGCTAAGTGTTCTGCTGTAAGTGTGGGAAGGGAGCTACTATACGACACTCAACTTCAAAGGTAAGGATTGGGTGTGTCTTGGCCGTCTAAGCCCTACCCACAAGTGATGAGTTGTGGAGTTTTCCTTACTGTGAGTTGTTTCCTGCAAATGATTCTTTAGTTGTTATCTTCCTGTTTTGTTACTTTCCTGCAAATTACGTTATTGAAATCGATGAAATGAAATGTTTAGAGAAAAGAAGTGATGAATGCTGTAATTAAATGCTTAGAGAAAAGAAGTGATGAATGACTAATGGTTGTTAGATGAAAATCTTTAATGAATTAAGCTTGTAAGATATAATGATAGAATGGACTAGTTAAACATTGTTACTTGTTATCTAGCTTGAATCTCTATGTTATGGTCATTAATATCATTCTGCCCTTCTATTGTTTAGCATTTCTTGTTGTTGGACTTATGATTCAGTTGAGAAGCAAGTTAAAAGCATGATGATAGATTTGTTTAGAAATAGATTTGGTCTGTTAAAATCATGTTGTCTCCTAATGATAGTAACCATCACATAGTTGTTCAACGTACATTTATAGTACACTTTGTTGTATATTTCTGCTGTGGATGATACATTACAAAGCAGGTTTCATTGTATATTTCTGCTGTGGATAATTATACATTACGAAGCAGGTTTAGTTGCTAGTTTTGTTTGTTGTTATGCTTGTTTTATCTTCATTGTTGTGTTGTAAGTGTAACATAAGAACTAAATAATTAAGCATGCAAGATCGTGTTTGAGTTAGAATGAAAGAAATGCTGTTAAATATTAGTGTAGTGTAGAAATAAGTTCCATGATTGTTACAGTCAAGTCATTTGCTTATTTGTTCGTTGTTGCTTATTAATCCCTCGTATATATATATATATATATATATATATATATATATATATAGTAGAAGCATGTTTTGTAGGAAAAGCACGTCCTTGTATGCGTTTATGTATGGCTTTTATTGTTCTCATATATATTGATTTCTTAAGTGTTGATATTGTTTCTTTTATATGTTTCGTTTAAGGAAGAAGATATGTTAAGTTCATGATAAATAGAAACCATGTAGGAGGGTATCCTTCGGAATGGTACCCACATGTACGAGTGAGGAAAATGAAATGTTCGGGATGGGCAGGATACGTCCACCACCGGAGAATCCCCCTGACGAGATACGCTAGGAGGGAAGAAACTCTAAAGGTGGGATACGCCTGAAAGATGATGAACTCCAAAGGCGGGATACGCCGGAGGAGAAAGAAAAGAACCCAGAAGGTGGGATACGCCTGAAAAAAGGGAGCGAATAGTGAATTGGGGTAGATGGGTAGTAGCGATAGAGCTCCATGTCGCGAGGGATTTGTGATGGTGAGTGGTCAGTCAATTTTGGTTTTCTGGTGATGCTTGGCAGTAGCGAATAGAGACGATGAAGCGAGGAGTAGCGATCAGCAGTAGCGATTCGTGGTTGCCAGGGGTGAATTTGGGTCGATAGCCAGCAGTTCGTGAAGGGGACGACTGTAACGAGTTTGGTCCTATTGATTCTCCACTGAACTGGTCCAATCATTCTGCCGTCACCTTGCTAGAATTGGTTGGGGAATTAAAGGAGGAGGTAGCCATCTTCTAGAGGTTGTTGGTCCATCTAGAGAGAAGAGAAATAAATGGGGCAGTGAGGTTAGACAAAGTGGAAGCTAAGAGAAGGAAAGTGTAGACCTAGAGGAGGAGCTCTTTGGAGCTGGAGTTGCTGTTGGAGCTGCCGTGAGCTGAACCATGGGCAAGAGTAGGAGTAGCTGTAACGACCCGAATTTCTTAAACTGTTTTAAAAGTTTATTAACCTAAATTTAAATCATTTCTAATAAACAAGGGTTATCAGAGTGCATAAAAATCCAAATCGTTAATAAAAATCATTCTTTCATTTTTCGTTATTAAAAGAATTTATTCATAAAAATTTGCGGAAGCATAATTAAACAAAAAAACTACTTTACGGAACAGGAAATTATATCAGGAAACGACTTATAAAACATTGTTTAAATCTAAGGTTCTAAAACTTACATAGTCCAATTATTTAAATAAAAACACAAATTGAAATTTAACGTTCGTTTCCTCATGTTGTACCATATCATACTACTACTCTACTGGCGCCATTGTTGGACGTACAGTAGGCTCCATCAGAATGACCTCTTCCTTAATCACCGGCATAGTTCCCTCGTTACCTATACCACAAGTAAGGACATGAGCTTATGCCCAGTAAGGAGATGGGGGAAAAATAATTATGCATTTCTCTCTTTAGTTCTTATTGGGATGGGGCCACCCAAACCAACTTCTTTTATTACGATCGTTTTCTTTGTTTGTTCTTAACTCGTTCATCGAGCTGGAAATTGGAGGTTGTCCTTTGAGATGGCCAAGCTGTACGGATTCTAACCTCCTGTGTGCATACTAGTCCCTTTCCCGACTTGGTGAGGGTGTATCCTAGTAGCTAGGCTAGATCCAGACTACCCATCTACCCCAATTCCCTGTTCGCTCCCTTTTTCAGGCGTATCTTGCCCTTAGGGTTCTTTTCTTTCTCCTCTGGCGTATCTCGCCTTTGGAGTTCTTCCTCTTTCAGGCATATCCTGCCTTTAGAGTTTCTTCCCTCCTGGCATATCCCATCAGGGGGGTTTCTTCGGTGGTGGATGTATCTCGCCCATCCTAAAGATTTCATTTTCTTAGCATTTTTCCTCACTCATGCATGTGGGTACCATCCCGAAGGATACCCTCCTACTTGGTTTCTATTAATCATGAACTTAACATACTTCACCCTTAATAAACGACACATATATCTATAGGAAACAAACAATATCAACACCTTAGACAATGAATTAGGCAATGGATAAAACAAACATGCTTAACAACTAAAAGAAAGAGCAATAATTCATACTACAAATTTTCTAGGCATTATATCATACTTTTTACTAAACATAAAAGGGCAGAAATTGCTGCACATCTTAAACAATTAAATAGCAGAACACACAGCAGTTGATGGTCTGTAAACTAAGCTACTATCAATTATTTATGCTATTGTCAATAGGGAATGACATGTATACGTGCATAACTTTGTTGAACATCATTTATATAATGGTTAATTGTGCTGTTGATATTATTGAAAGGAAACAACTCAAACTCCCACAAAACATGATTTCAAGCAACTAAACATACTTCCTAGAGAACAATTACATACAATGGAAAGAACGAAAGCATACAGCGAACATAGCTAGAGGCAGTAGTCATGCAGTAGACAATATGCGCACTAGATCTATTACTAATCATACTTTTGACAAAAAAGGAAAATGAACGTTTATACGTGCTTCATAGTAGAACATAATTTGAGCTATCATTTATCTTATTGACAGTCTACTGAAATCGTAGCACACATAATGAAAAGTATACAACGAAGCGTATCATAATCATATGAATACAGCAGGGCTCACATCCGTTTTAATAATGTGAAAAATACGTTGAACGACTACGTGATGGTCTAGACAGTAGAAATCAAGCATGCTTAACGAGAGTGTGACGGAAATAGACATGGATAAAAACATACTCAGCAGCTAACTAAATCAAAATATGCTTATGAGGACATGCTAAACAATAGAAGGGCAGAATGCATAGAATAATTTGACGTGTCTTCTATTCCAACTTAACTTGGCTTCAATTTCATCTTGCTATCCTACAAGCTTAACTCATTCCTCGAAGATTATCATCCACAACCATTGGGCATTCATCATTTCTCTTCTCTAATCATTTCATTTCATTGATTTTCCGTAAGGTAATATGCGGGAAAATAACAAAACAGGGAGATAGTAACCATTGCAACAAGAACACAACTACAACACTTGTGGGTAGGGCTTAGACGGCCAAGACACACCCAATCCTTACCTTCTCTTGATGATATGTTGCTAGGAGAACTCAACGGCCAACTTCCACACTCTGCAAAATTCTGGATGCAGCAACCAAGGAGAAGAACTACGCAAGAGAAGGGTTAAATAGAAGAGAAGGGCTTATCTAGAAGACAAGGAGACAAAATGTGCACCTAGGTTAAGCTATGGAGCTGCTGCCATTACTTTCCCACCGAAAGTACGAGTAATAACTCGCAAAACGTCGAATTTCGTCATTGTTTTCTGACTTTTAATTCGCGGATCTGCTGTCTTTCGGACGCTTTGCGAACGCCGTACTATCATCCGCATGCATCCGCAATACCAAATTACACGGCAAAAATAGCGTCCTCAATGGGTACATACCGTCCGCAGTAGCGTTGCGGACGCCATTTAGTCTTCCGCATCATTTGTAAAGTGTCATCCAAATTGTCCCAAAAATTGGACAGATTCAAATCGGACGCTAGGTTTATGCGTCTGTATGCATCCGAAACATACTAGTTTTGAGACAGATTTAAATCGGACGCTAGTTTATGTGTCCGCATCGTCTGCACATCCCCAGCCAGCATTCACAACATCACAAAACAGTGAGTTTAGGATGCTGTTTGGCATCCTAAGTCGTCCCCAACTACTAGGAGACTCTTCAAACGTGTTGTGGATGACACGTCGCGTCCACACTACAGTCCGCAGGCATCCTCAAGTCTATAATTCCAACATTTTTCATATTTTCTTCTAAATGTTGCCCACATTAAACACCTACGAGGTTATACATCGCAACATAACATCCATAGACAATATATATATATATATATATATCGAGATCATTTTATTTTCATCATAATAATTACATCGTTTAACCGAAAATTTAGGATCAGGTTGTTACAGTAGCTGTTGCTGCATGGAAGAGAATTGCCGTCCCTATTTTTTGGTTCTTCAATATGGTAAGGATTGGGTGTTTCTAGCCATCTAAGCCCTACCCATAAGTGTGTGCATGAGTTGTTAAAAAATACTGATAATATGGCGAATTCAAATAAACAATTATAGCAAATGCGATCCAATAGTAAATATCCCATAAGAAATAAGAGAAATATCAACAAAAAATAAACACCTGGAATTTTATGTGGAAACCCAAATTGGGAAAAAACCACGGGAACCGAGTCCATAAAGATATCACTATGAAAAATAGGATTTACAATATTTTTCTAGAAACCGAATATTATAGAAAATATTTACTAAGAGAAAAAACTCAACTCTTGAAATGTGCACAAATGCACCTCACCTATTTTTCCCCTCTTTCTTTTCTCTCCCTCCCAAAAAACTCTCTATTTTTCTCACCCCTCTCCCTTTTTCTTCTTCTCCTCTACTGGAAGATTGCGTTGAGAATGGGATGAATAACTTCGAAGAAATCCTCTCTATTTATAGAGAGGATTTCAGACAAACCACCGAAAGGTGGTTTATCGTCTCGTTTATTTTAAACGAGTATCAGACAAACCACTCGGTGGTTTGTCTTCTTTTTAAATTTTCAAATGGCTGGTCCCTCATCATTAATGAGGGATCACTCTAACAATCTCCCGCTCTTGAATTATGATGAGGAAAGTCCAGACCAGCTGAGCTTCTACAGAATTCGTGTTTGCCCTTTTGCAAAATCTTTGTTATCATGTCTGAACCATTTTTATCTGTGTGAATTTTCTCCAAGTATACTTGCTTAGAGTCCAACACTTCTTGTATCCAATGATACTTGACATCTATGTGCTTTGACTTCGAATGAAAGCTCGGATTCTTGCTCAAATGAATAGCACTTTGACTATCACAATACAAGATGTACTTTTCTTGTTTGTGACCAATCTCTGTCAAAAATTTTTGCATCCACAAAATTTCTTTGCAAGCTTCTGTAGCTGCTATAGACTCAGCTTCGGTTGTCGATAATGCAAATGATTTTTGCCGCTTTGATTACCTTGAAACTGCTCCCCCTTCAAATGTAACCAAATACTCTGATGATGATCTTTTGGAATCAATGTCTCCAGCTATGTCTGCATCATTATAGCCTACCAATGTGGGCTCTTTACTCCCAAAACACAAACATAATTCTGAAGTACCTTTAAGATACTTAAGAATCTATTTCACTGCATTCCAATGTTCTCTACCTGGATTTGATAGAAATTGACTGACTACTCCAACAGAATGTGAAATATCAGGTCTCGTACAAATCATAGCATACATCAAGTTGCCGACTGCAGAGGCATATGGAGTTTTCTGCATTTCTGTTTTTTCTTCTTTAGTAGAAGGACTTTGTTCGGAAGTAAGCTTGAAATGTCTGGCAAGAGGAATACTGACCGGCTTCGCCTGATCCATATAAAATTGATTGAGAATTTTCTTGATATATTTCTCCTGCGATAGCCATAACTTTCCATTTTTCTTATCGCGAGTGATACTCGTCCCAAGTATCTGTTTGGCCGGTCCTAAGTCTTTCATGGCAAAAGACTTGGTAAGTTCTTTCTTTAACTTAGCAATCTTTTCTTTGTCTGGGCCCACTATCAACATGTCGTGACATATAGTAGGATGATTATAGATGTACCGTCCGTAAATCTTTTCACGAACACACAATGATCTGATGAAGTTTTCTTGTATCCTTGATCAACCATTAAGGAGTCAAACTTCCGGTACTAGTGTCATGGGGCTTGCTTCAAACCATATAAGCTTTTTTCAATCTACAAACCAGATGTTTTTTTCCTTTGACAACGAACCCTTCTAGTTGTTCCATGTAGATCTCTTCTTCCAGTTCATCATGCAAGAAAGCAGTCTTAACATTGAGTTGTTCGATCTCTAAGTTTAGGCTCGAGACTAATCCAAGTACCACTCGTATGGATGACATTTTCACGACAGGTGAAAAAATTTCCTCAAAATCGATGCCCTTCTTCTGACCAAAGCCTTTCACGACCAGTCATGCTTTATACCTTGGTTGTGAACTCTTGTCTTCTGCTTTCAGCCTGTATACCCATTTGTTCTTAAGTGCCTTTTGCCCCTTTCGAAGTTGAACCAGCTCGTATGTGTGGTTCTCATGCAATGATATCATCTCATCTTGCATTGCATCCAACCAATTCTTCTTTTGTTGATGTTCCATGGCTTCCTCATAGCACTCGGGTTCATCGCCATCAGTAATCATAACATACTCATTTCCTGAGTATCTTTTCAACGGTTGGCGTTCTCTTGTTGACCTTTTTGGTTCATGCTCTGTAACGGATTTAGGGAAAGTCTCTACTTCTTCTTGGTCAACACTATCAGCTGCTTGATCACTAGATTCTCCAGCATCTCCCCCGTCAAAAGTTGATTTTACAGGAACAACTCTTACTAGATGTTCATCAGTGATCTTGAAATCTTTATTTAAGTCTTCAATGGTCTGATCCTCAAAGAAGACAACATCTCGGCTTCTGACAATTTTCTTGTCAACTGGATCCCAAAGCCTATATCCGAATGCATCACTTCTGTATCCAAGAAATATCCATTCTTTAGCTTTGCTGTTTAGCTTGGACCTCTCATCTTTAGGAATATGAACAAATGCTCTGCATCCAAACACCTTTAGATGCTTATAAGATACGTCTTTTCCAGTCCATAAGTTGTTTGGCACTTCTCCATTCAATGGTGATGATGGAGACAAGTTGATGACTTTTACTGCAGTCTTCATTGCTTCTCCCCAAAATACTTTGGGAAGTTTTGAATGTGATAACATGCACCTTATCTTCTCCATGATTGTTCTGTTCTTTCTGCAACGTCATTTTGTTGTGGAGTCTTTGAAACTGATCTTTCGTGTCTAATACCGTGCATCTTGCAGTATTCATCAAAGGATCCCATGTATTCGCCTCCGTTATCTGTGCGAATGCATTTTAACTTTTTTCCAGTTTCTCGCTCTGTGAGTGCATGAAACTGTTTGAAAATGCTAAATACCTCATCTTTTAACTTGAGTGCATAAGCCCAAAGCTTTCTTGAATGATTATCAATTAATGTCACCATGTATTGGGCACTGCCTAGCGTTTTCGTTGACATGGGACCGCAGACATCTGAATAGATAACTTCTAACACATTTGGTTTCCTCAGTGCATGAACCTTGTGAAGGGAACTTTGTGCCAAACAATGAGTACAACTTGGCAAAGCTTCATGTTTTAGATGTAACCAATTTTCTCTTTTGCCAAGCAATTGAAGTCCCTTTTCGCTCATGTGACCGAGTCGTTTGTGCTATAACTCCATGGATGAGTTATCTTGAGCAGTATTTATTGACTCTTCTTTTACGATCACATGAGCCACATACAAGCTAGCTTCTTTTTTTCCTCCTGCTACAATTAGCGAGCCTTTGCTGAGCTTCCATTTATCGCCAGCAAATTCACTCTTATACCCAGCATTGTCAAGATTGCCAATTGATATTAGATTTAGCCTAATATCTGGAACATGTCTGACATCTTTGAGCACCAATTCAAGGCCCATGTTGGTCTGGATACAGATGTCACCTTTTCCAACTATATTTGGAAACTTGATTGTTTCCCATTTGAACGATGTCGAAATCGCCATTGGTGTAAGATGTAAAATATTCCGCCTTTGAGGTAACAGATAAGATGCACCGGAGTCACACACCTAACATGATTCATGGGTCATGAGGTTGACAACATCTTCACATATTATTACATCTTCACCATCAGAGACAGTTGCAGTGGTACCATTCGTCTCAACTTTAGCATTCTCTGTGCCTTGTTCCTTTTTCAGCTTCCAACAATCATTTTTCATGTGGCCCATTTTGCCACAGTGATAGCACTTGACGCCCTTTTTGCTTCTTGACTTTGACCATCCCGATGTGTTGGCTCTAAAAGCCTTGCGTTCACTTGATCTCCCTCTTGTTACAGATAAGGCCTCCACAGAAGTGTGTTCTTTGTTCTTCTGTCTACTTTCTTCTTGAAGAATTGCAGCTGCAACATCATTGAACACCAATGTTGACTTTGTAGCACCATTGGCCAAATGTATAATGAGGTGATCGTATGAATCAGGCAAAATTTGAAGAAAAAATTCTGCACGTTCATGGTCATCAATTTTGTGCTCCATTGCCGTGAGTTGAGAAAATAGTGTGTTGAGAGTATTGATGTGATCCGTCACCGATGTCGACTCTGACATCCAAAGAGTATATAATTTTCTTTTCAAGAAAACTTTAGTATGCAACGATATTGCCTCATACAAGTTTGTCAATGTATCTTAGATTTCTTTGGATGTTGTCATTTCTGTGATACTTGACAGAATTTCATCTCCTAGAGCAAGATGTAAATTGGCGACAACATCCTCATCTACTTTCATCCATTTGTCATCTCCAACGGTTGCCGGTCTTTCGCCGATGCCCATAACACAACCATCTTTCCGCAATAATGCCTTCATTTTTAATTTCCACAACGAGAAATTATTACCGTTGAATTTCTGGATTTCAATTCTTCCAGCCATAATAACCTGACTATGATACCACTTGTTAAAAAATACTGATAATATGGTGAATTGAAATAAACAATTATAGCAGATGCGATGAAATAGTAAATATTCCACAAGAAATAAGAGAAATATCAGTGAAAAATAAACACCAAAAATTTTACGTTGAAATCCAAATCGGGAAAAAACCACGGGGACCGAGTCCAGAAAGATATCACTATGAAAAATAGGATTTACAATATTTTTCTAGAAACTGAATATTCTAGAAAATACTCACTAAGAGAAAAAACTCAACTCTTGAAATGTGCACAAATGCACCTCACCTATTTTTCCTTTACTCTTTCTTTACTCTCCCTCCTAAAAAAACTCTCTATTTTTCTCACCCCTCTCCCTTTTTCTTCTTCTCCTCTACTAGAAAATTGCGTTGAGAATGGGATGAATAACTTCGAAGAAATCCTCTCTATAAATAGAGAGGATTTCAGACAAACCACTGAAAGGTGGTTTGTCTTCTTTTTAAATTTTCAAATGGCGGGTCCCTCATCATTAATGAGGGACCACTCCAACATGAATAAATCCATAGACTTTCATAAACGTTTACAATTATTATTTGTTTAGTCAAGGTAAGTCCAAATGTTAATAAAAACTATAACTTTACCTAATGTTAAGTTGCAATAGTGACTTTAAATAATAAACTAGTTCATAATAAAAATAATAAGTAAAATAAAAAAACACAGAAGAAATATATCATCCAAGTAAAAAAGAGGAGATTAAGAGAAAACCTAAGGTAGTGGATCTCTATCTCTTTAATCTATCATGAGCTCATTGTAGCAAAATAGTTTATTCTTTTGGAAATTACCAAAATGTCTTTGTGTTTTCTATAATTCTATTTTAACCATTTTAACTATTCTTTTTTACAAATCAAATCTGAATTTATCATATATTACCAATTTGAATCTTATCTTCAATATTTTACTAAATTCAGTATGTATATATCATATTTTTAATTTAATCAATTATTTTAATTTAATTTCAAATCTCTAGTTATTTTTAACTTTATTGATTTCTGGATAAACTTCAAAATTATCGGATCGATGCTCGATAGAATTTGAAAGAGGGTTAGAAATTACTGAATATGTTAAAATCAAGTTTAAAAAAATATGTAAAACATAGTATACATGCATTAGATTTTACAAATAAATTATCGGTAAATTCCAGATTGCTAGTATCAAAGATATTGAAGTTTATTTTTATCAACAAATAATATTTTAAGTGTAATTTATAAATAATTTTAAATATTTCTAAATTACATTTTATCCTTGAAGAAATTACATAGCTTTATAGAAATCCTTTGAGCTTTTATGAAATATAACAAAAGCTCAAATAGAACTATCATGACCCAAAGACGAGCCAAACAAAACCGCCGGTCAGGCAACCCGATTCTTGTAGAGAACCCGATCACCCAGCCCAAGGTGTGCATTTTAGCAGAAGACTTATAAATATTTAATTCAGCCCCAAAGGTATGGGCCTAGGTCCAAGTAATGATCATGAGAAAATAACAATGCATAAAATTAAAATGGAATTCAAGCGTTGTGTAACAAATACAATCCAACAGTATAATATTTACAGGCCCAATTGTAAATATCCTCACCGAAAGAAAATAATTGTTCAATAGAAATGAAGGAACGCTCCTGATCCTAATCCTTATCTGCTCTTGCCTTTACCTGTAGTTTGGGGAGGAGTCGTTTGGGGTGAGTGACTAACTCAGTAAGGTATGACTATACTAGATACGCCTCATGCAAAACTGGTTTTTCTTTATTTTCTGAAAACAAGGTTACGTCTCATATTTCCGAACATGAATTTTTTAAAATCGCTTCAAAACCCTTTATCATTTTATCAAACCGGCCCATGGTCCATTGATAAAGCTTTTATTGCAAAACCTGCTATATACATAGACATCTATATCTCGTAAAATAGATCATCATCATTTTCCAACTTGAAAATGTCATAAGTGAAAAAGGGGTGGTCACTCATGGACCACCCGCCACACAACAAAGAAGAGGTGGTCACCCGTCGATGACAATACCTTATGAGGCAGGAATAATGACGACGATTCAAGGATTCCATACATCACCCGAGTTGCTGGCACACCTGGCTGCACGACACAACTAGTATAATCGTGTAATAAAATAAAACGGATACTGTAACGACCCGAATTTTCAAAAATCGTTAAAAATTTGAACTTTCTTTTTTAAATAATTAGAGTGCATAAATCCGAATTGCTACCAACTCTTTTTTTACACCTCGTTGTGAAACCATTAAATATGCGGAGCGTAAACACGATAATGAAGAATATCTGTTTAAAGCCTTGCGGAAACGTTATAAAACAAACCCTTGTAAATCATTGTTGAAGCATAAGAAATCTTTTAAAAGAAATATTAAGCTATTCGACATTACTTCTATCAAATAGAACTTGACAATTAACTTTGTTGATTCACAACCGTTTACTTTTCTTTGTTTTTGCCTTGTCAGCCCGAGTCCCATGAATGTAAAATCATCCACCCCCACTTCATTATGTGTTTTTCATCTATTTCTCGTTCGTTTACTATCTGTTCATCATTGTACCTACACCACAAGTAAGGACGTGAGCTTACGTTCGGTAAGGAGATGGGGAAAACAATTTATGCATTACTCTCTTTAGTTCTCTTTGGAATAGGGGCCACCCAACCCAAACTCTTTCATTAGGTTCGTTTTTCTTTGTTAGTTCTTAACTTGTACATCGATTTGGAGATTTAGGGTTGTCTTTTAACGACCCCAACTCCCCATTTCCGGCGTATCCCACCTTTAGGTTCTTTCTCTTTCCGGCGTATCTCGCCTTTGGAGTTCTTTCTTTCCTTCTGGCGTATCTCACCTTCAAGGTTCTCTCTTTCCAGCGTATCCCGCCTTTAGAGTTCTTTCTCTTTCTGATGTATCTCGCCTTTGGAGTTTTTTTCTCTTTCCAACGTATCCCGCCTTTAGAGTTCTTTTCTCTTTCTAGCGTATCCCGCCTTTAGAGTTCTTTCTCTTTCTGACGTATCTCACCTTTGGAGTTTTTTTCTCTTTCCAGCGTATCCCGCCTTTAGAGTTCTTTTCTCTTTCCAGCGTATTCCGCCTTTAGAGGTCTTTCTCTTTCTGGCGTATCTTGCCTTTGGAGTTTCTTCCCTTCCGACGTATACCGTCAGAGGGTTTCTTTGGTGATGGGCGTATCCCGTCCATCCCAAACATTCTCATTCTTAGCATTTTCCTCACTCATGCATGCATGGTACCACCCAAAGCGGTACTCCCTACGGTTTTCTATTAACATGAAGCACAGTGCATTATAACGTACATTAACGTAACTTAAAAGCACATTGAAGTAAAATTACCATAATTGAAAGTGCACATATTGATAGAAAATCATATAGGAGGAGAAAATAACTGTGCATCAGAGCAAACTAGGACAACATTGAATTGAACAATGAAGGCGTACAAACACAGTAAACATACAAGCAACTTATTATATCTAACATGCTTTGGCACATACTCATTAATACTAGTTAATCAATATGCTTACTAATTTAACATGCTCTTATATTCACGCTTATCCTAGTTAATCAACATGTATTAGATGTTTCAATTAACTTCCTAGTCATCTTATATGCTTCCTATAGTTATTGTTCCTTCTAGGTGATCTTTCTGCTTAGTTATCATAGGCAGTTCACATGTTTTTATTTTACTTAACAATTCATATCATGCTACCGAGAAGATAATAACAGAGGCACTTATAAAACATACATCTAATTGCATGTTTCCTGCTATTATCATCTAAATGATTTAAACACATTCTGAACAACCATTACAAACTAATTATACACACTTAAGCAATTACTTCAATATCTCATGATGGTTCATTAACATGTTCAAGTTACTAATTACCTTGGGCGTATCCCACCCATCCTGAACATTATTTTCTTAGCCTTTGTTCCCTTTCTGGCATATCCCGCCTTCCAGGGTCCTTTACCTCATTTTTAGACTTTAATTTGTACCATCTTTTACTTACTATGCCTCCATGCTTCCATCTCAATCATTTTTTTTTTACTATCTAAGCATTTCATAATTTTACAGCGTTCGTAACAACAATGAAAATCATCATAGAACAATTCACTCAGTAGGGAATTCTATGAACTACGCAAAGGAAATAACCTAAACTATTATGAACTTCTAGCAGCATGAAACTATGCATATAACATTCTTCTTCTCATACATTTGAACGTTCTTCATCCTTAGATTTTAACATCCATTACCTTAGGCCTCATCCCTCATCATTTTTTCGTCCCCTCATTCAATATTAACAACTGACATGGAATGGCGATAAACGAACACATGCTTTATACCTTCTAATTTCATTAGCAACTTAAAACCTCCAATCATGCTTTTTCTTCATGGTTAAATTAACAACAGTAAAATAACAAGAGCAAACAACGAAATATGCTCGTATAATCAAAGAAATAGAGCTATTGAGTACTGTAAAGAAATCATGAAGTCTTTTCTTTTTTTTTTTTTCTAACATCACAATTTCTTTATCGTCTCTAGAAATCATGTAAAGCAAAACATAGTCCTTTTCTAACATCATACCTTCTTCATCGTCACTTAGAAATTCTTTAAGAACTCATTCACACTTCTCTTCCATTCTACACGTTTTCTCCTCTATTTCATTCAAGTCCAAGCGATATTCTCATTTTATCACATAGAAGAAAGTGAAGCAACTATAGAAATTATCCAATTCAAACAACAAAACAACTCACACAACATATACTTGGATGTAGGGCCTCCCTTGGCCACAACCCATTTCCTTACCAATTTGAAGAACTAAGCAGGGCCAGCTGCACACCAAGTCTCCCACACGCAGCTCCCTCTCCACTAACTCACCCCCTCACCACCACCCTCTTGCACACAACATAATTTCTGAATAATCCCAGAAGAAGAAGGGAAAGGTGGCTTATACCTAAAGGAGGAGACAATTCCGAGGGGAAGCAGGGAAGGTCGGCCAATTGTAGTTGAATCTGCGTCAAACGCTATAATCTTTTTGGTAAACATCGTTTTCAATCTAACTTTCGACCTAATTTATGTCTGTTCTGGTGCGCTTCGGACGAATGCGGGCGCAGTTTCATCGTCTGTAAGCGTCCGCAAGACCCAAAAATACACTAGCTGGGGATGGAAAATGGCGTCCTCATCATATACGTACCGTCTGTAGAAGAGTTTCGGATGCCATTCGGCATCCGCGTCGTCCGAATACAGCATCTACATGAGTTTAAACAATTGGACAGATTCAATCGGACGCCTCTCCTTTGCGTCCGCATTCGTCCTCATACGTCCGAAGGTTTTCAGACTCAATATAGATTCGTTGCGGACGCAATATCCCTCATCTGTAGCGTCCTCATATATCGTCTGAATGTGTCCAAGGGATAGGACAGATTCATTCGGACGACTCATTTTGGTGTCTGCATGCGTCCTAAACTCTCCAAACTTTACCAGTTCCCTCATGGATGCATCTTGCCTTGTCTGCACCTTCCACATCCAGCGTCCGTAATTCCTCAACACAGCCCATTTAGGATGTAAAATGGCGTCCCGAGTCGTCCTCAAGTCCATTTTCTCCATTTTTCACTATCTTTTCACACTCAACTTGATCCCCCGACGTATCCTTCATCAAAACATGTCGCCAAATGACACGTCTAGATACGTGATGCAATATTTTCATAACTTCACCGATTCGATTACATCATGTATACAGGGACAAACGTTTACATCACTTACTCACAAGCTTAACGCTCTAATGTCCTTGGTAATATCCCAATAATTATCCAAATTAAAATATCGGGATTTTACAGATACGGTTGTTTGTTATATGTGGACTTGAGATAAACAAGTCGCAGCGACTAACAACCGTCTGATCCATGGGACAAAACCCTGGCCAAATTTAGGGGTTTCGACCCTAGGAGGTGTCATCACCCTCCCATATTGTTTACGACTTTTAGGGCTTTCGACATGAAGACACGTCACCAATGCCCCGATCTGTTATCATACGTCAAACAATTAACCCCACGTAGCAAAAGGTATCAAAGGGGATAGCGAATCTATCCCTCAATATATGCACAACAAATTTAAAATTATGTATAGAATTAAACATGAAAAAACATACTAATAAAAATAGACATGCTGTCTAATAGTCCGTGTCATTTTTCAAGTGTGGTATTCCACAAAATAATTATTTTTCTTTTTAAAACGGGATTGAATGCAATGAAATGCAAGAGGTATAGAAATCCCTACCTCGACGATGATCTACCTTACCAACAAGAGGAACCAATTATTCAAGAATCGTATCACACTCGCTGAAATCATCCAAGCCTGTCAAATGTACCAAACGCGAGAATTTATAAATTAATCACAAAAAAAAAAAAAAAAAACTAAGCAAAGGGTCCTATACTAGAATATGAGCCCAACAAACCCTATTTAAGATCTCTAATAAAACTTCTAACTTCATTTAACAACATTCTTTAAACTCAAAATCCAATTTTGAAAACCTCAATAGTTTTTTAAAAAATCCAAAATTTCATTTACTTAACATTGATAAATCCCACTTCAACCAACATAACTTGAGATTAAGATTTTCAAGTTCAATAACAAGTAGTTTCAATTAACCTTAGTAAACAAGATCCAAAATTATTTCCAATGACTAATAATAAATCCAACAATAGAAATAACCAACCATAAACCCTCACTAAAAGCTAAAATCCAATACAGACTCATAATAAACTAAAATAATCAAGTCCAATGTTATTATTAGTTGGAGTTCACCCTTATGCAGAACCAATTCAATAAATTATCAATTTTCCAAGAACATGATCTAAACCTTACATGCATCACTGTAATCAATAGCAATACTCAAGGGTTATCACCCAAATAAGACTAACCCTAGTCATACAATATGTAACATCCCTATATTTTTAAGATGGATAATTATTGGGATATTACCAAGGACGTTTGGAACGCTAAAACAATAAACATTTCAGTAACATTTTTCCCCGTATACGTGATAAAATTGAAGTGTTGGGATTACGAGGATATTTCATTACATGTTAATACATGCCATTTGTGCGTGTATTTACGAAGGAAACGTCGTGGGGATCACGTTGAGTGCGAAAGATAGTGAAAGATAAAGAAAAAAGACTTAAGGACGCTTTGGGATGCCATTTTGCGTCCTAAACTCACTGTTTTGTGATGTTGCAGACACTGGCTATGGAAATGTGGATGATTAGATTCAGCGTCCGAACAAATCTGTTTAAAACTGGTGTGTTGCGGATGATAGCGGACGACTGCGGACGCGGAAAGGAGTCGTCTGAATGAATCTGTCCAATTTTTGGGATAATTCGAACGACACCTACAAACGATGCAGACGAGGGAATGGCGTCCACAAAGGGACTGCGGACGGTATGGAAAGGGGGTGAGGACTCCATTTCTCATCCCCAGCCTGTGAAATTATGATCTTACAAAAGACAGCGTGTCGTCCGCATGAGTTCGAAAGTCTCAAGTACAGTGAAATTGTAGGGATTTAATCTCGATCCCCTTGTCGTTTAGTCTATATTTTCCACGCCCAAGAGACACGGATGGTGCTCCCCATGCCTCCAGACCATAGCCTGCTAGAAACCGCCTCCTCCCTACCCTTAGGCGTCAAATTTGTCTTCTTCGTCATTAATGGTGTCTCCCATCTTTCTAGGTAATATCTATCATCTCCCTTGCATTCTTCATTTTCTCCTGCGTAAGTTCCAAAGAGAAAGAGAGGAGATGACCGAGAATCATGAGAGTGAGAGAGTGGGAAGCATCTAGAGAGCAAGAGCAGAGATTTAGAGGATGACAGGGTTCCCTATTGGGTATCGAAAAGACAAAGGAGAAGGATAACGGTTAGATGCTAAACACGAAACATCTTCAAGGTAAGGAATTGGTTGTCTTGGCCTTGTGCCCTACACCCAAGTATAAGTATGTTAAGTTTAGTGTTAATATTCTTCAAATGGATTGATAGAGTTTGATGATATATGAATGTGTTAAGGGTAGGTTTACTTGCTGTGATATTACTGTGATATTAATTCTTGTGCATCTCTAGTAGTTGCTATTACATTGTTGAATTACTCTTACTAGTTGTGCTAAGATGATTTCACGTGATGAATGCTTAAGGCTCATGAACGATAAAGAGAAAAAGGAAATATGGTGAATGATAAAGAGAAAAAGGAAAGATGGTCATAAGAAGCATGCAAATGGGTTAAATGTTCTATGATAACTTTCGGTGAAAACGCTTATATGATTGTTATTCTTGACTATTGTTATGATCGTATAGAGGAAATACAAAAATTTGACGTGTTACTCGCAGAACTGTATAGGAGTCGATATCACTATTGTTTGCCTCGCATTGTCAAAGTATATTAGAAGTACTGTTGTCAATTAATAAATCCTTGTTGCATTCTCTGTGACATGCTTAATTTGATTGGAAGGTAAAGAAGTGAATGAACCTGAATAAATTGAAAGGAGATACCTAAAGAAGGGAATGTAGAAATGAATGAAAGGGAATATCTAAAAGAATGAAATGCTGGAATGAATGAAAGGCGATACCTAAAAGAATGAAATACAATGTTTAATATATTCTAGCGAATTGTTTCATAGTGACTCTGTTTTCTTGGATATAATTATTCTTATCATAGTTATACTCATTGTTCTTCTTGATCTGCATGTGTGTTATTTTGTTTGGTTTTGGTTAAGAGCAAGAAAGCTTAGCACAATTCTCTTTTAATAACATGGCAAACTTGATTCTAAATGTAATTCGTTAAGTAGATTTCTGTATATGATTTTATAGGTATGTTTACTTCCTGTTTTATTTAGAAGTTCGTGCATATATAGTTTGAGATTGTCACTTGGTACTAGTTAGAAATGGTAAGTTCTCTTTATGTGATAGAAATGTGACTGATAAACGATTAAATGAAGAAGAGAATGTGTGATGAGCATGAATGAGATGTGAACTACAATGAGGTGAATGGTTAACAGAACAAACGAAGAAAAACATGTTTAGTTAACTAAACAAACGAAGGAAAAAGGTTTAGTTAACTAAACAAACGAATGAAAAAGGTTTAAGGAGTTAAGATGCATGAATGTTGTAAGTCGTTTCAGATTTCCATTATTTTCTTTATATGTGAGTTGTAAACTAGTTGATGAATAACAAACTTGACTCGTAAATGTTGTTTCTTGGTTTTGGATAAGAATCTTCTAGTTTTAGTTTATATAGATTCATTTAGCATGTTTCTTATTGAATTCAATAGAACGGACAATAGATTTTATTGCCTTATTGTATTCGCTTGCTGTTACAATTCGATAACATAATTGTTGCTTATATCTACATATGCTTTCAATTGCGCAAGTTCAATTATAGTATGTTTACTTCAATGTGTATTTCAGTTTCCGTTAATGTACGTTATAATGTATATATTTGATGATAATAGAAAGCAAGTAGGGGTAACCTACAGGATGGTACCCACATGCATGAGTGAGGAAAAATGTTAAAAATAAGAATATTCGGGGTGTGCGGGATATGTTCATCACCAAAGAAACCTTGATGGGATACATCATGAAGAAAGAAACCCTAAAGGCAGGATACGCCAGAAAGAGGAAGAACTCCAAAGGCGGGATACGCCGGAGGAAAAAGAAAAACTCTAAAGGCGGGATACGCCTGAAAGAGAAAGAACTCAGAAGGCGGGATACGCCGGAAGGACAAGAATAGGGAGTTGGGGAAGATAGGTAGTCCGGATCTAGCCTAGCTGCTAGGATACCCCCTTACCAAGTCGGGAAATGGACTAGTATGCACACAAGAGGTTAAAATCCGAATAGCTATGTCATCTCAAAGGACAATCTCCAATCTCCAACTCGATGTACGAGTTAAGAATGAACGAAGAAAACGAACGTAATGAAAGAAGTTAGTTTGGGTGGCCCCCATTCCAAGAAGAACTAAAGAGAGAAATGCATAATTGTTTTCCCCCATCTTCTTACTGGGCGTAAGCTCACGTCCTTACTTGTGGTGTAGGTAAAACGACGAACAGATAAGAAGTAGATGACTAACACATAATGAGACAGAGATTGATGATTTCACAAGCAGGAGACTCAGGCTGGCAAGGCACAGACAAAGGAAAGTAAACGGTTATGAATCAACGAAGTTAAAGGAAAGTAAACGGTTATGAATCAACGAAGTTGATTGTCAAGTTTTATTTGATAGACGTAATGTTTGGATGACTCAGTATTTCTTTTAAAAGATTTCTTACGCTTCCGCAATGATTTACAAAGGATTATTTTATAACGCTTTCACAAAACTTTGAAACATATGATTTTCCTAACAGTATTTACGCTTCTGCATATTTAACTTGGTTTTCACGACGGGTTTTAAGAAAGAGTTAGTAGCGATTCGGATTTACGCACTCTGATTTGTCTCAAAAAGAAATTTCAAATTTTTACACATTTTAATTGATTTATGAAAATCCGGTAGGTTACACAGTCCATTTAAATCATAACTCGAGCTGCAGAATCTTACTCATCTCTCGGCAGAACCAAAACAAAAATCATACAGAACCCATATAAGCCCCATTGTAATTGGTAGAAATCACATCAGAGCATAACTCATAGGGGTTTCCATGATTTTTCATCAAAAATCCAACAACAGAAATACAGCTTACACTTACGACTAGCCAGGAACCGAGATTTTAGTCACCAAGTCACAGAAATATTTAGAAATATCACCCAAATCAGAAACAAAGTCACATTCTAAAATTAAAAACGAAAGACCCGACTAAAGAATTCCTCACCATCAAAGCAGAACGAAATGCACGTTCTGTTTACTCGCTAGAATCGGAAAATTGGCTTGATCTCGAAGCTGTTCTATCGCTGTTTCAGAAACGTTGGTTCGTCGTTGGTGGTCAGAATAATTGCTGCTGAACGGAGCGCACAAACCGCTCACGCTCATTGTTCGCTCGTTGCAGCTGGAGGGATCGTCGGAAGCTCGAGCCCCCTGTCCCAGCTACCCTTTGTTCGCAACGCTCTCAGTCGCAGCACGAATGCCTCAGACGACGTCAATGGTCGTCGCCCAATCGTTGGTCGCCGGTGCTACTCCCGTCGACTCTCGCCGCTCTCTTTACCTCTCTCTCTCTCTTCTCCTTTTTTTTAGGAAAGAAAAACGCAAGAGGCAGCATTCTCTCTCTCCCTTCTATCTTGCTTTTTAATAAATTGCTTTTTTCTTTAATTTTCTTCCATCCACTTCACTTTTCGTTTCTTGTATGTCCGCCAGCACCTGTTTCCAAATCTGCTCATACTACCCCACCACATTCTTTCAAAATCATTTAACATTATTTTAAAGGAAAATAACAAATCAACCATAGTAATTTGTAATTAATGACATGTTAACTATTATGATATTTTTTTTAATAATTTAACCACTGACGTATAAAAAAATGACAAAACTAACATCGCGGTAACGTCAGTTAACAAATTAACAAGATACAGTCTCAAGATACTGCAAAAATCGCGGTGTCTTGCGCAAACACCGCAAATTTTCGAGGTGTCTTGCGCAAACACCGCGCATTTTCGTGGTGTCTTGCACTATGAGACACCGCAAAAATAGCGGTGTCTTGCCATTTTTGGTAAACTTGCCCTACAAAAAATTATTTGTAATCAAATATACCAAAAATAAATATTTGATTACCAAAAATAAATATTTGATTACAAATAATTTTTTGTATGGCAAGTTTACCAAAAATGGCAAGTTTATTTTTGTAAAATTATTTGTAAATAAATATTTGATTACAAATAATTTTTTGTAGGGCAAGTTTACCAAAAATAGCAAGACACCGCAAATTTCACGGTGTCTGCGCACAAGACACCGCGATTTTTGCGGTGTCTCACAGCGCAAGACACCGCGATTTTTGGGGTGTCTTGCACAAGACACCTTGAAAATGCATGGTGTCTGCGCAAGACATCGCAATTTTCGCGGTATCTTGAGACTGTGTCTTGTCAATTTGTTAACTGACGTTACCATGATATTGGTTTCGTCATTTTCCCATACATCAGTAGTTAAATTGTTAGAAAAAATACCATAATAGTTGACTTGTCATTGATCACAAATCACGATGGTTGATTTGCCATTTTCCCTTATTTTTATAACTTCCACTTCTTTCAAAATCTCCTTCACTTTTTTTTTTTCTTATTTTAATTTATTTGTCTCAAGTTTTTTTTTTTCCTCCTTAATTTATACAATTGCATTCTCTTTCCTAGCACCCCACTTTCTTCTTTTGTCCCCGAGTTTTTCAACTCAAATGTCTTTGGCGGGATTTTCTTCCCCCATTCCCTCCATTTTCATTTTTCATCATTTCATTTTTTCTCTTCACTTAATCCTTTTAATTTTCATCATCTCATACTCCTATTTCACTTATTCCAGTTTATTTATTTCTTTTATCCAATAATTTTCTAATTTCTTTTTCATTTTTAAATAAATGTATATACACAAATTATATACATTACCCTTTCAATCTAATTCACACAAACTCTCAATTTAATCATAACATCATCTAACGATATTATCATTCCAATTTGATTGTCCAATTTCATTTCTTAATTGAATTCTTTGTTCGGAAAATTTTAATTTCACTTACTTTGACCAGTTGACCAAATTTGCGTTTGTGCCTAAATAGTAAAATCCTCATAACCTTATCTAGTGATCAAACTAAAATTTTCAAGTTCATCCAAGAAGACAGCGATGAATCTCCAATAGTTTCACTAGCGGAACTATAGCCAAAATAAGAACCAAAGTCAACTTAGCGCAACACTCTGCGCAATCGAATCATGACAAACTATTCATTGAACGTCTGATAACGATCAACAAGTCTCCAAACTTTCCATCAAACAACAATTTATCATATCCTCATCTTATAACATCAAGCAACAACCCAAACAAACATCCCTATTGATGCAGACTCAAACATAAAGATAGGAGTCCAAAATCAAAAACCAAACTCAACAATGGTTGTGAACAAAACATTAGATAGGAATAAAGTGAGCAAACTTGGTTAAACGATCTATAATGACCCACACTTCATACACTACTAAATCATCTCATTAACTCCCTCTAGGATCAAATGATCATATTATTGTAACTTCTTTGTCCTCTAGAGCAAGGATGGTGTAAAACCATATTANATCATATTATTGTAACTTCTTTGTCCTCTAGAGCAAGGATGGTGTAAAACCATATTATACGCACAAGCTATATCATCTGACTCATAGTAATGCAAACTATATTCTCCCGCAACTATAGATTGTTTACACTCATCGAGGACCAAACAGGCTAGATGTCGGCTTAGAGCATCGGCCACTACATTAGCCTTTCCCAGATGATACTCTAGATTGAAATCTTAATCCTCTAGATTATCCATCCACTTGCCCTATCTTATAATCAAAACACTCTAAGTGAAAAGATACTTTAAACTTTTGTGATCAGTGAATACCTAGAAGTTCAAACCATATAAGTAATTCCTCTAGATTTTAAATCAAGTATAATAGCAGCTAATTCCAAGTAATGCGTTGGATAATCTTTTTCATGGGTCTCAACTGTCAAAATGCATAAGCAACCACTTTACCATGTTGCATCAAGACACAACGAAACCCAACTATTGATGCATCATTGTAAATCGTATAAGGCTGCTCACTATCTAATATTGTCAAGAAAGGCTCACTTGTCAATCTATTCTTCAATTCCTTAAATGTACTATGACATTGTTCATTCATTCAAATTGTACCTCTTTGCTAATCAACTTCGTTAATGGTGCTGCTAACGAAGAAAAATTTTCTATAACCCACCAATAATAGTCAGCAAGACCAAGAAAACTACGAATCTCTGACACACTTTTCATAGGCTGTCATTATACAACTGCCTCGATCTTCACAACATTTATTGAGATTCCATCTTGTGAAACAATACGCACTAAACACTTAACCTTTGACATCTAAAGGTTACATTTACTCATCTTAGCATTTAACTAGTGATTTCTCAAAGTTTGTAATACAATCTAAATATGTTCTCAATGCTGACTCTGAGACTTAGAGTAAATCAAAATATCATCGTTAAACACCACGACGAACCAATTTAAATAGGGTTTGAAAACCCAATTCATGAAATCCATACAAGTTGTTGGGGCATTAGTAAAACAGAAATGTAAGACTAGAAACTCAGAATACTCATATCTCGTCCAAAAAGTTGTCTTCGAGATATTCTCCTCCCGAATCTTCATCTGATGATAACCAGATCTCAAATCTATCTTAGAGATATATCATGAACCTCCAAGATGATAGAACAACTCATTGATTTTGGGCAACATATACTTGTTCTTTACAGTAAGTCGGTTCAACTCTCGATAATTAATGCAAAGTCTTAAGGAATCATCTACTTTCTTGGCAAACAAAACTAATGTACCCCATGTAGGGATATTCTTTCGAATAAATCTCTAATTCATCAACTCATACAACTGCTTTCTCAACTCATACAACTCTATAGGTGCCATTTTATATGCAGAAATAGAAACTGTGGTAACACCCGGAACTAAATTAATATGAACTCAATCTCATGGTCTTGAGGCAACTCTGGCAACTCATCAGGATACACATCTGGGAACCCTCTCACAACTAAGACATCCAGATCCTAACCAGCGGTCTCAACCTCAGCATCAATCGACCAAAAGTTATTGTATTGCCATAATCCACTACGACCACCCAAACATGCTCGTAGAATAGAATTAGTCATCACTGCACTAGGACCATTTTGATAAATGACAACATGTCCTTGTTTATAAATAATTATAACTCACTTCAAATGAAATTCCACAATTGCTCTATACTTAACCAATTCATACCCAAAATCACATAAAACTAACTCATAGGTTAAACAATCATATCTACAGAAAAATGTACAGTCATTGGTCACTACAAAAACTGCTTTGCACACCACAACTACTCAACTGTAGACACTTAGAGGAGTACTAAACATCAACGGAGATTCCATCTCCTCCATTGACCAATGATTCTGGGTCAAATCATGAAAGACTTGGTCATAACCTCATGATGACTACGACTATTATACTGCTTCCTAAATACCTTAGTAAACTCTTTCCATTCAATTCATTGGACATTATAACTACATCTCATGACGTCCCACCAACTAGACATCAGTTTCTCCAAGTAATGATGGAAAAGTTCCATTTGAAAAATTTTCAAAATTTGAAGTGCCTCAAAATTCTCCTTCATTTTCTAAACACTCCATTTTTCCATTTTTTTTTAAAATTTGGGCAGAATCTCCCCTGTTTCTTTACTCTCCCAAAAGCTACAATTATACATTCTACAACAAGTCTCAAGCAATTTCAGTATGATCTATCATTTATTTCATCCATCAATAAATTTTATTAAGGAAAATATAATGATTCATATCATATACAGTCATCCAAAACAATGTTAATTAACTTACATTTCATTTTCATATTCATTACATCTACTACCAACAAAATGCATACACCACGACTTCACCTTATTTTTATCGTGCTCACACATCATCCGAGCACACTTCAATCATTTCCTCCATCAATTATTATTTTAACTTCAATGACTGTCCAATTACACCCAATTAATTCTCAAGTATCCTTACTTTTGATACGGGAAATCGAGGTATTATAGAATCCAATCCAGTTAACTCTCAGAAACACATCATCCTCTTCATACCAGGTTCATGTGTAGAATTATTACTAGTCATATTCTGCAAATTATCCCTTATTGCTACATTGGGATCTAAACCACACTCTCCTGATCTATCACGAGATGTCCTCCTAGATGGCATTTTCAAAATTCAGAGTGATGAAAATCCCACTTAGTTAGAAAACTTGACTTGTGCACAATAAATAAAACCTTACCTAGCACCATTTAATTCTCAAGTGATCACTACTTAGGAATTTAGATGTAACGACCCAGATTTCGTAAATTGTTTTAAAAGCTTATTAACCTTAATTAAAATTCATTTCTAATAAACAGGGGTTATCAGAGTGCGTAAAAATCCGAATCGTTAATAAAATCATTTTTTCATTCTTAAAAGAAATTATTCATGAAAATTCGCGGAAGCATAATTAAATGAGAAAACTACTTTTAACGAATAGAAACTTACATAAAAAAAACGACTTATAAAACATTACTCAAATCCGAAGTTATAAAACTTACATAGTCCAATTATTCAAATAAAAACACAAATTAAAATTTAACATTCATTCCTTCATGTTGTCATACCATACCATACCATACTACTACTCCGCTGGCATCATTATCAAGCCAACTGCAGGCTCCACCAGAATGACCTCTTCCTTAATCACTGGCATAATTCCCTCGTTACCTACGCCACAAGTAAGGACATGAGCTTACGTCCAATAAGGAGATGGGGGAAAAACAATTATGCATTTCTCTCTTTAGTTCTTATTGAAATGGGAGCCACCCAAACCAAATTCTTTTATTACGTTCGTTTTTGTCGTTCATTTTCTTATTTCATCAAATTGGAGATTGAAGGTTTTCCTTTGAGATGAACTAGTTGATCGGATTCTAACCTCCTGTGTGCTTGCTAGCCCCTTTCCCAACTTGGTGAGGGTGTATCCTAGCAGCTAGGCTAGATCCGGACTACCCATCTACCCCAACTCCCTATTTCTGGCATATACTCGCCTTTAGGGTTCTTTCTTTTTCTGGCATATACCCGCCTTTAGGGTTCTTTCTTTTTTCGGCATATAGCCGCCTTTAGGGTTCTTTCTTTTTCATTTCATTCTTCCTCACTCATGCATGTGGGTACCGTTCCGAAAGTTACCCTCCTACTTGGTTTCTAGTAGCATGGACTAACGAGTACGTTATTGGTATTACCCCAATAATTATCCAATAAATCTAATTGCCCCTAATTAATTTTTAATTATTCTTAATAAATTATGATATAAAAATTCAGGGTGTTACACCTCACAAGGCCAACCGAAATGTGGTCAAAGGACATCTCAAGCCTCTAGAGAGAATGTAATTGTGGTGGGTTATTCTTGTGAGAATTTTGATATAGCGCAAGACGAAACGATGAGGCCACAATATTACATTAGATTTTGTAGTCATAGGATGCACTATGTAAGTATTATTCTATCTCTAATAAGTACAATATCTTTTTGGATTAAAATCCAAGAGTAAAACCATCAAAGTTTCAACATAAAGTACACAATATTATACCAATAAATGGAGTTTAAGATGTTATCTGATTTATCATTTTCATGATAAAATCGATGAACATTTAGATAATCATACTAAGGAGGGGAAGGGAGAGGAAAGAAGAAACTATCAAAAGACCATTAGGTCCCAACGAGAACAATTTTAACATTGTTAGGTCAAAGGCCCAGGCCAAACCTCGTCCTTCAACTTGTTACTTGTGGGTTGTATAGGCTGCTTGAAAAGGTATTAAAGTTCGATGTGACTCAAATTCAATTGGGTCAAGCTAGAGGACTTGCTTTGTAGATCTCATTTAGGATTTTTTTTCTCTATAAATTCATGTAAGCTTAAGTCCTAAAACTCGTAATTGTATTTTGATTTTCAGAGTATATTTGTTCATCTGCTAGTAGTTCTTTTTTCGAAAGGGTTTTTCTATGTAAATCTAGTGTCCTACATCCTTGTTTTTTTTATTATCGTTCGTTCTCTAACAAGTGGTATCAAAGCCTAGTTGGGAGAGAGATTATATAATCCAAGTTTAAAAATTTGTTGAAATATTGATTTTCTCCAGCTGTTCCGCATTGAACAAGGTTTTGTAATTTTTCAAAAAATTACAATTTTTTGAGAAAAAGAAAAAAAAAACAGGAAAAGTTTCTCGCCTCTCATTTGTCTTGCTCATGAGATTTGTTCTTCTCTACCATCTAGCCACCATAAAAAAATGGCTACTCCGTTTGTCATGAAAGCTCTGATTTTTCTTTGTTTTGAGTTTGTTAAAGTCGTTATACCTCAGAGTAACAGGTTCATTGTCAGGGAGAGGGAGGGGGAGGGGGGTTGGGTTTCTATTCATCATTAGTTGCCATAGATCTACATTGTTGTTCTTTACTTTCGCTGTCAAACCATTTTGCTTGAAACTGTTGCAAGAGTGTCAATTGCAAAGTATGATTTTTGTCGAAGATAAAAATTGTTGAAAATTTTTTAGATTTTTGGAAGATTAAATTTGATGACTTATGGCAAATTTGGAATCACTAGAATATCTAATCTTCATTATTATATTTGGTTAAAGTTCAATAATTTTGTAATATTTGCGATTATGTATGGGTGATTTGATTTGATTTTATTTTGAAGCTGATTAGTTACAATAGATATATCTAAATTTTAGGAATATCTTTTGAAATATTAGGATATCCATAATTTTTATTTCAGTTTTAGAAGAATATTTTATTAAAGCCAGTAATTTTGAATAACATATTTTGTTGAAGAATGGTTTTCTGGGGTGATGAGATTTTTGAAGTATATCTTCTACTTTTAGATCGAGATTCAATATTTTGTTATGGTAAGATAGTGATGGTAAAATTTTAAAAGATTTTAAATAACATTTTTGATATGACAGGTTAAGAGACGATATATGTTTGCATAGATTTGGATGATACTTTGTGGAATTTAATTGTAAAATCTGATATTTTTATAATTTTAAATTTTCACATGTAAATTTTTCACGTAATTTTTGGTCAAGCATTGAAAAGTTGACATGTTTTGTCGCTTAGTTGCCACATGTGATTTTTCGGTCAATAGTTAAAAATGGTCAAATTGAGTTTTTTATGAGCTGTAATTTAATTGCGGAAAATTTTTTTATGAATTATTTTGACTAAAAAATTATTTTGGATTAGTGTTTTGAACTAATTGGGATTTGAATAGAATTTTAATTATATTTATTATATATATATATATATATATATATATATATATATATATATATATTTTTTTTTTTTTTTTTTTAATAATAGAAATAGGGTAACAGAGAAGCAGAAAAACTCCTTCTCTGTCACCGCATGCCCGAGAGGAGAGGAGGATGCAAGAGGAGAGGAGGACACGAGGGGAGAGTAAGAAGTCTAGGATTTTGACTTCCGATGACATATTCGGGTTCTCGTCGTCCACACGAACAATTATTGTGAAGACAATTTTCGCAATGGTAAATTTTTCTCTCCTTTTTTACGGTTAAAGTTTAGGGTTTCGATTGGCTTCAGATTCGGGGTTAAAAACTCGAATCTGAAAGAAATATTTGGTTTATATTGGTTTTATTAAAGTTTATGCAGGGTTATTTGTTGATAGGAGTCAAAAATCGAGTGAAACATGTAGAAAATGGGTGTTTTTCGGCAAAATTAGTAGACCATAAATTGGCTAGAGGAGACACTGGTCGACAAAAAGTGGAAACTTTTGTCCCGGTTTCGTCACTTTGAGTCATTTGTGCGTCGGTTGGGTTCCTAGACTTGATAGAAGACTCTTCTACCTATTCCTTGTGACTCATTGTTGGAAAATTCTTGTCTTTTAGCAAGGTTTGGGCTCTGTTTAGTTTATTGATTTTGAGCCGATTTTCCAATAAATTGATATTCGATTGACTTTAGATGAGTCTCCTCGACTGTTGAGTCTTGGATGGTTGTGGACGTGTCTTGTCAACTGTTGTGAGATTCTAGTTGATTGTCGACGTGTCTCGTTGACACTAAATGGTCCCAATTGACCGTTGTTGGATTTGGTCAAACCTCTGATGTAACACCCCAACTTTTTATATCGAGATATTACAGAGGACGTATTAGGAGCGTTAGGCCTAGGGGTATTTTAGTGATAATGAATAAATTAGATTTAATTTGCTAAATTAAACCAATTGGGGGTTATTTTAAAGCCAATGAATAGATTGGATAAATTAGATTAAATTTAATAAATTAAATTTAATTAGTAAAGGATTTAATTGAAATGGGATTAGAAAATTAAGTTGATTAATTAATGAAGGAATTAAGAGGAGAGGGGATGGATAAATAGGTTCTAGTGAACCGGTTGTGTGGGGAAAGAATGGTCCGCGAGCTATTCTTTGTTGAAGGCCAAGGAATGGCCTTTGGCCATTCCCAAAAATGAAGAGAGATAGAGAGACGCAGGGAGAGGCGACGAGGGAGATGCGCCGGCGAGCAAACAGGACCGGCAACGAAGGCATGACGTCCAGGCATGGTGATTCGCGGCTAGGGCTCGCGATCTCGGAACTCTCGTGGGCAAGTTTTTCCAGCAACTCTCTGTCGATTCGTTGACCGGCGATGACTGATTGGCAACGACGAAGGGGTAGCGATGGCGACGGGTTGGCGATGGAAGACAATTGAAGCTCGGCAACTCGTGGGATGGCATTTTTGCGAGGGAACATTGGCGTGGCTCCGGTTTGTGACTGGACCTGCCAGAGGCCAATGGTCCAGCTTCTGGTTCGGGTGGTTTGTTGCCTCCTATGCAGACAACCCATCATTCCTTCTAGAAACGTACAAGGGTGGGGGGACAGCCTTTGAAAAGCTGGGAAAAATTGGGGGCTTGTCTTCTGGCAGAGCGTTTGTCGAGGGTAGAGGATATATGACAGAGAGTTCTTTTCTTTGGAAAATACTGAAGGTCGAGGCAGGCAAGGGATGGCTTGGAGCTGTGGAGTGAGCTACTACTGTCTAGGATTCGCACCGTGAGCTGCTGAAACCGAGATTGAAGAAGAAGGAAGAATGGAGACTGAATGGGAAGACCTCTGGAGAAGGCGCTCTCTGGTGTGCACTGCTGTGGCTGCTGAAGCTGCTGCTGGTGCTGGAGCAACTGTCCAGGGGCTGGAGCTACTCCCTGTTGTCCGTGAAGCTACTGTCTAGACGAGGAGTGGCTGTTCCTGCTAGTTATTCTTCAGTAATGGTAAGAACTTGGGTGTGTTCTTGGCCAGGTGGAGGCCCTACACTGCAAGTGTGTGCGTGAGTGTGTCTTGGATTGATAGTGTAAGATATTAGGTTTATATGTTGCTCTGTGATATCTCACCTGTTGATGCCTTGGTTGTCTCTGCATTGTTAGTTTATATGTTTACTCTGCTGGATGGATTATGTGTTAGTTCTATGGATTGTTATTGATAGGTGCTCAGTGTATTCTCTATGCTTGAATATTCCTTGTTGTTATGCATATATGTTTATATGCTTATTGCCGTATGTTCTGGATGCTCTCTGTGCTTTAGTTTCTATGATATTCCTATGTTCAGGTTGTTGTAGTGTGATTCCTTGGTTGTGCCTTATTGTTAGCCTGTACATTTAGTTGTGCTTTAGCTCATGTGATATTCTCATGCTTTTTGTTGCTGTAAATGTAATTGCTTGGCTTGTACCTGTTGATGGTTCTATTGTTAAGTTCCCTGCTGTAAATCAAACCATTGAGCATGATATCTAAAATGAGTAATTATAACCAGTGTAATTAACTTGCATATTGAGCATGTTAACCCAATTGAAAATTGGTCAAGTATGTTAACCTAATCAATTTAACTAGTTAATTAATAAGAGCATGTTAATAAACATAGGATATAGACTTTTCAAGTGTGTTATTGTTCATTAATGCATTGTTTGTTAGATATCGGTTTGTATTGTCAAGCATGCTTATGTCTGTTATAGTTGCTATATGAACTCTCTTGTATGCGCCCTTAGTTCTAGGGTAGTCGCATGATGTAGAAACAATTAGGAACACCACCACGGGGTGGCTACACGTCTTGAGTGAGGAAAAGAATTAACCCTTTCCATATCTAGATCACCAGACCAATTAATATAATTAATTAGAAAACATAGGATTTCCCAAAACTCTACGCTCAATGTACGAGCTATTATTAAAATACATAATTAAAAGAGTGGTTTGGGGCGGACCCAATCCAAATAATTAAATGGAGGCATCTCATATGCATAAACTCATTTTCTTACTAGGCCTTTAGGCTCACGTCTTACTTGGGTTGTAGGTTCACGTACACTCGAAGTCTTCGAGCAATTGAAGAAGCAGTTGATGAGGGATTTGCACGTGCGAGCTTGCGGTTGGACAGGCTACGAGAATCAAAGATAATTGTGTTGTAATTTAATTTAAATTAAGTTTTCTTTCTTATATTGTAATTAAATGTTAGTTTATTTTCTTTAAAATATTTACGCTTCTGCCATGAACGTTTTACTTCCGCAAGAAATGTTTGAAGTGTTTCTAACTGCCCGGCTTGCACTCTGATATATTTTTCTCAAAATTAACGCATTTTTAAATGTATGAAAAATCTGGGTCATTACATCTGATGTCTTGGTTGACCTTCGCTTTTGTAATACCCCAATTTCATGTAGCAGAATTAAGTAAAGATAATTAGAAAATTAATTGGGTGTAAATTTGGATAAGGAATTTTTAGGATAATTATTGAAAAATTATTTGAAGGAAATTATTATAATTGGAATGGATTAAATGAATTAGGAATGGATTAAAAGAAGAAAAGAAAAGAGTGGGTGGACTAAATTAAACGGCAACATTTTGATAAAGGGAAAATAAAAAGAGATGAATAAATGAAGGGAAGCAGCAACGTTTTGTGCAAGTGGGCGTTAACCTTCGAGGCCAGGTGACATACCGGTCGACTATGCATTTGGACCAGGATGTCAACTGGAGTGACAGATTTTGGTGAAAAATCAGATTTCTCTCACTGCCATTATGTGTTCTCCGACAGGTTCACGTGCTTCTTCAGAAAGCGATAAGGAGCTTTCCACACGGCATGCTAGGAGTGGACCACCTCCTTTGAAGTTAGCGACTGCCCATCACCTTTTGCTCCCGTAAATCTCCTTCTTATCTGTAAATCATGGGCAGCAGATGAAGATTGTCTATAAATCATGGGCAACTGGTAAAGCGTTCTATCAGTTTTTACAGAGAGAAAGGAAGTGTGGAGAGTTATGTTTCTTTGGTGAGGAAAAGTGGGAAAAGGAAAGCTTCTGCCTTGGATTTTCCTAGGTGTACTGCTGCTCCATGTGGGTGTTGTGGCTCGAGAAAGGATTATTTGTTGTGGTGTAGTTTTTTGGCAGAGGTAAGAAATTGGATGCTTGTGGTCAGTGGAGGCCCTGCATCACGGGATGTTGGTTTTGATTTCTATTCTGCCTTGATTTCCTATTGAAATTAGTTGATCTGCTTGGATAATTCGTTGAAATGGCTTGAATAATTGTTGCTAATTTCCTTGCTACAGATGTTGAAATCTTGTTGTAATTATTAATATGGTTGGAAACAAAGGCTGCTATGAATAATTGGTTGAGTTTGCCTTGGATAATTACTGGAAATTGTTGGTTTTGCTTCTGCCTTATTTCTAGCTCCAAACCATAGTTAAGCTGTGAATGGAAGAAAGTAAACATTGTCAATGATAAAATCGTTTATTAAATCACTGTGATTTTTGATAATTAGATGAAATTATTGTCATTCATTAAACTGCTATTTTTTTAATTATTTGGTTGTCTTGGACTTGCTGCTAACCATGAGAAAATGGATAGTGAGTAAATGAGTTTAAAACATTAATTTTTTGTTGTAAGCATTAACATATGAATTGCTCATCATTAACCTCTGTTAAATAGCATAAGCATGTAATTTGGTTTCTGGTAGATATAAATTGCTCTTTGATTAATTAGCATATGAATTGTCTCTGCTAAATAAAATATAAATTGTTCTCGAAAATTAATATATGAATTGCTTTCTATTAAATAAAATATAAACTACTTTCCGTGAAAATGTACGAATTGTTCCTTAGCATATAAATTGTCCTTTGTGAAATTAATAATATGAAATGGCATTCATGCATCATGATATGATTAATGAAACTGGGACATATGCACGACAGGATAAATGAAATGAACGAATAAACGTAAATAAGAGTGTGGGGGTTTAGGAGACAAGGTGACGGTCGTAGGTGGGAACACCCCAGATGGAAAACCTTGCCCAAGCTAGGGGACGAGCATCGGTTAGTCCACACCGACCAACAGATGTATCCCTTCTCTTGTTCCAGAAATCCCCAACGTCTGAAAAGATAGAGATTGGTGACAGTCGTAGGTGGGAAAACCCCAGATGGAGCGTCATTTAGTCTACACCGACCAGCAAATGTATCATTTCTCTGGTAACAAAATATAAAGATAGAAAAGACACGACATGTAAATAAAACAAATGAATAAACGTAAATAGGCGTGTGGGGGTTTGGGAGACAGGGTGACGGTCGTAGGTGGGAACACCCAGATGGAAAACCTCGTCCCAGGTAGGGGATGAGCATTGGTTAGTCCACACCGACCAGCAGATGTATCCCTTCTCTTGTTCTGGAAATCTCCAACAGAAATTGGTGACGGTCATAGGTGAGAACACCCCATATGGAAAACCTCGCCCCAGGTAGAGGATGAGCATCGGTTAGTTTAACGACCCGGATTTTCATAAATCCTTAAAAATGCGTGAAAATTTGAAATTTTCTTTTTAAAGCAAAACATATCAGAGTGCGACTAACTGGATTGCTACTAACTCTTTCTTTAAACTCATTATGAAAACTAATTGATAAAATGTGCGGAAGCGTTGTAAAATCAATCCTTGTAAAACGTGGCAGAAGCATATTTAAATCATTAAAAGAAGAAACTTGACAATGGAGTACAATACAATAAAACTTAATGTGATTACAACTGTTTCTCATTTTACCTTAGCCTGGCCAGCCCCAATCTAGCTCGTGTGAATCATTCATCTCTGCTTTATTATTCGTTTGTCGTTCTCTATTATTATTTGTTCATCATTTTACCTACACCACAAGTAATACGCTTATGACTCTCTTTAGTTCATTTAGAATGAGAGCCACCCAAACCAATCCTTTCATTAGCCATTTACCATTTTATTACTTTTCTTTACGTCGGTCGTTCGTTACTCATACTTCGAGCTGGAGATTGAAAGACCCGTATGGGATGGTATAGTTGGTCGGACCAAACCTCTTATGGGCAACTAGGTCCCGTTCCCGATAAGGTGGGGGCATTGCCTAATTGCCAGACTAGGGCCACTACCCATCCGCCTCCCAACTCCCTTATTCTTTTCTTTGTATCTATGCCAGGCTAAGCTACCGGATCACAGAAGCATTTATTATCTTACTGTTTTATTCATTTTCATCATTTATCCTCACTTATGCATGTGTGCGTACCACCCTGTGGCACTCCCTATTAGTTCCTATTAACATGATGCATGACCATACATTCTCATCCTAACATGATGCATGATGCTCAATAACATAACTCCAACTAAAATTGAAGTGCGCATTTAAGATAACTGAAAGCACAAATAAGAAAAGCAAAGCATATAATAGAAGAAAATTACTGCACCCCACAGAGAACAAGCATAATGAATTGAAACAAGGAAAAGCATGCTCGAATTAATAGAACAATATCATTTGGAAAAGAGTCGAAACATCCTACCGATTAACATGTAAATTATCCTAGTCTATTTACATGCTTCCTATATTTACTATTCTAGGTGATTTAATCTACTTTACTTAGATATCCTGGATGATTTGCATGCTCCAGTCCAATTACTTTAGTTTTGTACAGAAGTTCGTTGACATGCTACCATTGTTACCCGGGGTCTTTAACGTGCTTAAATCCAAATGTTACTTGTTAGTTTAGTCATCTACTCCGTTCAAGTTAACTAATTACTTTAGTTGAGAATTAACATACTCAGCTAATTACATGCTCAAACTACTTAATTATTTTAGTTGATTAACATACGGATAATCAAACGTACTAACTAAACTTACACATTACAAGCAATTTAATCAACATAATCAACATGATCAAAGTAATAACACTACTTCAATTAATTAACTATTCGAGAACACTTGTCTACTGAAGCAACAACCCGAGTTAAATGAATTATTTTAGTTAGGTTGACATACTTAGATGATTAATCATACTTAAATAATTTAGCATGCTCGAGAAGTGATTAACAACTATGAACTTATTTGTCGAATTGATTAACATGCTTGATTGATTCACAATTAGCAATTAATCACTGGATACCTATTATTTAATTTACATGCTCTCAAACTAATCATCATAACTTAATTAACAGTCGAGTCAGATAATTAGCATGCTCATACTAATCTATTACTCTAGTAAATTTTCATGCTCAGTCACATATGGTTAAACTAATTACTTACTCAATACTCAAACATGGTTAGCCTAATTAAGTTAACATGCTAGTAGTTCAAAATGGATACTACACGAAGGAAATAGTAAAACGATTTAAAGGTAGTGCAATACATGAGTGATTAATGAAGGAAATTGACAATAACTAAAGTAGGGTATCAATAAATAACAAAACATTTTAAGAGGTCTCTCGATTCCTTTCATGATCCTCATTATTCGTACATTCGCCATTCTATACTCATCACTATACGTTGATCACTCATCACTAAAAATACACCTAACATTTACGATAAAGGGATAACCAACCAACGAGGAACTAACAACACAATAACAGAAGACCAACTACAGAACCATCAACAAGAATCTCCATACCAGCAATAGTAATCGTAGTTCATCCAGGGAAAACTAATACTACTCTAACATGGGTTCATCATTCAGGAGTTCATAACAGCAGTTCACTATAATTTCTAAAAAGCAAAATAAGGTTATCGACATAAAAACTCAACACTAGCAGTGAACATTTCAAACAACCAACATACCTATCATCTAACAATAAGCATTTTAAGAGCAACACTCTAACTCACACACCCGTACTTGTGGTGCAGGGCCTCCAAATGGCCAAGACCCTACCCTATTTCCTTACCAATATTGAAGGACTAGCAGGGACAACAAAGACTCCAAGCTTCCACGGTTCTTCTCAGCAACTGGAGCTTCTCAGCAACTCACTCACGGTTTAACACTCACACTAGCTCACCACAGTCCCCCCTTACACTGTGGAACTCTCCAAAGAACTTCTCTCTCGCAGGTTACCCCCTCACAATCTCTCTCACTCACTAGGCTTCATACGCAGGAGAATGAAGACTGAAAGAATGGAGGGATGCTTAACCCTAAAGGAGGAGGGGACATCCATACCTGGAGGGGCAGAAGTGGTTGGTTGGGCAGGGGAAAGATCGACTCTGTGTGCTCTGGAGTCGGATTCGTGTCGGGGAGCTGTGTTTTAATTGGCTAAACATTGTTTTTATTTTGATTTAAATCTTTGAAATCATAGTTCTGCACTGATTCAGACCGAGTGCGGACGACTTGATCTCGTCTGCAAGGTCAAAATCTCACAGGCTAAAGTGAGGCTTCAGATGGGAAAAGGCGTCCCCGTCCTATCCGTACCGTCTGCAAGTCACTTGCGGACGCCATATTGCGTCCGCACGTAGTGTCCGCGTGTCGTCTGAATTGTCCCTAAAATTGGACAGAGGCAAATCAGACGATACTCCAACTCGTTCGAAGGTGTCCATGTTCAGAACAGATTCGATGAGGATGAGGCAACTCGCGTCTGCATCATCCGGGACCTTGTCCGCAGGTGCCCGGGATTGGGACAGAGGCGATTCGGACGAGGCTACTCCTCGTCCGCACTTGTCCGAAATCATCCACAACATTGCGGCACAGTGTGTCCAAGACAAGAAATATGCTCCTAAGTCTCAGCCCAACCCTTGTGTGTGTGTACAACGCTTTTGCGGAATGATACATTTAGTCCGCAAGTGTTGACCTCAGGCGTCTGTAAATGCCCTGGATAGTTTTTCTCACACTTTTCTCACTTAACTTGTACCTTGTAATATTTCCCATATAGACACACGACATGTAAAATCACGCGATGTAACGTCCTAACTACTCCGCCATCTAATTTGCATCGCATACACAGGGAAAACATAACAGAAATACCCCTAGACTCAACGCTCTAGAGCGCCGGTAATACCCCGGTAATTGTCCAACTGAAAAAGTCAGGGAGTTACAGTTAGTCCACACCGACCAGTAGATGTATCATTTCTCTAGTAATAAAATAAAAACAGACAAAAAAAATATATTCTTTTCTGAGACAGACTGCATAAGCATAAGCATGAACATTGCATTTCATCCTATTTCTTGCTGAGCATTAGGCTCATTATTTTACTCGTGATGCAGGTATGTAAGAGAAACAAGAGAACATGTCAAGGACAGTTGATGAAGGATTTGCATGGGTGGATATTATGCCAAGCTAGGCTAAAGATTTGTAAAGAATTTGGTAAAGGATTTGTAAAATATTTAAATTGGAAAAGGAAACAATGATATTTCTTTGATGCTTTATTTTAATTATATTCTGGTCCGTTTCATAAAAGATTTTTAAGAAAAGAATTTTATTATTGCCTTTTAATTGGTTTACGAAAGAAAAGTCTTCCGCTGTTTCATAAAAAAAAAAAAGTTTAAAATTTTATCCGATTTTAAACGAAAGAAAAATTGGGTCATTTCAGCTTTGCCTCAACGACTGTTGGGTGGTCTCGATTGGCCACTATGATGCTTTGTTGACCTTGGTTTGGTTCGACTGACTACAATTATGTCTTCTCAACTGCTGAGTGGATCAGGTCGAGAAGGTCGTATTCCGTCTTCTGCCATTGTGTCTTGTCGATTGATTTGACTTTTTGATTGTCAATTGAGGTGTCGGGTCGACTGTGATTATGTTTTGGTTGACCACACCGTTTGTTTCTCAGAGTTGGGTTCGGCAAACTATGCTCGGCTTCCCCAGTCATACCTAGGTCTTTGTATGATTTTTTGTTTCAGTCTAGAACTCTTGGGAGTATTCCTAGATTTGATTTCTGGTTTGAGATTTGTGGTTGTCCCTAGAGATTGTCTTAGATTCCTAATCTTGTTTGAGACTTATATGTTTCCCACATGTGATTGTTGGGATGTTGACATTGGCCTTGTTATTGGTTCTGGAGATGTCAGTGGTTTGACCCTCACTTCCAATAGCGTGTGGAGCTAGCTAGTTGGTAAGAGTATTGTGGTCACCTATGAATTATGATTTTTATACTGTATGCACTGCATTTCATCATGTTTTCAAAACTAATATTTTGTGGGATACCACACTTGAAAATCCTATGGGAACTATTTTGACAGCACATCTGTTTTTACATATATATATGTTTCTCACATCTACTTTATCATACATGTTATTCCATTTGTTATCTGTTGATATATTGGGAGTGAAGGAACGATATGAACCTGGATGGAGGGGGAGGGGGAGGGGTGTGGTTAATTAGGTTTTCTAATATTTTTGTGCGATATTTGATTCTCTAAACCCTATGTGATTTAACGCATACAAATAACCACAAAGCATAAAAGTAAAGACTAAGGGTTAAAGAATTGCAAACGATGTTGTTCATGTGGTTCGGCATCCCCACTTACATCCATGCTCCAAGATGAAGGATCGATATTCATGTGGTTCGGCTTCCCCACTTACATCCATGCTCTAAGATGAAGGATCGATATGAGCACGGGGGGAAGCCGGGCCGCCTGCCTAGAGCAATGTCGTAACTTGGGCTTCCGGACCAC
>CM039470.1:26248997-26284074 GCA_022433065.1 Begonia loranthoides | reverse complement strand
GATTTAACGCATATAATTAAACAATCAATGCATAAAGTAAAGAGTAAGGGTTAGAGAGGTGCAAACACTTTATTCACACGGTTCAACAAATTCTGCCTACGTCTGCACTCCAAGCTTCCCACTTGGAGATCCTTATCCGTCCAACCTCACGGTGTTTGACTTTTAGGTGTCAAACAAACCCTTACAATTGACTATTTCGGACGTCACCCTTTTCTTAACTATTATAGGGCGTCACCATTTTCTTTGACGAATTCGTAAGGCGTCACCATTTTCTTAGAAGTACGAATGTGGAAGTGAGAAAATAAAAGATTACTAACTCTCCCAAATAGAAAACTCAAGTTTGGTTGGCAGGGCTTCGCCTCAATTCCCGGATTGTTAAAATGAGCTTTAGAGGTCCATGTATTTATAGAACTGTCTATTTTCGGTCAACCTATTTCTTTCGGTCGACTGCTTATAGCCGTTGGAAAATATAGTCGTTGGAAATCTGACCGTTGAGACGATGCAAATTATACAGGCTGTTGTCGACCGAATCAGGCTTGCGGTCGACCTTTGTCCTTTAAAAAAGACTTTGGAGCGCAAACCTGAAGCCGAGCAGTCAACCGGTGTCCATACAGCAGTCGACCACTCCCATTATAAAATCACCACCGAGCTTCTGTGATGTTTTTTGGTTGACCAAATCTTCAACCTCGACCATAATCTTGACCGAAAAAGTGAAGAAAAGGTCCAGAAGCATTCTGTGAATATTTTCAGTCAACCAGCTTGACCGAAACCTGTTGGATCAATCTGTATAGGCTTTCGAATGCACAACTCGACTGTACCCTCGACCACAACTCGTCCAAAAACACTGGGGGCAATTTGTACACCTTTTTGACGCGTCACTCAACCGCATGGGCAACTGCGGTGCGACGAAAAACTCTAGGAATGCATTGTGATAAATTTCGATTAACCAAAACCGTATTTTATGCGATCACTTGCCTCCCAAATGCCATCCAAAATATTTCTAAGTCCCAAAATGATATAAATTCACTGCATGGTCTTAGATAAACATGTTAGCACAACTTAATACACGTTTTGATGGTATTTCCAATAAATATAGATATAAATATTGTGATTAGCCAATTAAGCACAAAAGCAATAAAAACACAATAAACAACCTATTATATCAATCAAAATATTCATTATCAAAATAAACTAAGTCTAACATATTTAGGCTAACAATCTCCCCCTTTTTGATGATGACAAAATCTAATAAGTTGGTTATTTCTAAATCTAAGCATGTGCATACATTATTGCATATTTGATCTCTCCCCCTTAATTTATGTAATATATCAACATTTAAATTCATGCATACATGCTATATCAAGTCTTTACTTCATAATCATTTTCACCCCTATAACAACTATACATCTCTCTCCTTGTCATAATAAAAAGAAATTGCATGGAGAAGGGTCTATAACAACAAAGTTATCACACTAAAAGTCATTCCCCCTTTTTCCAAAATCTATACAAAAAAAATCAATAGAGGGAATTTAAGCATTAAAACCAAGTAATATTTCTAAGAATGATTTTCTACTTGTCAATCCACAATCGAAATCAAAACACATTTCTATGAATGAGACCAAGTTCACAAAATTAAATATCAATTCAAATTTTGTTCTCCCCCTATGTTAATACACATAAGCAAGGAATGAGGATTGTATCACAATTTAAATATATTCTCTCCCCCTTAAAGCAATTTAAAACAACTCATAATTTTATCTTTCTCTTGGATTATTGACATTCATATATTGAGGGAAAAAAAATATTCGAAAGAAACTAATTTAAAAAAATAAAATACAAATTGAAAGTATTCATAAATGATTCAAGAAAAAAAAATCTTCTTTTTATCCCCCTATATCAATGCACAAGTTCAAACAAATTTTCTTCCCCTGTATCAATATGCATAGAATAGAAATTGAGGATAAATCAACAAATCAAAATAATTCAAGTTAAAACAAATATTTCTCTCCCCTAAGTCAATGCACAAAATCAAATCATTAAGAATTAAAGATATCAAACAAAACAATTTATCCAAAATAATTATTCCCCTTTGACTTCTAAGCATACAATAGAATTTAGGGAATCCTAAAATATCAATGCAAAAGAATTCAATCAAAATTATTTCAACAATTCTATTTCTCCCCTGATGTTGATGATCAATTTTAAATCTATAGGGAATGTCCAAATGATCAAGATCAAATTATAATCTCTAAATAATTATCTCTCCTCCTTTATCACTAAACAAATTCAATCCAATGGGGAAACACAAATCATCAAACTCAAACATCCAACAAACCAATAAATGCAAATTAGAATGCTAATTGTTGGAATAAAACAAAAGATATACCAATTGAGGAATTAAAGCGAATGAATGATTTAAAAGAGATTAAAACCAAAATACCAAAATGCAAATAAGACACTCAAAGTTAATCAAGAGAATAAAATTTTTATCCTATATGTATATTAAAAATTAAGTTCAAATCAAGAAACCAATTATAAGATTTTAACGTATATATATAACAAGAAAAAATCAATTTAAAACTATCTTCTCCCCCTATTTCCATAGCCAATTTCAAGTCAATGGATAGAATGCAATTGAAAAATAATACCAATAAAAAAAGGATACCAATTGAAAAAATAATAAACTAATGATACCAAAGGTAATATTCAAATAAGCTAAATCAATATAAATGATACCATTTGCAAGAATATCAAAAATGAATCCAAAAATATCACTTGAAGAATTGAAATCAATTCAAAACAATCAAACAATATTAATCACAAGAGAAAAATTTAAACCTCTATGCAAGTAAAATAAATTTAGTGTATCTCTACCAACGTGTTTTCATCTTTATCGTATTGGAGGCATTTTTGAGGTCTCTCCCTTTATTTTTAGGATATTCAAGTATCCATTTCCTTTAAGCTCCTTGGGAGAACCTCCAACCTACAACAAAACTTAATTTGCTTTCTTTGGTACCCAAATCTTTTTTGGACCATTTGTTATAGGTTTGGTTCCTTTATGAACCCACACAAATTTAGAATTTAAATTAACATTTAATTTCAAAGGACAAATAAAAGATTTATGTCCAATACAATTATAAATATTACATACAAATGGGCTAACAAAGAAATTAGTATAATTTTTCTTTTTAGCAAAGGGTTGATAGCCAATTCCGGCTTTGTCAAAAGTAACCCTTTGCTTTCCCAAGAGCATATTAAAATTTTTGCTACCGTTAGTGAATTTAAACTCAATAGAATTCAAATCATCATTTTTAGCTTTCAATTCACCAACATCAATCTCAAAAGATTTAATCGTAACATTAGAAACATTAACCATGCTTTTCAATTCAACAATTTGATTTTTGAAAGATTTAGTCAAATTTACATGCTTTTTCAGTCAAATTGTTATTTTTCTTTTTCAACAATTTATATGTACGTTTAAGCTCATTGAAACTCTCAAGCAATTCATTAAAGACATCTAGCAAATCATTTTCTTCATCCTCGTTATTGGAATTGCTAGAAGAAATGTGTACCTTTCCCTCGTTGGCCATGAAGCAAATGTGAGAGACTTATTCAATCTCAGAAGAAGAGTTCTCGCTATCATCTCATGTGGCCTTGAATGTTTTCTTCTTTGAGGCTCTAGGCCTCTTCCTTACCTTGGGGCATTCAGTGGATAAGTGGCCGGTTTTTCCACATCCATAGCAAACTACACCTTTTTTTCCCCTTTTCCTTCTTCCTTTGAAGGCATTTGTCTAACTTCCGGATGAGGAACTTTAATTCTTCATCCTCATCTTCCACTTCGCTCTCTTCCCCAGAATCATCCTCTTTCTCAGATTCATTTTTCGTGCTTGAGGAGGCTTTGAAAGCTAGGGTCTTTGGTGGAATTCCCTTCTCCTTTTGTTCCTCCTCCTCGTGGCTCAAAAGTGTGATCACGTGCATTATTAAGGAACTGATGAGTTCCTCCATTTTTAAGGCCTTGAGATCACGTGCCTCTTGGATCGCCATCACCTTAGGTTGCCACTTGCTCAAGCACTTTAAAACTATTAATAATGTCAGTGAAACGAGTAAATATAGAAATAATGCTCACATCCTTATCCATACAAAATAATTCATATTTATGGATAAGCATACTCAATTTAGTTTCTTTCACTTGATTAGTGCTTTCATGCGTAATCTCAAGTAATTTCCAAATATCATAGGCACTATCACATGTTTGTATTCTATTAAACTCATCCAAAATTTAAGGCACAATACAAAAAATTTATAGCTTTAGCATTTAAGCTCAATTTACGCATGTCATTATCATTATATTTGTCATCTAATTTTGGTATACTTATACCATTTTCAAATTTCATAATTTATAAATTGAATATAAATTTTCATTCTAGCCTTCCAATATATATAGTTACTACCGTAAAAAAAATAGAGGCCAAAGAACGGATTGCCCTTCAACATGCATATTTAAAGCCATTTCAAATTGAGCAATCCCAATAATTGATCCAAATAAAATTATCCAACAATAACAAAAATTCAATTTAATAGATATAATTCAAGCAATTTATATTAATATATGCAATCAAGAAATTAAATTAAATTTTTCCAACTAAATTTCTCCAAGAAAAATAGCCAAATATATTCAAATAAGTGCAAATTCAATAATTATAACAATTTGCACAAATATCACAGTATCACACAAATTTTAATTAACCGCTCTAATACTAATTGAAGAATTGATATGCACCTATAGAGGAAGGGGGGGGGGGGGGTGGTGAATTTAAGCATTCTAATATTTTCGTGCAATATTCGATTTTCTAAACCCTAAGTGATTTAACGCATATAATTAAACAATCAATGCATAAAGTAAAGAGTAAAGGTTACAGAAGTGCAAACACTTTGTTCACACGGTTCGGCAAATCCCGCCTACGCTGTAACGACCCGGATTTTTGAAATTTGTTAAAAATACATTAAAATTTGAGAAAACGTGTAAGAGTCCGCCTAATCCGAACCGTTACCAACAATTCGTTAAACTCGTTGTAAAAATCGTTTATTTAATAAAATGTGGAAGCGTTGAAAATAATTAGTTATTTAAAATGTTACGAAAATACACATGTGCAAAAGCATAAATAATTTAAAGGAATAAACTAAACACTTACAATTTAGAAAAAAAAACTTAATTTAATTACATTACAACTCAATTACATCTTACTGCTCGTAACCTGGCCAACCACGAGCTCGTATGTGCAAATCTCTCATCAACTGCTTCTTCACTACCTACACCGCAAGTAAGACGCGAGCTTAAAGACCCAGTAAAAAATGAGTTTATGCATATGATATGCCGCTCTTAAATTCCTTGGAATGAGTATGCCCCGAACCAATCTTTTAATTACGTATATTAGGAATGGTTATGTGTTTTAGGGATAGCTCGTATATGGAGTAAAGAGTTTGGGGAATCCTACGATTTCTATTTAATTACATTAATTAATCTTGTGATCTCGATGAAGGAATGGTAGATTTTTTTCCTTACTCAAGACGTATGATCACCTCGTGGTGACATTCCTAATTGTTTCTAGTGGTATGAGACTATTCTAAAAGCACATACAAGGGACTATCCTAACAACACATTCAAGAATTAACAAAAAGCGCATACAAGAGTATTCATGTAGTAACCATAACGGACATTAGCATGCTCGACCATACAAACCGATATATAAACAAACAATGCATTAATTAATGATAACATGCTTGAAAAGTCTATATCTTATTTTATTAACATGCTTATAATTATTATCTTGCTTAAGTTAGCTAGATTGATTAGGTTAACATGCTTGATAAATTAACAATAAGGTTAACATATTAACAATATGTAAGTTAATTACACTAGTTATAATTACTCATTTTAGATATCATGCTCAAGGGTTTGATTTACAGCAGGGAACTCAACATAAAGTAGGGGAATATCACATGAACTAAGGCACAGCTAAACGTATAGACTAACAATAAGGAACAACCAAGGAATCATACTACAACATCCTGCACATAGGAATATTACAGAAAAACTAAAGCACAGAGAGCATCCAGAACATACGGCAGTAAGCATAGAAACTTATATGCATAACAACAGGGAATATTCAAGCATAGAGAATACACTGAGCACCTATCAATAACAATCCAAAGAACTACCACACAATCCAACCAGCAGAGAAAAATATGTAAGATAACAATGCAGAGACAACCAAGGCATCAACAGATGAGATATCACAGAGCAACATATAAACCTATCAATTTACATTATCAATCCAAGACATACTCACGCACACACTTGTGGTGTAGGGCCTCCAAATGGCCAAGACACACCCAAGTTCTTACCTTGGAGCTTTAACGCGCATTCGTATTTAATCTTTATCTTTCCTCTCTTTTCGATACCTTCACAATTAAAAACATTTACTTATTAATAACGACCCTTTAACATCATTCGAATCTAACCAAAACATATTCCTAAATCACTCGTACCATTCACATCTATCCCAATTTAATAGCTTAAACTTCCATTCACTAAACGACCTATTAACATTTGAACAATCAATCCATTATCAATATGTGTGTAACCGATCGACACCCATCGACATACCAAGTCCAAATCATGGAACAATGACTCACCACATATTACCACAATCTATCAATATCATTTGATAACCAACAGACTATCCAACAGACAAGAAAAGAAAAATACAGAACGCCCTACAATAGTGCATAACTCCACCAGACAATCTATTCAACAGAAATACGAAGCAACAACTCACAGGAGCAATACCCAATAGCAGAGCACTCCTTTGTCTTCAATAATCACTTGCATAAATCCATTAAAATAAAGAGGGATGCAAGGAGTTACCAGAAGAACAGCAAACCCGAGAGCTTCCTTGCATCCACACCCTTCTCTCAGTTTCCAGCAGCAGAACACTCTCGGCATCCCCACTTCACCATTCCCAGAAGTTCACCAGAGAGCATCTCACCAGCCAGCCACCCCTTCCTTCTTCATTGTCTCTGCTCCTTTTATTCAGCAACCAGGAGAAGCATGCCCGACCATCACTGCCAGATTGTACGAAGTGTCTCCCACGCCCGACACTGTCGTTTTCCAGCGCAGCAAGAACCAGCCTTTGATGGGCGGGTCAAACCGGGTATCCAAATGCAGCTGGGCTGGAGCACCATCGCAGCCCAAGCCGTCCAGCCCACCCAACGACCCGAGAGCCTCGCCTGCCCGACGAGATGAACACCGAACTCACCACCCCTGCATCCCGTCGAACGCTGCCAACTCGTCACCGTCGCCACTTAGTCATCCCCAGCCGCCGAATCGACAGAGCGTCGCCGGAAAGACTTGCCCTCGGGAGTTCCAAAATCGCGAGCCCTGAATCGCGATGCCGCGTCTCGTCTCTCCACGCCTCGCCTGGACACATGCAGAACCCGTCGCCTCGCTCGCCATCGCCTGGACGTCGCCCACAAGCTCTCCTCATCGCTCGTCGTCCCTCTCTCTCGCTCTCTCTTCATTTTCAGGAATGGCCAAAGGCCATTCCCTGGTCTTCAGGATAGAATGGCCTACGGGCCATTCTTTTAATGAACCATACCGCAACAACTCACATCATAGCACTGAACCGGACCATCCAGTCCTTAACCGATTTTCCTCCAATTCTCTTTAATTTTTCCAATCTCATTTCAATTAAATCATTTACTAATTAAATTTAATTTATTAAATTTAATCTAGTTTATCCAATCAACTTTAAAATACCCAATTATTAATTTAATTTATCAAATTAAATTAATGTACCCCAATTTATCATTTCTAACCCTATCCTATTTGTTAGCTTTAAAATAACCTTCAATTGATTTAATTTATCGAATTAAATCCAATTTATTCTTTATCGCTCAAATACCCGTATGTGTAATGCTCCTAATACGCCCTGTAATATCCCAATAATTAAAAATATCGGGGTGTTACATACGCCCGCGCACCAAGCTTTCCACTTGGAGATCTTTTTCCGTCCAACCCATCAGTTGATGATATTTGACTTTCGGGTGTCAAACAAACCTTTACAAATTGACTATTCCAAGGCATCACCATTTTCTTGACTATTACGGGGCATCACCCTTTTCATTGACGAATTCATAAAGCGTCATTATTTTCTTTGAAGTACAAATGCGGAAGTGAGAAAATAAAAGATTACTAACTCTCCCAAATAGAAAACTCAAGTTTGGGAGTGAGGAGAGTTAGTTTACAAGTCCATGTATGAATTGGAATTGAGTATAAAAATTGGCAGGGCTTCGCCTCAATTCCCGGATTGTTAAAATGAGTTTCGGAGGTCCATGTATTTATAGAACTGTCCATTTTCGGTCGACCGCTTATAGTCGTTGGAAATCTGATCGTTGAGACAGTGCAAATTATACAGGCCGCAGTTGACCGAATCAGGCTTGCGGTCGACCGTTGTCCTTTGAAAAAGACTTCAAAGTACAAACTTGAAGCCAAGTGGTCGATCGGTGTCCGTACAATTGTCGACCGCTCCCATTATAAAATTGCCATCGAGCTTTTGTGATGTTTTTTGGTCGACTGAATCTTCAACCTCGACAACAACCTCGACCGAAAAAGTGTAGAAAATGTCTAGAAGCATTTTGTGAATATTTTTGGTCGACTTGCTCGACCGCAGCGCGACCGAAAACTACAGGACCAATCTGTATAGGTTTTCAGCAACAACTAGACCGCACCCTTGACCACGGCTTGTCTGAAAACACTGGGAGCAATCCATACACCTTTTTGGACTGTCACTCAATCACATGCATGACCGAAAACTCTGGGAATGCACCGTTATATATTTCGATCGACTAGAACCGCATTTTACACGACCACTTGCCTCTCAAATGCTATCCATAATATTTCTAAGTCCCAAAACGATATAAATTCACTGCATGGACTTAGATAAACATGTTCATACGACTTAATACCCGTTTTGAGAGTATTTTCAATAAATATAGATATAAATATTATGATTATCCAATTAAGCACAAAAACAATAAAAACATAATAAACTACTTATTATATCAATCAAAATATTCATCATCAAAATAAACTAAGTCTAACACATTTAGGCTAACACAAGAGTCCACTTGGAGATCACTAATCCATCCAACCTCCCCAGTTAACGATGTTTGACTTACATGTGTCAAACAAACCTTACAATTGACTATTCTGGGGCGTCACCCTTTCATTTGACTATTGCAGGGCATCACCCTTTGATCTTGATTGGTACGAGGCGTCATCCTTGTTTGACGAATTAGTAAGGCATCACCCTTTTCGTTTCAGTACAAGGATTGCATAATTGAAAGCACAATCTAAATCCTAGCTCTCCAAATAACTACTCTTAAGTTTAGGAATGAGGAGAGTAGGTTATAAGCTCACTAAAATATGATAGAGAAGTTGACTATGAAATTCGGCAGAGCTTTGTTACTTCTCTCGTTCGTTAATTGGAGCTTTGGAGTGTTTTTATATATAGACACCAGTAATATTCGGTCGACCCAATTTTTTTGGTCGACCACATTCGACTGTTAGAAACTAGTCATTGTGTCTACTGTGCATTTTCAGTCACATGTCTCGCCCAGAACCTTGACTGCACCGCATTCGAAAAATGGTAGTAATAAGATAGAGCCAAACTGTCTTGATTTTTAGGTCACCTGTCTCTTCTGCGACTTCAACCCTGTTGCGTCTGAAAAATGACAGAAATATTCCATAAGCAAACTGTGTAGTTTTTTGGCCACTAACCTCAACTGCGGCTTCGATCACATCTCGACCAAAAAACGTCAGGAAAACTCCAGAAGCAAACTGTTCATATTTTCGATTGCCATCTTCGACCGCGCCTTCGACCGCATCTCGATCGAAAAGTCTCAGACGAAACTGTGTTGTGTTTGGGTCGCGTCCCTCTACCAGACCCTTCAACCGTGTCATGACCGGAAGACCAAATCCCAGATTTGGTCGACCAAATCTCTAGCAGCTACGACCACAACACCTCTCATTTCTTTTCTTTGAATTTCCCAAGTCTTGAAACAATATGTATTCACTACATGCACTTAGATAAACATGTTAGCACACTTAAATACCCGTTTTGAGCGTATTTCCAATAAATACCCATATAAATATACAATTAAGAACATTCTCAATAACAAACACAATAAACAACTTATTATTTCACTCAAAACATTCATCATCAAAATAAACTAAGCTAAACACATTTAGGCTAGCAAGGAGGATGAATCCACTTGATGTTCTAGGCACTATAGCGCTAAAGCATCCCGAGGCTATCCCACGAAACCTTCTATTGCACGAAGGTTGATTGTTTGTACGTGTAAGAAGGTGATAGGGCATTGGAGACATGTCCTTAAATTTCAAAAACCAGAAGTTGAAATAAAGATGGGGCGATTATGACACATCATTGGGTTTCAAGCCCCAGAACTTGGCCAGGATAGTTAGTCACACTGATTGAAAGATGTCAGTCGCTGAACTTTGCCTATCCTAGTACCGTTTCATTTGACGAGTCACGTGACTGCTCGTAGCTCTGCTCATTGCCAACCCTAGTCAATTTATAACTTATGGGTATTTTAGTTGAGAAGCAATCTATCGCGAGCAATTTTATGACGTTCTCTGATTGTACGAGTGTGTCGGCACTGAGTTTTGGCTTGTCGGCAACTCGAGTGACGTGCTGGATCTCTGGATTGCCGTCATGATTACTTCTTCTGGCTCATGAAGTGTTGCTCTTGACAGATAGCCGTCTATTCTATGATGAGTGCCGAATGTGTCCTTGTGTGACCATCCCTTTTCACTGATAATATTTTTATGCAAAAAATGATGTTGGCATATTTTTGTAATGTAACTGTCTATGTATACAACAAGTTTTGATGAAGTCATATCTTGGGCTATGGGCCAATTTAAATAAATGATAAATATGTTTAAAATTATTTAAATTCATGTACGGTAAATGAGAATCATGGAAATGGTTTTCAAAAAAATAAGAAAAATAGTTTTTAGCTTGCATTGCATTTAATATCGATTTCCCTACTAAGTTTGTCACTCACCCCTTAGACTCTATTTTTTCCCAGGGTTGTTATATAGGTTCAGTGCATAGGGTCTGTGAGGGGTTCTTGCAAGGTGTATGCTCGTGTCCCCTTTCGTGGGCTTTGGCTTCCAATTGGATGGGTGAAGGTTTATTAGCGATCCCTTCATCTCTGGTACGTTTGAGATTTGTTGTTTGATGTTATTTGGTTTAATTCTTGCTCAGTACTTTCTTTGTTATTATTATACTATCATGTCTTATGTTGATCACTCTGTGGATCCCAACACATGAGAATTGGGTTTTGGACTTAAATTCATGTTAAGACTTCCGCTTCTTCCACGCCTTGGGCTGGGTGTTTGGGTCTTTTACGAGGATCGGGTTGCCTGGCCCGACGGTTCTGTCAGGCCCGCCTCTGGGTTGTTACATTAGTGATATCATCAATATGGTTTAAGTGTTTATTAAATCTTGTTAGCATCAGTTGCTGAATTTACCCTTGGAGATTTTTATATTAGTGATCTGTATATTTCTTTGAGACAGGCAAGCAGACAATCATTACAAATCTTTTTTAAGGGTGTGCAAGAGGAAAATTTAAAGATTTAAAAATTCGTTCATGGCAAGAGAATTCGTTTCGAGATGAAGATTGTCAGAATTCAGGATTTTGAATTCGTTTTGTTGGGTGGGGCTAACGAGCACGCGCTACGGATCTCTTTCATAGAATTTATGTCAAGATAGAGACTGTTAGAGTTCGATGTGACTCGAGTTCTATTGGGTCTGGCCGCAGGGCTGCAATTTAGATCACATTTAAGGGTTTTGTTTTCTCTATAATTCATGTAAGTTAGAGTCGTAAAATTCGCAATTGTATTTTGATTTTCCTAGTAAATTTGTTTCTCTGTCAGTGGTTCTTTTCCCTGAAAGAATTTTTCTACATAAATCTAGTATCTCACATCCTTTTTTCTTTTTGTAGTTATCGTTCGATCTCTAAAAAAGGAAAAAAGAAAGAGATAAATAGTGAGTTAGCTGACTAGCTTGTGTGCCTGGTCCAACACAATCTGGCAAGCCTAATAATTGTACTTGGCTCATTCTCCTAAACTAAGTCATGCCAACCTAATTACTATAGTTTAACTTGCTACACTGCCAGTCTATTCATTTTTATACTTCTACTTGTGATTATCCTTCTATTACACATATAAGCTAAGGGTAAATGACATTAAATCCTTGAGTTTAAAAAAAAAGGAAGGTAAAACCAATCTATGTCAAAGTGTTTGCTTTTTATTCAAAGCATGCAATGTAAATACTTTTATTCTTTCCTCACTCATATGAAGATTTCTCTCACCTAAAAGTATATATAAATATAATATTATTAATAAAATTTTTAGTATTATACTTGATAATATTATTGCACATTATAATGAAATTGAAAGAATTGAAGTTCTTCATATTTTATTCCGTATTTCAAATGATATAGCATGTCGCATTTTAAATTTTATTTTGCAAATTATTTCTCATCATTCAAACGGTTGAAATTGAAATTTCTTATGCTATTAGGTTTAAAATGCTATATATTAAAATCAAAATTAGGAACTAAGGTAGTTCTATATGTTTACAAAGATTTAGACTACACTTTAATTTTAAGTGATAAAATTTGAAAATGAATACACTTTGAGGAAGTAAAATGTTCAATTTTATGTACAAGTATCATTAAAGTATAATTAACTTTTTTTTGCTTAATTTTTAGTGTGACAAATACTTTTGAACTTTCATACCAAATATTTTTTCTTATATGATAGAATCAAACAAAATTTTAATAATCTTTTGGTTTTATGAATTAAAGTCTATGGTTAAGTGGAACATATCATATAATGTTTAGAAAGTTTATTATGAAAACATAAACTTCTTTTTCTATGATTGAATCAATCAATATTTTAACTGCAACCATCTCAATATAATTCATTTTTTGAATAAAACTCTATGTCATGGTCATGGCAACTATGCACCCTCTTTGAGATGCTTGACAAAAAATAAGATTTTAACTCACTTTTTTTTTTCTCACAAAGACATTAAAAGCCCCTTTTGAAAACGGTTTTGCAAGAAACAAGCATAAAATTTGCTTATAAAACCTATAAATTAAATCATGAAGTTCTGAATGTGTTCAACTTAAAATTTAAACTTTTTTTTAAAATAAAATGAATCTCAAATTTTGAGATCTGTTTAATTTAAATCTTGAATATCTTTTTTTTTTAATGAACCTCAAAGTTTGCTGATGTGCCACTGAAACCTATGACTAACAAATACATGAAGATTTTCTAACTTTAATTTTAGTATTCTTTTTGTAGGTGATCAATGGAAGGAGTATGCTCAAATCATCTTTTTTGTTCATCCAGCATCCATGAGTATCATAGAGTTATTAAAGATCAAGTATAGGTAGAAGATCAAGTACAAGTTTAAAAGATTTTTTAGACATTCTAAAACTGCCTATAATCTAACCCCCAAGCAATATTTGGATTATTTGGTTATCTTAAAAGTTTTATATCAAAAAGTCCGCTTCATGAAAATTGTATCTGATTTTTTGAGTTTTCTAGAATGAGGTCTTTCATCAACATTGGAGTCACACAAAGCTTCATTTTCTGTTAAAGAAGCTCAATCACTTAATCAAAATTGAAGCCCAATTTTATTTGAAGACGGACCTTGAAGAATGATCCATTATATCATTGCTGCATGCAAGATTTAAGAACTTATTTATGGTTTATTTTATATTAAGTTTAATATTCAATTGTTGGTGTCACTCGGTTAGGGCATGTCTAGCTGAGAATGTGTCTTTGTGAGGGTGTTTTTGTAAGTTGTCTTTAGGAAAATTACCCTAGTTTTTTTAGGGTATTTAAACCCTCTCTAAGGTCTGCCCTAGCTGACAAATATTTAGCTAAAGAACAAATTTTGAAGTGTGAAGTTTTCCTCCCCTTTCGGCCATTCTCATTTGGTAGTGTTATCCAATTGAGTTTTGGTTTTCAAATTAGTTTCACGGTTTTCTTATGAGTTTTAGGTGATTTCTCTTAATGTTATTCTCCACCTCTTTCCAGAGACAAACATCTCAAGCAAAGGAGTAGAAAGCTCAAAAAGACCCAAGTTGGAGTGCTTCCACTGTAATAACCCGATTCCAATTTTCTCGATTAACAATGTAATCGTTTTGTTTTAAAAATAAAAGTGCAGATATTCCTAAGTTACATTGTGTTATAAATGTTAAGTTGCGAAGTATAACCTCGTAGACGTTTAATTGGGGAAAGATTTAAGAGAAAATGTGAAAAATGATGGAATTATATGGATTGCGGACGATGGTAGGGGAAGTGCGGACGCCGCGGATGCATAAGTTGGAGTCCGCATTGAATCTGTATGAACAGTGAGCATCCGGACGACACATGCGGACGATGCGGACGAGGGATTTCGCGTCCGCATTGAATCTGTCCAATTTTGATTCACGCGGACGATACATGCGGACGCTGCGGACGACAAAATGGCGTCCGCAAACCCTTATCGGACGCTGAGGATGAATGGCCGAGGACGCATTTTACACTGTAATTTTGGAAATCGCGGACGCTGCGGACGCGGCGGACGACTGTACGGCGTCCGCAACGCACCAGATCTGCGATTTTAAAACGCACAAAAGTCAGAAATAACGACGATTTTTGGACGTTTTGGAGTAAATAAGGCATACTTTCGGTGCGATTTTCCTCCTCCAGACAAGGAGCTACCTCCAGCACGCCGTGTCCCCTTGCCCTGTAGGTAAGCTCTTTCTATTTCTCTTCCTCTTCCTATTTAGTGAGAGGAAGTCTTCAATTTCTGCTGCTACGGAGACTCTGCTGCAGGGGAAGCTGAGTGTTTGTGCTGAGGTTAAGTTGCTGTAAGGCTGGAAGCTATTGAAGGAAGAACACACGACTACAAGAGGTAAGGAAGGGTGTGTCTTGGCCGTCTAAGCCCTACCCACAAGTATTATGTTGTGTTTTGTTTTAATGTTTTCATGTTTTACAATTTTCTGGAAATTTTAGTTTGTAGTTTCCTACACTTATCCTAGTGAAAACCAATAGCACGAAAATGAATTGATAATGCTTAGCACAAAATGATTTAAGAATATGGTAGATAGATATGATAGAAAGAAGAGGATAATGGTTATGATGGAAAGAAACCAAGTGATTGTGATGAATGTTCTGGTGTGAAGTTATTTTATGGTTTAGCATGAATCTTGATCTCCTTGTTGAAATTGTACAAATGATTACATGACTCACATGTTATGACATGAATTGATGATGAAAATCATTGAGACAAGATTTAAAGAAAAGAAGTATGAGATGCTAAGTAAAGGAAATGTGAAAGAGGAAGAAAGTTAAGGAATGTAGTTTCTGGTTTTTATAAAATTCTGGTTGTTAGGCAGTAAAGGTTTTGATGTGCATGTCTTCCATAGTTTAGCACGTTTAACATGTTTAATATGAAATTAAGTGAAGCATGTGTGAAGCATGTGAAAGAATAACCAAAGCTATAGGTAGAACATAAGAGCTCCATAGTTTCAATTGTGATGAGTTCCTGTTATGCTTAGTTGTTGTGGTTTCTGGTTTATTCATGTTATTCATGTCATTAAATGGTAAAGTGGAAATATAGTTAGGTTCCTGTTCTGTTTTCTTTCTGGTTTAATAGCTGTACTTATGTTACTAGAATGATTAAATGCTCTATGTTAAGTGTACTGAAACATGTTGAGGGTGTTAAGGAGGTTAAATTATGATAAGGGACATGTATGCATTAGTTGTCATTTGTCATTTGTTATCACCATGTTAAATGTGGGAATGTGTAGATATGTGTTGTTTCCATATTTATTTGCTGAGTAGAGATGAGCAATGAAAGTGAAAAATGTATCAAAATATGCTAGAAGTGGATGGACAGTAATTAAGAGACAAATATGAAATTCATTTCTATATGCTCACTGTTTTCTTCAATATAGGTATACTCATTCTTGTTTTGTGCTCATTGTTTATTCAAGAGATGTATGATCATTGTTGTAAATTGTGAAATGTGCTCCTATGTTGAAATGTGTTCCTATGTCAAGATAGATTGTGAAATGTTGTGAAGGAAAAGGTTAGATCGAGTCCATGATTAATAGAAACAAGTAGGGAGTAACCACTTGGGTGGTACTCACATGCATAAGTAACGAAAAAGACGATGAAAAGAAAGAACCCTAAAGGCGGGTATATGCCGGATTAGAAAGAACCCTAAAGGCGGGTATATGCCGGGATAGAAAGAACCCTAAAGGCGGGTATATGCCGGGATAGAAAGAACAACCCTAAAGGCGGGTATATGCCGGGAATAAGGAGTTGAGGTAGATGGGTAGTCCGGATCTAGTCTAGCTACTAGGATACACCCCTACCAAGACGGGAAAGGGACTAGTAGCCCACAGGTGGTTAGTTTCCGTACAGCTAGGCCATCTCAAAGGAAAACCCTCAATCTCCGGGCTCGATGTACGAGTTTGATGAACGAATAAAGAAAAACGAACGTAATAAAAAGAGTTGGATGGGTGGCCCCCTTCCAACGAGAATTAAAGAGAGAATGCATAATTGTTTTTCCCCCTCCTTACTGAGCGTAAGCTCACGTCCTTACTTGTGGTGTAGGTAACGTGGGAGTTATGTCAGCAGTTAAGGAAGAGGACGTTCCAGTGGAGCCTGTGGTTGGTCCGACAATGGCGCCAGCGGAGTAGTAGTATGGTATGGTATAGTATGGTATGGTATGGTATGGTATGGAAATGAGGAAATAAAGAAAAGAAGTTGCGTTTTTACTTGGATAATTGGGCTATGTAATCCCGTAACTTTGGATTTGAACTTCAACTATGTTTTGAATGTTATGTTTTGAATGCCGTTTCCAGTAAAAGTTGTTTTCTCGTTAAGTATGCTTCCGCAAATTTTTATGAATAATTTCTCTTAAAAATGAAAGAATGAAGGAATGATTTATTAACGATTCGGATTTGATGCACTCTGGTAACCCTATTATACTTAATAATTTTAATTAAGTTGTTAAAACAGTTTACGAAATCCGGGTCGTTACATCCACCATTGGAGGCCATTGAAGTTAATAAGCACGGTTTAAGAGCCTATTCAGACTAGCTTGCTCCCCGTCATCCATATATTCTTCTCCCAAACGTTTCTTCTTCTGATTTTTGGAGGGCTTCTTTTTAACTTTCAGAGTGAGGTGTGGTCCAAATTTCACACCATTTAAACGCATATTGAACGAGTTACGCTTTCTGCCATCTTGGTTATATTCTTTCCTTGTTAGGTGCTTGGACCAGTTTGTACCCCTTCATCCATAACTTCTTCTCCCTCATGCATTTAGTACGATTTTTGGAAAGCTTCATTTTCATTCACATAGCAATGTGTGATCCAAATTTCACATCATTTGGACACATATTGGCCAAGTTAAGCCAGTTGCCATGTGGTTCCGATTTTGCCCTAATAACAGCTTGAATTAAGGGGTTTTCATATTCCCCCTATATGTGGCACATCATTTGTACTTTGAACAAATTAGACAATGTTGTAATATCCCGACTTTTCATAACAGAATTTAATAAGGATAATTAGAAAGTAATTGGGGGTATTTAGATAAATTGGGAATTGGGTCAATCATTATACGATAGATGTATTAATAATTATAGTTATTAAAGAAATTAAAATAAATAAAATGGAATTAAGAAAAATAGAATTGGAATTAATAAGTGATAAGATAAAAAGGATTAATCTTTAGAGACCTTAAATTAAAAAGGAGAAAAATAGAGTGAGATTAATTAGAATTAAAATGTAAAAATGATAATTAAATAAAAGGGTTAGTTGAACTTAGGATAAATGGAATTAGAATTTAAAAGTGGGAAGAATTAAATGGAGATAGGAGGAGACAAAATCGGTTGAAGGAAATTATGAAAGGAATAGGGGAGAACGGGTTCAGCAAGTGAACCGGTTCAGGTTGTTATTTCACTGGACCGGTTTAAAATAAGTAAAAAAAAAAAGAAAGAAATGAAAATGGTATGCGGTCTGCTGAAGAAAGAACAGAAAAGGGGTGAGAGAGGGGAGCGATCGGAGGAGGAATCGCGGGAGACGACGAAAGCGGGGTTGACGGCGACGAACGACGGAGGACGAGGGCTCGGGGGTCGTTGTTCGACGTCCAGACGAGGCGAGCTGCGAGCGGTTGGGGGCGTCGGGTCGCGGGCTATCTAGGGCTCGGAATCGGAGCTCGTCGATTCGGCGATTCGGCGAAAGCTTCGGCGAGGTAAGTGGTTGAACTTTGTTGACTGGTGATTGGAGATTTTACAAACGCGAATTTTGCGGATGGCGGAACGGCAGAGGTTGTGGCTTGCGTTGAGTTGGACGATTTGCAGGGGACTTTGATTCGCTGCAGCTGCTGGTTCAGTTTGCCTGCGGTTCGGTCCATCATTTGGTTCCTGCCTGGTGAAGAACGACAGAGTATGGTTCAATTTCAAAGATTTGAACGACAAAGATATCGGCGGAAATCATGGGAGAAGTTGTGCATTCAAATTTGTCATCTGTGTTTAAATACAGCATGGAGAATGTGCCGCAGCGAGAGAACTCTGTAGAGAGGTGAAGAGAAGGTTGATGGCCGAGAAGTTGAGGCTTCTGTCGACTGGGAAGGAAAGGCTGAGGGAGCTCCTGGAGAAGCCGTTGCCTGCACTCGGGTATAATGATTCTGCTTCTCTGGTTTTTTGGGTTATACAATGTTTTTCTTGCTCGTTGTTAAACACTGAATAGGATTGAACAATGTGTTGGATGTTGTTGGAATTTAACTGCAGTTGATAGGTTTTATTGGCTTGTGATCCATGTTCTTGGATTTTGATCTATCATAGGGGATTGATTCTCTGTTGTTGAGGTTGCCTTGCTGAAAGTGACTCTGCTTTTTAATTTAGTTCTGCCGAGAGATGTGTTATGAGAGATAATGCTCTGTTGATGAGTTTGGCTTTCTATTCTGGCTTTCAATTCTATTACAGATTTGGGTAATTACTGTTAAGAATAATAATCTATTGTGATAGATTTTGTTGAAGGATGTTTGGACAAGTGTTGACTGGCTATTGTGAATTCTTGATAGAATATATTAATTGCCTTGTTGATGATTTGAGAGGAATATTTCAATTGATACACCTAATGAATTTCAGACCTAATAGATGTGCTTGGTTGGTGTTGTATTGTTATTGGTCGGGGAGATTACTGTGTTGTTGGAGGAGGGTGTTGGTTCGATGGTCACAGCGTGAATATTGTACTTATGTAGTATGACTGCTGCCTGGTTAAATGCTCTGTTAGTTGAATGCTTTAGTTGTCTTATAACCCTGCTTTATCATCTATATGCATTTATTTGTAATGCTAAAATGGGAGAAACGTCAACTTAATGGAATGGAAGGTTGTTTAATTATTGGGTTATTGAGAATAATCTATGGGTGATTACTCCTTGGTTGGCCTGTGAAATTATATATTCTATGCATGGAAATCTTGGAAGAGAAAGTAGATGATAAAATCAGCGTCAGTATTTAAGGGGTGTTGTGAAGCCTATTATATTATTTTAGAATATTTATGCTGTTAAGTCATAAATGATAAAAACTGAAAAAGATTATGATATTTTGTTTAAATGAATGTGAAAGGATGGTATCAAAGTTGGGTTTTTAATTAGCAAATATTAATGAATAAATATTTTTAATTGTGAAGGTATTAAAAAGGAAGAAAGAAAACAATTAAGTGTGAACGCCATAGGCCAAAGAGGTTAGTGATATGCATGTGTTTTGGTCTTCGGACCCTACATCGCAAGTTTAGGATATGCATGTTTCGTTGCTTACGGCTTTCCTAGCATATTTCGTTGCTTACCGCTTTCATAGCATGTTTTGTTATTTGCAGTACTTAAATACACGTTTCGTTGTTTACTGTTTTTATAGCATGTTCTGTGAATCATAAGTTGATTGTTTATTTACGCTTTCATATGAACTATTGTGTGCATTTATGAGCATCACGCATCACGATTTTCAAAAGAATACGAAAACGATTTTCATGCACGGTTTTGAAAAGGAAAAACGGAAAACAAGAAGAAACATAAACGAACGATTAATGAAAGATAAATGTTCTTGTAGTTCGGTAGGACAAGCCTGGTACAAGAATAAAAGATAAAGAAAAGACAAAGGTTTTTGTGGTCTGGTTTGTCACACCCGACACAGGAACAAAAGAAAAGTAAAGAAAAGAAAAGAATATGAAAAGATAAACGGATACGAGAACAAAAATGGAAATGGAAACGTAAACGGTATGAGCACAGATACGGGAACGAAAACAGGAATAGAAACAGAAATGGAAACAGAAACAGAAACGAGTTTCCATAAATGGAAATATATACGGATACGGATATGAAAACGGACACTGGAACAGTTACGAAAACGCGTACGATCACGGATACAGAAACAGGAACAAAAACAGAAACATAAAGAAAGTACGTAAATGAGAAAAGATATCAGATAAAAGAAAGAGAACGAAAAGAGAAACTGCACACGATTTTAAAATGGCACAGCATATGCATGTAGCATATTAAGTATTATCACTTACTGAGCGTTAGACTCATAGTTTATGACTTGCGATGTAGGTACAAGTACAAGAGAAAATGACGAACAAATTAAATGAGCAGTTGACAAAGGATTTGCACGGGCGAGTCTTGTGGTTGGCCAGGCTGAACGAAAGTAAAGTGAAAATGAATTTTGTAAATGTAAAGTAACACTTTATTTATTTATTGTCTTTTTAAATAAACGATTTATGATTCCGTTGTAAATTGAGAAAAAGAATTTTATAATAAATCTTCCGCTGTTTATAACGATTTAAGTAACGAGTTTTAAGCAAATGTTTATAATGGTTCGATTTTAAGAAAAGTACTCTGATTTCAATTTAAAATATTTTAATAAAGATTTCAATTGTTTTATAAAAGTTTTAAATTTTAGGTGTTTTTAAATATAAGAAAAACTGGGTCGTTACAAATGTTGTTTATGGGTGAAATCGATTCGAGTTAAACTAGATAAACCGAATCCACTAATGATTAGATCAAGTTAGGGTTGAATCAAACAAATCAAACCAAACCAAACCAAACCAAACCAAACCATTTATTTAAGTTCGCTTTAATTCTGTTTCAATTTTTGAAAAACCAATTTTGGAATCTAACCAAATAAAACCAAAGTTTTTGGTTCTTTTTTTTCCTTACCCGCGCAAAATTGAACCAATTTTGTGGTTATATTGTTTTTATATAAATACACAAATATTTTATATATATATATATATATATATGTTGGACTAGTTCGTAAAATTTAAGGTTACGTTGTACTTTATAAAAAATAAATCAAAATAGCACATTCAATTGATCAAAATGGAATAAATCACTAACATTCAAACAAACAATCAACCATTAACATTATTACAATTTAACACAAATTTCCCACGATCAACAACACACAATACAGAACTGGGAAACAAAAAGACTTACATGGGAGGCAGAGCCTCACTTATTTGTCATAAAAGAGAAGAAAATTTCAAGACTTTGCTTTTCTGAACTGCATCATGGCTTTTTTCTTTTGTCATCCTTTTTTTTCATCATTATTTGGCGTATGAACATTGACACGAGAATTAGTGTTGCAGATAGTGTTGTGTTTTAACCCACCAAATTATATCCAGATTATCACATGAAACGTAAAAGTAAACAACACAGGGAATTACGTGGTTCGGACACTAAACATCCTACATCCACGGGCAAGGGTATCTTCTTTATTGATCAAGATTGCATTGGAGTAGTACAGACCTTTGAACAACTACTGCACGGTAAGAAGACAAACACTACAAACCAGAGACACCATTGAACTTACTGTCAACATCTCCTGGTAGCAAGCTCTTCATTGAAGATCGTCACTGTTCATCTATGTTCGTCCCTGCTTTAGACCGCCAAGAACAGAGCAAAGTTTCAGTTCTTCTCCCGTACAGAATAATGAAATTTTCTAGCTTTTAACCTTCACAATTTGTAACTGTCATTAACGGTCATTAAACTCCGTTAACAATTTTAATGCAGAGTCACTCCATAACAATTCTCCACCTTGAATCTGTATTAAAATTTGATACCCTGTACCATCTTTCATCTTGAATCACCGATGCATATTCACTAAGTTTAGACAATGCCTAAACTTAGCAACAGAGAGAACTTTTGTAAGCATATCAGTTGTATTATCCTTGAAATCCACCTTCAGCAGATAACAATTTTGAGTTAAGACAGTCGTTCCTTGTCTTCTCCCCCTCAAAATCTCAAATCCAAGCATCTCCCTTGCTTGTCCCACACTTGTTATTTCAAAGTCCTTGCCTTTTGAAACTGTGAATGTGAATTTCCGTGGAGTTTTCTTCCAGCCGTATAATTCCATAAACCTGCCACCAACAATTGTCTTATACCACAATTGTAAGTCACTGCATCCCAACCTTGTTGGTTCAGAATTATACAAAACATTAGATAACTTGAGAGTATATGCTATTTTGGCCGCATATCCAATCCTCTGATTTGGTTTGACAACTCTCCCTAATCTGTTCATGGTGAATTTGTAATCCACCCTCTTATCCACTTCATCTACTTCCTTTCCTTCAGTTGACTCCACCTCAACTTGAATACCAGATGAAGAATTTTGTCCCTACTTATTGACTTGCTCCAACTGTAAGTTCCATAGTTGAGTGTCTTCCTTCAGACCTTGATTCATACTTGACAATTCACTCGTGACTGTCTTTCCTTGCAAAATGTATAACCCACTTTGCAAACTGCCTCTCATCACAGTAAATGTTCCCTTCAAAATAGTCATTGTTCCATTGCTTACCCGAACACTGCAGCCTGATTTGTCCAGCAAGCTAAGTGACAGTAGATTCCTTTTCAACTTTGGAACAAAACAGACATTATAAAGTGTTCTGATACAGCCATCATGCATCAAAATATTTAGATGTCCTTCACCTTTAATTTGGCAGGAATGGTTATTGCCAAGCAAAACTTTTCTTCCTGATATTTTACAAAATCCTTGCAACCACTCTCGTTTGGGTGTCATATGAAAACCACATCTAGAATCCAGGACCTAATATTCTCTTGAATCTGTCACTGAGGCCACCAACACCTCTAAGGATTCATAACCATCAAATGCTACAGAGGCATCTCCTCTTTCGACATTCCTTTTATTCACTTTCTTTTTCCTGGCATAGCAATCCTTCTTGAGGTGGCCTTCCTTATTACAGAAGAAGCATCTCCTCCCCTTTTGTGATTGCCCACAGACAAACCATCCTTCACTACCGAAGTTATCTCTTGCATCGGCTCGCTTCTGTAATTTTTTAGAATTTAGTGCAGCCTTTACGTCTGCCATGGTTAACGTTTGCTTTCCATAAAGCATGGTGTCCACAAATGTTCATAACTTTTAGGCAGAGAACTGAGCAAGATAATAGCCTGATCTTCTTCTTCAATCTTGACTCTGATACTGCTCAGATCTAAAATAATCCTGTTGAAGTAATCCACATGCCGACGCATCTCCTTTGAGTCGTCCATTGTTAATGTGTACAATTTTTTCTTCAAGTAGAGAAAGTTGGCTAATGAACGTTTCATGTACAGCGCCTCTAGCTTCAACCAGACAGATAGCGCATATTTTTCTTTCGTGACTTCGCGTAACTCCTCATCACCTAGGCTCAAAAGAATTGCGCTATGAGCCTTGGTTTCAACATCTTCTGCTTTGGCTTTATCCAGTTCCTTTAGGACTTTCATAGCCGATTCATCAATGGCTTGAGCCAATCCTTGGTGAACTAGTAAAGCCCTCATCTTTACCCGCCACAAGCTAAAATCATTGGTTCCTGTGAATTTATCCACTTCAAATTTTCCCATGAAGAGGATCGGGTTTCAGAGACAGAACCTTGCACGAAGGGTGAGCAAGAACGAGAATCTTTAATCTGATATTGATGGTGAGCAAGGATCCACGCTCACCGCACCAATTGTTGTGTTTTAACCCACCAAATTATATCCAGATTATCATAGGAAACGTAAAAGTAAACAACACAGGGAATTACGTGGTTCGGACACTAAACGTCCTACATCCACGGGCAAGGGTATCTTCTTTATTGATCAAGATTGCATTGGAGTAGTACAGACACTTTGAACAACTACAGCACGGTAAGAAGACAAACACTACAAACCAGAGACACCATTGAACTTACTGTCAACATCTCCTGGTAGCAAGCTCTTCATTGAATATCGTTACTATTCATCTCTATTCGTCCCTGCTTTAGACCGCCAAGAACAGAGCAAAGTTTCAGTTCTTCTCCCAACGACAAGCTTCGGCCTTCGACGACGAGCTCCGGCCTTCGACAACGAGCTTCGGCCTTTGACGACGAGACTTCGGTCTTCGATGCCCCGACGACGAGCTTCGGCCTTCGACGAGTCGAGCTCCACCTCCACTCCTGACGCCTCCAAGTCCATGCCCTCCACACGAGTCGAGCTGGAGGCTGAGCAGTTCACAGCCTCCGCGTCTGAGCTCGCACGAGGTCGGCCATTCATCTGCCGGGTGGGCTCGGCCAACACTACTCCACTGGAGAGTCTCCAGTGACTGCAGCCTGGACGAGCTCGGGTGGGCTCGGCCAAGCAACTGCCGGGTGGGCTCACCAGGCTAGCCTGCCAGGCTCGCGAGCCAGGGCTTGGCAGGCTGGCGAGCACGCTATTTCAGGCTTGGCTCGGCCAGCCAACCGAGCCCGGGCCAAGCCCGCTCGGTTACAATTTCTCTCTTTAGCTCCGGCGGTTAGGACATCCAGCTCATTCAACTTTGAATTTTTTTTTTTTTTAACATTTGTAATCTTCTTTTTTCCAAAGTATAACAAGGAATACTATACGTACAATCGACCCTCTCAGTATATCTCACCGTCTACCCTTCTCCACTTCTCTGTCTCACTCTCCTAAGCTTTTTGGTTTGGTTCACACAGATTTCTTGGGCCTTTCTCTAAATTTCAATCACCGATTTTGGAGAGTGGCTAGGTCTGGTTCGGATCGAACCGGTCTGCTAGTGTAGGATGCCAGCTTGCAACTTCAGAAGAGAATTTGTGCGACGGAAATCTTGGTAAGTTATCTTCTTCAAACCCATTTGAATGATGATCGAATCTGGTCCCAACTTAAATAGTTGGCAAAGATAAAGGAGACTTAGTGTCTATAAAACCAAACCCGAGTGAAGGAGAAGATGGAGTGATCGCAAAGATTGGAGAAAAGTTCGTTGCTTTGGATTGTCCAGCAACTACTATGTCAAGTGGGAAGGATAAATTCGCAATCCTTGTGATAGCTAAACTATAATAGCATGTCGTGACCAATGGAGGTCTACACCACAAGTATAGGGCTTTGATTGTTGCTGATAAATTCTTTGATCTCGTGAATTTCTAATTTCTGCCGAATGGTTGCCTAATTTCATAGACTACAGTTCTGTCAATTTTGTGTGAATTCCAGTTTTGCTGAATACTTGATTTCATGGACTCAATTCTGTTAATAAATCTTCATACAATTGTCCTCTGTTAATTTAAGTTCAGAAATCTTATAGTGACCATTTGATGTGAGCCAAAATTGCAATTGGCCCAAAATAACTAACTAGAAATTTCGGTATAGTCAATCTGTGCACATAACGTAAATCAAATGGTTCTCCTATTGCATGCACCCTTTGAGCCTCAAATTTTTATGGCATGCAATAGAGAGATACTAATAAATCACCACAAAAAATCAGCCCCAAAAGCCTTGTTTACACGGAGTTATGGCCGAAACCAAATCTGCCCTAAAAACAGGTTCCTTCCAAGATAGGTTGGCGACCTCCAATAAATCGTGCGCCAAATAATGAGTTCTAATCCAAACAATGTCAAGGTGGTACCAAAATCTTCGTAATCCAAGGGGCTTTATGCCCTTAAATTTCAGATTAAAATTCACAAAATCAACAGAGCTGTGAATGAAACAATAACCTACTTGGAAATCGGACTATAGAAAAACATATTGCACACTTTTGAACAAACGACCATAACTCGCAATATATAACTCCAAATCCAGAAACTCCAATTAGCAATTCACCATAACAAATTGCATAAGCTCTTCAACTCATAAAACAGCAAAGTATTGAAGAAAAATCAAACAGAAAACAGAATACCAAGTTGTTCGCGCACCCTCACTTGGCCGAGAATGGTGATTTGATTTGGGTTCTTCACAAAGAACCTTCCCACCTTAGTTTTGACTCGTTCTTCTATCTCCTCACGTCAAAGGCCACCCTCAAATGAAAATGGTGGAGAAGATAGTGTCAAATCCTTCTCAAGAACGGATGAAGGAGTTGGTTGTGGTGTAGGATTTGCTTGGAGCTAGTCGAACACCGAAATGGAGAGAGCACTAGCTCTTCACGAAATATTGCAGCAGCAAATGGGGTTAAAAAACTAATTGATGTTGGAGGATTCCATGTGAAAACATGTTGAGAAGCTTCCCCTTTCTCCAAGCAAAGGTTCCTCCTCGAGCTCCATTAATTTAGTATTTCCTGCAAAAAGTAATAACTTGTTAAATAAAACAACGAGCCCATTGGCTCAGGTTTAGGTGGAGGGTCTTGGGGTGCATCACCATTCTGTGAAATTGTTGGTTAGTTCTGTAATTAATTCTACCCGATTGATGTGATGTTCTCTGTTATTTGAAAAATAGTTACTACATACTCTGTGAAATCGATGAATTCCTTCTGCTCTTTGAATTCCAAAAACTAAATGTGCCCTATTCTATGAATCTGTCGGTTGCTATCTACTATTGAACCTCAATGATTGATGATGCTTCATTCTGTAAATTAGTTGATTACCCTGAGATAAAATTGAGTCCAAGAGATTGGTTAGGTTGATATTTTATTTTATACATTGATTTTTGACTTCCGTTAATTGAAATTTAGAAACTAATTTGATGTAATTCGATCTACGAGTCTGTCATGCTTGAAACTAATAAAATATTCCTTGTTAGTGATAAGAATTGTTACACTGCTACTAATAAAATATGCTTGAAGAGCAGAACCGGTTCAGGTTAACAGCCTGGTTCAGTTCAAGAAGTAAATTAAAGGAAAGGAAATTAGGTTAGTTGGTTTTTTTAGTCTTCTGAAGAAAAAAAAGAAATGAGAGAAAGAGAAGGGAGAGAGAAGGACGACGATCGGGAGAGGGAGATGGAGGTTGAGAGGGTGAACGAGAGAGAGAGACGGCAAGCTAGGGCTCGGGTTCGTCCCGATCAGGTGTGAGCTTCCGCATGTTGGCATTTGCAACGCTTGACCATGGCGATTGCTGGCAATGGCAGGGTTGGATTTTTGGATGGCTGGGGCAGTCTCCTCCGTTTGCGGCTGTGGGTGCTATGGGAAGAAGAATTGATACTTCTATGGCATGTTTACAGTGATGATGGGCAGTGGTGGAGCCGTGTGAGAGCTACAGGTAACGGAGTCCTTCTATGTTTGTTATTGGTCTGCAAATGTGTTAGGATTAATGTCTTGAATAAGTTTTGTATGTTGAAGCATGTGGATGATACCCTATTACCATTGTTTTGATGATTAGTGCTTAAATACGAATTGATACTCTGCTGTTTGGATAATACTTCTTGTGGTTACTGCTTGGGTTGTACATGTATACGGTGTAGAAGCTAACCTGTGTGAAGTTATAGTTGGATGAATTGAAAGATAGTTAGCTGTTAAAAGATGATTTTAGCTACTGTCTTATAGTTCAATAATGAAGTATGAATACACTCTGCATTTTGGTATTGATGGATGATTTATCTCCTGCTGTGTTTGATAATCTATTGGCTTAAGCTTATGTTGCCTATTATCAAGTAGAATGTATCGTGGGATTGTTGGCCGAGATTAGTGAACATGTTGGTCATTACTGTGTGATAAACTTGGTTTGTATATGCTATCAGTTTAGATTAAACTATTAGGATGAGTTATATTAACAAAGTGCTTTTGTTTAGAGAACTTTAGTAAGTAGTAATAAGGATTAAAGGTATGAAATACAATAAGATTAATAAGTTGTGATTATTATTAATTATACGTTATTAATTGTGAAGGTATCGAAAAGAAGAAGAAGGATAAAGAATTAAGTACGAATACGTGTTAACGCTTCGAGATAAGGAATTGGGTGTGTCGTGGCCATGTGGAGGCCCTACACCACAAGTAATGTGTGAATTGTGTTGAATTTCCTTGATGTCCATTGCTTGAATATTTTGTGTATTGAATTCTTTGTTGATATCTCCTGTTAAATTCTTTAGCTAATAACTTGTTGTGTGGTTTATTTTCTGTAAATTACTCTACTGTAAAGGTTGAAATGAAACGATTAGAGAAGAATATGAATGATGAACGAAAGTTATAAGGTGATGTGAAAAGCATGAATGAGTTATGAAAATGATTCACAGTGATTCTATTTTGCACATTTTATTTTGGAATATTTACTTTGCTATTGCCTCTCATATTATTTGTTTTCTTGGGTTGGTTAGGAACTATGAATACTCTAGATAATTTGAATAAATTCGTTTAGCATGTTTCGGTTATATTAAATAATCAAGCATGAGTAGATTATTCAGAATAGTAATTGTATGAACATTGTAATACCCTGAACTTTTTATTTTAGAATAATTAGACAAAAATTAGGGATTTTGGATTTAATTGGATAATTATCGGTGTATTACCAAAAACGTAATCATCAATTATCATCAAGCGATATTTGAAATAAATCAGGAATTGGATTTGGGTTAGAATAATTTAATACCCAATTAAATTTCTCTTTAATAATTTAATTAAATGAAGTATTTAATTAAATTATTAAAGAGAAATTTAATTGGGTAAAAAAATGATTTAAATGAAAAAGTAATTTGAATGGATTAAGAGAAATTGAACCAACTCGGTTCACGCTGGATGGTCGGTTTGCTGGTTCGGTTAGGGTGTAATTAAGTGAGGGTTGATTTTAATTTAAAGATTTTAAATTAAGGAATAAAAAAAAAAAAGAAATGGGGTGTTTGCACTTTGCTGGAAGAAGAACCCGAATACAAAAAAGAGAGAGGGAGTGAGTCGAGAGGGAGACTGAGAGACGAGTGATCGATGGAGCTCGCGAACGACGAACGACGAACGACGAACGACGAGTGGCGACGGCGACAAGTTTGGTTTGTGGTGTTGGCATTGTCCGGCGGCGGCAAAAGGCGCAGGGCTAGGGCACGAATTGGACAGAGTCGCGGGTCGCCATTCAGAGCACGGAATCGACCACCTCCCGCGACGTGTATTCTGGCGATGGGTCCGACTACGATTCAGGCGTCAATTTGAGGTTAGCTAGTCAATTTCTTCCTCTGTTCTCTGTTGATCGGGCATTGGCAAGGTGTGACGGCAGGGGAGCTTGGCTGATGGCAGGGCTCCGGTTTGCGATGGACATGGCTGGATGTCTCGGCTCTGTGGTTCTACACTGAACCCGGTTCCATGTAGCTCTCCTTCCAGCTAGATTGTTCTTGACGACACTATACTGCATGATTAATGGCATAACTGCTTGTAGGTGAGGAATTGAAGAGGGGACAGTCCTCATGAAGAGAGTTGTCGACCCGCAGGAGAATTGATGTGACTGTCTAAGAAAAATTGAAGAAGCTGTCGGGTGTGATGAAGAATAAATTGACAGTGAACTCCTTTGCGAGAGCTGAAGGCTGTGAGTTCTCTGGAAGTGCAGAAGGCCGTGAGATGCCTTCAGTTCTTGCTCTCGGATATTCTGGGGTAAGATGATTTCTTTCTTTGAATTAGGTAATGAGTTGCTCAGTTTGCAAATTATGAGTATGTGTTGTTCCTGTTGGTGTTAAATTTAGTTGAGATATTTAGTTATGGAATTCTGGATGAGGATTGTTGGAAGAGATAATATGTTGGCTTTGAATGAAAGTGGTTCTACACGTTGTGTTTGAATTCTAGCATTGCCTCTGTGCTTTTAAGATTTAAAGCCTTGTGATACTAAAATTTGTTGGTTTTGTTAATGAAAGGAGCCATTAAGTTATGTTGATTTTGAAGCCCTGGTTAATCATCGTGCGAAGTTTTGTTATGAGAATTAAGTTGTTAATTTCCAGTATTGATTCTGCTCTTGTGTCAAATTCTGGACTATTGGAATGTACTCTGCTGTTAGATGATATAGCTATTATGGGTTTGATTCAGCGACTTATATCCTGTGATGGTCTTCCCTTGTAAGTTCCGTTAGTTGTATTGGAATCAATAATCTGTTGGAAATAATATTGGTTGTGATGTCATGAATAATTGTTGTTAATTTACAATTTCGATTATGAAGGTTGATTAGTGAAATATGACAGTTAAAGTAGATTGTTTTGGGGTGTTGGTTTGGTCATTAGCCATGGTGGGTGTTGTAAATGTGTCGTTCTATTATTTGGAATGTTATGTCCTGTTCATGGATCTAATGGAAAGAATAGGGTGCAATGAAAGATAATGAAATGTGTTAGTTGTTGTTGGACATCTACTGTTGCGTTGTTTGGTTATTGTTGGCTGCATTTTTGGACGTTAATATATGAATAATGCTCCTTGTTAGACGACTATTGGTTTTGGTTACGGTTCATTAATTGGAATAAAGATATCATGGGATTTAGGTAAAATAGTTTATGACTAGATTCAAATATTGTTATTGGGCTTTGATTTATGGGCCAATAATTTATGGATGAAATCTTGTTGGTTTTCGCAATATGTTAAGTTTAGTTTCCAGACGTTATCGATTGATATTAATTAATTAAGCCAAGTTATAATTAACGAAACAGTTTCGTTTATGAAACTCTAGTAAGTGATGTATAAGGATTTAAGATAGAAAAAGACGACGAGATTAATAAATTAATTAATTGATTTGATTAATAATTAAATGTTATTATATTTTGAAGGTACTAAAAGAGAAGAAAGAAATCGATTAAGCGATGATCACATTAAAGCTTCAAGGTAAGGATATAGGTAGTCTTGGCCAGGTGGAGGCCCTACACCCAAGTATATGTTGTGTGCGTGAGTTATTTTGTTGTCTCACGTTCCTCTATATGAAATGAATGTCACGATTTTCTTTTGGTACTTTGATAGAGATCGTATATTTTCCTTGATGGGAGAATGTTACTTTTGCTTGAACAAAACAGAGGAGCAATGTTAACATGAAAGAGAAGTAGGAATGAACTCTTTACAGGTTCTAGTTACGTTAAAGAAGTTGTGATGTTAGAAAATGACTCCATAGATTATGGAAGAAGTTGTGATGTTAGAGAAAGACTCCATGATTCCTTTACAATAATCAGTAGCTCTACTTTTTGAATGAGCATATTTTGCTGTTTGTTTTGTTATTTCACTTTCGTACTTTAACCGTTCAAAAGTATATTTAGTCGTCAAATTTCTGCTACATTCTTTTACAGTTTAGAAAGCATGAATATGTAGAGATTTATGATGAATTCCATTGATTTCCTGCAATAGATGTTACTGCTTTTATTTTCCGCGATGTTACCTTTGTTATTTCTCTTTTAAGTATGTTTCGGTTATGTTCAACAAGTGAATACAAGAGACAAGAAAAAAGATGCCTAAACACTTCTAAAGGAAAAGTGAATGGAAATAAGAACCATGACTGTACTGTAACGGAAAAATGAAAGGAATGAATGACTATGGTGATGACTGGATTATTTCATATTCAGCATAAGCCTATTTCGTTGTTATGTTTACGATATAGTATGAGAAGCATGTTGTAGTAGTTATCGCTGTTGTGATTATAGTATAGAATGCATGTTATCCAAGTATTTTCTTTTCTATTGTTAATATTTTAGTTGTACTAAGTATGTTGATTGTATCCATTTTTCTGCTATTCATATAGTCATTAGAAGCATGATAATTTCCCTTGTGTATTTGATTTAGAAGCATGCTCGGTGTTATTCATCCGTTGTTAATTTGGTTGTTAAAAAGCATGTGTAGTCCGGTGAGATAATTGATCATAATATTGTTGTATGTTGTCCATCTAAAGAGCATGTTTAGTAGTTAGTTTTTTGTTAGTTTGAATGGGAGCATTATTGGTTGTAGGTAAGTTGTGTAAAGGTAGAGAATGATGAACTAAAAAGAGGATGTGTAATGAGCATGAATGAACTTTGATTCCCCTAGTGATATTTCTTTTATTGTCTTAATTTCTAAGTGATAGATTTTATGCCTATGGAATGAGGTGTGAACTATTATGATGTGAACCGTTAACTGAACAACGAAGGAAAAAAGTTTAGTTAACTAAACAAACAAAGGAAAAAGGGTTTAGTTAACTAAACAAACGAAGGAAAATGGTTTAAGGAATTAAGATGCATGAACAATGTCATGAGTTAAATTAAAAGTATGATTGGTTAAATGTATTGCTGCTGATTAGTCGAGTAGAAACACTTTTCGATGATTTGTATTTGCTGCTGCATAGTTACTTAGAAATATGTTATGATATCTTATATTGTATGATTCACTGCTGTTTACTTTCAGTTACGATATTATTTCTTATATGTGCTTTGTTTATGTTTATTAGGAAGAAGTTAGATCGAGTTCATGATAATAGAAACCAAGTAGGGAGTAACCTTCGGGGTGGTACCCACATGCATGAGTGAGGAAACGATAAGAACAAGTATGTTCGGGATTGGCGGGATACGCCCATCACCGAAGAAACCCTCCTGGCGGGATACACCAGGAGGGAAGAAACTCTAAAGGCGGGATACGCCGGAAAAAGGAAGAAACTCCAAAAGCAGGATACGCCGAAAAGGGGACGAATGCTAAGAGAAGAATGTTCGGGATGAGCGGGATACGCCCATCACCAAAGAATCCCTCAGGAGGGATACGCCGGAAGGGAAGAAACTCTAAAGGCGAGATACGCCAGAAGAGGAGGAACCTTGAAGGGGGGATACGCCGGAAAAGGAACCGAAGAAGGGAGTTGGGGTAAATGGATAGCTCGGATCTAGCCTAGCTGCTAGGATACACCCTCATCAAGTCGGGAAAGGGACTAGTATGCACACAGGAGGTTAGAATCCGAAAAATTAGGCCATCTCAAATGACAACTCTCAATCTCCAGCTCGATGTGCGAGTTCAGAATGAACAAAAGAACGAATGTAATGAAACGATTGGTTTGGGTGGCCCCCATTCCAAGAAGAACTAAAAAGAAAAATACATAAATTGTTTTCCTCCATCTCCTTACTGGGCGTAAGCTCACGTCCTTACTTGTGGTGTAGGTACAATGATGAACAGATAGTAAATGAATAAGAAGTAGATGAGAAACGCATAACGTGGCAGAGATGGATGATTTCACACGCACAGGATTTGGGCTGGCAAGGCAAAGACAAAGGAAAGTAAACGGTTGTGAATCAACGAAGTAATGGTCAAGATTTATTTTATAGACGTAATGTTTGAATTGCTTAGTGTTTTCTTACAAAGATTTCTTACGCTTCTGTTATGATTTAGAAATGGTTATTTTACGTTTCTGCAAAGACTTCAAACAGATGATTTTTTCCTTACAGTATTTATGCATCCGCATATTTAATAAGTTGGTTTTCAAGACAAATTTTAAGAAAGAGTTAGTAGCGATTCGGATTTGCGCACTCTGATTTGTTTCAAAAAGCAAAAAATTCAAATTTTTACGTCATCATATTAAACCATTTGGTCATCATCATATTCCTTCATTGATGATGACCAAATGGATTATTCGGAGAAATTTTATTATGGAATATATTATCATGAAAATAAGTTTAGAAAAATAATTGTTAGGAGATAATTATGTCCATTACTGGATAATTATTTTGGAAGTCGAATTGAAGAATTTTAATTGGATCGATAATTATCATCATGAAATATTCGGAGAAAAGAAAATTAGGATTTGGGAAGGAAATAATTAAATGAAGAATTTAATTATTTAAAAGAGAGTGAAATGAGGAATTAGTTAAATGGAATTAGAAGAAATTAAAATAAAGAAAGGAGATTTATTAGAATTAAAGATTTAAAAGAATTAAAATGGGATTAAAGGGAGATTAATTATTAGATTAAGTTTTATTTTAATTTAATTAAAGAAATTAGATGAGAAGAGAAGGGGGAGGGCTTCGCTGGCGACCTGAGAGAAACGGTGAGGGAGAAGGAGAGCGATCGGAAGGGAGAGACGACGGCGGGCGACGGACATTCACGGCGTTGGCTCGGGTTCGGCGCATGGTGGCGACGATGGGCTGCGGCGGCGCGACGAACGGCGAACGCAAGCTAGGGCTCAGTGTATGCCGCGGCATTCAAAAACAAAATTGGAGCACTCTGAATTGTCAATGGAGGTAAGTCGACGGTTTATGTTAATTGTTCTTCTCCTGACTTCCGGTTATGAAGGAATTGGCGACTGGCAGTGGCGAATTCGGAGGTTAAAATTGGTAGAGACGAATTGGCGTGAATCGGCTGGAGTGTTTTGTTCGAGTTGGACCGGACCAGGCTGGACTTCTTCATCTGGCTGGCCTTCCACGTGGAAATTTATAAGTGGACCTCCCTTTCTTGAAGTGTACAATTCGCCAGGTGAAGTGGACCTCTTGGCTATAAACCAGTGCAACAAGTGAAGTGTTCTGAAAAATTTTTAGTGTGTGAATGAGAAGAGCTCTCTATGAATGGGCTGAGAGCTACATGTGATAAGTGTGTTGCTGGGTGCGTGAAGAAAACTGGCGGAGATGAAGTGGGAGATGTTCCTTGTCCTGTGTGTGTGTAAACCGTAAAGAGTAAATTGGAAGCAGTGAAGGAATCGGCTGGTGAGGATGTTGTGAGTTATGGGCGAGGACTGAGTGGCAAAAGCAGGTGTTCTTCAGGTAAAAATACCTCCTTCATTCTTTCTGATGGGTTTATATGACATTATATTTTGTTGCTTGGATGGGTATTG
>CM039470.1:26137375-26244041 GCA_022433065.1 Begonia loranthoides | reverse complement strand
TATAGGCGTATATTGATCCTATGGTACTCACATGCATGAGTGAAGAAAATGAAATGAACGAATGCAATGAACGATGATGAATGATGCAATGGGAGGTTGAAGGGCGGATGGGTAGTTCGGATCTAATCCACTTAGGCCTAGAAGCCGATCAACTATACCCTCTAGTACGTGTTCCTTCAACTTCTAACTCGATGTACAAGTAATGAGCGAATGAATGAAACGTAATAAAAAGATTGGTTTGGGGCGAGCCCATTTCAAGTGAACTAAAGAGAGATATGATCATATTGCATATTCCCTTTCGTTACTAAGTCTTTGGGCTTACAGTTTACTTGTGGTGTAGGTACATGTGTATGCACGAAAAGAACGATGAACAAAACATAAATCAGTCGATGAAATATTTACATTAGCAGAGCTTGTGGCTGGTCCGGTTAAAGACGAGTAAAGTAATTTGTAAAACATAATGATTTACTTAACATGTTTTAATTATTATATTTTCGCTTCCGCTACGTTTTAATAAATGATTTTCATAACGAATGTAATGAATGGATTTTGACGCTTGGTTTTGGCATTCTGATTATGAAAGATTTTAGATATCTTACAAAAGCTTTAAATTTCGCGTGTTTTAAAAGGTTATGAAAAATCGACTCGTCACACATATAGTTGTCTCATTACACTAATTAACAACAACAAACACATTATGCATGATCGAATGTGTGAAAATAAAACAGACTCTAAATCGAGTCTGTCGAACTCGGTTTACGCATTCGAGTTGATCTATAATTATTGGTATGTATGCTTAATTTAAACGTGTATAGTGAAAAATAAAATATAATATAAAAATTCAACGGCTATAAAATAAACAAGTTATTTTTGTATGCGACACGTTTCAAAATATTTATTTTATAAAAATTATGCAATGCAATGTATAAAATAAATTAATATCTCGAAGTGACTTGCACTGTTCAAAACTCAAAAGTCCAAAAATCCAATTCAAGTGTCTACAGATTTTTAATTTAAATTTTAGTACCTATCCAAAGAAAATTTTACACTATAAAATTTTTAATTATTATTTAAAAATTAAATTAAAATTAATTTTACAAAAAAATATTAAAATTTGATCTAAAATAGATCCGGGCCCAACTTTAAATCCAATATGAGAAATGGCATGTGGCCCAAGGTAGACTAAGAAGTATGCCCCCTAGCTTAATAAAAACATTATAACAATCAATAGATGTTGGTAAGACATTGTCATAAAAAATGTCAAATAAAATGATCACTTTGATTATTTTCTCCAATTACTTATTCTTGGAATATATGTACACACATACATTTCTCATTTTTAATGAATATATATTATATGTTCCTCCACCAACATTCAAACAAACAATCCACCATTAATATTATTACTATTTAAACACAAACAATCAACAACACACAATATAGAACTACGAAATAAAAACACTCACAGGGAGGGGAGGAAGAGCCTCACTTATTTGTGTATGTCATAAAAAGGAAGAACAATGTCAAGACTTTGTTTTTCTGAACTGCATCATTACTTAACAAGACAGGAGAATTAGTGCATTCGATCTCTTGAAAGCCAAACCCACCAACTCCATCAAACGACTGGCTTCCTCCACAGATGCAGAACCTTGCTTCCCTCTTTTCCTTTTTCTCAGGCCTATAAATACTCTCAAGAATATCAGTGTTGATATTTAGAGAACCATACCCACCATGTCCATCAAGCCACTTGGTTCCTTCACAGATGTGGAACCCTGACTCTCTTGCACTTCCTCTTGTTAGGAAATGAGAAGTGCATACTACATTGTAAATGATTCTTAATAATTCCATTACAATGCTTTCCTATTTATAAATGCAGAAAGATAAATCTAGAAGAAAATTCTGTTATAGAGTTTGTTACATAAAGAATCTTCTAGATATCATTCTAACATCCCCCCGCAAGATCAAGGCCGAAGGACGCAGAGATTGTTCTTGTTGAGGTGTAGAAGCCGTGCAGGAGCAATTGAGGTGAAGGTGAGCTCCGTTGGAGAAGGAGAGCCGCTGTCTGAGGTTGAGGAGAAGGAAGAGACCATCTCTACGGCGGCCAAGGGACCTGTGCTTAGAAGAAGAGGCGCAGAATTTTGGTGCTCATCAAAGGAGCAGGGACAGCAGGTCCTGGATAAGAGTATGAGAAAGAGAAAAGGTAGTTTGATACCTGCCCTGTTTCTTTTTTTTTTTTTGTTGTTTGTTTGGGAGAGATTGCAGAGAGTGGGATTATAGAGGAAGAAAGCTTGAGCTTGAAGATTTAGGGTAGTGCTCGAGTTTGTCTTCTCGTGGAGAGAGAGAGAGCTCAATATAGAGAAAGGAGAAACCATTGCGGTGTCCAAAGGACCCATGCATTGAAGAAGAGAGAGGAGTATTCGCTGTTTTAGAGGAAGAGGAAAATGTTGATTGAATCTGGATTCGTTTCAAGTTTTTCTTGATCCGCCGAAGGAGAGAGAGAGGAGGAAGCTAGGGAGGAACAGTGGACTTTGAGAGGGAAGATACTTAATGGACTTTTGCAGTCATAGGTAGATTAAGAGAAAGAGAGAGATTCGTGCAGGAAGTGATATGATATTGGAAGAAAAGAAGAAGGCGACCTTGCAGAGCAAGTTCTGATAAAAGTAGATTTCGATCGAGAAATAAGAGTGAGGGAAGCAGAAGAAGAATACTCTATTTTAGAGATTTTGTTTGTTTCAGAGATAGAAACAAGAGAGAGAATGAGATAGGATAGAAGACTCTCATTGGATGATAACGAGAAAAACAGAGAAAGCAAAAGCTAGAGAGAGAGAGAGAAATGGAGTTCTTGAGAAATAAGAGTGCATCTCTAGTGCGCTTGTTTGGGATTCGCAGAAATGGTAGATTTGAAAGAGATTTTGGAAGGAGAAAGGGTCAATGAAGCAGCGGCAAGCGGTTTGGAAGACATAATGAGAAGTGGGTTTTGTTCGCCGGAGGAGATGGATTCAGAATCTTCGATTGAGAGAGGATAGGAAGATAAACGCCAGTGTCGATAGTAGGAGAAGGAAGCAGCGACAGTAGGAGAAAGGAAGAACCAAATCATGGGGGAAGCTGCAGGAAGACTCCAAGTTGGCAGAGAGGAAGGCTTTCATGGGTTTGGAGAGAGGTAAAGGTCTTGCAGAAGAGGAGGGTTTGGAGATAGGAAGAAGGTACCATGGACGCAAAGGCTCTGATACCATGTTAGGAAATGAGAAGTGCAGACTACATTGTAAACGATTCTTAATAATTCCATTACAATGCTTTCCTATTTATAAATGCAGAAAGATGAATCTAGAAGGAAATTCTATTATAAAGTTTGTTACATAAAGAATCTTCTAGATATCATTCTAACACCTCTATTCTTTTTATCACCCTTCTTTTCCTTTGTTTCTATACCATTCTTGATATTTTGAGAGCCATACCCACCACATCCAGCAAACGACTGGTCTCCTCCAGTGATGTGGCACCCTGCCTCTCCTACACTTCTTCTATTCTTTTCATCACCCTTCTTTTCATCACCATTCTCCAGTGATGTAGAAACAGTGACTTGATAATTAGTGTATTGGATATTTTGAGAGCCAAACCCACCATCTCCAACAACCCAAACAGAAGTGCTGACTACATAAAGCTCTAAAGCTGTTAAAGACGTTGCGTACTCATTCAATGAGGATTCGTCCTCCTTTTGGTGGGCGTGGGAGAAAGCTTGCTGGGACGCTTGAGGCTCACTTAAATGGTTTTCGTTATGGTACTACTAGGACAGAAGAGCAGGTGACATTATGTTTGCTAACATTAAGCATGCGTTCTTCCAACCAGCAGAGAATGAGATGATCACGCTTCTTCATTTTCATCTACACAATCATATTATGGTGGGGAACAAGAAAACGAAGGACGTTCAGTTCTATGTTGAGGTGATGGATGTTGTTCAGACTGTAGGAGGGGGAAAGAGATCTGCCTATGATCCAGATGAGCTGGAAGAAGAACAAAGGGAGAGAGAAAGAAAAAATAAAATTAACATGGATTTTCAGAGCTTTGCAAACCGTGTGAATGATCTTTGGGGGTAACCTCAATTCAATGGTCTTTCATTAGTCTCTCCTGCCCTTTCTTTCTCTTCGTCTATCTTCTCTGTCTCCTGCTTTGCGAGGAGAAGGTTTTTATTTGATTCCTTCATTCGTGGGATTAGAACCTCTTGTGTATCTCTTTTCACCAAATTACTCCCCTGTTGCTGCCCTTTTTAACTCCTCAAGCTCTTTTTCTCTTTCTTCCAAGCTTTTTAATATGTTAGTTGGATTTTGAGTTGCTTCATCAACACACGGTGTGAGAACTACCATAGTTGATGAAGCCATGGATCCTCAGAACATGAAGGCTTTCGTTGGAAATTTTGATACCGTGATTAATACTAATCCGGAAATATTTTAAGAATAAATTCTTCTAAAATGAGACAACTTGAATATTTGAAAGAGATTTTAAATTTTGACTCACTTATAAAAATGATACAATGTGGCATTTGTAAGCGCCTTCCTCTAAATTTCAATCACCGGTTATCGTTACTTGTTATTAATAATTGATTATTTTAGTTGTTATACATAGATATCTTTTCTTAAAACAAAAGATTAGCTTCCTGGGTTTATCCCTCCTGTGTTAGATGAATTTTACATTCAAAACAATACTTTAATTCCCAATTTAACGTACTAGATTCAACCAATATGTTTCTATAATTTAGGGATAAACAAAACAATAAATTACCAACCTTGATCCATGCCTTTGATGTAGACGTAGATGCGGATTGCTTTTATCGCCTTGATCTTTTTCCTTTAGTTTTCTCTTCGATGATCAAGAGACAAATGGTTACCTTTCTAGAGAGAGATGGACGATTTCTGAAACCCTTATGAAAACCCTTTCTTCAAAACCCTAATGTTCAAAACCCTTATTTGTTCCAATCTCTTCTAGAGAATATAAAGAGATTTATTAAAGAGAATTTACAGATTTGCCCTTTCATCTTACAGGGAATATATGTAAATACCCCTTCATTCATATCTCTTTATATATATCTCTTTAACCATATATTTTATACTTTAATAAGGTCAATGAGAGGGAATTAAAACCCAATCAACTTAATTTCTTTTACGCTTAACAATCATCACATTAAGCACTTTAATATTAAGTCAATAAAATTTAATTAACATGGACTACACAACAAATTATTAAAATAATCTAACAATCTCCCACTTGGGCCATGTTATAGTAACTTTAATAAAATCGATTTTCAGTTATTATTTTCAGCTGTCACAACTTGTAATTCACAATTCTTTCTATAGTGTACTATAATGTGAATTTATCAAGTGTTCTTTTCATAATGAATTGTATAATAGGATCATGGCAGTCACAAGTCTTCATTGACGACATGATTCTTTCCATGTATCACAATTAACACAATTCATCAATTCTTTAATCGAGGAACACTATATATACACATTTCAACTTTAACATTTCATAAAGTTTACATATTATTCATAAACAACTTTAATTGTATACACCATCATATGAATAATAAACATCCATACAAAAACATCTTCTTTAATTGAATTCAATGGTGTAATAAGATACAAGTTATACTTTTACAGTCACATAAACTAGATTTGTCACCTAAACTCATCCTTAAAACATGTTCTTTAAAGGTTTTGGGTGGCAATCCTTTCGTCAATGGATCCGCTATCATTAAACTTGTGCTTATATGCTCAATGTACACCTTTTGTTTTTGTATCTCTTCTTTGACTGCCAAGTACTTTAAATCCATATGTTTTGCTCCTTTCGAGTACTTGTCATACTTCGAGAAGAAAACAACTGCGAAATTATCACAATAAATTTTCAGCGGTCTAACTATACTGTCGACCATTCCTAGACCCTGAATTAAGTTTCGCAACCACAATGCTTGAATTGTAGCCTCAAAACATGCCACAAATTTAGCCTCCATAGTGGAAGTAGCAATCGAAGAGTGTTTTCCACTTTTCCAAGACACGGCTCCTCCAGCTAACAGGAACACGTAACCGAAGGTAGATTTCCTCGAGTCTACACATCCGGCATAATCTGAATCTGAATATCCAATCATCTCAAGATGACTCGATTTTCTGTAAGTGAGCATGTATTCCTTTGTTCTTTATAAATACCTAAGGACTTTCTTTGCAGCTTTCCAGTGATCCATTCCAGGGTTACTTTGATATCGACCCAACATCCCTACTGCAAAACTGATATCTGGCCGAGTACATGTCTGAGCATACATTAAGCTTCCTACAGCTGATGCATATGGAATAGATTCCATTTCTTTACGTTCCAAATCACCTTTTGGACATTGTATTTGACTAAACTTGTCCCCTTTCTGAATTGGAGCTACACCAACGGAACACTTATCCATTCAGAATCTCTCAAGAATTTTATTGATATAACCTTTCTGAGACAATCCCAATAAACCCTTTTGTCTATCACGGAATATCTCTATTCCAATTACATAGGATGCCTCACCCATATCTTTCATTTCAAAATTCTTTGAGAGAAAAGCTTTTATGTCATGTAACATTCCCTTATTATTTGCAACAAGAAGAATATCGTCAACATACAATACTAGGATACAAAACTTATTCCCACTGACCTTCATATAGATACACCGATCAATGGTGTTCTCTATAAAACCGTATGACGTAATGGTATCGTTAAACTTAATATACTATTGTCTGGAAGCTTGTTTTAATCCATAAATTGACTTATTCAATTTACACACCAACTTTTCATTTCCAGGAAATGAAAACCCTTCTGGTTGATCCATGTACACTTCTTCCTCTAAGTCACCGTTAAGAAAGACGGTTTTTAAGTCCATTTGGTGAAGCTCTAAATTATAATGAGCTACCAAAACCATAACTATTATTAAATAATCCTTCTTTGAAATCGGAGAGAAGGTCTCTTTATAGTCAATGTCGTCTTTCTGACTATAACCTTTGGCGACAAGTCTGGCCTTATACCTTTCGATGTTACCTTTTGAATCATGTTTGGTTTCGAAAATCCATTTACAACCAACGTATTTCTTTCCTTCAGGTAACTCTACAAGTTCCCAAACTTTGTTGTCATCCATCGATTTCAACTCTTCTTTCATAGCATTTAACCACTTTTCAGAATCATTACATTCCATGGCTTGATTAAATGAGTCTGGATCTTTGTCATTACTCAAGTCACATTCCTCTTCAAGTGAATAAATCACATAATCATCAGAAATAGCTGGTCTCCTTTGCCTTACAGACCTTCGCAATTCTGGTTCTTGTGATGGTTCACTTACGACTTGATCATCATTACTATGCTCTTCATTGACGCGTTCACTTTGATTGGTTTAAATATTCATATGTCGTTCCAGTACGTTGTTGGACTGTGATACAACAAAAGGAATGACAACTTGATGAGAAGTATTAGGTGTTATTTCTTCCACCCGATTCTCTTGAATATTCACATTTCGTGATTCATCACTCCCACTGAACTCACCATTCTCAATGAATCGAGCATTTTCAGATTCAACTATTCTTGTACTATTATTTGGACAATAAAATATTTACTCTTTACACTTTTCTGGATAGCCGATGAAATAACAACTGATGGTTCTTTCATCGAGCTTCTTTTCATGTGGATTATATATCCTTACTTCTGCTGGACAACCCCAAACATGGATGTGTCTTTAACTAGGTTTCCTTCCTGTCCACAGTTCATAAGGTGTCTTAGGAACTGCCTTACTAGGAACCCTATTCAGCAGTTTTCAAACCATGCATCCACAACGATAAAGGTACATCACTTTGATTTATCATACTCCTAACCATTTTGATAAGAGTACGATTCCGGCTTTCAGCTACACCATTTTGTTGTGGTGTTCCCGGCATTGTATACTGTGCACAAATGCCTTGACTTTCGAGAAACCTTGCAAATGGACCTTTGTTTTGTCCATTCTCATCGAATTTTCAGTAATATTCACCACCTCTGTCTGATCTCACCACCTTTGCTTTTCTATTTAATTGTCTTTCCACCTCTTTTCTATCTCACCACCTTTGCTTGAGACTTTTCATGCAGTAGATACAAATAACCATAACGTGAGAAATCATCTATAAAAGTGATAAATACTTTTCACCACTCTATGAAGGAATGTCAAATGGACCACATATGTCAGTATGTATCAATTCTAAAAGTTCACTACTTCTTGTGGCGTGATACTTTGATGTGTGTTTAGTTTGCTTTCCTTTAATGCAATCTATACACACGTCCCAGTCATCAAAATCTAATTGAGGTAAAATATTACTTTTCATTAACCTCATTATCCTTTCTTTAGATATGTGACCTAGACGTTTATGCCATAAGAAAGCAGAACTTTCATTTGTTGCATTACGATTAGTTCCAATCACATGATCAACATTAAACAGAGATTCAATATATTTAGCATTGAGGTGAAAACAGTATAAACCATCCTTTAAAATACCAGAACCATAATAGTATTTTTGTTTATACAATTTAAAAACACCATTACCAATCTCAATATTAAATCCTACATAATCCAACTTTGCAACAGAAATTAAATTCCCAGCATATTCAGGAAAATAAAGACACTCTTCTAGATCCAAGTGGTATCCAGTATCCAGGATCAATCTATACGTCCTAATTCCTTGTATCCGTGCCTTCATTCTGTTTCCCATATATAGAAATTTTTCATTCCCTTTTATGGGCTGGATCGAAAGAAATCCCTGCGTAACATTAGACACATGAGTAGTAGCTCCAGAATCTAACCACCAAGTATTACTAGGCACTTCTATAATATTTGATTCAAAACATACTGAAACAAATAATGTATCTTTCTTTTCGAACCAAGCTTTTCTTTTCGGACAATCCTTTTTTATATGTCCAGCTTTGTTGCAGAAGTAGCACTTAAGCTCTTTTCGGATTTGGCCATCTTTCATCTTTAATTGGCCTTTTCCCTTCTGTTTGTTCTTCATACTTGGCTTTCCTTTGCTACTATTGGCTTCCTTCTGAAACGTCAAATTAACAGTATGGTCCTTCATTTTCTTCATCCTCCCTTCTTCTTGAATCAACATGGCCTTAATTTACTGAAAGTTCCATTTCTCTTTAATGGTGTTGTAATTCACCTGGAACTAGCCAAACTCAAGAGGAAATGAGTTGATGATAAATTGAACCAAAAATGATTTACTCACATCCATACCCAACGTTTTCAGCCTTGCTGGCAAATTGGCCATGCTTGTTACATGATCATGAATGGGTTGAGACCAATCAAATTTCTTGGTCTTCAACTCACTCATTAGATTCCCTACAACAGACTTATCTGTAATGTCTGATTAAGAATATTCTTTAATTTTAGACATGAACTCCTTTGCTTCATTTGTCTTTGGCATTGATGGCTTAACATTTTCAGCCATCGTCATCTTCATCAAGCTCAAACTCAGCCTGTTAGACCGCTCCCAAGTCTCACTGTATCACTTGTCAGCTTCCGTACTGGTCTCATTAATCGCTGGTGGTCTATCACAAACTAATGCTAGGTCTAAATCCAATACACCCAGTTGAAACTAGATTTGTTCGGACCAATCAGCATAGTTCAAACCATTGAACTTGAGTAAAGAATTTCCAGAGGCAAATAAATTAATAGTGGCTGCAAAAACAAAATACATGCTCATTCATTCACTAAATCAAATTCAGATAACTAACCATAATTTTATTTATTTAAGTTTACCTTTGGGTAATCCTTAAGTAAATAATCGATAATTGATGTTATTATTTGAACTTTAATAGACTTATAAATATATTTAACATAACATGATAAATATCTTTGGATATTTAATCATATTAATTAAATATATAAATATGTCACTTTAATATTATTAATTATAAATATTGGTCCACCTTTGGGTGACCTCCTAGTCTAAAATTAATAATTTCCTTTCAATAGCATCACCATAATTTATTTCTTTAAGTTCATCTTTGGGTAATCCTTAAAGAAATAATCGATAATTGATGTTATTATATAAATTTTAATAGACTTATAAACATATTTAATATAACATGATTAATATCTTTGGATATTTAATCATATTAANTCTATAATTAATAATTTCCTTTCAATAACATCACCATGATTTTGTCACTTTAATATTATTAATTATAAACATTGGTCCACCTTTGGGTGACCTACTAGTTTATAATTAATAATTTTCTTTTAGTCCATCACGAGTATTAGATCAATTATTGCATTAATCAATACTCTTCACGCATAATTTTGATTAAAATTTTCTACCTTTACACGAAATAAATTCATCCAATATGTAGAAAAAAATTATGCAGAAATCCTAATTATAGAAAAACCCTAATTTTTCATGCATAATTCTTATAGAAGTTTCCTACTTTTACACGAGATAAATTTTATTCAATATGTAGAAAACAATTATGCAGAAACCTTAATCATAGAAAAACCCTAATTTTTCATGCATAATTCTTATAGAAATTTCCTACCTTTACACGAAATTAAATTCATCTATTATATAGAAAACAATTATGCAGAAACCCTAATTATAGAAATCCTAACTTTTTCATGGCAAATCAATACGTTAATTACCGTGCTCTGATACCAATTGTTAGATGAATTTTACATTCAAAACAATACTTTAATTCTCAATTTAACGTACTAGATTCAACCAATATATTTCTATAATTTAGGGATAAACAAAACAATAAATTACCAACCTTGATCTATGCGTTTGATGTAGACGTAGATGCGGAATGCTTTTATCGCCTTGATCCTTTTCCTTTAGTTTTCTCTTCGATGATCAAGAGACGAATGGTTATCTTTCTAGAGAGAGATGGACGATTTCTGAAACCCTTCTGAAAACCCTTTCTTCAAAACCCTAATGTTCAAAACTCTTATTTGTTCCAATCTCTTCTAGAGAATATAAAGAGATTTATTAAAGAGAATTTACAGATTTGCCCTTTCATCTTACAGGGAATATATGTAAATACTCTTTCATTCATATCTCTTTATATATATCTCTTTAACCATATATTTTATACTTTAATAAGGTCAAGGAGAGGGAATTAAAATCCAATCAACTTAATTTCTTTTACGCTTAACAATCATCACATTAAGCACTTTAATATTAAGTCAATAAACTTTAATTAACATGGACCACACAATAAATTATTAAAATAATCTAACATCCTGTTCCAAGCTGAGTTACTGACTGAGTATGGTCCTATGCTGGCTATTGGTGTTCTCAATTCCAAGTCTTCTCATGAAATACTTTTTCATTGACATCTACAAGTACTCTGTTGTTAGCATTCGATTTTCAAAATACAAGGTGGATTAGCTACACCTGAAGTAAAACTTTACAACCAAAGTTTTAATGCTTTATGACCAAAGCTTTTATTTTCTAAATGTTCTCAAAGAGAAGCTCTCTGATAAATTGGTAGAGAAGACCAAAAAAAGCTGAAAGAGACCATTTTTATTGTCCAGAGCAACCTTAACGCTTCTACTTCAACTACAGAAACTAGTCTGTTAAGGGTTTCAGATTTTGCGAAAGACAAGTCTGCGGAATGCTTTGAATATTCTACTCCAAAACAAAAACTCAAAAAGGATGGTTTGAGAGAAATTCTAAATGAACGTAGAACAAGACTAAGTTGAAAGAGAGAATCATACTTTCTTTGTAGACTGATTATTTGAAAATTCAAAACAGGATACTCTCAAGATAATTGTCATGACAGATTTATAGCAAAAACTTTAGAGTTTCAGTGGTTGGAAATGGTGTGGAGTTGGGGGAGACATCAAATACCCCACACCCTTCACGTGGTGTTACCTCTCCTTCGTCCTTTTAAGGACTTTTCCTCCCTGCCATTATCATCTGCATAGAGAGGGTATAGGGAAGTTTTGGAGAACAACAGAATCCATTCAAGTAAATATTACTTGAATTATGAATAATTAAAATTACTATGTGTCAAATTAACAGTTTAATAATTGATTTGAATGAATTGAATTACTTTATTATGTGCTATTATGTAAACTTTAATAGAAATAATTTTGGAATCATGTGTTTACAATAAGTCTTTGAATTGATAGTACAAGTCTGCATACAGCGATGGATGCAGAAAATTTTAAATTGCATTTATTGTATTTTTTTTTCTCTCTCTCTATGACTTCTAAAATTTCTTAAATTACACGCCAAGTTATCTCAACCACCTAAAATGAAAAATTTTAGGATTTTTTTTTTTAATTGTAATTTGAATACATCGTCAGTTCAAAATTTAAGTTTATTTTTAAAAGAAAAATTAACAAAATAATCACTATGGATCAACTACAAGTCATCAATTAAATAATTTTTAGTAACAACTTAATCATTGAATTATGAAAAATAAACCGAACAAATATTGTTATTACGTTTTTTGTTAAAAAACGTTCTTGTTCCTTTTTTTCTATTACAGAATGTTGTTTTTCAATTTTTGAAAAAATTATTTTGGAATCTATCTTAATAAAACCAAAGTTTTTTGTTCTTTTTTTTCAAAACCCACACAAAACCGAATCAATTTTGTGTTATATTTTTTTTATATAAATATATAAATATTCATTTGTTTCAGTTTTAATCTATTTATATATAAATGAGATAAAGGCGAATTTTAAAATTTAAGATCCATTTTGTTTATAAAAATAGAACATTCAATTGACCAAAATGGAATAAATCACCAACATTCAAACAAACAATCAACCATTGACATTATTATAATTTAACACAAATGTCCCATGATCAACAACACACAATACAGAACTGGGAAACAAAAACACTCACGGGAGAGGAAGAGCCTCACTTAATTGGCATGAAAACAGAAGAACAATTTCAAGACATTATTTTTCATAACTACATCGTGGCCTTTTCTTTTTGTCATCCTTCTTTCGATTCATTTTTTCACCATTCTTTGGCGTATTAACATTGAAAGAAGAATTCCTGTTGTGGAAAGTTGTAGGGCCTATCCCACCAATTCCAAAAACCGTTCCTTGATAGGAGTTGGACCGTGGCTCTGTTGCAATTCCTCCACTACTTTCGCCTTGCTTTTCGTCTTTCTTCTTCCTCTCTCTGCTTGCGTTTGCGTTGAGAAGGTTTTGATTTGTTTTCATCTTTTGTTGGACTATGTTCAACAACTCTTGTATTTCTCTTGCCACCAAATTGCTCCCCTGATGCTGATACTGCCGCTTCAACTTCACAAGCTCTCTGTCTACTACGTCCAAGCTTTTTAATATGTCTGTTGGATTTTGAGTTGTTTCATCAACACCCAATGTGAGAGTTTCCGTAGGTGAAGCCATGGATCCTTAGAACATGAAGGCATTTGTTAGAAATTTTGATAACTTGATTAATACTAATCCAGAAATATTTTAAGAAATAAATTCTTCGAAAATGAGAGAACTTGAATATTTGAAAGAGAATATTAGATTTTAAATTTTAACTCACTTTACAAAATGATACAAAGTGACATTTGTAGACACAATATAGTTCAACATATGTTTTTGACTAGCCACTAATTAAATAATAATTTTAAATTTCAACTAATTTGATTTACCTAATATATATCTAGTGAAAAATAAATTTGTCACTCATTCACGTTAACTTTGAAACTATCATTTTTAAGTAGTGTCAAGGCTAGTAATTCTTGAATTCTTCACACCTTATGCATACTATTATACTTCTAGTTATTTATATTACATAAGCTTATTATATCCTACCAAGTGGCAATGAATGATTTTCATTGTCTAATATATATTCTATACCAAGAGATTCATAGCTTACTCCGAGCTATGAGTTCCGATTAGACAGAGAATACAGTAATTTCTCTGCATAATAAAGCTTTACAATCAACGTTTTAAAAGCTTTATGACTAAAGTTTATATTTTGTAAACGTTCTCAAGGAGAAGTTGTTTGATGATTTGGTAGAGAAAACCAAGAATAGTTCAAAGAGACTATTTTTATTGCAAGGACAAACCTTAATTCTAAACGAACATCAAAGAAGACTGAGATGAAAGAGAGATCATACCTTGGTCGCAGATTGATTCTTGGGAAATTCAAAACTGGAAGCTCTCAACATAGTTGTCATGGACCAATTTATTGCAAAATTTTTCGGTTTCTGTCATGGTTGTAAATATAATTTTATCAATTTGAGTAGACGAAGTCATTGTTTAGTGATTAAAATTTTCATTGTTAACTTATTTTACTGTCAATTTGTTTTATTTATTGTTTTGGTTGGAGTACAGGTACTAAATGATTTATTTAATCTATAAATTAATAGTCATTTTATTCCTCCAATCAAATAAATTTACATATTATTATAAAATATAAAGTTATTAAATTCATTCAAATCAATTATTAAAGTATTTATATTAAAAATAGCAATTTTAGCCCTTCATAATTCAAGCAAATTGATAACATGTCCATTAAATTTTCCTAATGAAATCTATTAAATAATTATTATTTTTGGTCAACTTAGTTTATTCCATATTAATACCAACTACACATATATAATTAAGATATTTATGTAATTTATATACTAAGAGTCAATTTTTACCTCTCTTAAATAAGTTGACCAAGAGAAATTAATTATTTAACAATGACTTGGATAGATTTCATATTATGAAAATTTTAATGACCTCATTTTAATTTAATGTAAATCTAATATTCCCTAATTATTGTATCTATTATCAATTTACTTAAATTATGAATGATTAAAATTACTATGTGTCAAATTAACAATTTAATAATTAATTTGAATGAATTGAATTACTTTATTTTTTGTGCTATGACATAAACTTATTTGATTGGACCAATAAAGTGACTATTAATTCCTAAATTAAATAAATCTCTTAACTTAAGTACTTTTTATTTTTTTTAATAAAGAGAGATTAAAAAATAAAAAAGACAAATTAGAGCATCAGCTAATGTTGTCGTGGAGATTTCAAAGTAGTTGGGGCTAGGGGTGTGCAGAACCGGACCGATACCGAAGAACCAGACCGGAACCGGTCATTCGGTACCAGTTTTGGTCCATGTTTGTCTAGTACCGGACCGAACTCGGTCCCATTTTCACATAACCGGTTTACACGGTCTGGTCTTCGGTTCACGGTCCCACAGCACTGGTACCGTGTAGAACCGTTAAAATTAATTTATGGCACAATTAACAATTTTGCTAATCTGTAATCTCTCTTCACCTGCATTTTGCAACTCCTCTCTCGATCTCGGATCTCGACTCCTCAGTCCTCCCTGCTCCCAACCCGTAGCCTGACGACCGATGACTGACGACCGATGACACCCGAACTCCAGCGACGACCGACCGACAACCGGCCTCCCAATTTCGAGCTCCACTGCTCGTCTGCTCCAGTTCAGCAGTTCACGTTCGACAGCCTAGTCCCGTTTAAGAGACGAATTCTGCGAGGTTCAACATCTAGTCCCGACGATCGTCTCCCCTCCGGCGCCGACCCTAGTTCCGAACTGTCCAGGTTTCCAGCTTCTGTCGAGTGTCGACAACTTCAATCTTCAGACACTTCGGAGTTCAGTTTCCGTCGCCTCGCCACTGCCAGTCGATACTCTATTCTACTATGTTCTATATTGATAGTGATTTAATGTATGTGATTGTTGTTGTGATCAAAATTATCAAACCTGTTAGTGTTGGCAGTTGGTACTCGTCTCTGTCTCTGATGAATCTGTCTTTTTTTTTTCTGAACAAAGTGGTCCTTCTGTGAATTGTGATAGTAATTTATAGTGATTGTTGAATCAAATGTTGATGGCTTCGATAGTGATATTGGAAATATGATAATGATTTCTGTAACTGTTGATGCCTTGATGGTTTTGTTCTGTTCTGTTCTGTATGTTCTGTTCTGTATATTCATTTCAGTTTTAGATTTCTAATTATGATATTCATTTCTAATTATGATATTCAGTTTTTACATTGTTCAAAATGCAGATAATGGAAAGCTATGATGAAACTACACAGAGTGGTAATGTTAGCCCTATTACGAGTCAGAACAAGAGAAAGAAATCTGATGTTTGGATGCATTTTACTATTGTTGAAAGCAATGATACAAACAACCCTAGAGCGAAATGCAATTATTGTTCTCAGACATACGCATGCCATCACACCAAAAATGGGACTTCAAGCTTGAAGAAACACATGAATTCTTGTAAAAAATTGTTGGCAAGTATTGATATGAAGCAAAAGGCTTTAAGCTTCCAAAATTTGGATAGAACAGGATCAACTTCTTCTACCCCTGCATCTTTTAGTAGTGAGACTTGCCGAGAACTACTTGCAAAGATGGTTATTGTTGAAGAAATTTCCTTTAAGTTTGTTGAATCAGAGGGATTTAGAGTTTATTCCAAATATTTACAACCAAAATTTGTTGTACCATCTAGAACTACGCTTGCACGAGATGTGATTGGAATGTATGAAAAAGAAAAAGCAAAGTGGAAAGAATACTTCAAGAATACATCTCAACGCGTATGCTTGACTACAGATACGTGGACTTCCATTCAGAATTTAAATTATATGGTTTTAACAGCGCATTATGTTGATTGTGATTTTATTTTGCAGAAGAAGATCATCAATTTCTGTTTGATTGCAAATCATAGAGGTGAAACAATCGGAAAAGAAGTTGAGAGATGTTTACTTGAATGGGGCATTGAAAAGGTTTTGACAATAACTGTAGATAATGCGTCTTCCAATGATGTGGCCACTTCTTATTTGGTTAAATGTGTTCGAAATTGGAATGGTTTAATTTTGAATGGTGAATACATTCATATGCGATGTTTTGCGCATATATTGAATTTGATAGTATGTGATGGTTTAAAAGACCATCATCAATCTATTACAAGAGTATGTCGTGCCATGAAATATGTTCGATCTTCTCCTGCGAGACTTCAAAGTTTTCAGAAATGTGCGGAAAATGTTAAAATTGGGTGCAAAAGAAGTATGTCTCTTGATGTGCCTACACGATGGAATTCAACATATTTGATGTTGGAAAGCGCTGAAAAATATGAAAAAGCTTTTGAGAAGTTGACAGGAACAGATTTGAATTATCTTGTTGATTTGGGTGGAGAAAGTCCTCCCACGGAAGAAGATTGGAATAATATTCGAGAACTTGTAAAGTTCTTGAAGATTTTTTATGATACTACTGTAAATGTTTCAGCCTCCTTGCATGTTACTGCAAATGTATATGTTTGTGAAGTATGCAACTTGAGAATGGTTATCAAAGAGTATGCTCAATGTGACAATCCATTATTGAGAAGAATGGCGATTGGAATGCAGGAAAAATTTGATAAATATTGGGGAAGCTGCGACAGAATGAATATCTTGATGTATGTTGCAGTTGTTTTGGATCCTCGATATAAAATGAAGTATTTGAAACATTGTCTTTCCCCAGTAATGGATTATGAGAAGACAAATGATTTGTTAAATGAAGTACAACTAGTGCTTCAAAAATTATATCTCGAGTATAAAGTTGCTTCGGGATTGAAAAATTTAGAAGATAATTACAATACTGCAAGTGTACCAACAACATCTGCAATCATGATACAAGAGAGCAATTTGAGTCATAACAAACTACATGAGATGTTTTATACTTACTCCGAAGAAGAAGATATTTCAAGTACTCGGTCAGAACTGGATCAATATTTGTATGAAGCATTGGAAAAATTCTCAAACAAACAAGACATTCTCATATGATGGAAGATGAATTCATTAAAATTTCCTATTCTGAGCAACTTGGCAAGAGATATATTGGTCATTCCTATTTCTACTGTTGCATCGGAGTCATCTTTTAGTAGCGGAGGACGAGTACTTGATTCATTTCGTAGTTCTTTGTCCCCAAAGATTGTCGAAGCGCTTATTTGCACTCAAAGCTGGATTCGAAGTTCAAAATATAAATCAATCAACGACAAAGATGATGTAGATGAACAAGGTAGCATCTATATTTATAGTTTTTCCTTTATATTTGTTTGTATTAATTACTAATTACTATGTTTTCTAAATTTTTTTTCAATTTATATTTTTAAGAGAGATTATACAAATTAATGATGAATGACGATGCAAGGAATTAATTTGAAATTGATAGTGAATTAGTGATGATAGATGAGATTATCAGGTATCGCTTGCTCTCTCTCATGTTATTGTGTATGTCCAATCTTGATTCGTTTTGTATTTTGTTAATTATTTTATAGGAAAAAGGTTCAGAATTCAGATGACATTGTCGTGAAGGCTATGGAAGAATTATCTTCATTTTTTTTTTAAGGTTTAAGTTGTTGGCTTAGTACTTTTTAGTGTTTTAATCGGTTATGATTTATGAACTTATGATTTTTGTTTACTCTAACACTGGATTTACATTTTCTATCTTTGGTTTCCATAGATTTTTATATGTCCCTTTTAATTTGCAGGAAAATTTTTATACGTCCCTACTCTGTTCGTTCTTTCGTATTTCACATTTTTTTTCTCCATTAAAAAAAAAAAAAAACAGGTAAAAAGTTCGGTACCGAACCGGTACCGGTACCGACAAACCGGTTCGGTACCGGTCCGGTACCGAACCTTAATGGGACCGGTACCGGTTCTGAATTTTCAGAACTGGTACCGATTGGTCCGGTTCGGTACACTGTGGAACCGGTACCGGACCAGACCATGAACACCCCTAGTTGGGGCGGCCACCCATTCGTGGACTCTTTCATCCCATGCCATTTTTCCATGCCATTTTATAATTCATGAAATTAACATTGCAGACTTTATAGTTTATAATCAATGACAAGTTAAATTCTCAAGAAATTTTTCTAATAATTAAAATCTTGAACTATAAAAAAATCTCGACGACGATCTCGCAGTCACGTTTCCCGTCCATATTTGTCCACTTTAACAACTTCGTTTTGTCTAGGGCCGTTGGATTGAAGGAGAGACATCCTTTATAGGGATTAAAGGCCAGGATTAAATCTTCTATTTTCCAAAGGCAATGGCAGGCGATCGCCCATGGCCGTTGAATTGAGCGAGGGACGTCACTTATCTGGATCGACGATTAGGATTGAATCTGTCATCTTCTAGAGGTGATGGTGGAAGACATTCCATGGCCGTTGGATTGAGTGAGGGATATCCCTTATCTAGATCAACGGCCAGGTTGACACCAAATTATATGAGTCACGTGCTAGGCACACACGATTTTAAAACATGCAAATTCACTCATTAAGAAGGATGTCCCTCTTCCATAACGGATGCCCCTCGCCCTATTTCGAATGACTCTTGTCCAGAAACAGATGTCCATCGACCAAGACTACGTCGTTCTACCCTCAATGGACGCCTCTCGTCTTAAAAGAGCATCGTTTAGGCCATAACGAACATCCATCTTAATAATAGGGACGTCCATTTTATATCGAATGTCATTATCTGAATGCTAAACGACATTGTTTTTCCTCTCGATGGATGACGCAAATCTGCCTCATAATCTCGAAGGGTGTCCCTTGCCCTAGATATTGTAGAGAGAAATTATGTCTTCCCCCAACCAAGTCTCTAAACACAATCAAATAAACAACGAAGTTTTTGGAGTGTTTCACATCCCATGGAGTCGAGGAGTGTTGCACCATCTATTGTTGAAGAATCCATTGACTATTGAATGGAGGTGGATCCTATTTCGGTAGTAGAGACCAATGAGTATTGTTGGTTCTATCACGAACTTGGTATAGAGGTGCATTCTATCACGAACCTGGTATAGAGGTTCCTTCCATTACTGAAACTGTCAGTAAGGACTTTGACGTCAACATTACCCTGAGTCTTGCCAGAAGGGCCATGAATTTAGCCCTGAACCTGAGCGCAGAGGATTGAGCTATTGTGGTCGTACGCAGATGATATTCGAAGATCCAATCCTAGCATCACATTGGGGCTGATGGTAGATATGCCTGAGTTGACGCCCTGTCCAAGTCCAATATTTAAAAGGATTACATGCGTTTAGATGAGTGCAAGAGAGATATGAGGGAGTTTGGTAGACCCGCCATTTTCCTGGATGTCTGTCACCTAAAGGGGTTGTGCTCAGTCAATTGCTCACAAGCAAAAGATTAGCCTAACTCTTAATGTACATAGCTATTGAAGTTGCAGCGAAACATACGATTCATACATTCAGCAGAAGATATTTGCATTGAATCTATCATTAATCATGCTTTTGACAGAAAAGGAAGCGATCGCAAATAAAAACTACTTCATAGTAGAGCATCATTTGAGCTAGCTTTTACCCTTCATCATGCTAATGACAGTAAAACATGCTTTTATACAACACATAGTAGTGGCTGATCTCAAGTTCCAACGAATAAAACGATGCGAAATCTTAGGAAGTGCAGAAAACTATATCTTCAACATACTCATTCACAATTGAAAGAAAACCACTTCTAATCTAACCTAAGTTTCTTTTCATGCCTTTAAGTATACTATACAGCAGGAAATAACATTTGAACATGATTAAAACACCACACCATAATTTTTAATCTACAAAGTCATCTAAGCAAAACCAGAAGCATGTATCTAGTATCTCACAAAGCTCATTCATACGTCCATTCATACTTTCATTCATACGTTTTTTCGTTTTCATTCTAAACAACCTTTGGACATTCATCATTTCTCTTCTCTAATCATTCTGTTTTATTGGTTTTCAGTAAAGTAATACCAAAAAATAACAACAAAACAGAGAAGTAATAACCATTCGCAACAAAACACAACTATAACACTTGTGAGTAGGGCTTAGACGGCCAAGACACACCCATTCCTTACCTGAATATCCTCATGTATAGCAACTTCGTTAGCAGTTCCTTCCCACACGTCAGCAGAACACTCTCTCCTCACTTCAGCAGAAACGTAGCAGCATAATGGAAGGAGAGTGGTTAAATAGAAGAGAAGACTTACCTAGACGACAAGGGGAGACAAAACGTGCTGGAGGGTGGCTGCTTGACGGGCTACGGAGCAGCTACGGAGACTTTCGAGTGAGAATTAACTCGCTAAGTGTCGAAGGAAGTCGATTTTTCTGACTTTTTATTTTTCAGATCTGGTGTCTTTCGAACTAGTGTGGACGCCGTACAGTCGTCCGCAAGTTCAAAATTACACAGCAAATGGCATCCTAAACATTCGTCCGTACCGTCCAAAATCTGGTTACGGACGCCATTTAGTCGTCCGTATCATCCGCATGGTGTTGTCCGCGTGAATCAAAATTGGACAGATTCATTGCGGACGCAAAATCCATCATCCGCATGTATCATCTGGATGCTCCCTGTTTATACATATTCAATGCGGACTCCAATTTATTCGTTCGCCGCATCCGCATCCTATGCCCAGTCGTCCGCAACGCCTATAAATTCATCATTTTTCATATTTTCTTCTAAATCTTACCCAAGTTAAACACTTACGAGGGTATACGTCGCAACATAACGTCCATAGAATGATGTATTAACCCATTTTATTCTTAACAAAACAATTACATCTTTTTAACGAAAAATTAGGATCGGGTTGTTACATTGTGCTCCCCTAATATGGGTCAGACCCACATTTGGGCCTTTCCTGCCCTTCACAGGGCGGGATGCCACCACTTTTGAACTTTCATACAAATTATTTTTTTCTTATATGATAGAATCAATCCAAATTTTAATAATCTTTTGATTTTATGAATTAAAGTCTATGCAGTGGAGGAACATATTATATAATGTTTAGAAAGTTTATTATGACAATATAAACTTTCTTTTTTCTATGATTGAATCAATCAAAATTTTAACTGCAACTATCTCAATATAATTCATTTCTTGAATAAAACTCTATGTCAAGGTCATGGCGACTATGCACCCTCTTTGAGATGCTTGACAAAAAACAAGATTTTAACTCATCTCTTTTTTTTTTTTTTTCTAAAAAGAGATTAAAAGCCCCTTTTGAAAACAGTTTTGCAAGAAACAAGCGTAAACTTTGCCTATAAAACCTATAAATTAAATCATGAAGTTCAGAATGGGTTCAACTTGAAATTTAAACTTTTTTTTAAATAAAATAAACTTTAAATTTTGAGATCTGTTTAATTTAAATATTGAATATTTTTTTTTAAATGAATATCAAAGTTTCTTGATGTGCCACTGAAACCTTTGACTGACAATTATGTATGAAGATTTTCTAATTTTAATTCTATTATTCTTTTTGTAGGTGATAGGAGGAGTATGCTCAAATCATCCTTTTTTTTCATCCAACATCCATGAATATTATAGAGTTATTCAAGATCAAACATAGGTAGGAGATCAAGTACAAGTTTTAAAAAAATTTTAAACGTTGCAAAACTGCCTACAATTTGACCCCCAAGCAATATTTGGATTATTTGGCTATCTTCAAAGTTTTATATCAAAAAGTCTTCTTCGTGAAGATTGTATCTGACTTTTTGACCTTTCTAGAATGAGATCTTTCATTAACATTGGAGTTTATTTACTATGCCAAAAGGTCTGCGAACACAAAGCTTCATTTTCTGTTAAAGAAGCTCAATCACTTACTTAAAATTGAAACCTAATTCAATTTGAAGACGGACCTTGAATAATGATCCATTATATCATTGGTGCATGCAAGATTTAAGAACTTATTTATGGTTTATTTTATGTTAAGTTTAATATTCAATTGTTTGTGTCACTCGGTCAGGGCATGTCTAGCCGAACATGTGTCTTTGTTAGGGCCTTTTTATAAGTTGTCTTTAAGAAGATTGCCCTAGTTTTGTGAGGGTATTTAAACTTCTCTAAGGTCTGTTCTAGCTGACAAATTTTCAGCTAAAGAACAGATTTTGAAGTGTGGAGTTTCTCTCATTTGGCGTTGTTATCCAATTGAGTGTGGTTTTCAAATTGATTTCACTGTTTTCTTGTGAGTTTTATGTGATTCCTCTTAATATTATTCTTTTCTCCACCTTTTTCTAGAGATAGACATCCCAAGCAAAGGAGTAGAAAGCCGTTGAAGTTAATAAGCATGGTTTAGGTGCCTATTTGGACCAACTATCTCATCATCCATATATTCCTCTCCCAAACGTTTCTTCCTCTGATTTTTGGAGGGCTTCTTTTTAACTTTCAGAGTGAAGTGTGGTCCAAATTTCACGCCATTTAAACGCATATTGAACGAGTTATGTTTTCTGCCATTTTGGTCATATTCTTTCCTTGTTAGGCACTCGGATCAATTTGTACCTCTTCATCCCTAACTTCCTCTCCCTCACGCATTCAGTACGATTTTTGGAGAGCTTTATTTTCATTCACATAGCAATGTGTGATCCAAGTTTCACATCATTTGGACACATATTGGCTGAGTTAAGCTAGTTGTCATTTTGGTTCCTATTCTGCCCTAATAACCGCTTGAATCAAAGGGTTTTCATATTCCCTCTATTTGTGGAGCATCATTTGTACTTTGAACAAATTAGACAATGTTGTTTAAAGGTGAAATCGATTCGAGTTAAATTAGATCAACCGAATCCACTAATGATTACATTAGGTTAGGGTTGAACCAAATAAACAAAACCAAACCAAACCATTGATTTAAGTTCACTTCGATTCCATATCAATTTTTGAAAAAGCAATTTTGGAATCTAACCAAATAAAACAAAAGTTTTTGGTTCCTGTTTTTTCATAACCAGAGAAAAATTGAACAAATTTTGTGGTTATATTGTTTTTATATAAATATACAAATATTACAATATTGATTTGGTATATATATATATATATATATATATATATATATATATATAATATAGAGAGAGAGAGAGGACTGATTTCTAAAATTTAAGGTTAGGTTGTACTTTACACAAATTTTTCTTTATAAAAAATCAATCAAAATAGAACATTCAATTGACTAAAATAGAATAAATCGCTAACATTCAAACAAACAATCAACTATTGACATTATTACAATTTAACACAAATGTCCCACGATCAACAACACACAATACAGAACTGGGAAACAAAAACACTCACAGGGGAGGAAGAGCCTTACTTATTTGGCATGAAAAAGAAGAACAATTTCAAGACATTATTTTTCAGAACTGCATCGTGGCCTTTTCTTTTTGTCATCCTTCTTTCGATTCATTTTTTTTCACCATTCTTTCGCGTATTAACATTGAAAGTAGAATTCGTGTTGTGGAAATTTGTAGGGCCTATCCCACCAATTCCATAGACCGTTCCTCCATAGATGTTGGACCCTGGCTCTGTTGCAATTCCTCCACTACTTTTGTCTTGCTTTTCGTCTTCCTTCTTCTTCTCTCTGCTTGCGTTGAGAATGTTTTGATTTGTTTTCTTCTTTTGTTTGACTATGTTCAGCAACTCTTGTATTTCTCGTGCCACCGAATTACTCTCTTGCTGATACTGCCGCTTTAACTTCACAAGCTCTTTTTCTACTACTTCCAAGCTTTTTAATATGTCTGTTGGATTTGGAGTTGGTTCACACAATGTGCGAGCTTCCGTAGGTGAAGCCATGGATCCTTAGAACATGAAGGCATTTCTTAGAAATTTTGATAACTTAATTAATACTAATCTAGAAATGTTTTAAGAAATAAATTCTTGAAAAATGAGAGAATTTGAATATTTGAAAGAGAAGATTGGATTTTAAATTTTGACTCAGTTTACAAAATGATACAAAGTGAGATTTGTACATATAATATAGTACACACAATCAAGAAAAACTCAAAGAGACTATTTTTATTGTAAGGACCAACCTTAACGCTTCTACTCAAAATTTCAGATTTTGTAAAAGCTAAGTGTGCGGAAGTCAATGAATATTCTACTCCAAACAATAACTATAAAAAAACAAGGATGGTTTGAGAGAAATTCTAAATGGACATTTAAGAAAACTGAGATGAAAGAGAGAATCATTTCGTCGCAGAGTGGTTCTTTGGAAATTCAAAGCAGAATACTCTAATGATAGTTGTCATGAAATTTATAGCACAAACTTTGAGTTTCGGTCGTTGTAAATATTATTTTTATTAATTAATTAAAATTTTTCGTAACACCATGTGACGGTGTGGGGTTGGGGGAGACAGCAAATACCCCACACCCTTCACATGGTGTTACGTCTCCTTTGTCCTTTTAAGGACTTTTCCTCCCGGCCATTATCATTTGCATAGAGGGGGTGTAAGGAAGTTTTGATGACCACAGAGTCCATTCAAGTAAATATTACTTGAATTATGAATGATTAAAATTACTATGTGTCAAATTAACAGTTTAATAATTGATTTGAATGAATTGAATTATTTTATATTTTGTGCTATTATGTAAACTTATTTGATTGGATGAATAAAGTGACTATTAATTCTTATGAAATTAAAAAATAAAGTGACTATGTATAACATGTTGGTAAGAGAGTTTCCCACCCTTAAATTATTTAAATTAATTTATATTTTTAAAAAATTTACAAATCCAAGACGACTTCATCAGAAGACTTGGAGTCCATGAAAGAAACTTTAATAGAAATACTTTTGTAAGACTTACTTTGTTTATTTGGAATCATGTGTTTACTATTAGTCTTTGAATTAATCGCCTAAATATTTTGCTAAATTTAGCATGTATATATCATATTTTTAATTTAATCAATTTTTTTAATTTGATTTCTAATCTCTATAGTGATTTCTAACTTTATTTCAAATTTTATTGATTTTTGGACAAACTTCAAAATTATCGACTCGGTGCTTGATAGAATTTGAAAGAGGGTTAGAAATTATTGAATATGTTAAAAATCAAGTTACAAAATTGAAAGTTTCATTGTATGATAGATCAATTCTTCAATTATGTTGCTCATTTACCATTTTCAACTTATTTAGCTAAATGGGAAAAATCCAAATACGCAAAGCAATCTTCAAATTCGCAGAGTTTGGCTTAGTGCAAAACACAAACTGTTCAATCCCCTTGGTTTAATCATGATTTTCCAAAACGTACAACAGCTTACCAAACAACATATTTTTCCTTTAGGATAGTTACTAACCAAAGAATTCAATTTTGTATGTGGACAACAAAATTGAAGCCAACCAAATGAGTTATTTGATTCAATTCATTAACAACAATGCAAAATAAATTCATAGTTCAATGAATTTTCTAGTCGAGCAAAAAAGTATTGAAGTTACAAAATTTTGAAAGTTAGATAAAATAATACATTGTCATTTGACAAAGAGTTAATTAGAAGATGTATAATTTCTTAATTGCTATCATAATCTCAATATTTAGGCGAATCATGCACCAAAAGATTCAAATCACTCTTCTTCCTCTTGTGGGAACTGATGATATTGGTTAAGTAGATAGAGTGGAATTCTCTTCAACTTTGGACATGTTGATATTGTCATAACACACTGCAAGACCTTTGTTTTTCAATATTATGGAGGTTGGACAAAAATTTCACTTCTAATAACATCTTTATCTTTGGAGAACATTAAATCTCTAAGCGTTTAAGATTAGAAAAAGACAAAAATAAAGGAAAGTGTTCCGTCTCTCTCGATTCCAATGCAAATCATGCTGATTGCACAAGTTAAGTTAAATGCTCAAGGTTATGAATATAGGAGAGAAAATCACATAAACCCTACATATCTCCATTGATATAAGGGTAATACTAGATATGTTTTTTTAATTCAGTACTCTTATCTTATCTACTGACATATTGTTTACATATCACTCACTAATTGATATAATAATTAAAATAAATTATAAATAATTAAAATCAAAACACATTTTTCAGCAAATTAATTAACCTGGAAATCTTTTCAACCCGGTCAATGTAGATTACAAAATGGTTCAATGATGTCAACTCCTGCATATCCAAACTAGACGAGATCAATGTCGTAAGTTGTACAGGTGATGAGATGGTTTTAATGTAATTATCTGATAAATTAAGAAGCTTCAGCTAAGAAAGAATGTGGGTGACTTTTAAATGGGTTCATTTGAGGATGTATTCTAACCCTTTACCCATGAATAGAGACTCTGAAATCTGAAGTCTGATCAGATCACCCCGCCAATGAATACAACTCATTTTTGGGAGCCTCTCAAAATGGAGCCTGCTCCTTCAAGTTTATTCAAGATGGAATCAATTAAAAATTTAACTTCAACCATGTCAATATAATTCAATTTTTGAATAACACTCTATGTCATAGGCATGGTTATAATGCCCTCTAGCGTCAAACTTTTTATTTTTTATTTTTTAAGTTTGTAAAAAACCAGATCCTATAGAAATCATGTGATAAGAGAGTGCAAACAGTGTTATTCATGCAATTTGGCAACCTCAGCCTACATTCACACTCCAAGCTTCCCACTTGGAGATCCTCAATCGCCCAACATCACCAGTTGGTGATGATTGACTTCACGGGTGCCCATAAAATCTTTACATACTGTTCTTTGGGCGTCACCCTCTTGATTGATTTTATTGGGCATCAATTTAGCCTTTGACTATTGTAGGGCGTCACCCTGGATGTAGCATTTACAAAAATGCAGAAATGTAAAATACAAATTTAGAACTTAACTCTCAAGGATAAAATTTCAATTTTAGGATTGTGAGAGTTAAACTTATTCATTCATTTAGGTATAGAGAAATCGTGTAGAAGATTTGTCAGAGCTTTGCTACGATTTTCGCGTTGTTAGAGTGAGCTTCAGAAGTCTTTTTATTTATAGACTCTGCGCAATCATTCAACCACCTCCTTTTTGGTCTACTGCCTTTTGACCATTGGAACTAGGTATTGCATTTTACAGAATTATCGGTCGACCACTTTCTTTACATTTTAGTCCTTTGCTGACTCTGTCTATTTTGTGGGTGATCACCTCATCCGCTTGCTTGACTGCTTCTTCAGCCACAGATTTAATAGGCAATCTGTCCTATTTTATGGTTGACCATTTCTTCACTCCTCGACAGATTTCTCAATCGTAGAACGGAAGAACAATCTGTTTTGACATGCTGTCAATCAACTGGTTGACTAATTCCTTCGTGCAATGCATTTTGGTCAACCTTTTCACATGTTTTAGTCAACCTCTTCCTTTGATTTTGCATTCCTTGATTTCTATGAGTTCTAATATTTATACTATAAGTTACATGAACTTAAGCAAACACGTTAATAAATATTAATACACTTATTAGGGGTATTTTCAATGAATATAAATAATGTTTTTATAACATCAACAAATACAAATTAAACAACTTAATTATACAATTAATATCGTCTTCGTCAAAACAAATAGTCTAATGTCCAATAGGCCAACAATGTCTTCATCTTCTCCAAAGCAATAAGGTAAGAAATAGATGTGTGTATTTTCCCTTAACAAGCTACATTGCAAGAGTTAGGGTTTTTATGCTTTGAAAATATGTTGTTGTATTGTGATGCTTAATTACATGATATATTGTTTGACATGGTGCTTGATAGATTAAGTGTGATTGATTATATTTTTGCTTTGATGATTGGGTTTGTTAGATACAAGTCTTGATCATTTTGTCACTTATAAATGTATTGTTTTTTATACGTTGTTTGATGTATTGTTTAATGTCTTGATATTCTTGTTTAATAGACTGTAAGTTACATGACCATGCTTTAAGGTTGTATTGGTGACATGCTACAATATGTGAGATTGTGTGCAATCATGTTCATGCATCATGGTTTTGAAAAAGTACGAAAATAATTTTATGCATATGTTTTGAAAATGATAAATGAGTACTCATACATACCAAATGGACACGTTTTGAACTAGTGGTATGAGACGCTAGTCTAAAAACAAATATGTGTAGGCCGATCACCCAAAGCGGACAACATTCATTTGGACTGTATGGTTACCCATTATATCATTAAATGTAAACGAAGTGAACTGAATAAATGTAAAAAGAATGTTAGGAGTGAGGGAGATCAATGACGGTTCTATTTGATAACACCTCTTATGGATATATCGCATCCGATGTCGAGATTGAGTATGGTTAAGCCAACATGGACCATAAGATGCATCTTTTCTCCTGAACTCTAACGTTTGGACTTATAAGTGAACTGTTAACTGAATGACATAAAAGATAATTTCTTTTCTAAAATGAAAATTGCATACGTTTTATAAAAGTTGCATAACAAGAGCTTTGCATATTTTCTATCTCTTACTGAGCGTCAGACTCATAATTTAAGCCTTATGATGTAAGCATGCACGATAATGAGAAAATGAACAGTTGATGAAATATTTGTGCATTGCAAATCGTGTGGCTAACTAGGCTAAAAGTTGAAAGAAAAAACAAGATTGTAAATGATTTTCTAATTATGGTTTTGTATATGCTAAGATGTCTATTGTTTTCAAGAAATAATTTTTTTGTGTTTTCAATCGTTTTGTTTTACTAAATAAAGTCTTCTGCTTCGCAATGTTTTATAAAAGAAAAGAGCTTTGAATTTACACTTTTTAAAGTGTACGAAAACCAGGTGATTACAATTTCCTTTTTACATTTAATAGAAATGAGTATAAATATTAACAAGAATTTACATCCTTAAAATTAATATTTCTTAAATTCTTACCCATGGTCAAATTTGTTTTGACAATGCTCTATCTTCGCCCATGGAAATTCCTCTTCAACTACGCTATCAATAAGTTTTTTTCATCAAACTCTTTAATCTCCTTTATTTCTTACATCACAGGGTACATCTAATGAATATAATACTCAATAAAGAATATAACATAAAACGTGTAACATACAAAATGTAACATGTGACATGCCTATGAGACGCAACACACAAAACAATATTTCTTTCAGTCTTTAGTCTTTCTTTTATTTTCTTATTTTTTCTTTCACTCTACAGTCTGATTGTTGTGAGATATCAGTCTAAGGGAGAGTGACACGGGACATCCAACTCGAACCCCTCCAATAACTATCCTTTACGTTTATTTAGTTGACACCATTTGGTCTACCTCATATGAGACAGTCAACTCATTTCATATCTTTAATTTTGTTTTCATTTTTCTTTCATGAAAACACATGCATATAAATTATTTTCGTTGCTTTCTTAAAAATATGAATGCATGGCATGCACATGATACATACCCATAACATAATGACAGTCTATCATACATGATTATAACAATAGCAAGCTCTCGATCATAGCCCGTAAGCATCATCATTCATAACATAAGCAATTACAATAAACATGTCATCAGTTATCAATCCAGAGAGCTATATGCATAATGGAACATCATGGTACACATATCTTCAGATAACAGCCACAGACTTCAGAGATTATATCATAAAGCATTATAGTAAACATAACCTCAAATAATAGACCTAAGACATCACAAAACCATATCGATAGAAAACATATCCTTGAGTTAATATCTACGTTTCATATGTTAGGTTTGTTATCTATTATTCTTTTTGTGTACTTCATGTTATTGGAGAACTGAAACAACTTAAATCATTAGATTAATGAAAACTTTGAACTTAAACATATAATAAGGGTTATTCGCGTTATTACAATAAATCAAGCTTACACTATACAAACAAAAGGACTTCTTGTCTCATGTTAAGAATAGGTTCCAAATGTAATACCGTGGACAATGATCAAGCAATATAAAACAAATAAACTTAATCCTAAGGGCAAAGTCACCGTGACATATTACACATTTTCTAGTTTCTAGCCAAAAATAAGATCCAGATCCTCAAAGCTAAACAACAATACATAAACAAATGTTCTTATCTCCTATTAATGGTGGATATTCGATCTGTTAGGGCACAGTAACCACAATAGCATTAAATCTCTATCCAAATAGGAAGAACTACATTACATTACCAAATTAAGATTTCAGACTCCAACAAAACAACTTCCAGATCTTCATATCTCAATCATATAGATGATGAACCAGCTAACATGCCTAGAGAACAGATTCAATAAACAACAAAATTTCTACGTCTAACTATTCACTCTCTAACAAGAATTCTTAGAGTCTAAACATTTCAATTATTCAATTCTACTCAGTGTACAACTATAAGCAGGAAAAAAATTCAATTCGTACACAGATTCCTCAACCTCAAAAAAATCAAAACAGTACTCGTTCATTTCCTTTCATTGTATTTTTAGACATACAGTGGAAAATGGCAAACACAGACGTTCAGATTCCCCCAATTCCTGTGATATAGGCCTAGTGCCCTAGCTATTCATACATTCCTTACCTAGAAAATCAATATCGCCGACAATCTCCAAATTTAACCGATCATGGAACTCCCTTCAATTTCCAGCAAATCGGCCGCGAAGAACCATTTCTGCGACAACCAGCCGAGGAGAGAAAAAAAAAGGACAACAAATGGCCCGAGAGGATCGGTCCTTCGATCACCCGACCAGGAGAAACAAAATGCTTCAACAAATGGTTGAAGCATCTAGAAATAGGGTTCCCTCACGACCCTCAACCTCGACGCGACCGAACGTGGCGATTCCACCTTCTCCGAGCTCCGCCAGGTCTGCGCCTCGTCGCGAAGGTGACCAAGGCATCGAGATATCGATGCCGACCCATGACACAACCATACAATGGCTCCAAATCCTTTTTTTAAAAAAAAAAACAAACCGGCGAGGTTTCACCCTTACCCAATTCCAAATTAAATTAAATTAAATTAATAAAACTAATTTTTCTTTATTTTGTTAAAGTTCTACTTAAATTATGTAACTTCCCAGATACACATCCAAATTGAAATTCTTAAATATTTCAAGCACAAAATACATTACCCGTGACCAAAATTCGTTCTATTATATTCAATTGCTTCACTAAATTACTAAAATTTAAGGATGAAAAATTCGGCTGTTACAATAGGGGCTATACACCTTCTTTGGGATGTTTAACAAAAATAAGATTTTAACTTACACTTTCTCACAAAAGATATTAAAAGCACATTTTGAAAAGAGTTTTTCAATAAATAAGAGTAAACTTTGCTTATAAAATCTATTAATTCAATCATAAAATACGGAATGCGTTTAACTTAAAATTTAAACTTTTTTTAAAATAAAATGAACCTCAAATTTTTTAGATATGTTTAACTTAAATTTTGAATTTATTTAAAAAAAAAAAAAAAAAACCTTAAAGTTTGTACTTTGAACAAATTAGATAATGTTGTTGAAAGATGAAATCCATTCAAGTTAAATCAGATAAACCAAATCGCACTAATGATTAGATAAGGTTTGAGTTGAAACAAATAAACCAAATCAAACTAAACTGTTGATTTAAGTTTGCTTCAATTTTGTTTAAATTTTGAAAAACCAATTTTGGAATCTACCCAAATAAAACCAAACTAATTTTGTGATATATATATATATTTTTTTATATAAATATACAAATATTTGGTTTGGTTTAGTTTTGATTTATATATATAATTCAAGGCTAAAGTTAACGAAATCTAAAATTTGAGATTCATTTTGTTTGATCAATCCTAAAATTTATAGTTACTTTGTACTTATGAAAAAATTAATGAAAATAGAACATTCAATTGACCAAAATGGAATAAATCACCAACATTCCAACAACACAATCAACCTTTAACATTAACATTATTTGCTAATCCCACCATATCCAAATTAACACAATCAACACAATCCATCTCTTGCTTTTCGTCATTCTTCTTCGTCTCTTATTGTTTTTCATCTTTCTTCTTCGTCTCATGGATTGCATGGGAAGGTTTTGATTTGTTATCTTCATTTGTTTGACTATTTTTAATCAAATTTTGATAACTTGATTAATACTAATCTAGAAATATTTTAAGAAATAAATTCTTCAAAAGAAAACAAATCTAGAACTTGAATATTTGAAAGACAAGATTGGAGTTTGAATTTTGACTCAGTTTACAAAATGACACAAAGTGACATTTATACAAATACAATAGAAAAATACGATAATTTTGTTAATAGAAATAGTGCAGCAAGTTCCCAACTAAAAAAATTGAGCGTTCAAAATTGAATAAAAAGGAAAAAACAGCTCGGTAGATCTTCAATGAAAATTAGAATAAAAAATCGATAACAACGTAGAGAACAAACAAATTAGTAATACCTAAACTTGGCACCGATTAGTCGCCTAAACTCAACATGTTTAAAATACGAAATTGTGGCATTTTGTTCAAAAGTGACATTTTGTTCGTGTCCTTTACAAAATGACACAAAGTGGATTACAGTGCAACAATTTGTTTCGACGATCCAATATGTATTTCAAGCTTACTCCACGATCCATGAATGCAGTGCTCTCCTCTACTGACACACCTCCATGACAAGGTACTCTCTCATTTGACTCTGCCTTAGTCTACCATTCTCCACCTCTCTGTCTCACTCTCCTAAGCCTTTTGGTTTGGTTCACTCAGATTTTTGGGGCCTTCCTCTAAATTTCAATCGTTGGTTACCATTACTTGTTATTAATAATTAATGATTTTGATTGTTAAACGTAGATATATTTTCTTGAAACAAAAGATCAAGTATCTAGGTTTATCCCTTTTATTCCAAGCTGAGATACTGACTGAGTATGGTCCTATGTTGCCTATTGATGTTCTCAATTCCAAATCTTCTCATGAAGTACTCTTGTTAGAGTTTGGGGTGACCCGAATTCTAGTTGGGCCGGGTTGGGTTCATATCCAATATTAGGGTTATTTAGTTTCTATATATATTGATGTTTAAGTCGCAAAACTCATTATACCTTGATTTCATTCTTAGTAATTTCTCCTCTGCCCGTGGTTTTTCCCGTTAGGGTTTTCCACGTAAATCTTGGTGTCCCTGCTTCTGCAGTTTTCTTTTTCCATTTCGCGTTCGATTCTCAACAATTGGTATAAGAGCTAAGGTTGAGTTCCTCTATACCAATTCTCAACAATTGGTATTAGAGCCCAGGTGAAATCTCTATATCCATTTTCAACAATTGATATCAGAGTGGAGTTAGAGTTTTGTACTCGGATCAAACGAAATTAGGGTTTGCAATTTTTGTGAAAAATTGCAATTTTGGAAAAGGAATGAAAAAAAAATTGAAAAGAAAAATCTGTTTTTTCTTTTCCCTGCGTCGCAATCTTCAACAAGAACAGAGTTATCGCCGTCCAGAAAGCGAAGAAGAAGATCGCGCCTCTATCGTCCGACGTCACAGAGTTCCGCACCGCCAGAAGCCACCGCCGCCACTAACGAACTCATCGTCGCCATCGCCAAAGAACAGAGCCGCGAACAGAAGCTGCTACGCCCGCCGGCCGTTTCGTCCAGGGAAAAAGACCAGAAGAGCCACGCCGTTGCCGTCGATCAGTCTCCGCCAGAAGACGCCCCAGGCGTCCGTCGTTTCCGGCTATCCGTCCGACAACTCTCCGCCGTTGTCGGTTGTCGTCGCACGCCAGTGACGGAAATAAAATTAAATTTTTATTTCAAGGGAGGAATAAAGGAAAATTTAGAATTTTATTGGATTAATTGGTTCTGAAAAAATTCTAAATTTTTGGAGAGATGAGTTCAGTGAAATTCGATATTTCGTTGTTGGATCAGAATACGATATTTCAGTTATGGCAGGTGAAGATGTGAGATGTGCTCGCACAGATGGATTTAGACGACGCGTTATTAGGGCTCGATAAAATGCCCACTTTATTGAGTGAAGAGGAGAAAATTCGAAAGGATCGGAAAGCTCTATCTATGATACGTCTGCATTTATCAAATCAGATTTTGCAGGATGTTTTGAACGAGAAGTCTGCCGCTGGTTTATGGTCCAGATTGGAGCAGTTATGTATGAAGAAAACCCTGACGAGTAAGCTGCATTTGAAGCAGCGGTTATATTCTCATCAGTTATTGGAAGGAGTCTCTATTACAGAGCACTTGGTTGCATTCAAAGAGTTAGTTTCAGATTTGGAGACTATGGGATGCAAGTACGATGAGGAGGATTTGGGGTTGATTCTGCTATGCTCGTTACCTGCTTCATATAGTTCTTTTAGAGATACGATCTTGTACAGTAGGGACAGTCTAACTCTAGAAGAGATTTATGGTTCTTTGTTGTCAAAGGAAAAGATGAAGCAGCTTGTTAAGGAATCCGAATCTCGAGGTGAGGGATTTGTCGTTCGGGGTAGAACAAGAGATTCAAACAACAAAGGCAGTGTTAATGTTCAAAGTTCGAAGGGCCGATCAAAGTCAAGGAACCGAGATAGAACCTGTTACTTCTGTCATGGAAGGGGGCACATCAAAGCCGAGTGCCGTAAATTGCAGAATGAGTTAAAGAGAGCGGAGAAGGGAAAACAACCGATGACGTCCAGTGCAGTAGTTGTCGCACAAGAAGAAGACCATAGTGATGGAGATCTTCTAATAGTGTCAGAGGGAAACTCAGAGCCAAACAAGGAGTGGATTCTGGATTCAGTGTGTTCATTTCATATGTGCTACAATCGGGATTGGTTTACGACATATGAGATCGTTTCAAGAGGTGCTGTGTTAATGGGTAATAACACACCTTGCAAGATAGCTGGTATTGGTACCGTCAGAATCAGAATGTTTGATGGAGTTGTGAGGACACTGGGTAGCATGCGACATGTTCCCGAGTTAAAGAAGAATCTGATCTCGTTGAGTACTCTGGATTCGAAAGGGTACAAGTACAACGCTGTAGGTGGAGGTTTAAAGATCAGTAGAGGTGCTCTCGTCAAGTTAAAGGGACACAGAAGCTCTGCAAATTTGTACGTGTTACAGGGTTCTACGGTGATGGGTAATCAGGCTGGAAAGTTTGTGAATTCACCTTCAAAAGGTTTGTTGGAGAAGACTCAGAGGAAGTCAGGTTCTCAGGTGAAGTTCAAGTTGGGTTCTGAATCTACATCAGAATCGATATGTCAGCCTATTACAGATGTTCAGCGTGATGCAGTCACCACATCGTCACCAGTTTTAGTTACAGTTTCACGTCAGAGAGGTATCGTCAAAAGCAGAACCAAAGGAAAGGGTAAAGCTCCACGGCGATATAGTGAAACATCTACAGTGGGTTACGCATTGAATGTGTTCGAGAGTATAGATTCAGCATATTCACATGCAGTTCGTTGCGACATCTCTGATAATTCGGTGGTACAATAGAGCAGATGTGATTTCTCTCCGAGTGTGTCTCTCAAGTTTAAGCGGGGCTTAAACTTGATTCGTACCAGGTTTTGAGTTGGCCCATCAGGGGCCTTTGTGGAAGAGGAGGTTATTTTTGTTGGAGTTTTGCAGTTCGCCTTACATTGGAATTTCTTTAAAGGTAGAGATTATCAGAGTTCAGTGTTCTAGATTCGTTTTGGGGTGGGCCGTGAAGCCTGCATTGGATCTCTCAGGTGAAATTCGTGTCAAGGTGGAGATTGTTAGAGTTTGGGGTGACCCGAATTCTAGTTGGGCCGGGTTGGGTTCATATCCAATATTAGGGTTATTTAGTTTCTCTATATATTGATACTTAAGTCGCAAAACTCATTGTACCTTGATTTCATTCTTAGTAATTTCTCCTCTGCCCGTGGTTTTTTCCCGTTAGAGTTTTCCACGTAAATCTTGGTGTCCCTGCTTCTGCAGTTTTCTTTTTCCATTTCGCGTTCGATTCTCAACAACTCTTTAATTCACCTCCTTCTCATACACATCTACAAGTGCTCTCTTCTTGGCATTCAATTTTCAAAATACAAGGAGGATTAGCTAGAAATTTAAAACAACCAAAGTTATAAAGACTACTATATGACCAAAGTTTTTATTTTCCAAATGTTCTGAAAGAGAAGCTTTCAGATGATTTGGTAGAGAAAACCAAGAAAAGCTTAAAGAGACCATTTTTAGTGTCAGGAGCAACCTTAATGCTTCTACTTCAACTACAGAAACTAGTCTGTTATGGGTTTCAGATTTTGCGAAAGCCAAGTCTGCAGATGACGTTGAATATTCTACTTCAAACAATAACTTGAAAAAAAGATAGTTTGATAGAAATTTTAAACGAACATCGAAGAAGACTGAAATGAAAGAGAGAATCATACCTTCATCACAGATAGATTATTTGGAAATTCAAAACAAAATGCTTGCAGGATGGTTGTCATGGCAGAATTTATAGCAAAAAATTTGAGTTTCCGTTGTAAATATTATTTTTAATTTCTCTCTTTATTAAAAACAAATAAAGAGTACGGTAGTTAAGAAATTTTTTTAATTTTGGAATTAATAGTTACTTTATTCATCCAATCAAATAAGTTTACGTATAAGCATAAAATATAAAGCTATTAAATTCATTCAAATCAATTATTAAAGTGTTTGTTTGAAAAATGGTAATTTTAATAATTTATAACTCCAGTAAATTGATAATAGAGAGAATTATTAAGGAATATTAGATTTATATTAATTTAAAATGGGGTCAGTAAAATTTTCATAATATGAATTTATTCAAGTCATTACTAACTAATTAATTTTTCTTGGTGAATTTACTTTATTCATTATTTGAGACCTTATGCATATTAGTACCAACAACGCATATATATAATTAAGATATTTATTTAATTTATGTACTAATAGTCAATTTTTACTACCTTAAATAAAGTTTACACGATAAGATTAAATATAATATTATTAAATTGACTTGAATGAGTTGTTAGAATGTTTTTAAAGGAAAATTAGCAAAATAACTATTGTACTATGATATCACAGTCAAGTCAACCATTAAACAAATTTCACGAACAATTTAAATAATGAACTATGAAAAATGAATTGATCAAATATCGAGGTTATATCTTTCGTTAAAAAAATAGTATCGTTTCGCTGCAGAACGTTATCTTTCTACTAAACAAATTGAAAAGATTAATTTCCACAAGCGAAATGATTACTTTTAGCAATAGAAAGACAATACTTCATGGCAGAACGACAATGTTCTACTATCAGAAACATGATTTTTTTCTGCTAAAAGTGAGACATTGGTGATGAGTACTGGACGACAACGTTGAACTTGAAAGAGAAAATAGAAGATGGTGATAAAATTGAATTAGAATTGTAGAGAGTATTTATCTACATTGTCTTTGCGGTAATGTGTCTTTCAACAAATAATAGTTTTGTTTCCGACGTCTAATGCTCGTAATTTAGTGTTTGAGTTATTAACAAAACTCTTTCAATGATTGACTTATCATTGATCTCATATTAAAGTGGTTATTTTGTTAATTTCTCTTTTTTTAACAAAAATCTCGGAACTTTGATCATGGATTACAAAAGCAAATTGGAAATAGAGATAATTATAACTAAAATATCATTTTTAAAAACAACCAAATTAATACAAAATCTCATTCAGATAACTTTTAATATCTTAAAACATATTTAGTAATAATTTTAAAATAATTATTTAAAAGTCTATTGGGGTAATTTTATGAAAATTGGGAAAAATCAATCAAAATGTTCAACAACTGATAAAAATCTTATTATTCTCAAACTTGCACTCCTTATAATATCCATACAATATCTGTAATAACCTGATCCTAAGTTTTCTGATTAAACAATGTAATCCAAACTTTGGAAGTAAAATGGGTTTGATGTTTATATAATACATCGTTCTATGGGTGTTAAGTTGCGACGTATAACCTCGTAGGCATTTAATTCGGGCAAGACTTAGACAAAAATACGAAAAAGGATGGATGTAACGACTTTAGGACGCCTGCGGACGATGATGCGGATGCGATGTGTCATCCGCAACATGTCTGGAGTGTCTCCCAGAAGTGGGGACAACTCGGGACGCTAAACAGTGTCCTAAATTCACTGTGCAGTGAGGTTGCGGACGCTGGTTAAGGAAGGTACGGACGATGCAGACAACTCGAGGCAGTTTTCGAATGAATCTGTCTAATTTTTGGGACAATTCGAACGACTGCGGACGACTGCAGACGACTTGATTTAGCTTCCAAATGAATCTGTCCAATTTTTGGGACAACTCGGACGACTGCGGATTACTTGATTTAACGTCCGAATGAATCTATCCAATTTTTGGTACAATTCAGACGACACATGCGGACGACGACATTTTTCGTCCGAAGCCATGTATTCACTGTGTGACTTTTGGTTTTGTAGACGCATGCAGACGACAGTACGGCGTCCGCACCAGTCCGAATCACAGCCGATCTGCAAAAAATAAGGAAATAAAAGTAAAAAAAAATTGACGTAATTCGACGTTTAGCGAGTAAATACTCGCACTTTCGGCGAGAAAAGTCTTGGCAGCAGCTTAGTAGCCCACTCTATTTGCACGCCTTGTCTCCTAGGTAGGTTCTCCCTCTATTTAATTTCCTGCAAACTCTTCTCCTACATTTTATTCGTCTTCTCCTTCATTTCTGCTAAAGAGAAGCTCTACTGGAACAAGGAGACCAAGGAGATGCTATACGTAAGAAGATTCGACACCAAAGGATAAGGAAATGGGTTGTCTTGGCCAGTTGGAGGCCCTACACCCAAGTATTGTCATGTTTATGAGTTGTTGTGTTGTCTGATTTAGATTAATTCCGTTGTTGCTTGGTTTTCTGTATAGGTTATAACTTTCATGTTTCTCTTGCTACCTTGATAGATGTTGCATGCTTTCTTTGTGTAAGTTGGAAAGTGTTGTGTGTGCTTGAACAAACCGAAGGGATAATCTTTAAAATGAAAGAGAAGTATGAGTGAGCTCTTGATTTTAGTGATGTTAAAGAAGTTGTGCTAGTTTTTAGTGATGTTAAAGAAGTTGTGCTGGTAAAGAAAGATGACTCCATGGAAAAGTTATGACGTTATGTTGCTTTAGAGATGTCAAGTGATATTGAAGAAACAACGTTAGATAAATGCTCAATGTTTCATAGATGACTTGGTTATAGTGTGGTGTTTTAAAGCATATCATTTGTTTCAAATGTTATTCTTTTATCAGTTGTAAGTGTACATAGCAGTTCTGTTTATTTCAGTTATTGAGAAGTATGTGTAAACAAGTTTAGTGCAGGTTTAGTTTTAGTTTACTGCCGTTTCTGTTAAGACAGTAAGTTGCTTTCTATCTTATATATGGAAAACGCTGTTATAGTAATAAAACCAAGGCATGAATAAGTGTTGTTTTGGTGATGTTTTTCAATAGCATTTTTAACCGTTCATCTTACATAGAAAGGCTATCTAAAATAAGAAATCTAATGCACATATTTCACTGTTGCCTCTAGTTATGTTTATTGCTAATTATGTTCAGCGTTTGCTGTATGTTCGTTATGTTCGTGGTATGTTCATATAAATTTTCTGTCATATTTACATATCATCTAGTAAAAGCATGTTTAGTTGCTTGTTTCTTCTTTTGTTATGTCCGGTTGGAAAGCTAGAATGGTTGAACATAATTCTGCTGGAATAGTCGATTAGAAGCATGTTTTTGGTGATTTTAATTTCGGTTGCATAGTAAGCTAAAAGTATGTAGCTAAAAAGTATGTTATGGTATCTTCATTTTGAAATATGATTTAATGTTGTTTATGATATGAAGCATGAAAAAAATGAAGCATGTAACTTATGAAGCATGTAAATTACGTAGCATGTCCATTATTTTCAGCTTAATAAGTTGTCATTACTTCCTTACATGTGAAAGCATATGCTGTTTGTGATAAAGAGTGGTAGTTAAATGTTGTTTTATTATGTGAAGTATGTGTTAATATTCGTTTCATTCATTGTTTAATATGGATTTCCTAAGTATTGATATTGCTCTTCATATATACTATGCTTTATTTAGGAAGAAGCTAGGTTGAGTTCATGTTAATAGAAACCAAGTATGGGGTAACCTTTGGGATGGTACCCACATGCATGAGTAAGGAAAAATGCTAAGAAAGGAATGTTCGGGATGGGCAAAATACGCCCATCACTGAAGAAACCCCTGGCGGGATACGCTAGGAGGGAATAAACTCTAAAGGCGAGATACGCCGGAAGTGAAAAGAACTGCAAAGGCGAGATACGCCGAAAAGAGAAAGAACCTAAAGGCGGGATACATAGTAAATAGGGAGTTGGGGTAGATGGGTAGTCTGGATCTAGCCTAGCTGCTAGGTTACACCCTTACCAAGTCGGGAAAGGGACTAGTATGCACATATGAGGTTAGAATCTGATCAATTAGGCCATCTCAAAGGAAAACCTCCAATCTCCAGCTCGATATACGAGTTACGAACGAACCAAGAAAAACGAATGTAATGAAAGAGTTTGGTCTGAGCGGCCCCCGTTCCAAGAAGAACTAAAGAGAGAAATGCATAATTGTTTTCCCCATCTCCTTACTGGGCGTAAGCTCACGTCCTTACTTGTGGTGTAGGTAACGAAGGAAATATGCTAGAAGTTAAGGAAGAGGTCATTCCGGTGGAACCTACGGTTGGTCCGATAAAGACACCAATTGAGTAGTAGTACGACAAGGGAAAAAGAAAAGAAAAGGAAAATCAATAAGAGCTAATGGTTATTTTTCATAAATGTTATATTTTCCTTTTTATTGCCTTTATTTGGATTTGCAGAATAACATGTACGTTTGAAAACTTAAAAACTTTAGATTTAAATTATGTCTAAATTGATGTTTTCTGATATCTGTAGCTCCCTGTTATTCGGTGAAGGTATATTTTCTCGTTTAATTATGCTTCCGCAACTTTTATGAATAACTTCTTTTAACGAATGAAAAATGAAGGAATGATTTTTATTAACAATTCAGATTTTGATGCACTCTGATAATCCTTTTTCTTTAGAAACGATTTTAAGTTGTCATACTATTAAGGTTAATGAGTTTTTAAAATGGTTAAGAAATCTAGGTCGTTACAATTGGTATCAGAGCAGAAATTATTCAAAGCCATACCACTACTCAAGCGTCTTGCCATGGACAACCTTGACTCGATGGGTAATGCCTCTGTTGTAAGTTTTCTCTTATGTTTTAGATTTCCCTATGAAAGAATTGTTGCCTAATAAAGTTAAAAACGTAAGAACTTTTACAATGTAAAGTCAGAAATGTATAGAATGGTACTATATTTTCCCTTATATGTTAACGAGATAAGAAAATGTAAAAAAGAGTAGAATTGAGATAAGGAAATTGTGAACTTATGAAACGTAATAGGAAATGGTATAAGACTATAATGAGTGTTTCCTATAATAACTAAAAACCTAAAATGCTAAATTTAAGTAGTAAAGGAAACCGCACTATGGTATGAGAAATATGGAACTATGACTAAGAGATATATTTCCGTTTATATATGATGATAGAACTTTTCCTCAGACTCACTTGTCATAATGTAACGTGGACATGTAGGAATTAAGAACCAGAAATGGCAAGGAGAGGAAGAGGATGGCTACCTGGATTGAGGGGTGCACCTAGGGCACCAAACCCCTATGAGAATCAAGGACGAGACGAGACCTTAGAACACATGACAGAAATCATAGAGCAGCAAGCACAACATATTGAGCGGCAAAACCAGTTTATGGAACAGTAGTCTTGATATATGGAGAGGTTTATGGCCCAAGGAAATGGTAATGGGGACCACTGAGACTTACAGATACAGCCGGTCCAGAGGAGCTGGATGAGATAGATTCCAAAAGCTTAGAACTCCTTATTTTAATGGTGATCGGATATCACAAGAGCTGAGGAGTGGATCCGCTCCATGGAGGATAAAGTTTCATATGCAGAGGTTGATGAGACTGAAAAAGTTAGATGCGCAACATATTATCTGAGTCATGGAGCCCGATTTTGGTGGGACACGATTAAGATTTCTTGAGATGTGACGATCCTTACTTGGAATGCATTTAAAGAATTGTTCAATGATAAGTATTTTAACCATACCATCCGTACCTAGAAAGAGACTGAGTTTCTGCATATACGACAATTGGGGACTGTCACTGAGTATGCACAACAATTTGAAGCCTTATCGCATTATGCTCCCCATTTAGTGGCGGTCGAAGAGCGTAAGGTTAGACATTTTGTACGTAGATTGAGGAAAGAGATCCAAGAGGCAGTTATTGGGGCTGGCACTAAGGGTGTTACTTACTTGAAGATGGTATCCAGGGCCTTAGTTGTTGAAGGAGTAAAGTTTCCTGCGACCAAACCAAGAGAAGTTAGTCAGAGAATGTGAAAGCCTAGTCCAGGCCAACCTAGTTCAGGCTAGCAGTCGTGGGGTGGTCCTCAGACGACTCAGGGAGTCAAACGCCCAGCTGGGACCTAACCGCAGCAAAGGCCGGATAAGAGGCCTATGATACCAACGACCAATACTCCTCAGCAGGCTGCCTGTCCTAAATACCAAAGGATTAATAAAGGTGAATGCCTTGCGGGTTTAGAGAAATACTTTTCCTATGAAAAGCCAGGACACAAAGCCAGACAATGCTCAACTCGACTCATAGCTCCTCGCGTTTTCGCCATATACGGAACTGATGATGAGGATCAGCCCGCAGTTGTATCAGGTATGTCTTATTTAATCGTCGAATAATTATACATTTAATTATGCTTGAAAATTGCCCCTAGAGAACATAGGAGTTTTACCTTAGAACAAATGACTTACCAAATTCCCCACAGGAACGATATATATTAAAGGATGTGAGGCTTATGTCTTATTTGATTCGGGTGCTACACATTCATTCATTTCCACTAAGTTTTGTGAGCGGGTGAACTGTTTCTCCGAAATCATAAATTTCACGCACCGACTATTGCTACCTTTTGGTGACCAACTGATTACTAAAGGGTACTCAAGAATTGTGCAGTGGATATCAATGGCTATCTAGTTCGAGCCGATCTAATTATTATGGATCTAAAAGCGTACGATGTTGTAATGGGGATGGATTCGCTATCTGCTCATAATGCAATCATTGACTGCAAAAGGAGAGAGGTCTACTTTTACCCTTCGGTTGGCGAACAACATATCTTTCAAGGAATTAAAGAGAGGGGAAAGTTCACTATTATCTCGGCACTTAAAGCAGATAAATTACTCAAGAATGGGTGTGAGGGATTTCTAATTAATGTAATTGATACTACGGTGGTTAATAAGGTTAAAGTTGAGAATGTCGCCGTGGTATGTGAATTTCCAAATGTCTTCCTCCACGATCTTCTGGTTTACCACCAGACCGGGAAATCGAGTTCGAGATTAAGGTGCAGCCTTGTACGAACCCTATTTCCAAGCACCCGTATCAGATGGCACCTGAGGAACTACAAGAGTTAAAGGAACAACTAGAAGAACTAGCTGCTAAGGGGGTCATACGACCCAGTTCTTCTCCTTGGGGTGCACCTGTGTTGTTTGTCAAGAAAAAAGACGGAACCTTGAGGATGTGTATCGATTATCGGGAGTTAGATAAGGTAACCATCAAAAATAAATATCCGCTACCCAGGATCGATGATTTGTTTGACTAGCTGAGTGGCGCCAAGGTATTTTCCAAGATTGATTTGCAGTTAGGGTACTCTCAGTTGAATGTAAAGCCCGATGATATACCAAAGACTGCATTTCGCACCCGGTATGGACATTATGAGTTCTTGGTGATGTCTTTTGGACTGACCAATACTCCGGTAGCCTTTATGGATTTGATGAACCGTGTTCTCTGGGATTATCTGGACAAATTCGTTATTGTCTTTATAGAAGACATACTAATCTATTCCCAATCGGAAGAGGAGCATTGCAAGCATCTACATATAGCCTTATCTGTCCTCAGCCAACACCAGTTGTACGCGAAATTTTTCAAATGCAAATTTTGGCTGAGTAAAGTTGGTTTCCTAGGCCATGTTATTTCTGTAGAAGGCATATCTATTGACCCAGCAAAAATACAAGCAGTAATCGATTGGACACTGCCTAAAAATGTTGGAGAAGTAAGAAGTTTTCTAGGACTAGTAGGTTATTACATGCGCTTTGTTGAAGGATTTTCAAAGATTTGCCCTTCCGCTCATTGGCCTAACTAAGAAGAATGCCAGATTTTGGTGGTCCAGTGAGTGTGAGAATAGCTTTCAAGAGCTGAAGTGCAGATTGCCTACGGCTCCAGTTTTGACATTGCCCTCTGAGGATGGTGATTTTATGATATATTGTGACACATCAAAAAGGGGACTGGGTGGAGTTCTCATGCAGCATGGAAAGGTTATTGTCAATGCATCTTGACAGCTGAAAGTGCACGAGCAGAACTATCCCACCCATGATTTGAAACTCACAGCTGTTGTCTTCACTTTTAAGATATGGAGGAATTATTTGTATGGCTAGCGCTGCGAAATTTATTCGAATCACAAAAGCCTTAAGTATATCTTTACCCAGAAGGAACTGAATATGCATCAACATCGGTGGCTCGAATTCTTCAATGATTACGATTGTGAAATTAAGTATCATCCAGGAAAAGTCAATGTGGTTGCAGATGCTCTTAGCTGCAAGACTTCTGTGATGAGTATGTTATGCAGAAAAATGTCCGCAAAGCTTCGGCGGGATCTTTAGGAGTTTGATGTACAAATGGTCCCAACACCTCTGGATGTAGTACTAGCCAAGTTAACCTTGAAGCCGTCTATTCTTGAGCAGATCAAGGAGGCTCATCAAAGCGATGATGTATGTAAGGACTTTAAGATGAGTCCCACCCTTCCGAGGTATCAGCATTTCTCTACATCTGTTGATGGCATGGTTAAGTATAAAAACCGATGGTATGTTACTGATGACGCGACAATTCAGATGAAGATCTTGAATGAAGCCCATCCTCCAGTTTCTCGGAACATTTGGGAAGTAGTAAGATGTATCGAGATTTGAAGACTCATTATTACTGGCCAAATATAAAGTATGAAATTGCTGAGTTTGTATCACACTGTCTTATATGCCAACATATTAAGGCTGAACATCAACGACCTGGTGGTGTACTCCAGCCTCTACCATTTCCTCAGTGGAAGTGGGAGCACGTGACCATAGATTTCGTCACATCTTTGCCACGGACAGTTAAGGGCTACGATGTTATTTGGGTGATTGTTAATCGATTGACCAAAGTATCACATTTCTTGCCAGTATCTATGACAGACACCATGAATCAGCTTGCTGAGTTATATATCAAGGAAATCATCTGGCTTCACGGTGTTCCACTTTCTGTGGTATCGGACCGCGACCCACGTTTTACTTCAGCCTTTTGGAGGAGTTTGAACAGAGCAATGGGCACAGAATTGAAGTTTAGCACCGCTTTTCACCCTCAGACTGACGGTCAAAGTGAGAGAACTATTCAGACACTCGATGATATATTGCGTGCCTGTGTACTCGAATTTCATGTTAAGTGGAAGAAAATTTTACCATTGGTTGAGTTTGCATACAATAACAGCTTCCAGGCCACTATTGGTATGACACCATATGAAGCTCTATACTGGAGGAAGTGTAGGTTCCCCTTATATGGGGACGAAGTTGGTGAAGCTAAACTTTTTGGCCTTAAGATCATGCAAGAAATAGTTGAGAAGGTGGCGATGATCAAACAAAGGATGTTAGCAGCTCAGAGTCGATAAAAGAGTTATGCAGACAACCGACGCCGAGTTTTGGAATTTAATGTAGGCGATAAAGTATTCTTGAAGGTGTCTCCCTTCAAGGGTATTGTGCGGTTTGGAAAGAGAAGAAAGCTCAACCCTCGTTATGTGGGACCTTACATGATCATCGAAAGGATAGGGTCAGTTGCATACAGACTACAATTACTAGATTCCATGGCAGGTGTACATAACGTCTTCCATGTATCTATGCTCAAGAAGTGTCTTGGTAATGCAACAGTATTAGCCCCTTCTGGTAATAATGTTTATAATAATGTCATTGTATAACCCAACTTGAGTTACTATGAGAGACCCGTTCAGATCCTCGATTCAAGAGTGAAAAAGCTGCGACACAAACGGATTCTGCTGGTCAAAGTTCTCTGCCAGAATCATAGTCATGAGGAAGCCACGTGGGAGAAGGAAGAGGATATGAGGGCTAAGTACCCCGAGCTGTTTAATAGCTAAATTTTGTAGACCAAAAGTTTTATAAGGGGGTAGGATGTAATAACCCGATCCTAAGTTTTCCGATTAAACGATGTAATCCAAACTTCGAAAGTAAAATGGGTTTGATGTTTATATAATACATCGTTCTATGGATGTTGAGTTGCGACGTATATCCTCGTAGCAGTTTAATTCGAGCAAGACTTAGACAAAAATATGAAAAAGGATGGATTTAGCGACTTTAGGATGCCTGTGGACGGTGATGCAGACGCTACGTGTAATCCGCAACACGTCTGGAGTGTCTCCCAGAAGTGGGGATGACTCGGGACGCTAAACTTTGTCCTAAACTCACTGTGCAGTGAGGTTGCGGACGCTGGCTAAGGAAGGTGGGGATGATGCGGATGACTTGAGGCAACGTCCAAATGAATCTATCCAATTTTAGGACAATTCGAATGACTGCGGACGACTTGACATAGCGTCCGAATGAATCTGTCCAATTTTTTGGACAATTCGAACGATACATGTGGACGTTGCGGACGACGGCTGGGCATCCGCAACACGGCTGCGGAAGGTATGGACATAGTGAGGACACCATTTTTCGTCCAAAGCCATGTATTGGCTGTGTGACTTTTGGTCTTGCAGACACATACAGACGACAGTACAACGTTCACACTAGTAAATACTCAATTTGACGAATTAAAAGTCAGAAAAATTGACTTAATTTGACGCTTAGTGAGTAAATACTCACACTTTCGGCGAGAAAAGTCTTGGCAGCAACTCAGTAGCCCACACTATTTGCACGCCTTGTCTCCTAGGTAGGTTCTCCCTCTATTTAATTCCGTGCAAACTCTTCTCCTACATTTTATTTGTCTTCTCCTTCATTTATGCTAAAGAGAAGCTTTGCTGGAACAAGGAGACCAAGGAGCTGCTATACGTTAGAACATTCGACTCCAAAGGGTTAGGAAATGAGTTGTCTTGGCCAGTTGGAGGCCCTACACCCAAGTATTGTCATGTTTATGAGTTGTTGTGTTGTCTGATTTAGATTAATTCTGTTGTTGCTTGGTTTTCTGTATAGGTTATAACTTTCATGTTTCTCTTGATACCTTGATAGATGTTGCATGCTTTCTTTGTGTAAGTTGGAAAGTGTTGTGTGAGCTTGAACAAACCGAAGGGATAATCTTTAAAATGAAAGAGAAGTATGAGTGAGCTCTTGATTTTAGTGATGTTAAAGAAGTTGTGCTAGTTTTTAGTGATGTTAAAGAAGTTGTGCTGGTAAACAAAGTTGACTCCATGGAAAAGTTATGATGTTATGTTGCTTTACAGATGTTAAGTGATATTGAAGCAACAACGTTAGATAAATGCTCAATGTTTCCTAGATGACTTGGTTATAGTGTGGTGTTTTGTGGTGTTTTAAAGCATACCGTTTATTTCAAATGTTATTCTTTTATCAGCTATAAGTATACATAGCAGTTCTGTTTATTTCAGTTATTGAGAAGTATATGTAAGCAAGTTTAGTGCAGGTTTAGTTTTAGTTTACTGCCATTTCTGTTAAGGCAGTAAGTTGCTTCCTATCTTATATATGGAAAATGCTTCCTATCTTATATATGGAAAATGCTATTATAGTAATAAAACCAAGGCATGAATAAGTGTTGTTTTGGTGATGTTTTTCAATAGCATGTTTAACCATTCATTTTACATAGAAAGGCTGTCTAAAATAAGAAATCTAATGCACATATTTCATTGCTGCCTCTAGTTATGTTTATTGCTAATTATGTTCATCGTTCGCTGTATGTTCGTTATGTTCATGATATGTTCATATAAATTTCCCGTCATATTTACATATCATCTAGTAAAAGTATGTTTAGTTGCTTGTTTCTTCTTTGGTTATGTCCAGTTGGACAGCAAGAATGGTTGAACATAATTCTGCTGGAATAGTCGATTAGAAGCACGTTTTTGGTGATTATAATTTCGGTTGCATAGTAAGCTAAAAGTATGTAGTTAAAAAGTATGTTATGATACTTCATTTCGTAGTTTGATTTACTGCTATTTAAGATATGAAGCATGAAAAAAATGAAGCATGTAACTTATGAAGCATGTAAATTACGCAGCATGTCCATTTATTTTCCGCTTAATAAGTTGTCATTACTTCCTTTCTTGTGAAAGCATATGCTGTTAAATGTTGTTTTATTATGTGAAGTACATGTTAATATTCATTGCATTCCTTGTTTAATATGGATTTCCTAAGTATTGATATTGCTCTTCATATATGCTATGCTTTATTTAGGAAGAAGCTAGGTTGAGTTATGTTAATAGAAACCAAGTATGGGGTAACATTCGGGATGGTACCCACATGCATGAGTGAGGAAAAATGCTAAGAAATGAATGTTCGGGATGGGCAGGATACGCCCATCACTGAAGAAACCCCTTGGTGGGATACGCCAGAAAGGAAGAAACTCTAAAGGCGAGATACGCCGGAAGTGAAAAGAACTGCAAAGGCAAGATACGCCGGAAAGAGAAAGAACCTAAAGGCAAGATACGCCAGAAATAGGAAGTTAGGGTAGATGGGTAGTCCGGATCTAGCCTAGCTGCTAGGTTACACCCTTACCAAGTCGGGAAAGGGACTAGTATGCACATAGAAGGTTAGAATCCAATCAACTAGGCCATCTCAAAGGAAAACCTCTAATCTCCATCTCGATGTATGAGTTAAGAACAAACCAAGAAAAATGAATTTATGAAAGAGCTTGGTCTAGGCGGCCCCCATTCCAAGAAGAACTAAAGAGAGAAATGCATAATTGTTTTCCCCATCTCCTTTCTGGGCGTAAGCTCACGTCCTTACTTTTGGTGTCGGTAACAAAGAAAATATGCTAGAAGTTAAAGAAGAGATCATTCCAGTGGAGTCTGCGGTTGGTCCGATAAAGACGCCAATGGAGTAGGAATACGGCAAGGGAGAAATAAAAGAAAAGGAAAATCAATAAGAGCTAATGGTTATTTTTCATAAATGTTATATTTTCCTTTTTATTGCATTTATTTGGATTTACAGAATAATATGTATGTTTGAAAACTTAAAAACTTTGGATTTAAATTATGCCTAAATTGATGTTTTCTGATATCTGTAGCTCCCTGTTATTCAATGAAGGTATATTTTCTCGTTTAATTATGCTTCCACAACTTTTATGAATAACTTCTTTTAACAAATGAAAAATGAAGGAATGATTTTTATTAACGATTTGGATTTTGATGCACTCTGATAACCCTTTTTCTTTAGAAACGATTTTAAGTTGTCATACTATTAAGGTTAATAAGTTTTTAAAATGGTTAAGAAATCTGGGTCATTACAAAATCTAAATATATTTTCTCTTACTAATTCCACTCACTGCTAATCTAGTTGATATCATTCTATCTGTCTCCAAATATTATCAAACAATTCTCCAACTAATCACAATCCTTCCCATATACTAAATAATCAAAGTATCAATGTTCACTTTATCCAAATTTGTTTCTCTTAACTAATATATTAATTGTCCATTTTAGCTCCAAATACTCTAGAATTATCATTTAAGCTATGCATTCGACTCAATGAAAATTCAGGATATCACATCTGTAATAAGACAAAACATAGGTATGAAGATGTCCTAGGTCAATTTTCAAAATATATTGTTGATTGGTTTTACTTGGAGAATTTGGTGGTTATAATCAATTGATATTCTAAATCTATTGCCAATGAATTTAATTGGAGGATTTTTTGAGTTGTCTGATATTCTAAAAATATGACTGGTAGGTTTATAGTCTTAAAATATAAGATTGGTTTTAACTTAGGTTAATCTTAATCTTTTATTATTCTAGATGTTGAGGTTTGGTTGATAATCGAATACTATTGAGGTCACAGATCATCGATATTAATGCAGTTATTTTAATGTTACTATTGATGTTACCATTTAATTTATTGGAAAATTACCGTTCGAGGATTTGCGATAGTTGTTAGATAATACTATTCACGATGATAAACATGTTTGAGGATCTATTATGGTAATGACTAATGTTTTATTATGCATATAGCTCTTAATTGATGGCATGTCTATTGTGATCCTTTATGTTATGAATGAGGATGCTTAAAGGGTTGTGGAATGAAGATTTATTTATTTACTGTTTTAAGCATGATAATACATTCCATGCATCACGTTTTTCAAAAAAATGACAAAAATGATTTACATACATATGTTTTCACAAAGGAAAAACAAAAACAGAATTTAAGATATGAAATAAGTTGATTGTCAAACAATAGGTGGACTTAATGGTGTGAACTAAATAAATGTAAAAGATAATTATGGGTGAGATCCGAGTTGGTTGTCTCGCATGAGGTGAACCTAATGGTCTCACTCTCCCTTAGACTGTTATCCCATAACTATTTGAATGTAAAATGAAAGAAAAATAGAAACATAATTAAATACCGCATGAGGTGAAACTAATGGTGTCAACTAAATAAACATATCATTATGGGTGGGGTTTGAGTTTGCTGTATCGCATGAGGTGGACCTAATGACGTCACTCTCCCTTAGACTGCTATCCCATAATGATCTAACTGCAAAATGAAAAAAAATTAAACGAATGACTAAAGACTGAAAGAAAAAACTTTTGTTATGTGATGCATCTCATGGTCATGTCACATGCTGCATTTTGCATGTTACATTCCTTACTAAATATAAGACTCATTAGATTTACCATGTGATGTAGGAAAATAAAGAGATCAAAAAGCTTGATGAAAAGAACTTGTTAGTAGCGCGGTTGAAGAAAAAATTCTCATGAGTGAAGTTGAAGCATTGTTGAAGCGAATTTAACTATGAGTGAGAATTTAAGAAAATGATGAAATTTTATTGATGTAAACTTCTTATTAAGATTTGTGTTCACTTTTGTTGGTTTAAAAGAAAATGTTTATAAATGGTTTTTTGGCTATTATAAAGATGAGTTTTATTATAATTATTTCAAAATTAGTTTTCCTAAAGTCTTCCGTTGCATGAGTATGAAAGGAATATGAACAAATAATTAATAAAACCTCTGATTTCAAAATAGATTTTTATAAGACATTCTTCGTACGAGTTTTAAAGGATCTGAATTTCTAAGATGACATGGTTAAAAAAATTGACGTTACAAAACTTTACACCGTGTGTCCATGCAATCCTGTGTATGCATTTTATGAGGAGATCTCCTAAGAAATTTGTGCATGAGTGTTACCACTGATAAACATACATGAGTATGTACTCCCACTTTGCCCACCTAGTTAGTGATCAAATCATGTGGCCCGTGACTAACCTTGATCCAATTAGTAACGACCCATAACTTCTTTCTTTGGAAAAATGTGTAAAATTTAAGACTTTTAAAAATATCTTTATTTTGTAAAACAACAGAAGATTTTAAAAGCAATATCTTAAATCTTTTTCTTAAAACACTTTATAAAACACAACAAAAGAATGTATAATACAACATTTTACAATTCAAATACTTTACAAAACCATTTCTCTCTCTTTAAAACCTTTAGCCAAGCCAACCACAGGATCCACGCATGCAAATTTTTCATCAACTGCTCATTGACCAGTTCTATTGTGTACCTACATCAATAAGACCTAATCTAATAAGTCTAACACTTAGTAAATAATATAAAAGATAACTGTAAAATACACGTGTCATGCAGCTTTTAAAACTCATATGCAGTTTTTGTATATGTTTTACTTTTCCTTAATATTTTATGTTTAATTCTTTTTCTCTTATGTATCCCACCTCGAAGCCCCCGGCGTAGTAGCTGTGGACTGATCCCGATAATGCATCTAGCTTTACATTTCCATTATGTTTTTGGTATTCAACTCAAATCTCAACCACTGGGAAAAATTTGAATAAAAGCAATTATAGAAACTTTTGGTGGTTTTGGATGACCAAAGAAAAGGAAAAACAAATGCAAAAAAATTATTTTATGAATTTGAGTAAACTAAGTCATTGTTAATTGATTAAAACTTTCATTGTTAACTTAATTTACTGTCAATTTGTTTTATTTATTGTTTTGGTTAGAGTATAGTTAGTAAATGATTTATTTAATCAAAAAATTAATAGTTATTTTATTCATCCAATCAAATAACTTTACATATTAGTATAAAATATAAAGCTATTAAATTCATTCAAATCAATTATTAAAGTATTTACATTAAAAGTAGTCATTTTAATCATTCATAATTCAAGCAAATTGATAATTGAGACAAAATTTGGCAATTTTAGATTTGTATTAAATGAAAATGAGATCCTTAAAATTTTCACAATATGAAATCTATTCAAGTCATTATCAACTAATTAATTTTTTTTGGTCAATTTATTTTATTTGTAATTTATTTTATTCATTATCTCAAGATCTTAACCATATTAATACCAACTATACGTATATAGTTAAGATATTTATTTAATTTATACATTGATAGTCAATTTTTACCACCCTTAAATAAGTTTACACGTTAAGATTAACTATAAAATTATTAAATTCCCTTGAATGAGTTGTTAGTGTTTTTTAAGAAAAATTAATAAAAAAAATCAATGTAATATCGGATTATCGATAAGTTAATCATTGAACAATTTTCATTAACAAAAATACTAAAATATGAAAAATAAATAGAACAAACATCGCAGTTACAATTTCTGTTAAAAAAATGTTGTTCCGCTGTGGAACGTTTTGTTTTTGCTAAACAAATTGAAAAATTTAATTTCCACACTCGTAACAATTATTTTCAGTTGCGGAAAGACAATGTTCCACGACCGAACGTTGTAGCTCTGCCTGTGCAAAGATGACTTTCCTCTATAAAAAATGAGACATTAATGATGAGTACTGAACGATGACGATAGACCGGAAAGAGAAAATAGAAGATGGTGGTAAAGTTGAATTAGAATTGCAGAGAATATGTTTCTATATTGTCTTTGCGATAATGTTTTTTTCAACAGCTAATAGTTTTGTTTGCGTCGTCCATTTTTCATAGTTCAATGTTTAAGTTATAAGTAAAAATTATTGAATGGTTGACTTATCATTGATTCCATACTATAATGGTTGTTTGTTAATTTCCCTTTTTTAAACAAAAATCTCGTAACATTGATCCTTGATTACTAAAATAAATTAGAAATAGAGATAATTGTAACTAAAATATAATTTTTAAAAATAAGAAAATTAATACAAAGTCTCATTCATATAATTTTTAATATAAAACATACTTAATAATAATTTTAAAATAATTATTTAAGAGTCTATTGTGGTAATTTTATGAAAATTGTAAAAAATCAATCAAAATGTAATTACATGAAACTATTTTAATAAATCCATAGATTTTGATAAAGTGTAACGTTATTATTGGTTACTCAAGGTAAGTCCAATTATTACTAAGAAGAAATATGTCAAGTCAATATTAATTAATTGAATTATTTTCCATCAACCTTATTTACTTTCAATTTGTTTTAGTTAATAGTTAGCCTCACGAGACCACTATAATGTTTACAATAATCTTAAAATGATAACTTAATTCATAATAAAAATAATAATTAAAATAAATAAAACGAAAAATACATGAGAAGTACACCATCGAAGTAAGAGAGGAGATTAAGAGAAAACATAAGGTAGTCACTCTCCGTCTCTTTAATCTATCATAAGCTCATTATAATTAAAGTTTTGAACTTTTCAATTTCTATCTCTTTCATTTCAATTATTTATAATTTTATCTAAACCATTTTAACTATTTTTTTATAAATGAAATCTCAACTCGGTATTGAATTTTCTAACTCTATCTCATATTACATTTTCTGCTTTTGTGCTTATTTAATCTTATTAGTGTGAAATTTACTCTTGGTTAGAAAAATTCATAATTGCACAAAAAAGTTAATAAACTTAAGTCACCTCTCTCTCTTATGTTAATTTCAATCCTACAATTGGTGTCAAAGCTTGGTTAGAATTGTTGTATTATCTATGCATTAGTTGAATTTATAAATTTGAGAGATATGATATAAAACTCAAATAGTGTAAACATGAAAGGTCAAGCTACAAATAGGCCACCCTTATTTAATGGTGACAATTATTCTCATTGAAAATCTAGAATGACTATTTATATTCAAGCCATTGATTTTGAAATGTGGAGAATAGTGAAAAATGGACCTTATATTCCAACTAAAGATGTAAATGAGGTGAAAGTACCTAAGTTAGAAGATGAAATTGATGAGGCGGAAGGTCGTCAGGTAAATTTAAATGCTAGAGTTATTATCAATTGTATTGTGCCCTAAGTACAAATGAATTTAATAGAATTCAAAGCTGTCAAAGTGCATATGAAATTTGGAAACAACTTGAGGTCACATACGAAGGTACTAATCAAGTCAAGAGAAGTAAGTTCACTATGGTGGTACATGATTATGAAATGTTTAAGATGGATAAAGATGAAACCATCACTCAAATGTTTACATGGTTCACTAACATTACTGATAATTTAAAAGTCATTGGAAGAGATTGTACAGATGAAGAGTTATGCGGTAAGATACTCCGAAGTGTTCCGAGAGGTTGGACATCAAAAGTAATAGCAATCTTTGAGGCTCGGGATCTCACAACCTTGACGGTGGAGGAGCTAATAGGATCTCTCATGACCCATGAAATTAGAATGAAGGCATATAAGAAAGAAAAAGAAATGGAGAAAGAGAATTCTAAAAAGAAGACAATAGCTCTCAAAGTTTCCTCGAGCAAAGAAGAAGAAGAATTGGAGGAAGATGAAGTTGATGATGATGATGAAGAAGAATTGGCTTTCATCTCACAAAAAATCAAGATTCTTCAACAGAGAAAACAACAATAGGCTGATAAGGTGATTTGGTTGTGGAAAGTCGGGGCATGTAAGAGCTGATTGTTCCGTTGAGAAAAAGAAGAATCTTAGGGAACATAAAAAGAAAGCCTTCAAAGCGACGAGGGATGATAGTGAAGAGGAACCTTCATCCGAGACGGAAGAAGTGGCCAACGACAAAGACATAGGTGGCTCTTTCCATAGTGATATTGATAATGATAGCACCAATATGAATTATAATGAAAATGGTGATGAATTTGATGAATTAATTGAGGAATTAAATATGTTAACTCTTAAATATAAAGAGTTGAAGAAAGAAAATAAAACTATTGTGAAAAAGCATGCATGTAGTGTGAAAATTGTTGAAGATGAAAATGCTTGTTTGAAATTGAAAAATAATAAATTGAATGAGAATGTTAAGTTAATTGAAAATGAAAATAGCATGATAAAGGAGAAAAATGTCGAATTGAATAAGATGGTGATTAATTTTAAAAATGGGAGCAAGAATTTGAATATGCTTCTAGGTAAACAAAAGATGACTTTTGATAAAGGCAATTTGGGATATCAATCATTCCAAAAGAAAAAGAGTTATAGAAATTTTTTTTGTTAAACCCACTATTTGATATACTTGCAATGCTATAGGTCATAAATCTTTCACTTGTCCATCTAGAAATGTTAAAAGTAGAATTGTTGATAAATTTGTGTGGGTTCCGAAAGGAACCAAGTTTAACCCCATAGGACCCAAAAAAAATTGGGTAGCTAAGGGATCAACTTGATTTAATTTTTTTTAGGTTAAAGCTCCTCCTACTAAGGATCAAGGTACTTGGACAGCAGCTGTTCAAGGCATATGACTGGAGACTTCTCAAGGTTTACCTCCATCAAGGACAAGAAAGGAAATGTGATATTTGGAGGTAACCAAAAAGGAAAAATCATAGGTATTGGTAATATAGGTAATGCTACTAACCCTATTATTGAAGATGTGTTGCTTGTTGATGGGTTGAAGCATAATTTATTGAGTATTAGTCAATTATGTGATAAGAGATATAAAGTTATTTTTGAATCTAAATCATGCATGATCATTGATAGTTTGACTGGTAATGTTTTATTTACAGGATATAGGCATGAAAATATATATGCAATTGATTTATCTAGTATTTCGTGTGATGTTGAAAAATATTTTAAAGTGAATGATTCATTTAATACATGGACTTGACGTAGGAGATTAGGTCACGTAGGGATGGATACCTTAGCTAGAATCTAGGGGTCTTCTGAAAACTGCGTTTGAAAAAGATAGAGTTGTGAAGCTTGCCAAAAAGGAAAGGAAACAAAAAGCTCTTTTTCTTCCAAACAATACATCTCTACGTCTAAACCTCTCCAATTACTTCACATTGACTTTTTTGGTCCTTCTAAGGTTTCAAGCTTAGGAGGAAAACATTATGCATTTGTAATTGTGGACGATTAGTCACGTTACACATGAGTTTTCTTCTTAAGAACTAAGGACTTTTGAGATATTTTCTAGCTTTAGGAAGATAGTCCAAAATGAAATGGAGCTTACCATTATCACTATTAGAAGTGATCATCATGGCGAATTAAAAAATAAACAATTTAATGCCTTCTGTCAAAAACATGGCATTGAACATAACTTCTCTTCTCTTAGAACCCCTCAACAAAATGGAGTTGTTGAGAGGAAAAATCAATCTCTCCAAGTGCTTGCTCGAAACATGTTAAATAAGAACGATCTTCCCACACATCTTTGGGCTAAAGTCGTTTCCACGGCCTGCTATGTTCTCAACCGTGTCTCTATCTGTCTCATTCTAGAAAAACTCCTTATGAACTTTGGACTTGTAAAACTCCAAATGTTAGCTACTTCAAAGCTTTTAGGTGAAAATGTTTTATTCTCAATACTAAGGACAATCTAGGAAAATTTGACTCCAAGACAGATATGGGAATCGTTCTTGGTTACTCTTCATCTAGCAAAGCCTATAGAGTCTTCAACAAAAGGACATTAGTGGTGGAAGAATCCATGCATGTCACTTTTGATGAATCTACTCCTGCTTCTAGTGTTGAGAGACCAATTCAAGATTTAGAAGATAATTTAGAAAATCTCTCTCTAGATTATAAAAGAAAAGAGATTCTAGAAAGTCCTCCTCAAGAATCTTAAGAACAATCCATAGAGGGAACTTCAAGGGTAGAAAACCATAGTGACTTACCAAAGGATTGGAGGTATTCCAAAAGTCATCCTATGGCTGATATTCTAGGTGATCCTAACCTAGATGTCATAACTAGAGTCTCCCTTAGAAATGTATGTACCAATACAGCGTTCATCTCCCAAGTAGAGCCCAAAAATTTTGATGAGGCCAAAGTCGATGAAAATTGGTTTTTAGCCATGCTAGAGGAACTAAACCAATTTAAGAGGAAAAATGTATGAGAACTTGTTCCAAGGCCTAAGAAACATTCAATTATTGGAACAAAATGAGTTTTCAATAATAAGCTAGATGAGAGTAGAGTTATTGTAATAAATAAAGCAAGACTTGTTGCAAAAGGGTATAAACAAGAAGAAAGAATCGATTTTGAGGAAACTTTTGCACCGGTTGCTAGATTAGAGTCGGTTAGAGTGCTTTTGGCCTTTGATTGCTATAAGAATTTTACTTTTTATCAAATGGATGTAAAGAGTGATTTTCTTAATGGTTTTATTGAAGAAGAAGTGTATGTTAAGCAACCCTTAAGATTTGAAGTTTATGATAAGCTAGATTATGTTTAGAAACTTCACAAAGCTCTTTATGGACTTAAGAAAGCACCAAGGGCTAGGTATGAGAGATTGAGAAAATTCTTAAAGGAAAGAGATTTTAAAGTAAAAAAAGTAGATTCCACCTTATTCATTAATCACAATGGTAATGATATTATGGTTGTGCAAATCTATGTCGATCATATCATTTTTGGATCTACCAATGACACACTTTGCAAATTTAATGCAAAGTGAATTTGAAATGAGTATGATGGGTGAATATATTTTCTTGGGATGCAAGTGAAACAATCTCAAGATGAAATTTTCTTAAATCAAGAAAAATATGCCAAGGAGCTTGTCAAATGTTTTAGGATGGGCTCCTCAAAACCTTCTAGAACTCCCACGAGCACAACCACAAAATTGGATAAGGATGAAAAAGGAAAAGATGTGGACATAAAGAAATATCTTGGTATCATTGGATCTCTCCTATATTTAACCACAAGTAGACCCAATATTCTCTTTAGTGTGTGCTTATGTGTTAGGTTTCAATCCTCACCCAAAGAGTCACACTTAAATTCCGTCAAAGGGATTATCAAATATTTAACTGGGACTATTGGTCTTGGATTGTGGTATCCCAAGGGCACAAATTTTGATTTAGTCAGACTATGCGGGTAGTCTTGTTGTTAGGAAAAGCACAGGTGATACTTGTCAATTCCTCGGAGAATCTTTAGTTTCTTGGCTTTCTAAGAAACAAAACTCGGTTGCACTTTCTATCGCCAAAAGTGAATACATTGCAGCCGGGAGTTGTTGCGCTCAATTGCTTTGGATGAAGCAAACTTTGGAAGATTATGGACAATATTTCAAGAATGTTTCAATCAAGTGCGATACCATAAGTGCCATAAACATCTCGAAAAATTCTATTCTTCACTGACTGACAAAACACATTGAGATTTGACATCATTTCAGTAGTGATCATGTTACTAAAAGTGACATTTTCCTAAATTTTTTTTCCACAGAAAATCAAGTTGCCGACATTTTCACCAAACCATTGGATGAGAAAAAGTTTTGTGGAATTCGAATTAGACTAGGCTTAATCTTTTTAGATCATTCATCTTCCAAATCTTCTATGTAATCTTAGCAACATTCATTTCTATAGTGTTGATTGAACCTCTTCTATGATGGATTGAGTTTTCATCTTTAAATTTTTTAAGGGGATCCCAGATTACACTGTGCGGACGCCAATATGGCATCCCCAATCGTCCGCATTTCGAAAAATTCAAAATTGCTTCATTTCAGTAAGTTTCGGACGATTGCAGACACCATTGATACCTTCCGCAGGCGTTTGCATCGTGTTTTTAAAACAAACTGGGGATCCTCCGAACCCTAAATCCTATGTCCTCACTTTTCTCCTCGTCTTCTCCAGTGCAACTTGGTGATTTCTTCTCAGATTTTTGGCCATTCTCCCCCTCTTCCAGCTAGTATTCAAGCTCCCCTTTGATATATCTCACCTTCCTCTTGTCTCTGTAAAGTTTTCCTAAGGTTTCACTCAATAGTTTATCACACATTCTGAATGACTAATCGTCAACCTAGGAAACGTACTTCACTTCATGTTTTTGATAATGCTAGTACTCCTCAAGTTTATAGAACTCGATTATTTCCCAACGAGGCTAGTAAGAAACGATACGAGGAGGAATTCAAAAATTGTTCCTTAATTCCCTCTTGCAAAATCGATTTTGCTCGCTTAGCTAATCTTAACTTAGCTAAAGCATATGATATTCTAGGATTAAGTAGACTATTTTCTCTTGATGGTCCGTATGTTGAAAAAGCCATTAACATGTTTTATGCAAATGCCACTTATTCTGAACGTCCATTGATAATTAAGAGTTTTCTTTATGGGAAGGAAATTGAAATCACTCTCCATTTAATTAATGTATTTCTTGAGTGTCAAGTTGGTTTAATGGCCGAAGAATATTTCAATGGCCATGTTTCTCCCTCTTTCCACAAAACAGAAATTGGGAATGATTTTTTCGACAAATTCTTAGAGATCCAATCGATAATTTTAAACTTCGACCTAAGATTAAACAACTCAATGTTAGGGCCCGAGTGATTCACCATTCTCTTCAGTACAATGTTCTTCCTCGTGGTGGCCATCGTGACCACGTCAACTATATGGACTTGTATGTCCTCCAGCATATTTACACTGACACTCCCTTCAATCTTGACTATATAATTGCCTATCAAATTGCTGATGTTGCAAATAGTGTTACCACATCACTTCCTTTCAGTCTTTTTCTCTCAAATCTCTTCTAAGCCTTGGACATTCCGATTCCCGCTTGTTCAAAGAAACTTGAACTTCGTAGTTCAGATATTTATTCTCCCCAAACACTTGGTCATATGGGCCTTATGCAAGATCCCCATGGCAATTGGATAGTACGACCAGCCAATGCACCTCATTCTCCCCCTGATTCTCCTCCTCCTCGGAGGGCCTCTGTGCCTATGCTTTCCCTACCATCTACCGAGCCCAGTCCCTCCTCCTATCATGAAGCAAGTCCATCATTCCATCCTGAGGTTGGACCCTCATCTTTCCCTACGGATGGCTCTTCCTTCTCTCATGGACCATATGCTACCACTTCCAATGTGGCTTGATTGCAAGCCACCCTTGATCAGCACACGGACTATCTGGTTCAGCTCATGTCCACTATGACATCATTCTCTAACCGCTTCGATGCCAAGGAAAGGGGAGTAGATGATTTTGTGCTTGGGATATAGCATACTGGAGTTTCCTCCCCACTGGCTGCTTACGATGTCCCGTTGTCATCCGCTTAACCTCCTAAAGCTATGGACGACTAAGATCTTCCCGATGCGTAGATTAGTATTTCGGCTTTGTTATGTAATTTCTTTTGAGGTTTAGAATTGTGAATAATGAAATGCTTGTAATTCTTAAGGTTGTTTTAATTTTTGATGCTATCTTTACTCTTATTATTCATTTTGGATAGTTTTGGTTGTAAGATTTCCTTTTAATGTTTGTTTTTCACTCTTATTCTTCAATGATGTAGCTCTTATTCTTATTTCTTTCTTGGCTTATGAAATTGATGGTGGTTTCGATTATACTGGTTGTTTTGCCATTCTTTAAAAGGTGTTTACAGGTTGATTTTGGCTTTATGGGGGAGTCTATAAACACACAAAATCATGCCAATTTTTTTTGGATGTTTATATTTTGTTGATTGCTATATATATATATATATATATATATATATATTTTGATTGTTACAAAAGGGGGAGAGATCAGTTAAGTTGATGTCAAAGAGCTTGAAATGTAATGCATATATTAAGGGAGAGTATCCTAAAACAACTTGAAATGTACTACATGTTTTGAGGGGATATTTTATTTTTTAGGTTACATTTTCAATCTAGTGTCTTTCAAGTATTGATATTTGTTTGGAATTGGATATAAACAACTTACAGAGAGTCAAAACCCATAAATCAATACCAACTTCTTCGCCAAATCTAGATGTATGAAACACATACGAGGTTATCAAACAGAGAGTCAAAACCCATAGAATTCAATCAAGGAAAACACATAGAATTCAATAAGGAAAACACAATGACTCTATTTGTGGGTAGGGCTTGGACGACCACACAATTCCTTACCTTGAATTCGGAGGTTGTGATGGCTCAACCAAAATTTCAGCAATTAGACTCCCAACACTCAATTTCTCTTAACTCTTTCTTCACACACTCTTAGTTACGAAAAATGGGATATTTCCAGCACATTATTCCCTTCTTAATACTCTAATTCATAAGCTAAATTCGTAGAATAATTGCACATTCAAGCACTATCAAAACTTTTCCCAATTTAATGCATAAAACTTAAAACCCATACCTCTTTTCATCAATCAATCCACTACATGCATTAATAAATGCCCAATCTGCTGCAGAAAGGTTGGTTTTTCATGTGGGGTGGGAGTTGGCTGTCGAGGGAGTGGAGAAATAATGGAGTTGGAGTGGAATTTGACAGCTTAAAAATAGATTCCTCGCGAATATGGGTACTTTCGGACGACTGGGGATGGGTTTCCCACGTCCGCATCGTCCTTAGTTCAGAATACATAAGCAAAATTTTGAGCTTGCGGATGCCACCTACCATTCGTATCATCCAAATTGTCTAACATTCTTTACAGATTCATTCGGACGCTAAAATTCACCGTCCGCAGGCGTCCGCTTCGTCCGCAACTTTGCAGAAGACAGTTTGGGACGCAAAGTCTCGTCCTCAGTCTTCAGAGTCAACTTTTCTGTGTTACGGACGAGTCCAACGTCCTTGGTAATATCCTGATGAATATCCATTTAGCTCGAATATTCTCAATTATTTTCCAATTAGACATATTAAATTATATTTCAGAAAAATCGGGATATTACATCAATTAAATTTAATTTATTTAATTCATATTTATTTTAGTTCTTTTAATTTAATTCCTTTAATTAAATTCTTCATTGTTAATTTAATTAAATTATATACTACTCAATTCCAATTCTTGATTTATTTCGAATATTTCTTAACGATAAGTACCAGTCCAATTCAAATTCTTCAATTCGGTTTTCTAAATTAATTTCTCATTTCATAAATTCTCAATAATTGTCCAAATAATACCCAAATAAGTTTCTCATGAAATAATTCATCATTTATCCAATCATACTCAATTAATTCTCCAATTATTTTTACTTAATTCCGTAACAAAAAATTGGGATATCATATACGTAGTGGTGGAACATGTCATATAATGTTTAAAAAGTTTACTATGACTACATAAACTTCTTTTTTATGATGGAATCAATTAAAAATTTTACAACAACCATGTTAATATACTTTGAACAAATTAGACAATATTGTTTAAGGGTGAAATCAATTTGAGTTAAATTAGATAAACCGAATATCACTAATGATTAGATCAGGATAGGGTTGAACAAAATAAACCAAACCATTGATTTAAGTTTGCTTCGATTCTGTTTTAATTTTTGAAAAAACCAATTTTGGTATCTAACTAAATAAAACCAAAGTTTTTGGTTCCTTTTTTCAAGACCCACACAAAACCGAACCAATTTTGTGCTATATTTTTTTATTTAAATATACAAATATTGATTTGGTTCAGTTTATATATATATATATATATATATATATAGTTCAATGCTAAAATTGAACCAAATTCTAAGATTCATTTTGTTTAAAAACAATTTAGAGTTTAGATCGACCAATTCCTAAAATTTATGGTTACTTTGTACTTTACACTAATTTTGCTTTATAAAAAATCAATCAAAATAGAACATTCAATTGACCAAAATGGAATAAATCACTAACATTCAAACAAACAAGCAACCATTAACATTATTACATTGTAACACAAAATTCTCACAATCAACAACACAGTACTGAACTTGGAAACAAAAATACTCATAGGGGGAGGAAGGCCACACTTCTTTGTCATGAAAAAGAAGAACAATTTCAAGACTTTGTTTTTCTGTACTGCATCATTACTTTTTTTCATCGTATTAACAGTGACACGAGAATTAGTGCGTTCGATCTTTTGAGAGCCATACCCACCAACTCCAACAAATGACTGGCTTCCTCTAGACGTGGAATCCTGAGGCTAACTCTCCTGCTCTTCCTCCACTACAGAACAAAATGAAACATAACCCAGTACAAAACTTCAGCACAATTGCATTAAACAGAAGCATTTCATTGGTTTATTCATCAAAAGTCCAAAAATGAATCAAAGGTGGGATGCATCATCCAAATCCAGAAATCAAAAATAGAATTGGGCAACACAGTTAACAAGGCATCTCCAAATCATCAGAATTTCCATCAAACGAACCAAATTTCACATGACATTATTCATTAAAAAAGAAAATAACATATGTAAAATAAAATTTTAAATTTATTTACAGGGAGTAAATGTAAAAAATGAAATTGAATGAATGTAATTCTCATTGAAAACAAATCAGTCTTGTACAACTATTTATTTTCAAATTCAATAGTTAACATATGTAAAATAACTTCTGTGTATTCTCCCCTTGTCTCTGTATTCCACATCAACATCTCTAGTACTCCCACTCAAGATAGAGAGTAAATATTCAAAATACTCATCTTGCTAATGAGAAAATGTAATGAGTTAGGATGTATAGGTTTAGTAAATACATTTGCCAATTGGAATTTGGAAAAAGCATACAAAAACTTAATGCTGCCAAGTTGTAATTGTTGACAATCAATTTCTATATGCTTCGTACGCTCATGAAAAATACGATTAGCTGCAATATAAAGAGCATCTTGATTATCATAAAACATAGCAGCTGGTTTCGAAAGTTGAATAGCAAAATCTTTTAACAATGATTGAATCCATATTATTTCACAAGTAGCTTGAACAATAGCATGATATTCAGCTTCAGCAGTAGATCATGAAACTATTCGTTGCTTCTTAAACTTCCATGAAATCAAAGAATCACCAAGAAAAACACAAAAGCCAGTAACAGACTTTCTAGATATGGCACATGATGCCTAATTCAAATCAACAAAAGCCATTAAATGTAATTCAGAATCGAAAAAATAAAAAATCCCTTGGTCAGGAGTACCTTTCAAATATCGAAGAACTCGATAAGCAGCTTGCAAATGAAGCTGTGTAGGTGAATCAAGAAATTGACTCAAACGACCAACAACATAAGAAATGTCAAGTCTTGTAAAAGTATGATAGATAAGCTTCACAATTAATCTTCTATAAACACTCAGATCATCCAATAGAGAAGCATCATTAAAAAATTTTAAATTTGGTTCCATAAGAATACAAACAGGCTTACAACCCAAATGTCCAGTATCATTCAACAATTCCATAGTATAATGACATTGATTCAAAGTAATACCTTTATGATTTCTCACCACCTGCAATTCAAGAAAAAATTGATGATAAACCAAATCCTTTAACCAAAACTTAACATTAACCAAGTTCTTGATTTCAGAAATGTAAGAAATAGAATTTCCAGCTATGATCACATCATCAACATATACCAAAATAGCAATAAATATGTCATTAGAAAATTGAACAAAGAGAGAATGATCAGCGGAAGATTGTTGAAAACCAAGTTGAAAAATAACAGTGGAAATTTTGGAGAACCATTGCCTAGAAGCTTGTTTCAACCCATAAAGAGACTTATTGAGTTTGAAAACTAACTTCTTCTCCACCTGTGTAGAAACTTCAGAAACCAAATATCCTTGTGGCTACTTTTTCATGCAAATCACCATGTAAAAATGTGTTATTGACGTCTAACTATACAAAATGCCAGCCATGAATTGCTGCAAGAGATAACAACAATTTTACTGTAACAAATTTATCAACAGGAGAAAAAGTATCGAGATAATCAATGCCCTCACGTTGGGTATACCTTTTAGCCACCAATCTTTCTTCATACCTTTCAATGGTTCCATTGGCATAATATTTAATTTTGTAGACCCATTTATAGCCAATCAGCTGTTTTCCAGGGGGCAAATCAACCAAAGCCCAAGTGAAATTATCTTCCAAAGCTGTAAGTTCAACATGCATAGCATTTCGCCATTTAGGGGATTTCACAGCTTCGTTAAAGAATTTATGTTCCAAAGAGGAAGAAATAGTCAAAGTAAGATGTTTAAAAGAATTACACAATCTATAATAAGATAAAATATGTGATAAAGGATATTAAACAGACTACAGATCAGAATCAAAAGTTCCAGTAGATAAAACATAGTGGTAATCTATGAGACAATAATGAGTTTTTGAAATATGTTTAGATGAAGTACAGGTACCAGAAGAAGAAGGAATCTGAATTGTAGAATCTAGAACATCTGAAAAATGAGATTTAGAAGAATTAATTGATTTATTACAAGTACCAAAAGACGTGGGAATCAGAGTTGGAGAATCTAGAACATCTGAAAAGTGAGGAACAAGTTGAGAAAAATAAAACAAATCATTAGAATGTTGGCGAGAATTTGATTGAAAAGGAAATATAGTTTCATGAAAAACCACATTCCTAGAAATAAGAATTTTATCTATCCTGACAGTGGTTCTCTCTTGGTTTATTCTATCCTGCTACTTCTTCTCTTCAGTTGAAAGTTTTTTCTGATTCTGATTGGAGTACTTGTCCCGATTCTCGACATTCTATTACGGGTTTTTGTGTCTTTCTTGGTAATTCCTTAATCTCTTGGAAGTCCAAGAAACAACACACCGTTTCTAAGTCTTCGGCTGAAGCAGAGTATCGAGCTATGGCTTAGGCTACGTGTAAAGTCATTTGGCTGAAAGCTCCTCTTGCTGATTTTTGGGTTTTATCTCCTTTTCCTACGCTTTTATTATGCGATAGTCAATCTGCATTACATATTGCTGCGAACCCTATTTTTCATGAACGAACTAAGCACATCGAGATTGATTGCCATTTGGTTCGTCAGCAAGTCTAGTAAAATCTTATCAAGACGCTACATGTTTCGTCTCGTCACCAGCTAGCTGATATTCTCACAAAACCTCTTCATCCTGGTCTTTTCCGTGAGCTTCTTTGCAAGATGGAAATGCTTAATTTGCATGGTCCATCTTGAGGGGGGCTATTACAAGTGATAAAATGTGCTGAATATAAAGTTGCAAAATATGGAGAGCTGAATAGAAATGAAGCAGGACTTGTCACGTGTCCAGCACGTGTTCATGACAGTTGTTTTCACTTTTTGTAATAAAGTAGAAGAGACTAGTTCTGTAAACATTGAGAAAAACAATTTTATGAAATATTCTCTCTAGATTTTCAGATCTAACACGAAGAGATTTATTGTCTGTGGTTCTATCTCCTTCCTCGATTAACAGCCCCTGTGTTCGATCGCTCGCAGCTGCTGAAGGCCAATCGCCCCTGTCGCTCGGAGCTCATCATTTGCTTGGGACATTGATATTAATCTCTCGGCCAAATGCTCCTCTTCGTGAAGTCATCATGGAGCGGTCACTCTCCCCTCTTGCGAAGCTTTTAGTCGTTTGTAGAATGAGGGAAGTCTGAAGACTTGCCCTAATACATTTCCCCATTTTTTTCAAAATCACCCCTATTCTTTTCTGTTCAAAAGTTTAGCGGGATTTTTTCCTCCCTTTTCCTCCATCTTCATTTTGCATCTTTAATCCTTCAACTTCTTTTTATTTCTTTTAATTCCCACTTATTCATTTCATTTATCCAATATATTCCTTAATTCTTTTCCATATTATATAAATGTATATACACCAATTTTATACATTATATATTGTATAGCTTACTCAAATTCCCAACTTAATCCTAACATCAACTGAAAACGTTATAATTCCAATTTAACTCCTCAATTCTGTTTCTTAATTGAATTTTTCCGTTTAGAAAAATTATAATTCCACCGATTTTGACAAATTGACCAAATTCACGTACGTGGCCGTTGCGCTATAATTCGGGTTAACTTTTTCAATGTTATGACCGATTTTAATAAGAAATTTACACATGGAATTTCTTATTTAAAATTTCACGGGTTTTACACAAGAAAAGAATCATGCTATCATTAAAGACTTCTAACTATCATGATCTGATTATATAATTCATTATGAAAAGAACACTTGATAATTTCACATTATGGTATACTATAGAAATTGATTGTGAATTCAAGTTGTGGCAGATGAAAAGTAATAGCTAGAAATAGATTTTATTTAAGTTAATATAATATGGCCCAAGTGGGAGATTGTTAGATTATTCTAATAATCTATTAATGTGGTGCATGTTAATTAAAGTGTATTGACTTAATATTAAGATACTTAATGTAATGATTGTTAAGCATAAAGGAAATTAAGTTAATTGAGTTTTAATTCCTCTCATTGACTTTATTAAATTGTATAATGTATGGTTAAAGAGATGTAAATAAAGGGATATGAATGAAAGAGTTTTTGTGTAAAATTCCTTGTAGAATATCTCTTTAAATTCTCTTAAAAGAGATTTGCAGCGACAGTTTTGTTAAGGGGTACAACGAAAAGAAAAAATTGTCCTCTCTCTCTCTCTCTCTTTGAAAGGCAATCTTCCACTCTCACTTGATCATTAAAAGGAAAACGAAAAGCAAAATGATCAAGGTGATAAAAGTTTTTGGATCAACGTCTATACCAAAAGTATTATCATGGATCAAGATTGGTAATTTATTCGCCTTGTTTGTTCGTGAAATATTGAAACTATTAGTTGAATCAACAATGTTAATATATGAGACTTAAAGTATTGTTCGTACGTAATTGTCTTTTGTATTAAACCATGATCAATATTTCCATGCTTCTCCATTTGTCAATGAATATGAATATATAATATATATTAATGAAATTCCAAACATTATATGTTCCTCCACCAACATTCAAACAAACAATCAACTATTAACGTTATTACAATTTAACACAAACAATCAACAACACACAATACATAACAAAAACACTCACAGGTGAGGAAGAGCCTCACTTATTTGTCTTTGTCTAAAAAAAAAAGAACAATTTCAAGACTTTGTTTGTCTGAACTGCATCATTATATTTTTTTTTTTTTTTTTTGGATTAACACTGATAGGAGAATCAGAGCATCAGATCGATTGATAGCCATACCCACCAACTCCAACAAAAGACTGGCTTCCTCCAGAGCTGCAAAGCTCTGACTCTCTAGTTCTTCCTCCACTACTTAGGCGGTTTTTTTCTTTTGGGAAAATGACAAATGAAATCAATGATAAGTTAACCACTATGGTATAGTTTCTAACAATTTAACCACTGATGTATGAGAAAATGACAAATCCAACATCATTTTCACATTCGCCGTTAAAAATGAGATGAGACGCCGCAACAGTTCATAGATAAAACACCTTGGCGTTGTGATTTTGAAGGCCAAATTGTTATGTTGTCTCAAGACGCCATACCGGCGTCTGTTGAAACTGCAGCGGCGTCCTGGGAAACTGCAATAACTTCCTGGGAAACTGCAGCGGCGTCTCGGGGGACGACGCAGTAGTTTGACTCGTTAAAAATATTTGATCGCAAATTTGAAGGCTTAAACAATTGATTTTGAGGCCAAGAAAGGGGATCATGACATAATTGTCAAAGCTCTCTGTGAGAGCTTCGATTTGATACCTTCTGCACCCAATTCTGACACTCGTAGCCAAAGTTATGGACGTTTGAAGTTGAAAAGGTAAAAAATCTAATAAAAACATTAAATTCATAAAACATATACATAAGGACTCCATTTTTCATGCATGGCTACTTCAAAGTCTGCAGGAGTTCTTGCATGTCAAATATTTTTAACAAATCAAAACTGTAGCAGCGTCCTAGGACACCACGACTATTTCTTGAGATGCCGCTGTAGTGTCTGGGATGCCGTTGCAGTGTCCTGGGACACCGTTGCGGTGTCTTGGGACGCCACGGTGGTTTCCTAGAACGCCACTATAGTTTCCTAGGACGCTACTGCTGTTTCAAAGGACGACGCTGCAGCGTCTTGGGACAACGCCGTGATTTGGCCTTTAAAATCATAACGCCGCGGTGTTTTGTCTACGAACTGTTGCGGCGTCCCATCTCATTTTTAACGGCGAACGTGAGAACGATGTTAGATTTATTATTTTTTCATAGATTAATGATTAACTTGTTAAAAATTATACTATAGTGGTTAACTTGTCCAAACAAATTGATTTGCCATTTTCCCTTTTCTTTTTATCTTATTCCTTTTCATTCTTTTTTTCACCATTCTCCGGCGTATAAATACTGACAGAAGAATCCGTGCGGATATCTTTAGAGCCATACCCACCATGTCCAGAGATGTGGAGCCCTGACTCTCTAGTACTTTCTCTATTATTTTTATCATCCTTTTCGTTCTTTTTTTCACCATTCTTAGGTGTATGAACATTGACAAGAAAATTAATGCATTAGACATTTTGAGAGCCAAACCAACCAACTCCAACAACGACTGGCCTCCTCCATAGATGTGGAACTCTAACTCTCTTGCTCTTCCTCCACTACTTTTAACTTTTTCGTTCTTTGTTTTACCATTCTCCATATTTTGAGCGCCATACCCACCAGGTCCAACAAACGACTGGGTTCCACTAAAGATGTGGCACCCTACCTCTCCTGCGCTTCCTCTATTCTTCTTGTCATTCTTTTTTTCACCATTCTCAACAGTGACAGACTTAGGGCATTGGATATTTTGAGAGCCAAACCCACCAACTCCAACAACCGACTGGCTTCGTCAAGAGATGTGTGGGACTCTGTCTCTCTTGCTCTTCCTCTACTACTTTGAACTCTTTCATTCTTTATTTTACCATTCTCCATGTTTTGAGAGCCATACGCACCACGTCCAACAAACGACAGGTCTCCTCCAGTGATGTGGCACCCTGCCTCTCCTGCACTTCCTCTATTCCTTTCATCACCCTTATTTTCATTGTTTTTTTCACCAAGCGTAGGAACAGTGACACCATAATTAGTGCATTGGATATTTTGAGAGCCAAACTCACCATCTCCAACAACCAACTAGCTTCCTCCAGAGATGGAGAACCCTGCCTCCCTGACTTTCTTGTTCTTTTTTCCAAGCGACTCAGTGCATTGGATATTTTGAGAGCCAAACCCACCAACTCCAACAACCGACTGGCTTCCTCCAGCGATGTGGAACCCTGACTATCCTTCCCTCTCTTGCTTTCCGTCTTTCTTCTTCGTCTCCTTGGTTGGGATTTGATATATGTCCTTCATTTGTTGGACTATTTCCAGCAACTCTTATATTTCTGTCTAACTGATGCTGCCGCTTTAACATTTTCTATTTCTTTCAACTTTTAAGATATACTAATCAAAAAATATTTTAAAAAAAATAAATTTTCCTAAAACGAGAAAACTTAAATATTTGGAAGAGAGATTGGGTTTTAAATTCTCACTTAATTTCAATTGATTTGGTTTACAAAACAATACAATGTGATATTTGTATAGGCACAATATCCTTCTACATGTATTTTTAACTTAACATATATCTTGCGACAAATTTATTCGTCACCCATTCAGGATAACTTTTAAATGTTATTTTTTGCATTTCCTGGATGCTCCTTAGATTATGCTTGTTACATCCTACCAGGTAGCAATGAATAATTTTTATTGTTAGGAGCACAACCATATTGCTTCTACTTCAACTATAGAAACTAGTCTGTAAGGGTTTCATAGTTTGCCAAAGCCAAGTTCGCGAGGGCATTGAATATTCTATTCCAAACAATAACTTAAAAAAACACAGGCTGGCTTGAGAGAAATTATAAACGAACATCAAAGAAGATTGAGATGAAAGAGAGAATCATACTTTCGTCTCAAATTGATTCTTAGGAATTCAAAACAGGATGCTCTCAAATACTTCTCATCACCGAATTTATAACAAAAGATTTGAGTTTCATTAATCCTTGTAAATAATGTCCTGTTGGCATATAGTCCCTCCTTCCCACTTGCCAATAATTGTCCTGGTTGCGGGGTGAGGAAGAAGAAAGTGCATAGAAGAAAGCTGCAGAAAAATTTGGAGGTTTTGGACGCCCCCACACAACACCAACTATTGTCCTTGTTGTGTGGTGAGGAAAGTGCAGAGAAGAGGTTTTGGACGGCGGAGAGGAGATGTTGAACGAGAGTTGGTATGAGTCATGGGTGGAATTTTTGTACTTCTAAGTAAGTAATGTTGAGTAGGGTGGACAACTGGAATTTTTGTACTTCTAAGTAAGTAATGTTGAGTAGGGTGGACAATTTGATTCCGGTTTCAGTTTCAGATCTCTTTGAACTGATCATTCAGTTCTCGGTTCTAAGAGCGAGGAACTAGAACTAGAACTAGAACCACAAAGAACCGGACTCAGAACCAGACCCGAGTCTCGGTTCTGGTTCTGAACCGGTTTCTATTCTAAAATTTTCAACTGTAGATTTGAGTGCCAAAATGAGTGATTTTGGGCCCGATAAAGGTCAATCATTGTTAAACCATGTGGAATGTCATAGATCTCTGAAAAAGCTTCGATTTGATATCTTATGGAGCTGATTATGACCCTCGTAATTAAAGTTATGATCCTTTGAAGTTGAAGATGTCAAGAATCTCCATCAAGAATATAATAAAATGATTCGATTCGTAAAACATATACATATATTAATTAGTAAAAACTAAGTAGTTTTTAATTTCAAAGGCTACCTCGTATGGAAATTCTCATCGGAGAGGCAGTCAATTGTTCGATTCGTAAAACATATACATATATTAATTAGTAAAAACTAAGTAGTTTTTAATTTCAAAGGCTATCTCGTATGGAAATTCTCACCGGAGAGGCAGTCAATTGTAAAAATAGGGACTTTGAAATAGCCATCAAACACTAGAAACAGAGAGAGAGAGAGAGAGAGAGAGAGAGAGAGAGAGAGAGAGAGAGAGAGAGAGAGAGAGAGAGAGATGAAGTGTGGTTTTCGGTTCCATAAACCAAGAACCGAAGATCAACCCAGAACCAAGAGCTCATTCTCGATTCCTACCCATTTGTAAATTTGGAAACTAAGAACCGGAACTGAACCAAAACTGAATCTCGGTTCCAAGCTATTTCTCCATTCTTTGCGATTCTTGCCCACCCCTAATGTTGAGTTTAAATTTAAATTACATTGGTTTTGAAGAAAATATTTAAATTTCTGTTGGTTTTGATATTGAAGTTCAAATTGACAGTGGAGTTGATTTTGAAAATAATTTCAAATTTCAAATTGATTTTGATATTCAATTTGAATAAACTAAGTCATTATTAAAATTTTCATTGCCGACCCCCCACCCCCAAAAGGAAAAACAACTGCAAAAAAAATTGAAGGTTTTGGATGGTAAAGAGGTGACGTTGAACAAGAGTTGGTTCAAGTTACGGGTAGAACTTTCAGACTTCTTAGTGAGGTAATATTAAGATTACAGTTAAATTCATTGAAGAAAATATTTGAATTTAATTTGGTTTTGATATTGAAATTCAAATTGATAGTGGAATTGATTTTGTTAGATAAATATGTTGATTTTTGACTTAAATCATGTTATAATTGTAAACCGGCATATTATATATTATTTGTGATCATTATGTTCTAGAAAAATGAAAATTTAAGAAATCTCAAAATTTAAGAAATCTGTTATTTTTTGGTTCATCAAAAATGGCCAAAAATTCACCCGCAGAAGCGTAAGCTTCCAAAAGTTGGAAATGGAGATGAGAGTCTGATAACGCTTTCTTGGATTTCGAGTCCCAGAATCTGACCAAGGTTTAGTCACATAGAGCTGGCAGGTTGTTATTCGCAAAGATTAACTTATCCTACTATTGTTCCAAATTGACGGTTCAATCCCCTCATATCGAGTACATTTGGGATTTTTAATTTGATGTTATTTAATTTAATTCCTGCATAGTACTTTTTCTTATTATAATATCTTGTCTCGATCTTATTGCTCTGCGAACCCTAACCCATATAGTTTGAGTTCGTGTTTAAAATAAATTCTTATTAAGACTTTCTCAAAAAATTCACGTATTGGGCTGAGTAATTGAGTTCTCTTCGAAAATCGAGTTGCTTGACCCAGCAATTCTGTTAGGCCCGCCTCTCGGTCATGACAGGTCTCCCTATGCCGACAAGCTCGGGGTTACGCCAAGCAATCAACACTAACACTGTCATTTCCACTAACCAAATTTTCAGAGGTAATAAACTCAACAATTCTATTGTACAAATTATATCATAGGTCAAACAATTCAACCCAATATGCCTAACAACAGAAAACTTCTAATTTACAAAAAAATATTTGGATTTTTACCTTCATACCAACTTCTTCTTAACTGGAATTTCCATGAACTTCCAAAACTTTTTCCTCCAAAGCACACAGTTTCCTTCAACAATTCCAATGAAATTATCAAAAGTTTAACCAAATAATTGAATTTACAGAGAGAGGGAGATGATGACTTACCAAAAGTGACAAAAACTTGGTCACATAGTTTTGAATTTAGTACAAAATGACCAAATATGGTTTTGTCTTGGAGGAAGAAGTTCACTGCAAGAGAAAAGTGAAAACAGAGGTTGAGGAGCTGGCGTTCTTAAAACTGGAAAAGGAGGAGTTTCATGAAGAAATTCTAAAAACTTTTTTTTTTCCAAAAGCTTTTTCTTCTTGCAATTAATAATTTTTTTAATAGGTATTACATGAAATGGATTTGAATTAATTTAGATAAACCAAAGGGCACTAATGATATAGATTAGGTTCGAGTTGAACCTAATAAACGAAAACCGAACAATTGATTTAAGTTGGCTTCGGTTTTCTTTCAATTTCTGAAAAACCAATTTTAGAATCTAACCAAATAAAACCACAGTTTTTGGTTCAAAATTTTCATAAAATGGAACCAATTTTGTGTTTTATATATATATAAAAAGTTCATGTTACTTTGTATTTACACGAATTTTTCTTTATAAAAAATCAATCAAAATAGAATATTCAATTGACCAAAATAAAATAAATCCCCAACGGTTATTACTATTTAACACAAAGTTCCAACGATCAACAACACACAATGCAGAACTGGAAAACAAAAACATTTGTCATGAAAAAGAAGAACAATTTCAAAACTTTGTTTTTCTGAAATGCATCATTATTTTTGCTTTTTTTCCTCGTCTTTTGGCGTATTAATAGTGACAGGAGAATTAATGCATTCGATCTCTTGAAAGCCAAACCCACCAACTCCTTTAAACGACTGGTTTCCTTCAGCGATGCAGAACCCTGACTCTACAGCTCTTACTCCACTACTTTGGCCTCTATCATTAGTCATTCCTTCCCTCTCTTGCTTTTTCTTTTTATCATCCTTCTTTACATTCTTTTCTTCACCATTCTCAGGCGTATGAATAGTGACAGGAGAATCAGTGCATTGGATCTTTTGAGAGCCAAACCCACCAATTCCAGAAGCCGACTGGGTTCCTCCAGTGATGTGGAACCCTGGCTGTCCTGCCCTCTCTTGCTTTCCGCCTTTCTTCTTCCTCTCCTCGATTGGGTTTTGATTTGTTTCCTTCTTTTGTCGGACTCTTTCCAGCAAGTCTAGTAGGAAGATTGCCAGGAACAATAGTATTTCTCTTATTCTTTGTCCAACTGATGCTGCCGCTGGCCCGCTGCCGCTTTAACTTCATTTGTCATTTTCTATTTCTTTCCACTTTTAATATGTACTAATTAATAAATATTTTTAGAAAATAAATTTTTCTAAAATGAGAAAACTTAGAATATTTAAAAGATGATTAGATTTTAAGTTCGCACTTGAATTTCAATTGATCTTGTTTACAAAACAATGCAAAGTGATATTTGTATAGGCACAATATCCTTCTACATGTATTTTTGTCTTAATATGTATCTTGTGACAAATTTATTTGCCACCCATTTAAGTTAACTTTTACATATTATTTTTTGCATTTCTTGAATTTTCCTTGAATTATCCTGTCAAGTGGCAATGAATGATTTTTATTGTCAAGAGCAACTTTAATATGAATATTCTACTCCAAACAATAAATTAAAAGAAAAAGATGATTTGAGAGAAATTCTAAACGAACATAAAAAAGACTGAGATGAAAAAGAGAATCATATCTTGGTCGTAGACTGATTCTTGGAAATTCAAAACAGGATGCTCTCAAATTGTTCTCATGACAGAATTTATAGCAAAAGCTTTGAGTTTTAGTCTTGACATAAACTCCCCCCTCCCACACACTAGTAATTGTCCTTGCTGCGTGGTGAGGAAAGTGCAGAGAAGAGAAAAAACAGCTATAAAGGTTTTGGACGGCAAAGATGAGATGTTGAATGGGAGTTGGTCTGAGTCACGGGTGAAATTTTTGTACTGAGGACGGTCCTACACACACCAATTATTGTCATCGTTGCGTGGTGAAGAAAGTGCAGAGAAGAAGAAAAACAGCTGTAGAAAAATTAGAGTATTTGGCCGACAAAGTGGAGACGTCGAGCGAGTATGTTCGAGTTACAGGTGGAACTTTAGCGAGCTATCGTTGAGTTTATAGAAGAAAATATTTAAATTTTCGATGGTTTTGATATTGAAATTCAAATTGATTGTGGAGTTGATTTTGTTGGATAAATCTGTTGATTTTAGAAATTATGCCCTTCATCATAAAGTTTTACAACTAACATTTTAATGCTTTATGATCAAAATTTTTATTTTCCAAATGTTTTCACAGAGAAGCTCTCTGAATAATTGGTAGAGAAAACCAAGAAAAGCTAAAGAGACCATTTTTACTAACAGGAGCAACCTTAATGCTTCTACCTCAACTACAAACACTATTGTTAAGGGTTTCAGATTTTGCGAAAGTCAAGTATGCAGAAGGCAATGAATATTTTACTTCAAACAAGAACTTAAAAAAAAGATGATTTGAGAGAAATTCTAAACAAACATGGAACAAGACTGAGTTGAAAGAAAGAATCATACCTTCTTTGTAGACTGATTCTATTGAAATTCAAAACAATATGCTTTTAGGATAGTTGTCAAGACAGATTTATAGCAAAAACTTTAGAGTTTTAGTGGTTGTAAATGGTGTGGGGTAGGGGGAGACATCAAATACCCCACACCCTTCACATGGTGTTACCTCTCCTTCGTCCTTTTAAGGACTTTTCCTCCCTGCCATTATCATCTGCATAGTGATTAAAATTATTGTATTATCAATTTACTTGAATTATGAATGATTAAAATTACAAAGTGTTAAATAACACTTTAATAATTGATTTGAATGAATTGAGTTACTTTATATTTTGTGCTGTTATATAAAGTTATTTGATTAAATGAATGAAGTGACTATTAATTCTCAACTTAAATAAATCTCTTAAATGCAAGTACTCTTTAATTTTTATTTAATAAAGAGAGAAATTAAAAAATAAAGTGAGTATGTATAACATATTGGTAAGAGAGTTTCCCACCCTTAAATTATTTTAAATTAATTTATATATTTTTTTAAATTTTCAAATCAAGACGACTTGGAGTCCATGAAAGAAACTTTCATAGAAATAATTTTGGGTTTATTTGGAATCATGTGTTGACTATAAGTCTTTGGAGTCCATACAGCGATGGATGCAGACAATTTTAAATTGCATTTATTGTATTTTTTTTCTCTCTCTCTATTACTTCTAAAATTTCTTAAATTACACGCCAAGTTATCTCAACCGCCTAAAATGAAAAATCTTAGGACTTGTTTTTAATTATAATTCGAATACATCGCCAGATCAAATTTTAAGTTTATTTTTAAAAGGAAAATTAACAAAATAATCACTATAATATAGAATCAATGACAAGTCATCAACTAAGTAATTTCTACTAACAACTTAATCATTGAACTATGAAAAATGAGCAGAGTTAATATCATTATTACTTTTTTTTGTTAAAAAAACATTCTCGTTGCATTGTAGAGTGTTATCTTTCTCATGCAGATTGTTGTTTTTCTAAAGTGGAACATTATTTTTCACTATGAAAAGTGAGTTCTTGAAATATAACTCAGGAATATGACTTTTTGCAAACGAAACACAACTTTTCATGAATGAAAGATGACTTTTCACTGCGGAATGAAACTTACTGAAGAGGAAAGATGATTTTTCTCTTTGGGAAGTTGAGTCTTTATGAAATATGTATTTCTCTCTTTATTTTTTAATAAAGAGTTCTTAGAGTGTTTTTTAAAAAAAGGAAATTAACAAAACAACCACTAAATTATTGAATCACAAACAAGTCAACCATTGAACAATTTTATTTAACAACTTAAATATTGAACTATGAAAAATGAATTGAACAAATATTGCAGTTATGTTTTCAATTAAAAATTGTTATTTTTTTTTATGCAGAACATTGTCTTTCCACGGCGAAACGTTATCTTTCCACTAAACAAATTTAAAAAATTAATTTTTAGATGCGAAACTGTAACGACCTGGATTTTTCTTCATAAATCCCTTTGAAAAATGCATTAAAATTTATGAGAGAATATCAGAGCACACGTCGAGCCGTTAGAAAACACTTAAAACATTTCTTGCGGAAATAAAAAAACATTCATGGTAGAAGCGTTAAAATCATGCATTTTAAAATACTGCGGAAGCGTAAAGAATTTAAAGAAAATAAACTAAACATTAAATTACAAATTAAGAAGAGAAAACTAAATTTAAATTAATTACAACTCACTATGTCTTTGACTCCTTGTAGCCTGGCCAACCATAAGCTCGCACGTGCAAATCCCTCATCAACTGCTTCTTCCTTTGGTTGAGGATTTTGCGCGTCATGTACCTACACCACAACAAGTAAGACGCGAGCCCAAAGGCCCAGTAATAAAATGAGTTTATGCATATGAGATCCCACTCTTTAACGTATAATAGACATAGTTATGTATTTTAGGAATGACTCTTACATAGAGTATAGAATTAGGGAAATCTTAGGATTTCTAATTAATTATGTTAATTGGTCTCTTGTTCCCGACAAAGGAAAAATTTATTCTTTTTCTCACTCAAAGCGTGTGGCCACTCCCTGGTGGTGTTCCCAATTGTTTTTAGCGATATGAGACTTCCCTAAAAGCACATACAAGGAATTATCCTAACAACACATTCAAGAAGTTAAGCAAAATTATAACGAACATAGGAGTGCATGACAACAAGTAATGTAATACATAAATCAAGACAACACATCAATGGACGATAACAAGCTAGAGAAGTTTATAAACTACGTTTATTCACATGCTTATATTAAATTGTTTACATGCTTGGTTAATTAATATACTCACGATTCTTGTCTATTTAACATGCATGAATTAACGTACTTGAAGACTAATAGTTAATTAACATATTAAACATGTATCAAGACAAAGTTCTATGATTCAAACATGCTTGATTAAGTAATTAACGTTCTTAAGAGTTAGTTATTAATTAATCAACTAGCTGAATATATCTGAATTTAGTTGTTTAATAACTAGTTAATTAAATTGGTTACTTAACATGCTCAACTTCCAATTAATTATTTCAATTAACATGCTCAAGATTATCAACCACTAACATGCTTAAGAAGATACCCACACTTAAATTATCTTAATTAATTGATTAGTTCACATGCTTGGGCTTAACAATTTGTTACACTCATAGATTAACTAAACGGATTAACATGCTCAATTAGTTAACATTTAACTAAATTGATTAACAAGTAAATATGCTAAGCAAGTAGACATGCTAAATAAGAAATAAAACAACCAAACGGTAGACCAACACCTACAATATGAAGAAGGGCAATAGAGCAAAACATGTTTATTATGCTAATTAATTTAACTGATTATAAACACTCAAATCAAGGAGCATTCTTAAAGACTTATCTACAGAGGGAACTCAACAAATGGAACCATCATCAGAGAAAAATAACACCGAAGCACAAGCATCCAAACATAGAAGGACATACAAGCTAACAATGAAGGAGCAGTAAGGAGATGTCACAAAGCATCCTGATAATCTAGCATTCTATACTATCAACATAAGGAAATAACAAATAACAAGGAAAGTAACCAATGATTCACAATAGAAATTCATCCATCAACACAAGGAAATAACAAACAGCAAGGAAAGAAACCAATGATTCACAACAGAAATTCATCTAGTAACAACCAACATTCCCATCATCAACCTAACTAACTAGTAGTTACAGTGTAACATAGAAATATATGAACTTTACCACTCACGCACACACTTGTGGTGTAGGGCCTCCAAATGGCCAAGACACACCCAATTCTTACCATCACTAAAGAACACACAAGCAGAGACAACAAATTCCACGTCTGGACAGTAGCTCCAACGCCTCACGATCTAGTTCCATCTCCAGGACAACAACAGCTCATCCATCACCACTTTAGCTCACTCTAGCTCACTCATAACACACACACATTTCTCTCATCTCACGGCTCACTCTCACTCTCTCGCAGCTCTCTCTCACCTGAAGCTTCTCACACATGCAGGAAGGAAGAAGGAAGGCTGGAGAATGAGAGAAGAATAAGGGGAAGGTGACTTATACCTGAAGGGGGAGACAATCATATGTGTGGGGTGGCAGGGTGTCAGCCACGCGAGGTCTGGGGTTGGATTTGGTGTTTGGGTAATGTCCTTCCATTGGCTAAACGTCATTCTCCTTTTGATTTAAATCAGTTATGACACTGATCTAGGCTGATTCAAACTAGTGCGGATGCACAGGGCTTGTTCGAATTCGTTCACATGACCAAATCCTGCAGACTAAACGGAGACTTCGGACAAGGAATGGCATCCCTGTCCAATGTCCATACCGTCCGCAGACAATTTTCTAATGCGGGTTGGCATCCACATGAGGTGCCCGCAGTGTCTGAATGTGTCCATTAAATGGATAGATTCAATGCATACGAGGCTAGTCCTTGTCTAGGTTCGTCCGTGATCGTCTGCATCTATCCAAGTTTAGACAGATTCCATTCGGACGCAACCATTAGCATCTGCAAGCACTTGGCTGCATCCCCAATATAGTTTGAAGCCTTACTAAAGGAAGGGGACGACTTTGAGGATGTGAAAATGGCATCCCGAGTCATCCCAAAGTGCACAATCAACCATTTCCTCACATTTTATCGCCTAACTTCTATCCTATAACACTTCCCTCTATTACATGTAATAAATGTTACCATGCGAAATGTAATATCCTAACTACCCTATCTTCTCAATTACATTGCATGTGTGGGTGGAAAATACTCTTAGACTTAACGCTCCTAATACGCCTTCTATAATATCCCGATGATTAAAGATATTTATTGGGATGTTAGAAAAACTAGTACTTTTCGTTGTGGAAAGACAATGTTCCACATGCAAAAAGTTACCTTTGCCTGTTGTTCCCCCTCATGGTACGTCATACTTTCTACTGTGAAATGTTGTCACTCTGCGATGGAACATCATACTTTCTAGGAGGGACGTCATACATCCCCTGCCTTATATAAATTCACGCTACTGTCAGAGCGATATCCTTAGTGATTATCAAACCCTATTGCATTTCAAGAGCTGAGTATGCTGCATTCAGATGAAGTTGAAGTGTTAGCAATTATTGCTCACCAATGGCATCTTAGAGTGATAAGGAATCTGCCAATTGCACATTGGAAGTGGAGCTCATATCCACAATCTTGACACATGATGTATGTGCATTTGGAGACGAAACTGCTATAATGGCGCATTTCATTTTGTCAACTCTAGATGAGGAGGAGCTCTATTCATTTTGCAAATCCAGTGACAAAGACATAGACAATATTAGACCTTAACGACTACCACAAACAACATGTTCTTTTCCTAGGAAGAAGTATAGTTCTTTGAATTAATTTAGACAAGAAATCATGAATCATGTGTTGAAGAATGAGTACATGATAAAATTTACTAATAATGACTTATGTTGAGGGTGGCCAGCTAAGAAGAATACACTTGGTGGATGCATGCCTAAAAATTGCAATGTGAATTGACATTTCAAATAAAGAGTTATAACGACATTCACACTTGTTCAAGAAAGATGAAAAGTCATCATGGATTATTCACTACTTGACCTAAATTTTGGAAGCCAAAGCACGTATGCAAGTTAAATTACATTTGTTTCAAATCTGTGATCATATTCTGTTTTCCAAATGTCTAATCCAAGGGTTAATCTTCCTTAGAGCACAACTCGATTTATATGAAGCCTTTTAAGGTAACTTTTGGAGAGGCTCTTATTTGGATTGTTGACTATTGATTCTGTAATTTTGAGCACCATATCATGGATGCAAGTGGAGTTCTTCCGACTGTAAATCTGATGCTCGAGCTTCCTGTCTAGCCGATTACCAAGACCCGATTATTAGTAACTTTAGAGTCTTAGACTCTATCATTGCTCCTTAACATGTTCTCGTACGTACCTACATCATCAAGACTCAAACTAATGAATCTAAGGCTTAGTAAATGATATGAAATAAAATGTACGATACACATGCTATGCCACTTTAAAATCCGTATGCAACTTTTTGTTTTCTTTTTCTAGAAAGGAACCTATCCTTTCTTTACATTTCGTTATAGAGAAAGGATACATCCTATGGTCATGTGACTTAATCGTCACTCTGATGAGAAAATACATCCATCAGACGTGTCATCACATACCATCACCAATCTCTTTTGTTTGAAGCATTGAGGATTTCTGGTACAAGAGAAAAAGATACATCCTATGGTTCATGTGGCTTAACTATCACTCCTCTCTACGTGGGAGGAGATACATCCATTAGAAAAGTCACCAACAATGGATAGTCACCAAATCTCTCTAACCCCCACACGCCTATCTACATTCATTCAATGACATAATGCATATTCCTATTGCCTAAATGATCGTTGTCTGCTTCAGGTTATCAGCCCTCGAGAACGCTATTCACTTATGTATGAGCATCCCTTTTACCATTGTTTTGTTTTCTTTTCAAAACTATGCATGAAAACCATTTTCATATCGTTTTATGAAAACCATGATGCATAAATGCTCATAAATGCATATAGTTCTATCATATCTCTATATAACCTTGAAATATGCTCAATCCACTATCGTTTATTCCCTTCTACCCCTGATTCACCACTGCAAGTTTTCATCCAAATCATTCAAGACCACACCTCAGTCGAACAATCCAATCAGCAGAACATTAGGGAGAAGAAGAATGAAACTTACCTTGGCCCAACATTAGAATTCGCAGAATTGCGAGAGTTCTTTGTTTTCACATCTTTGCGAGAGTTCTTGTTGGGAAAATTTGGAGAGAAAGAATGAGATTTGGACAGAACAAGAGAGACAATTTCTCATTCAATGCTTAAAACAACATGAATACAATCTATTTAGAGAAGATGAACTTCACCTACTACAAAACCCACTAACACACAAAGTCTACAAAACCTACTCCAATCCACCTACTACAATCACTTATTCATCCACCACCTACTACAACCTACTATAATCCACTTATATATCCACCACCTACTACAACCTACTACAATCCACTTTTTCATCCACCACTTACATAAATTATTAAACCAACCTACTACAATCCACTATCATCTCAACAACTCACAAACAATAAATTAAAAACACTACTACTTGAACAACCCACAATCACAATTATCACAACTCATCATCTTAAAATAAAACTCCACATCTTTTTGGTGTTGATATTTTAATACTTCCTCGCAACACCAACTTTCATTCTCTTCACCATGCCAAGTTGATGACAAATATGTTTCAACTTGATGTCACTCAATCCTTTTATAAACAAATCTGCAATTTGGTCATCCGTCTTTATATGTTTCCACAGAATTTCTTCCTGCATAACTCTTTCCCTTATAAAGTGATAATATACCTCTACATGTTTTGTTCTTGCATAAAAAATGGGATTTTTTGCCAAATATTTTGCTGACAAGTTGTCACAGTATAAAAGAGGGCTATACTCTATTGTTTGATGCATGTCTTTTAATAACTGCATAAGTCAAGTGCTTTCTTGAGCTGCCATCATCGCCGCTCGATACTCTGCTTCTGTGGTTGACAAAGACACTGTTGGTTGTCTGTTGCTACACCAAGATATTGCTCCAGACCCAAGTGTAAAAACATACCCAATTGTTGATCGATGAGTATCATGGTCACCTACATAGTCAGCATCACAATAACCAACAAGTTTGTAATCTCCACCTTTCTTATATATAACACCATTGCATCGAACTGCTTCCAAATAAGCTTTCTTCAAATTTTGCATGTAGCGACTCATCACACTAACTACAAAAGTATTATTTGGTCTCGTTAATGTTAAGTATATGAGACTACCCACTAACTGCTTGTACATTGTAGCATCTTCCAAATCTTTCCCTTCATGAGCACACTTTTTTGTATTTGACTCCATTGGCATCAAGATTGGCTTACACATTAGCATTCCAAACTTCTTCAACAGATCTTCAGAATACTTTTGTTGATGAAGAATAATTCCTTCTTGAGTATGATCGACCTTTAGACCAGGAAAATGATTGAGTTGTCCAAGTTCTTTTATCTGAAAGTGAATGTATAAATTATTTTTGATTTGACGAATTTCTTCTTCAAAATTTCCTGTGATGATGAAATCATCTACATATACTAGCACAACAGCTAGCTTCTCTCCTTTAATTTTGACGAAGAAGCTAGAATCTGTAGATATCACTAAATAACCACTATGAGTAAGAAATTTAGTAATTTTACCATATCATGCCATTGGTGCTTGTTTTAACCCATAAAGTGCCTTTCGAAGCTTGAACATATACTCAGAGTGATCTGGACTTTAAAAACCCATTGGCTACTCCATGTAGATTTCTCAATGTAGCTCTCCATGCAAGAATGCATTCTTTACATCCAATTGTGCCAATTTCCAACTTTTGTTAGCTACAAGTGCTAATAAAACTCATACCGTTGTCAGTTTTGCTACTGGACTATGCGTTTCATCATAGTCTAGTCCATATATTGTTGGGACAACCCTAGAGCTACTAGACGAGCCTTGTGCCTTTCTATTGATCCGTCTGAATGACACTTGATCTTATAAGTTAATTTGCAAGAAATAGGCTTCACATCGTTTGGTTTAGGAACAAGCTCCTAGGTCTGATTTTGTTCTAGTGCACTAATTTCCTCTTTCATAGCTTTAATCCACTCAGGGTTTTGAGATGCTTCTTCAAATGTCACCGGTTCTTTTGCATTGGCTTCTTCCACTATGGCAACATTGACATACTTCTAATTTGGCTTTTTAGCTCTTGTTGATTTTCTAAGTGTAATGGGTGTATCTACTTCAACTTCATCAGTTGCTTCATTTGGCCTTTGATACATCTCCATCATCATCTGCAACCTTAGCTTCATCATCATCTGCAACCTTAGCTTCATTTGAGCTAAACTGGATTTGAGAAGTTTTCAATTCTTCCTTAGAAACATTTGAGTCGGGTAGTACTTCTTTGTTTGAGGACCACCAAGAGGAAACTTCATCAAATACCACATTCTGAGATGTGTAGCACTTCTTGTTCGTTGGATCATAACATCGCCATCCTTTCCTTTGACTTTCGTATCCTACAAAGATACACATAACGACCTTTTTCTCCATCTTGCTACGTAAGTGATCAAGTACAAATACATAGCACACATCCAAAAACTTGAAAATGACCAACAATAGGCTTCATATTACATATTTTTTCAAAAGGTGAGAGAAAACATAACCTTTGTTGAAGAAGCCTATTGGTCACAAAGGCTGTAGTCTTCATTGTTTTCGCCCAAAATCACCTTGTAACATTTGTTGCATGAAGCATACTTCAACATGCTTCTGCTAGATGCCATTTTTGACTTTCTACTATGCCAATTTGTTGTGGAGTGTTGGCACATGTGAACTGATGACGTATATTGTTCTTCCAAAGAAACATTGAGAATTCATTCGAGGTGTACTCTCCTCCATTGTCAGTGCGTTGACAATGAACTCTTTTACCAACCTCAGTTTCTGCTATCTCTTTGAACTCTTTGAACTTTAGTAGAGTTTTAGACTAAAGTTAATTAAGTTAAATCATCCACTTAGTTAATTAAGTTAAATCCAATTTATTTATTTACTTTAAAATACCCCTCAATTGATTTAATTTAGAAAATTAAATTAAATTTATTCTTTATCACTATAATACTCTTAGGCCTAACGCTCCTAATACGCTCTATAATATCCAGATAATTAAAAATATCAGGATGTTACAAAATGTAACTATTGGAATACGCTTGCGTCGAAGTTCCTTTACTATGGAGTCTAGGATTTGAACTGGCATTTCTTTGTATCTTAAGTTAGTCTGGATGTTGATGTTCTTAGGAGGGTCCAATAAAGTTGTATTACCTAGACATTTTTTGAGCATTGATATGTGAAATACATTGTGTACGACCGCCATAGAGTCTGGTAACTGGAACTAGTAGACGACAGATCCTATTCTCTTCGTAATTACAAAGGGACCCACATATCTTGGATTCAGCTTTCCCATTTTTTTTGGAAGTGTACCACATCCTTGAATGGAGATATCTTTGGGAATACTCTGTCTCCTTCACTGAATTCTAGACTTCAACGATGGTTATTAGTATAACTCTTATGGCGGCTTTGGGATGCTAACATTCTTTGCTTAATTATAGCCACAGACTCAACAATTTTATGTACCATTTCAAGATCGTAGAATGTAGTTTCACCTATCTCACTCCAGTATAACGGTGATCTACACTTCCTCCCGTACAGTGCTTTGTATGGTGCCATGTCAATTGTAGCTTGAAAGCTGTTATTGTATGCGACCTCGACCAATGGTAGAATTTCTCCCCATCCAACTTGGAATTCAAGAATGCAAACACGTAGCATATCCTCGAGTGTTTGAATTATTCTTTCACTTTGGCCATCCGTCTGAGGGTGAAATGTTGTGTTGAATATTAGTTCAGTGCACATAGCTTTGTTCAAACATTTCCAAAATGCCGAAGTAAAATGTGGATCCCAATATGATAAGATAGAAACTGCGAAGTCATACAATCTCCTTAACATATAAATCAGCAAACTGATTCATCTTGTACGTCATGGCTATAGGCAAGAAATGTGAAACCATTATCAATATATCCACAATCACCTAGATCGCATTTGGCCTTTAGCAGTTTTGAACAAACTTGTGACAAAATCCATGGTAATATGTTCCCATTTCCACTTTGAAATTGACAATGGTTGGAACATTCCTCTTGGTCGCTAGTGTTCGACCTTTATCTGCTGGTATACATGGCATAACGACGTATAATCAGCAATATAATACTTCATATTTGGCTAGTAATAATAAGCTTTAAGATCCCGATACATGTTGTTATTACAAGGATGAACTGAGAAGCTAGAAGAGTGAGCTTCTCGTAAGATCTTTAATCGTAAGGTTGTATCGCTTAACACATACCACCAGTTTTTATACTTTATTATGCCATCAGCAGACATCGAGAAATTGTAATATTCTGGTAGGTTTGGTTTCAATCTGAAATCCTTACATACACCATCGCTTTACTGAGCCTCTTTAATATGTTCAAGTATAGATGACATCAAGGTAAGTTTTGATAATATCGTATCCAATTGCATCAGAACCATTTGTACATCAAGCTCTTGTAGGTCTTTTTGGAGTCTTGAAGGCAACTCTTCACATAATATACTCATCATGACAACTTTGCGGCTAAGGGCGTCTGTAACCACATTTGCTTTTCCTGGATGATATTTGATTTGCAAATTCAAGTCATCGTTGTTGCCTCATATTGAGCTCCTTTTAAGTGAAAATGTATTTAAGACTCTTGTGACCAGAATAAATTTCACAGTGCTACCCATACAAATAGTGCCTCCAGATTTTGAGAGTCAAGACCACAACAACAAGTTCTAGGTTATGCGTAGGATAATTCAATTCATGAAGTTTGAGTTGCCGAGAATCATACACAATAACCTTTCATGTTGCATAAGCACCCCACCAAGCCCTCTCTTGAATGAGTCACAGTAAATACAAAAGTCACCTTTCTCAATAAGCAAGGTCCATATAGGGGCAGTTGTTAGTCGATGCTTTAATTCGTAGAAACTGTTCTCGTAATTGTTGGACCACTAGAATTGTGCATTTTTCTTCGTCAAACTGGTGAGTGGTAGAGAAAATTTAGAGAATCCTTTAATGAAATGCCTATAGTATCAGGCCAATCCAAGGAAGCTTCAGACATCTCTAACATTCTTCAACTGTACCCGATCTACAACTGCTTGTACCTTTGTAGGGTCCACGTGTAACGACCTGGATTCTTAATCATTTTAATAGAACACTAAAATTTTTGCTAAACACAAGTTTGAATGTTTATTCTTCTTTTAAAACCATTTCTTAAGAATATCAGAGTGCAAAATTCAATCGTTACTAAAGTTTATGTGATTGTTTGTTAAATGGTGAAAAAAACCATTTTAAGATTTGAGGAAGTGATAAAACAAATTTATTCTTAAATGTTACGGAGGCATAATTGATCAAATCTCAGCTTTCGAAAATCATTATAAATTCAAAGCAAAACTATGATTAACAATTTAAAGTAATTGAAATATTTATTAAAACATTGATTTAAAAACCCGAGGGCTTGAGTTTCCAAATAAAGTCTACATAATATTCCAAAATAAATATCCGGATAGGGTTAAAGAGGTAATTAACGTTTGTGAAAAGAAAACTACTCGGCGTTAGCCCATACAAAATATTACTCTTTTCTTACTCATAGTCATGCTACTACTCAGCCTACGTCCCCTCTGGATAGGGTATGACCTACTCCACCGCTCCTAGTAAAATCACTTCATTACCTTCACCAAAGTAAGGACGTGAGCTTATGCCTAGCAATAAAATGGGTTAATACAATTATGCAAATGATTATATCGCTCTATTAGTTCCTTCGAATTGGGGCCACCCAGTTAGCTTGTTTTCATTACATTGGTTCGTTCATTCTTATTAGTACCTCGAGTTGGAGATTGGGGGATTTCCTTTGTGATATAATAGTGACTGGACCTAACCCTTGACTTGCAACTAGAACTCCTGTACCCGATAAGAAAGGGGCTTTGGCTAGTTGCGAACTAGACCTGCTACCCATTCACCCCTCAACTATTGAGCATACTTGACGATACATGGTCACGTTTGATAATGAGAAATCATAGCATGCTTTCTAATGACGATAAGCAACAGTAAGTACTATGGAAACATGCATATTGTTAATTAATTTTTCTGCTATTTGACAATAAATTCTTCTCTGTGGAATAGATAATAACAGTTGTGAATAAGGTTGAAATAAAATTTAAAAAAAAACAAGGAAATATACATCTTGAATGATAGCAGCGAATAAAAACGAGACAATAGAACATGCTCGTCGAACGGTTATGAAAGTAGCAGCAATAGAAATGAAATGGACAGTTAAACATGCTTATTAAACAATTAAACTAGCAGTGAATTACGTCAACTTTAAACAACTAAGAATGCTTTTTAAGCACATGAAAATAAGTGAACCATTGAAAGGAGCAGCAACGCATAATAAACGGTGAGGAATGCTTCTTAGAAAATGATAAATGACAGTGAATAAATACAAATCATGCTTTTACATCAACTATTAAAGCAGCGAAATGTTAAAAACAATGGAACAGTGAATAGACGTCAAATCAATCATATGCATTAGTGAGGTAACATTGAATAGGAACAACGGAACACGCTTTTCAAACGACTAAATTAACAATGAATAACCATTCTAAATGAACAGTGAAATATGCTTCAAAAATGTCAATAAACGACATCATTTTTATTGAAGAAATGGGACAATAGATGTGCTTCTAAAAGAGAAATGACAACAAAAATTTAGAACATACTATTAGACAACGATAACATATATGGCAGACTTCATAGAATTAGAATACCATGCTAAAAAAAACTTAACATGCTTAACAAGATTGATACATGTATATGTGATTTAACGTGCTTGAAAACTTACAACTAAAAATTAATGAACATATTTATGGAAATGTGAGCTGCAATTTGGTGGTTAAACAATGAGTAAAAACAAGCTTACAAGTATATAGAAATACTTTTAATATCACTGACTTATCCTTATATGATGCAGGAGATTCGAGGAAGAATCTTTTCGAAGAGGGAGGGAATGATATGTTCAATGAAGGACCTATGAAGGGATTGGAATCACTACAATACAATGAAGGATTCATGACAAGAGCAAGGACAAAGAAAATAGCTAAGAGTTTACAAACTTTGATTAAAGAAATGGATGTGAAAGACATTATTAATGAAGAACAAAGGCCCATGAATGTCTTAAGTATTAAGGGAGAGTCCATGGAGGCCCAAGAATGCAAGGGAAGCAAGACCATATTGTTAAATTTGAAGAAAGGCCCTCGGCCTAGGCCAAGTTTGCGCGCTGCCCAGACAGCGCGCCCGCCATTGTTGACTGTCGACAGCGCCAACTGGTCAGCACTCGCCAGCGCTGACTCCTCTGTGCTCCCACCAGTGTGTGTTCACACGCTACTGCAGTCCGCCGTGCCGGCGCCGTCCAGCTGCAGCCTCCAATTGCCACTATAGTCATCCTTCACCTAACATTGAATTTTATCAATTATTTTATATATTTTATATAATTTTAACATGTGTGTATGTCCCCTTGAGTTGCCTATAAATAGATGGGCAAGTCTTCAATGTAAATCACAACCTACAACTTGAAATTTGAGAGCATTTTTGCATTCACTTCTTGAGTTTTCTTTGGACGGCTTGATCTTCTTCAATTGTTGCTTGAGAAGATCAAACTTGATAGCTTTGGTTCAATCAATGAGTTTGGTTTAGGTCAAGCTCCATTCTTCGATAGTCTTGGTTCTTATCTCTTCATAGGCAATGGGTCGAACTCCTAATCCGTTTGAACTTCTAAGGCATCCTGTGAACATTCCGCATTGTTTTCGTGTCTTGGATCTTCCATATCCGTGGTTCGCATCATTTGGTATCAGAGCTAGTTTGCCTACGGTTCAAAATCTCTATCTTTATTATTGTCTTTTTCATCTATCGTTTTCAATACCCAAATTAAAAAAAAAAGGTGTTTATTTTGTGTTCTTTGAGCTCCTCTAGTTTTGTGTTTTCTTTCAAAAAAAAAAAATTGTTCTTGATTTTTGTCTTCTTTGAGATTCTCAAGTATCAATTTCATTCCGTTCATAGAGAAAAAAAAATATATATTCTTGTCAAGTATCAATTTTATTTCGTTCAAAAGAAAAATCTATTCTTGTTTGTGTTTGTTCTTTGAAATTCTCAAGTATAGAGATTCCTTTCAAAGTCAATTTTTTTTTAAAATTCTCTAGTTTCAGGATTTCTTTAAAAAAAAAGTGCTTGAAAGTTTTATATCATTTGATATTATCAATGAATTTCCTTGTCATCAATTTTTAAAATTTTGCCGAAGGAAAATTTGATTCTTATAAAGTACATTATTTGTTTCAAGGTGTCACCTTTCGGTGATTGTTGTCATTCTTGAACATTGGATTTACAGTTTGAAGAGTTTGAAATTTTCTTGCAACATTTGTTTGAATCTTGATTGAGTTCCTTTCTTAAAGAAGAGGTTGAGTGGTAAAAAGCATGAGTGCAAGTATATATTGTAAAAGCCAAAATTACGAGAGTAAACACGTGAACAAAAGAAAAAGTCCATTCATTTCTTTGACGCACCATTTACTATCTTGCAATTTCTTTTCAACACTTTCTTGTAATTTTTTTTCCGCACATAATTTCTTGTATTTACTTTCTCGAATTTACTCTACTATACTTTACCTTCTTTTCTTTTGTTTTCAATTTACCTTTCTTTACATATATTGTGTATTAACATCATGAGTGCAAGTGGAGAAGAAAACGTCAATGTTGATTTAAAGCTATTCCTGAGGGCCATGCAAGAGCAATATGTGAATCTTGTTAGAAGAATATAACGGCTCAAAATATCATCTCCTACTCCTGATCGTGAAAGAAGGAATGACTATGAAAATGAAATGGAGATCCAGGAAAGACCGTTTTGAAGGGAAAGGTACAAAAGAATGGATAGAGAGGATAGAGATCTAAGCTACATCGAGGTAAAAATTTCCTCCTTCCAAGGGAAGAGTGATCCTAAAACTTAGATTGGGAACAAAAAGTGGAGACTATTTTTGACTATCACCATTATTCAAATGAAAAGAAGATCAAGTTGGTTTCAATGGAGTTCACTGACTATGCCAGCATTTGGTGGGATCAATTAGTAAAGAATCGAAAGCATAATGATGAACTCCCAATTCGCACATGGGAGGGTTTTAAGGCTATCATGAGAAAAAGGTACGTCCCAACTTACTATCATAGAGATTTGTGCAGAAAACTCCAAACATTAACGCAAGGGTTTAGAAGCGTGGAGGAGTATTACAAAGAAATGTAGGTCACCATGATAAGAGCTAATATCAATGAAGATATAGAAGCCACGATGGCAAGATTTCTTGGAGGCCTAAACCGAGAGATTGCCGACATCGTAGACTTGCAACACTACATAGACATGAAAGAATTACTCCACAAGGCGATCAAAGTAGAACGACAATTAAGAGCCAAACGGAGTTCAAAGGTGGGAACAACGTCACATAACTCTTGGAAACCAAACTGGAAAGGTGATAAACCAAATCCCAAGGAGGCTTCTAAAGGTAGAGCTCTGATTGAAAACTCTACATCATCTAAGTTAAAGGGTGAGACTTCTACACCAACCCGGACGAGAGATATCAAGTGCTTTCGATGCCAAGGGCTTGGGCATTATGGATCCAATTGTCCAAATAAAAGAGCAATGATTTTGCTCGACAACGGAGATGTGGAAAGTGTAAGTTCTAGTGATGATGAAGTAGAAGATGATGATGACGTAGATGTGGAGGCTCTAGTTAAGGGTGAGCTGTTAATCACAAGAAGAGCATTGAAGACCATGAAAAATCTCAATGAGAAAACATTTTCCATACCAAGTGCCATGTTGACAAAAAGGTATGTAGTTTAATCATTGATAGTGGAAGTTGCACAAACATAGTGAGTACATTGTTAGTTCAAAAGTTGGGTTTAAAGACTCAAAAACACCTGAAGCCATACAAGCTACAATGGCTAAGTGATTATGGTGAAATCAAGGTGACAAAGTAAGTGAGTATTGCCTTATCGATCGGAAGGTATAGGGATGACATTTTGTGCGATGTAATTCTGATGCAAGCAACCCACATCCTGCTCGTAAGACCATGGCAATATGATAGGAGGGTCAAGCATGATGAATTCAAGAATGAGTACTCTCTAGTTCAAAATGGGAGAGTTGTGGTCCTAACACCTTTACCACCATGGGCAGCAAACATTAACCAGGAAAGAATAGACAAAGAATTCCAAAGTTGCAGCAAATTACATGAAGAAAAGGGAGCAAAAATATCAAAGTAGTTGAAAATTCGAGCGCAAGAGAGGAGAGAGAAAAAGGCAAGTGTTAAAAAAAAGGTAAAGAGAGAAAAGCCAAAGTAAAAGAAAGCAAAAAGATCAAAGGAGGAGAAAAGAAAATTGGAGGAGAGAAAAAGAGTGAGATGATTTTGTTGGTGTGCAAGGATGTTTATTTGAACACTAACGAACTAACAAGTTCTTTACCAGTGGAAATTACTTCTATTTTGTAGGAATATGAAGATGTTTTTCCCAAAGAATTATCGAGAGGAGTGCCCCTAGTGCGGGGAATTGAACATCAAATTGATTTCATATCGGGAACGACAATTCCAAACCGACCCACATATCGAGCAAATCCAGAAAAGACCAAAGAAATCCAATAGTAAGTGGATGAGTTGGTGGAGAAGGGCCTAGTAAAGGAAAGCCATAGCGCATGTTTGGTACCCGTTATTCTAGTCCCCAAAAAGGATAGAACGTGGAGAATGTGCGTTGATTGCCGAGTGGTCAACAAAATCACGGTAAAGTATCGACATCCTATTCCTCGCCTTGATGACATGTTGGATGAATTGCATGGTGCTTGTGTGTTTTCTAAAATTGATTTAAGAAATGGATACTACCAAATTCGCATGAAAGAAAGAGATGAATGGAAAACTGCTTTTAAAACAAAATATGGCCTGTACGAATGGGTAGATATGCCCTTTGGTTTATCAAATACACCCGGCACGTTTATGCGATTAATGAACCATGTTTTAAGACAATTCATTGTAAAATTTGTTGTGGTTTATTTTGATGATATGCTGGTGTATAGTAAGGATTTTGAACAATACATAGAGCATTTGAAATCTATTTTTAATGCATTACATTTGAATCAATTGCATGCTAATCTAATGAAGTGTACATTCTGCATGGAGTTGGTAGTTTTTCTTTGGTTTTGTAGTGAGCTCAAAAGGGGTGTTAGTTAACGAAGAGAAGATACGAGCAATCAAGGAATGGCCTACCCCAAAGAATGCCAATAAGGTACATAGTTTCCATGGATTGACAATCTTTTGTAGGAGATTTGTGAGAGATTTCAGTACCATTGCTGCACCTATGAATGAATTGGTTAAAAAGAATGTTGAATTTAAGTGGACTGAGATACATGAAAAGACTTTTAACTTATTGAAAGAAAACTTAACCAATGCTCCGTTATTAGTCTTGCCAAATTTTGATAACCTTTGAAATTGAATGTGACGCGTCAAGAAAGGGAATTGGAGGTGTTTTAATGCAGAAAATGAAGTCGATCGCATATTTCAGTGAAAAGCTTAGTGGAGCGGCACTATATTACCCAACATATGACAAGGAGTTGTATGCATTGGTGAGAACTTTACAAACCTGGCAACACTACTTGTTGCCCAATGAGTTCATCATTCACTCAGATCAAGAGAGTTTGAAGCACCTAAAGTCTTAAGGAAAATTGCACAAGTGACACACCAAATGAATGGAGTTCATCAAGACCTTTCCGTATGTCATACACTATAAAAAAAATAAGGACAACGTAATTGCTGATGCATTGTCAAGAAGGTATGTCCTTATCACTTCTCTACAATCAAAATTATTAGAATTTGAATTCATTAAAGATTTGTATGAATCAGACATAGAATTTTGTCATGTATGGAAGGATTATGAGAAAACTGCAAGTGTTGATTTCTATAAACATCATGGGTATTTTTTTAAAAATAGAATCAACTTTGTGTGCCAAAATGTTCAATACGTGAATTGCTTGTTAGAGAAACACATGGAGGAGGACTAATGGGACATTTTGGGACTGGCAAAACTTTGAACATACTAAGTGAACATTTTTTCAGGCCTAAAATGAAATATGATGTAATATCTATTTGTGAGAAATGCATTGCATGCAGGAAGGCCAAATCAAAGGTCAAGCCATATGGGCTATATAGCCCTTTGCTCATGTCCAACCATTCTTGGATGGATATTTCCATGGATTTTGTATTAGGTTTTCCAAGGACCTAGGGAGGTAAGGACAATATTTTTGTCGTGGTTGACCGTTTCAGTAAAATGGCTCATTTTATAGCATATTCTAATACTAATGACGCTACGTATGTGGCAAATTTCTTCTTTAAGGAAATAGTTCATTTGCATGGGATTCCAAAAATTATTGTGAGTGACAACGATGTCAAGTTTTCAAGTCATTTTTGGAGGACACTATGGAACAAGCTTGGAACAAAACTTCTGTTTTCTACTGTAGCCCATCCCCAGACGGATGGACAAACCAAAGTGGTCAATCAAACATTATCCACATTGCTAAGGGAAATAATTTCTAAAAATTTTTGCCACACGTTGAGTTTGCATACAACAGAGTTGTTCATTCTACTACTTCGTTTTCACCTTTCGAAATAGTTTATGGATTTAATCCCTTTACTCAACTTGATATATTACAATTTCCTAATAATAGTTTTGTTGATCTAGATGGAAAAAGGAAGGCTAAGTTCATCAATGAATTACACGCACAAGTACGGGACAATATCCAAAGGAAACATGAACGATACGAATGCCATGCCAACAAAGGACGAAAGGAAATGATATTTGAACCCGGTGATTGGTTTTGGGTTCACCTACCAAAGGAAAGATTTGCAAGCCACTAGAAGAATAAGCTACAACCACAGGGGGGACAGATCATTCCAAGTCCTGGAGCACATAAACAATAATGCATATAAGATTGATATACCAGACAGGTATGGTACCTTAAGCAATACTTTTAATATCACTAACTTATCCTTATATGATGCAGGAGATTCAAGAAAGAATCTTTTCAAAGATGGAAGGAATGATATGATCAATGAAGGACCTATGAAGGGATTGGAATCACTACAATACAAGAAGGACCTATGACAAGAGCAAAGACAAAGGAAATAGCTAAGAGTTTAGAAACTTTGATTGAAGAAATGGATGTGAAAGACATTATTAATGAAGAACAAAAGCCCATGAATGTCTTAAGTATTAAGGGAGAGTCCATGGAGGCCTAAGAATGCAAGAGAAGCAAGGACATATTGTTAAATTTGAAGAAAGGCCCTCGGCTAAGGCCCAGCTTCCGCGCCGCTCAGACAACGCACCCACCATTGTTGACTGCCGATAGCACCGTATGGTCAGCGCCCGCCAGCATTGACTCCTCTATGCACTCGTCAGCGCGCATTCACACGGTGCTGTTGCCGTTCGCCGCGCGCGCCACTACCTAGCTACATCCTCTGATTACCACCTCGGCCATCCTTCACCTAACATTGAATTTTATCAATTCTTATGTATATTTTATGTAATTTTAACATGAGTGTATTTCCCCTTGACTTACCTATAAATAGATGGGCACGTCTTCAATTTAAATCACAACTTACAACTTGAAATTTGAGAGCATTTTTGCATTTTCTTCTTGAGTTTTCTTTGGAGGTCTTGATCTTCTTCAATTGTTGCTTGAGAAGATCAAACTTGATAGCTTTGGTTCAATCAATGAGTTTGGTTCAGGTCAAGCTCCTTTCTTTGATAGTCTCGGTTTCTATCTCTTCATAGATAACAGATCAAACTCCTAGTCCATTTAAAATTCCAAGGCATCCTATGAACATTTCGCATTGTTGTTCGGTCTTAAATCTTCCATATCCATGGTTTGCATTATAAGGCCTCAAACTATTGGGTATGCTCTACCACCATCCCCTCCTGACGTATGCGCATAAACTTTGCCTCTTTCTGCGTATGGATGGTGTGATTGAAATACTTATCATTGAACAACTCTTTAAAGTCAATCCAAGTAAGGACCGTCACATCTCGAGAGGCTTTGACCGTGTCCCACCTAAATCAACCCTCGTGGCTCAGGTAGTAAGCTGCACATTCGACCTTCTCCGCCTCACAGATCTTAGCATAGAAAACTTGTCCTCCATGGAGCATATCCACTCCTCGACCCCTGAAATATCAAATACGTCGCTAGTAAACTAGGGTGGCTTGATCTTTTGGAACCTCTACCATCCGACCCCCCACTAGACTGACTGTATCTACATATCGCGGTGGTTCCCGTTAACATTTTCGTGGTCCTGACTCTTTTATGTGGATTGTTCCTTTAAGAGTTTGGTAAGTCATTTTCTCTAAGGTAAAATTTCTACTTTATCTAAGGGAAGAAGAAAACAAGTACAATTACACGTAAAATTGTTAATTATATAGGGTGTACTTGCTACAACTGCAGGCTGATCGTCGTCCTCGACAGCGAAGACTCACAGGGCCACCCCTGCTGGTCCTGCAAGTTTAGCTAGACAATTTCTGGCTTTATGTCTGGGTTTTCCACAAGAGAAGCATTTTTCTGTACCGACTAGGCATTTTCCCCGATGCATCTTTTAGCATTTTGGACAGGCAGTATACTCGGGGATGGGCGGTGCTTGGGTCATTGGTTTCTTATTCAGTCCCTGTTGTGTCTTGGTCCCAGCCAGGCGCTTAGCACCCTGATTTATGGAGGGGCCACTCCTTGGCTACTGAGGGGAGCTAGCCTTCCATGCCCTCTAGCTAGCCTCCCTCTGTCTGGTCGCCGTGAATTTGACTCCCTCTACTGCCAAGGCCCTGGATACCATTTTTGAATAGGGAACACCCTCGGTTCTTGCCCCAATGACTCCTTCCTATATCTCTGTTTTCAGCTCATGTACAAAGGGTTGCACCTTAGGATTCTCAACCGCCACTAGATGCGAAGCATAGTGACATAAGGACTCGAACTATTGGGCATACTCTGCCACTATCCGCACCTGACATATGCGCATAAACTCTGTCTCTTTATGCGTACGAATGGTGTGATTGAAATACTTGTCATTGAACAGCTCTTTAAAGTCGCTCCAAGTAAGGACCATCATATCTCAAGAGGCTTTAATCGTGTCCCACCTAAATCAGGCCTCATGGCTTAGGTAGTAAGCTGCACATTTGACCTTCTTCACCTTACAGATCTCAGTATAAGAAAATTTGTCCTCCATAGAGCGTATCTACTCTTGGGCCCCTAAAATATCAGATACATCACCATTAAAGTAGGGTGGCTTGAGCTTTTAAAACCTCTGGACAAGTTGTATTTGCATATCGCGATGGTTCCCGCTAACATTTTCGTGGTCCTGAATCTCTCCATATAACATGATTGTTATTCCATAAACTGGTTCTATCTTTTAATCTATTGTGACCATTGCTCTATAATTATAGCCATGCATTCAAGAGTTTTGTCTCAACCATGGTCCTCGTGTTGATCAGGTGCCCGAGGCACAGCTCCCATACCAAGCATGTATCCTTTCCCTCATTTGGCCATTTTTAATCTCCTGTGTATCCATATTATAGTGTAACAAATATGTTTAAAGAAAATTCTAAGGAAAGAAAATACAATTAAGTTTGAGAGAAACTTTCTCAAGGGAACATATTTATTAGTCATAATCCTATGCTAAAGTATAGTTAATTTAAATTAGCATTTCTTAAATAAATATTTCAGTAACATAAAGTGAAAATTTACTACAGTACTCACATTCTTCATACTATTGTGCAATTAATCTTTCTAGGCATTCTAAAATATAAGGGAAAGCTTACAGTTTGAGTGGCATTACCCGTCAAGTCTGGGTTATCCACTGCGAGACGCTTGAGTAGTAGCATGACTCTAATACCAACTGTAGTGACCTAGATTCTTAATCGTTTTAATAGAACGCTAAAATTTTTTCTAAATAAAAGTTTCGATGTTTATTCTTCTTTTATAACCTTTTCTTAAGAATATTTGAGTTAAAAATCTAATCGTTACCAAGGTTCATGGCATCGTTCGTTAAATGGCAAAAAATGCCATTTTAAGATTTGCGGAAGCGATAAAACAAATTAATTCTTTGATCAAATATTAGCTTTTGAAAATTATTATAAATTCAAAGCAAAACTACGATTAACAATTTAATGTAATTGAAACATATCTTAAAACATTGATTTAAAAACCCGAGGGTTTGAGTTTCCAAATAAAATCTAGATAATATTCCAAAATAAATTTATGGATAGGGGTAAAGAGGTAATTAACATTCGTGAAAAGAAAACTACTCGACGTCCCCTCTAGATACTCGGCAGGCTCCACGGGTATGGCCTCCTCCACCGCTCCTGGTAAAATCACTTTATTACCTACACCATAAGTTAGGGCGAGAGCTTACGCCCAATAAGGAAATGGGTTAATACAATTATGCATATGATCATGTCACTGTTTTAATTTCTTCAAACTAGGGGCCACCCAACTCGCTTGTTTTCATTACATTGGTTTGTTCGTTCTTACTTGTATCTTAAGCTGGAGATTGGGGGATTTCCTTTGTGATGTAATAGTGGTCAGACCTAACCCTTTACTTGCAACTCGAATTCCTGTACCCGGTAAAGGGAGGGGCTTCGGCTAGCTGTGGACTAGAACTGCTACCCATCCACCCCAACTCCTTTTTCCCTTCATTCAATCTTTTTATCAATTTTCCTTTTGATGCATGTGAGTACCACCCTGAGAGGGTACTCCCTATTTTGTTTCTATTACATGATGCATGAGAACACCTCTAAATTGTCTAACTCATATAGGGAAAATAATTTGTTATGATTCAAAGGAATTTGTATCCAAGAAACAAGATCTAAAACATATAATTTCACACGTTGACAATAATAGACAATTTCAGAGAAACAATTGAATACACGGAACGATTAAGCATTCTTAATGATACATGGCCGCGTTTGATAACGAGAAATCATAGCATGATTTCTAATGACGATAAGCAACAGTAAGTACTACGGAAACATGCATATTGTCAATTAATTTTTCCGCTATTTGATAATAAATTCTTCTCTGTGGAATAGATAATAACAGCAGTGAATATGGTTGAAATAAAATAAAAAAAAAACAAGGAAACGTACATCTTGAATGATAGCAGCAAATAAAAATGAGACAGTAAAACATGTTCGTCGAACGATTTTGAAAACAGCAGTAATAGAAATGAACTGGACAGTTAAACATGCTTATTAAACAATTAAACAAGTAGTGAATTACATCAACTTTAAACAACTATGAATGCTTTTTAAACACATGAAAATAAAAGAACCATTGAAACGAGTACCCAATCTACAACCACTTGTACCTTTGTAGGGTCCACGTGTAACGACTCGGATTCTTAATCGTTTTAATAGAATGCTAAAATTTTTGCTAAAAACAAGATTGGATGTTCATTCTTCTTTTAAAACCATTTCTTAAGAATATCAGAGTGCAAAATGCAATCATTACTGAGGTTCATGTGATTGTTCGTTAAATGGTGAAAAATACCATTTTGAGATTTGCGGAAGTGATAAAACAAATTTATTCTTAAATGTTACAGATGCCTAATCGATCAAATATCAGCTTTCGAAAGCTATTATAAATTTAAAGCAAAACTACGATTAACAATTTAACGTAATTGAAATATTTATTAAAACATTGATTTAAAAACCTGAGGGTTTGAGTTTCCAAATAAAGTCTATATAATATTCCAAAATAAATATCCAGATAGGGTTAAAGAGGTAATTAACGTTCGTGAAAAGAAAACTACTCGGCGTTAGCCCTTACAAAATATTACTCTTTTCTTACTCATAGTCATGCTACTACTTGGCCTACGTCCCCTCCAGATAGGGTATGGCCTACTCCACCGCTCCTGGTAAAATCATTTCATTACCTTCAACCAAATAAGGATATGAGCTTACGCCTAGCAATGAAATGAGTTAATACAATTATGCTATGATTATATCACTCTATTAGTTCCTTCGAATTGGGGGCCACCCAGTTAGCTTGTTTTCATTACATTGGTTCATTCATTCTTACTAGTACCTTGAGTTGGAGATTATGGGATTTCCTTTGTGATGTAATAGTGACTGAACCTAACCCTTTACTTGCAACTAGAACTCATGTACCCGATAAGAGAGGGGTTTCGGCTAATTGCGAACTAGAACTGCTACCTATCCACCCCCCAACTATTGAGCATACTTGACGATACATGGCCGCGTTTGATAATGAGAAATCATAGCATGCTTTGTAATGACGATAAGCAATAGTAAGTACTACGGAAACATGCATATTGTCAATTAATTTTTCTGCTATTTGACAATAAATTCTTATATGCGGAATAGATAATAACAGTTGTGAATAAGGTTGAAATAAAATTAAACGAAAAACAGGGAAATGTACATCTTGAATGATAGCAGTGAATAAAAACGAGACAGTAGAACATGCTCGTCGAACGGTTATGAAAGCAACAATAATAGAAATGAAATGGACAGTTAAACATGCTTATCAAACAATTAAACTAGCACTGAATTACATCAACTTTAAACAAATAAGAATGCTTTTTAAGCACATGAAAATAAATGAGCCATTGAAAGGAGTAGCAGCGCATAATAAACGGCGAGGAATGCTTCTTAGAAAATGATAAATGGTAGTGAATAAATACAAATCATGCTTTTACATCAACTATTAAAGCAGTGAAATGTTAAAAACAATGAAATAGTGAACAGACGTCAAATCAATCATATGCAGTAGTGAGATAACATTGAATAGGAACAATGGAACATGATATTCTAACAACTAAATTAACAATGAATAACCATTCTAAACGAAGAGTGAAATATGCTTCGAAAATGTCAATAAACAACATCATTTTTATTGAAGAAATGGGACAATAGACGTGCTTCTAAAAGACAAATGACAACAAAGATTCAGAACATACTATTAGACAACGATAACAAATATGATAGACTTCACAGAATTAGAATACCATGCTAAAAAAGACTTAACATGCTTAACAAGATTGATACATGTATATGTGATTTAACATGCTTGACAATTTACAACTAAAAATCAATGAACATATATAAGGAAATTTGGGCTGCAATTTGGTTGTTTAACAACAAGTAAAAACAAGCTTACAAGTAGATCGAAAGCTAAAGGATTATACGAATGATAAATTAATATGCTTGAAATCTAAAGGGGGTAATACCTACATGCTAGTTAAATTAACATCATTTAAAATAGCAAGCAACACAAGCAACTCCTATGACCTTTCCATGCTTTGAGTTACCTTTCTAGTTATCATAGAGCAGCACCAACATAACATACTAGCAACTATAGCGAGCAAACTACAACACATAATAATGAGGACATCATTGTAATGTAACAACATCACAAGTAAGCACGAAAAAATAACACAGAGACATACTGAACATAGTAAAATATTCACAACATAGAAATATTCTAGCCTTGCAAACTTATCTATATTTGGAAATCATCCATCCATATTTCATAATCTTCCCTTGATATCATTATCTAGTCCCATTTTTGTGCAAGTATAAAAAACATAATATACATAAGCTAGGGGTATGATACTTGAAATTATGACTACAGGAAGATTTAAGGCATCACACTAACTAGAGGAGAAAAATGACAGCAACAAGCAGAACAAAGAAAATATGGCAGAGCAAACATAGAACCATCTCAATCAACACACACATTATACTTGTGGGTAGGGCTCCTTAAACTAATGACTACCCATTCCTTACCTTCCTTGGCATTTCCTTTATAGCCATAACAACTCTCCTCCCAAGTAGAACCCACCATGAGGTGTTGAAGTAATAGGGCTCACTTGGGGAAACCATTCTTATGGGTGGCAGAGGGGGAATAGTGGACAAATCCTGAGGCGTGTGATTTTGTGTTGAGAGGAGGTGACTCATTGGTTTGGAATCGTTTTCATTCTAATTTCAATCTCTGTTTTTGCCATTCTGCAATGAGTTGGACGGGTGCAGATGACTTGATCCTGTCAGCAGTCGTCCGCAAGACCAAAATTTGTAGGCTAAATCTCGTTTGGGAGGAGGAGAGGCGTCCTGACCGACTTTCGTCTGTACCATCCGCAGTCGGGGTTCAAACACCATTTAGCATCCACACATGTCATCCACATAAGGTTAAAAATTGAACATATTCAATTCGGATGGGTTATTCCTTGTCCGTATCATTTGCATGCATCATCCAAATGTGTCCAAATTTTAGACATATTCAATTTGTACGACTCCCCACCTCATTCGCTGGCATTCGTAGTGGTCCTAAAGTCTCTAGAATTAAAAAGATTCGATGTAGACGTGTCTGTCCTCATTCGCATCGTCTGCATCATCATCCACAACTCCTCAGCACAGTGAAGTGAGGACATTGGATGGCGTCCTAAGTCATCCCAAAGTCTGGGCGATGTCCCAGGTATTTTGCAGATGGCATCTCTGTTCTGCAACGTCATTTTCAGGTGTCCTAAGCGACCAAAACTCCATTTCCTTTGCATTTTTGATTAAGTTCTTGTCTGTATTTAATTTCCACAAATTATACGCCACAACTCAACACGTATAGAGACGATGTACATATATATTACGCCAATTGTTACCTCTAAGGTTTGACTACATCGTTTATTGGAAAATGTTAGGATCGAGTTGTTACACCACGGAGATACCATCCTTGGAAATTACATGGCCAAGGAAGCTAACTTTGCTTAGCCAAAATTTGCACTTCGGGAATTCGGCGTACAATTAGTGTTGGCTTACAATTGACAAAACCATTCGTAGATATTCAAAATGTTCAATCTCCAATTTAGAATAGACCAGAATGTCATCAAAAAAGACAATAATAAATTTATTCAGATAATCCCCGAAAACTCGGTTCATCGGATCCATGAAGGCATCAAGAGTGTTTGTCAATCCGAATGACATGACTAGGAATTAATAATGCTCGTACCTAGTGCAGAACATAGTCTTAGGCACATCATCTGATTTAACCTTAAATTAGTAATTGCTTGAACAGAGGTCAATTTTCAAAATACCCGGACACCACATAACTGATCGCATAGATCGTCGATTCTAGGTAAGGGGTACTTGTTTTTTATTGTCACTTTGTTCAACTCTCTATTGTAATGACCCAGTTTTTTTTTCTTTTCCTTTTTAAATGTGATTAATTTAAAAGTTTTAAAAATGATAACTTAAATTGCTATTAAATAAAATCAGAGTTTTCTTCTAAAACCAAACCGTTAAATTCTTTCTCTTATACTGCTTACTTAAACCATGGAAATGTATGAGTATAAATTATTTTTCTTAAAAACATAGCAAAATCTTAAATAAAATACTTAATTGCATTTATGTTTACAAAATCAAAGGCTCTTTAATCTTTTAAATCTTTACAAAATCAATTGCTCTTAAATCTTTTAAATCTTTACCATTGGACCTTAAACTTTTAGCTTTGAACCTTGCCAACCGTAATTCTCGTAGTGCAAATCCCTCATCAATCGCTCCTCTTCAGATAAATCTTAATATCACAAACACCTACACCACAAGTAAACTATAAGCTCAAGGGCTTAGTAAGGAATTGAGAAATGCAATATGAATGCCTCTAACTTATTATGTCGGAATGAGATCTACTCAAATCATTCTTTACTCATGGTTACATATATCTTACTTGTGGATCGATTTGGGAGATTAGGAGACCCTAGCAGGCAATGGTGGGGAATTCGACATCTAATTCCCTAGAGTAGACAAGCTTTCTATCCCATAGACGGGAAGATTTAAATTGGTTTTCCAAGTCTACCGATCAGATCCGAACCATTCACTTGGTCACTAATTCCCTTACGCACATTACTCTTCATTTTCATCTCACATCATGAATACCAACCCAGTCGTTGTATTTCCTATTGGTTTCTATTATCATGGACGCATGACCTAGCGACTCTAATAATAGAAAATAAATCTCTACAAGCAACCATTCAATATATCAACGTAATAAGTTATGGAAACAACCACAGAAATACAACACACTTCATTTAAAACATTCAACAACCACAACAACGAACATCGAAACCTATGGAAGCTAACAATGGAAGAACAACAATTCTACTAGCACACCAAAACACAAAAACATTTCGCACGTCATTACAAACCTCATATATATCAATGAGCTAATAGTATCTTAGAACTTATCATACTTCAAATCAAACTAGAAATAATAACAAGTAACAACGAACAAAACATCCTAAATATTTTGATATTAATAGTGAGATATGAATTCTAACAGTTAACTAAAACAACATACATGCTTTATAATTTGACAACAAAATTGTAATATAGCAGCGAAATAAAAGTGCGTGCATGCTTGACAAGTTGACAGTAAATTACAAACTATATAAACTTACATACATACTTGTAATTTAACAGATTAACAGAAACTTTAAAAGAATTTACATATTTTGAGTTTGAACTATTATTTCAAATACGTGCTTTAACTTAACATCGAATTAATCGACCATACCTACATATCATTCTATAACTAAATGTTTTACATGCTTCTTTACTTAATAAGAAACAAACAACTTACAATTGGAGAAATAACAATGTTTATACCGCAATTTAGATCACATATCAAAGATTTAACGACATATGCTAGAAATTAAACATGTATGAGTGATATTCATTTTAACAGCTTTCATGGAATTTCACAGGATTTAAAACTAGTTATACATGTGATAGGATCCAAGAATCACTAAGATCGTGAAACTCAAATCTGTCCAGAAAACTGTGAAATCCAGACAAGTGAAACTAAAACAGTAAGAACTCCGAATTCCCGCGCGAGCTTTAGCTGGAATTTGGAGGATATCAATTTAACACCTTCAGCTAACTTGTGTCAAAATTTCGTGACAAAAAACACTCTGGATTAGTAGTTATAGCCGAAACAACAGAACCCTGAAATTATGGCTTCGAGCAGTTCAGAATTGTAATCTGTCTTCTAATTTGAATAACTCAAAATTCATACAGCCAACAAATCCCAAATTTGGAGGGTAAATAATTTACTCAAATTAGAACAACTTTCTAGAAGGGAACAAATTGAAACGAATACGGTAAGATTCTCAAAACAGGGCCCCAAATCGGAATTCCAGCATCCAGAAAAATTAACAGATTCAGCGATCACAAATCATTCCATCAATAACTCAATCCAACTTGTATTTTATGAACGAACAACCAAGGGCAGACCATCATCATCCAAATAAGAACACTTCAAAGTAACAAATAATCAAAAAATAGCAGAAAGGACCTTCAAGGATCGAGAAGAAAAGCTGAGGAGTCCGTGGACCTCCTAGTGAGAGGGACGACTTGCGGTTTGTTGAACAACAAACACTCTCCAAGGTTGGAAGCCTACCTTTACCTCCACGCCACAATCCTCACCACAAGGATAAGGGATTGGAAGAGGTAATAACCCTGAAATT
>CM039470.1:26034647-26132388 GCA_022433065.1 Begonia loranthoides | reverse complement strand
CACAATTTTTCCTCAAAGATTGTAAAATCTCCATTAGCCCAAATGCCAACTCCAATGATGTTTATTTGATTCAAAAAAACCTGCAAAATAAATAAAAAGTTAGAGAATAAAAGAGCCCCTGGCTCGGGCTCAAGTTTCGGAACTTGGGGCACATCAACATGCCTCTACGTTTGCATCAACTACTCGATGATTATAGCAACATTTTAATAGTTTTCATGTTTCAGAATCTCAATAGTGAACTAACAATTATAATGATCATTTACACAATAACACGTTTCAATATTTGACCCAATAAAACAATAAAAGACTTTTAACAATAGAACATTAACATTTCGTAAATATTATGAATATGAACAAGGATATCACATTTATAAGATTAACAACTACAAATACCTTGAAACTAACTAAATTCTAACCAGATTTTAAACCTCTAATCAGAGTTCCATCATTAGAATTGAATCAATCAATCATGAATAGACAAAGGAATACAAGGTATCCAAGGTATCCAACGACTTGAATATCATTAATTGATTCTTGAATTTAATCTCTTTTCATGTAACTCAATCTAGTTCAATCACATGTTACAAGAATCACTAACAAGAGATTTAAGCAGTAATATCTCATATAATTCACAAAATGAATATCTAATAAACAATTTAGGAAATTGCATAGAAGTAAATCAAACAAGTACAAGGACTCTACTTGTGGGTAGGACTTTTGATTGCCAAGACTCACAATTCCTTACCTCAATTTTCGGGAATAATGATAGCTCAACCAATTCTTAGCAACTAGAATTCGAAAACACCTAGTCTCTCTAAATTCTTTCCTTTCACACACATCATTTCGGGAATGCCCTAGTTCCAGCACATCACCCCTCATTTAGTACTCCAACTAATCAATAACAACTCATAAAATAAGTGCACACTCAAGCACTAATACTTTTCCTAAATAACTCAAAATTGGAATAAACCCATACTACCATTTGATCATTCCACCATCAAAGGCATTAATCAACTCCTAAATTGGCTGGAGAGGGTCGACTTTAGCATGTGGGGTTGTTGGCTGTCACGGAAGTGGAGAGGAGATGTGTTTGAGTGGCAAATGGACAGCTTAAAAGTTGATTCTTTGTGAATCTAGGTACTTTCGGACGACTTGGGATGAGTCCCTCTTGTTCGCATCGTTTGCAGCTCAAAATATACAAGCAAATTTTAAGTCTTGTGGACGCGACCTCTCATCCGCACCTATCGACCGCATTGTCCGAATTGTCCAACTTTCTTTACAGATTCATTCAGACGCTAAACTTCATCGTCTGCATGCTTCCGAATTGTTCTAGTAATATTACAGATTCAATCGAACTACTTCCCTCATCGTCCGTACCAATCCTCACATGTCCTAAACTATCCTGGACACTTACGGATGTGAGACCACATCCTTGGCCTCGTCCGCAGTATTGTCTGCAACATTCCAAACTTCTATACAAATTCATTCAGATGAAGAACTTCTTCGTCTGCCTACGTCCGAAGTCATCTGCAAATACGTGGAAGACAATTTGGGACGCAAGTCTCATCCTTAACTTTTTAGAGTCAACTCACCTATGTTGCGGATGAGTCTGGCGTCCGCAACCGTTTGCAAAGACAAAATGCACAGTGAGGACTCCAAATCTTCGTCCTTAGGTGTCCTCAACCCAATATTTTCTATATTTTCCTTAACATTTTATACTTAAATCATATTCAATAATCACTCACACAATTGTGTGATATAAGTCAACTTCGTTAATTGTTGTCCCAGTATTTAACGTATTTATTATACTATATTCATAATACCAAGATGGGAAAATAACGGGGTTCGTCCTTGGTCATATCCAGATGAATATCTAATTAATCCGAATACTCTCAATTATTTTCCAATTAGACTTATTAAATTATATTATAGAATTTCGGGATAATACATCAATAATCGATACATATTCATAGCGTCCCGTCTTTCTTTCTAACAAACAATATTGGTGCTCCCTAAGAAGAAAAGCTCAGACAAATAAAGTCCTTGGTGATCAGTACCTCCAATTGAACCTTCAATTCGCATAATTCAGCTCGCGCCATATGATACGAATTTTTAGAAATAGGTTTAGTGTTAGGACGTAAGTCTATCACAAATTCAATCTCATAGTTAGGGTGTAAATTGGGAAGATCATCGAGAAAAACATTTGGAAATTCACAGACTATCGCAACATCTTCCAACTTAGCTTCAAGATTTGCAGTAGTATCCATCGCATTGATTAAGAAACTGTCACACTTATTTTTCAGCAATTTATCTGCCTTGAGCGCAAATATAATAGCAAGTTTTCTCTTCTATTTCTTTGGACGAAAAGTGTGCAATTTGCCACCCAGAGGACAAAAGCAGATTTCCCTCTTCTTACAATTAATAATCAGGGGTGGGGATAACTAGTCCATTTCGAGGATGATATTGTACACCTTCAAGTCTATGATAATTCAGCTGACCCAAAATAAATGACCATTTATTTCTATTGCACAGGCCTTAAGAATCCCGTCAGAAATTAAATGGTCGCTGGAAAGCAATAACACGCAATGTGTACAATTCACACTACTAGAGAAATAGTTTGCCCATTCACATAATTGTTTTGAAATAAAAAAGTGCATAGCGCCCGATTCCAATAGAACGTATGCAGCACACTTATTAACATACATCGTACTTGTCAGGATTAGATAACTTATTTATTCTAAGGTAAGATTTCATAATTTAACTAGAGGACAATTATCACTACATACAGACAATTATTACACAAAATTATGTGCACCTGCTAAAATTGTCAGATGCTCCTCATCCAAGTCACGTCTATACATGGAAAAACTTGCTGGGCCACTCCTCCTTATCTATCGAGTCTGGTTGGGCAGTTTCTGACAACATGGCCAAGCTTCTCACACAAAAAACACTTTCCTGAACCAGCCATGCATTCCTCATCATGGACTTTATTACATTTTGAACATGTATTCAGTTTAGGGGCATTGATTATCTGTGTCATTTGCCACCTATCTAGCCTATGTTGTGCCCCACCATCAAAGGGTCGCTTGAAACCCCAGCCCATTGATAAACCGCTACGTGACTGCTGGCTAGAACAACTCCTTCTAAAATCTTAATCTTGAGCCCCTGAACAAAGTGATGGACTCTGTGCTCTTCGGTAGCCACTAGATGAGGGGCAAATTGGGATAAGGTCTCGAATTTCTAAGCATACTCTGATACGGTCCTTGCCTGACATAGGCGTATAAATTCTACCAATATCTGTGTACGGACAGTGTGGTTGAAATACTTTTTATTGAATAGCTCCTTAAAGTCTTTCCATGTGAGAGTCGTGACATCATGCGAGGACTTGATCGAATCCCACCAATAACAGGAGTGTATCCACTCCTCGGCTCATGAAATATCTGAGATGCTTTCGTTGAAACAGGGTGGTTTAAGCCTTTGAAAATTTTCCCATCCTGCTTCTCTATGAATCAGCACCGCCCCTTGATTCCTATTCCCATTTCCATGATTTAGCACTATAAATCTTTCCATGTATCTAAAATGCTACTCCATATATTTCAACTGTCGTGCCATGCTCTGAGATTGCTGCTCCACAATTACAGCGATACATTTAAATATTTCACCTCCACCATTATTATCCTCTCGTTAGCCGGGTGCTTGGTGTCCCTCCTCATAACATAGAACATTCCCTTTGTTTCGTCTAGCCATTTATAACCCTATACATTTTCATGTTGTAGTGTAATAAGTTAAAGGTAAATAGTTCAATAAGATAAATGTAAACTTATAGTCAAAGGAGCATTGCTCGATGAGTCTAGTTTACTCGCATTGAATCGCACGTGACCTACTTATGGCTCTGATACCAACTGCGACGCCCCACTTCAAAACATCTTTTCTTTCTTAATTTAACCTTTTTCCTTTTTAATTATCATATAAAATTTAAAAAATTTCTTTTTTATTTAAAAACACCTGAATTGAGAGTAGAGATTTAAAATATGTAGTTAAATCAGAGTAAAGCAAAAATATTAGACGTGTTAAATAAAAGCGGAGTTAAAAGTGGAAATATAACTAATTTCCAAATATGGTTTGAGAATTAAAGTAAGCGTTAATATTTTTTACAAAATAGTGCCCTTTTTCAAACCATTTCAAAAGAGTGATTCCATTCTTGCTTCCTTCGAGCCATAATCTTACTCAGTTTGCGATTAATTCAGATAACTTTCAGGCTCAACGGGAACGCATTCTCTTCTCCTCCTGGGATCATTACTTCATTACATTCACCTACAACACAAGTAAAATAGTGTGCCTAAAGGCCTAGTAAGGAAAGGGGAAATGGTAGTATGATATGCCTCTCTTTAATTCATTTTGGATGGGTACCGCCCCAAACCAATCTTTTCTTTACCTTTCTTTCTTTCATAACTCGTACATTGAGTGGGAGATCGGAGGAACCCATAGGTGAGGGAATAGTTTGGTCGGGTTTTAATCTCGTTTGTGTACCTAGTCACATTCACGATGAGGGAGGGGTGTAAGTCTAGCTACCAGACTAGATCTGAACTACTCGTCGATCCCCCAAATCCCTATCATCCTTTTCTTTCATTCATTTCATTTATTACTTCCACACTCAATGCATGTGAGCACCACCTTCGGGGTGACACTCCCTACTTGTTTCTATTGTCATGATGCATGTTGATATAATATAAAATAATGATAATCAAGCAACAAATAATCACTAATGAAATAGCAAACAAAACAATGAATTAAAACAACTATTTTATGCTTCAAGTCACTTAACAAAACAGTAAAGGAAATGACTAAATTAACATGATTCAACAGCGAACACAACAACCAATTAACATACTCCCAACAACAAAACAGATAGTGAACATAACAACCAATTAACATGCTCCTAACAACGAAATAGATAGCGAACACAACAAGGAATTAGCATGCTTCTATGCTAAAAATTAATCGGGGAATTACTCAAAGTGCTCTAAGGAATTTGATAGGTTTTGCAACATTGAATGGACATGGTTATCATAAGTAAATGAAAATAGGTTTAATAAATTTCTAAAGGCTAATAGCATTAGTCGATTCTAACAAGTGAAATAAAGATAGTAAAGCATAGTCATGTTTAAAAGAAATTAACGGCTTCTAACTAGTACCAAGAATTTGTAGTGTTATCAATGGTCTACTCCACTAATGAACAAAGTAATATGCAGAGCATTTAAACAAAACAAAATCATTATGCATGAAGTAGTACATAATTCATTCATACGTAGCATATCGTCATTTACTTTTTAATCCATCTATTAAGTTTATATGTTTGTATCATAGCAGTAGCAATATCCCTTCTTTTATCAGACAATGCATTGAGTGCAGTAAGGGAAGACACAACATAAAAACGAAGAAAACATACTACACTACTTGTGGGTAGGGCCTCCATTAGCCAATACTCCACCCTAATTTATTACCTTTGTTGCTAAACGCTGAAGAAAATCCACATCGAGGAGTAACAGCAAAACCCTAGCTCAACCTTGGATTTTGTAGCCTTTAGAACTTCACCCTCACACTCGTGTAGGAGACACACAACTCACAGAACACTCACGATTTTTTCTTTGGACGAAATTCTCTCATGCTGGGAAGCTCTCGCTCACATAAGGAAAAATGGCAAGGAAGGCTTCAGTAGAATACTTAATAGACGAGGAGGATGTACTTGGCGACAGACACCTACCGAACGGAGAGGAGAGGTGTGGCTTCAATGTGGGGGGTTCATCTTTGTGTTGCCTGAGTGCACTTTTATGGACTACGCAAGCAAGAAATCTATTATTTAAACCCTACTTATTTGTAGATCTGGGACATTTCAGATGAGGGGGTGTGTCCAGACCTCATCAACATTCGTTTGAAATCATCACTGTCACTATCAAAACTGCATTTTCGGATGATGGAAAGCGTCCTCGCCTTTGTCCTCGTGCATCCAAAAATTGGACAGATTCAAACTCACAACATTTGTACGCATCTGCATATGTGTCCGCATGCGTCTAAAAAGTCTACCAAAATGGACAGATCCAAACCTCCAACATCCAAATCCGTCCCCCACTTTTGGCCTTCGTCCAAAAAGTCAAGTTGATGATAGGGTATAAATTTTGATGAGAAGTCCCATCATGTATCGTCCCAAAACGTTGAGACAACGTTCCATGCTTTTTCGGACACAATCCCCCGTCCGTGTGGATCCAAAATCATCGATTATACATTTCCTCTACTACGTCTGAATTTGTCATTATTCATTTTGTTCCCAATTTTTCATACTTTAATTATTACATTGTTGGATTACTCTTGGTTATTAGCTTGGATTTAATTTAATTGGATTCATTTCATTTTTGTTAGATAATGGGTATATTGTTGAGATTATTGTGACTCATTAACATGCATCATGATAATAAAAACACTTAGAATGCTATGTTTGGATTGGTAATCATGTGTAGTTTGTAATAGAAAAATAGATAAAGTAAATAAATGTAAGGAAATTGAAGATTGAGGAGGTGGTTCAAATCTAACTAGGTAGACTTGAGATTATGTTCTTCCCTTGTTAGGTCACAAGAGCCTATTTACCCAAGGGATAGATGCAGATTAGTAGCTATTCTCCCTACATGGATACCTCCAATGTCTCAGGTCAATGTACAAGTTAATGAATACAACCAAGAGTAAAGAACAATTTTGGTGAATTCCATTATGTCATTATCAGTTACAAACATGCATCATATTGCATCTCATTTCTTGTTGGGCTTTAGCCTCATAGTTTACTTGTGGCGAAGGTAACTATCAGGATTTTAGCATTCTTAGAGGGGAGGAGGAGATGTAATACCTCGATAATATTTTTCCTGTATACGTAATGTAATCAATTTTCGAGATAGTTAATATATTACATTGCGTATCGATACATGTTAAATTATAACGTGTAATTATGGGGTAAACATTATGGGATAAAAACATAGTAAAAAAATTAGAAAAAAATAGTATAATAGGAATCCGGACACTAGTGGACGACTTAAGACCAGGGAATGTCATCCGAAACAGCATAGAACGTCATCCCATCATTTTGGGATGATGCAAGACAACGTGCAACATCCAAATTCTTCCCCTCTGTTTAAACTCGACTTTTTGAATGAGACTAGATGAATGAAAAAAAATGAAAAATGAATTTGTCCAATGTCTAGACATTTCATATGAGACATTCAGAGGATAGTGGATGTTGACATTTTGAATCTGTCCAATTTTTGACAAATTCAGATGAACGCGGACGAAGGCGAGAACACAGTCCTTTTTCTGAAAACGTATTTCTAATAGTAACAGTGAGTAATTCAGACGCATGCAGATGAGGGCAAGACAACTCTCCTCGTCTAAAAAGTCCCATATCTGCAAAAATTAGTGATTTAAATAAGGTAGCCTTTGTCTTTTTGTCAATTAAAACTGACTAAGTAGACAATGGAGACTCTCTCCCATGCCAGACCTTGCCTCCCACCTTGTCAACGCATGCCTCCCCACTCCATTAGGTGTACGAGTGTTGATTTCAAGGTAAGGCTTGCATTTTAAGTTGCCTTCCATGGTGTTCTCTGGTATTTTTCTTCAGCTTCCACCTTCTTCTGCGAACATGAGAGCTTCCTTTGTGAGCAAGAGTTTTCCTGTGTAATTAACCCTTCCAATAGAAATTGTGAGTGACTATGAGTTAGTGTGATTTCTTCAAAATGATACGAGGCTCTGTGAGCTAAGGAGTGAGTGGGGAGTTACTGTTTGTGAATTATTTATTCAACAGGGGTAAGGATTGGGTAGTGTATTGGCAAGTAGAGGCCTTACCCACAAGTAGTGTGTATTGTGTTCATTTTCTATAATTCCTTACTACAAATACTGAATTTTGATGTTTTACTTTGATAGAGAAGTGATGAATGCATACTGCTTGAATGATAATCTTTGATGTTAACCCCTGTAGTTGTAAAGAATGATGAACTAAGAACCCACTACGTTATGTTAAGCATGAACTAGCTATGAGTTTCATTGATGGAGATTTTGTTATGTAAATACATTTTTTTTATTGTCTTGAGCATGTTTAATTAACTAGAATAACAATTGTAGCAATAACCATTAATTGTAGCACTGACCCTTAACCTAAGCATGCTAGCTAACTAGGTTAATATATTTGTAACAAAAGTTGCCATTAAACCATGCTTTACTTTGAACGTACACTCCTAGTTCACTTGATTAGAGTTAATGTATGCTATCAATGCTTAGCAATTTATCAAGTATATTTCGCTTAATTATGACCTCCATGGCTATAAGCATGTTGTTTACTATTACATTCGTTGTTTGTCTATGTAATACTAAAAGCATGTTAGTTCACTATTAAATTCGTTGTTTAAATTTTTATTTAAAAGCTTAATATTTCACTACTATGTTTGTTGTATATTTTGCCTTTAAAAGAATGTTAAATTGTTGTTTTCTTTAACTATTCAAACATGTTATTCATATTTGTCGTTTCAATTAGCTGCTATAATTGCTCGTTTTAATTACTACTATTCATTTGCATGCATTAATTAGTTTCCGTTATTGTTATACTTTATCAATATGCATCATGCTAATAGAAACAAATAAGAAGTGCCATTTTTGGTGTGGTACTCATATGTATTACATGAGGAGAAATGACAAATTAAATGGAAAAAAGAAAAGAAAAATGGGGAGTTACGTGACGGACGAGTAGTGCAGATCTAATCAAGTAGACTGGACAGGTCTTCTCCCTTGTCAAGAACTGGACTAGCTACCATAAGTAGTTAGAAGCCGACCAAAACTATACCTCTAATATGGGTTCCTCTAATCTCCTGCTCAACGTACAAGTAATGAACATATGAAAGAACAAAAATAAAGAAAAGATTTGGTTTGGGGCAGTACTTATTCCAAAAAGAATTAAAAAGAGTCATAAAGCATATTGCATAACCTCAATTCCTTACTAGACCTTTATGCGCATGTCTTACTTATGGTGTAGGTACATGTACGAGAAAACGATGAACAAATCATGAAGTCGGGATGAAGAATTTTCACGCACGAGACTTGTGCCTGGCTAGGATAAAGGAAGTGAAGAGAGTGCTTTTGTAACTAATATGTAGTGAATTGTCTAGTTTTCCTTAATTGAATAAGTTTATGTCCGCTATGTTTTGATAAAAGATTTTATAACAATAGCTTTCCAATACTTTATAATGATTTTTATAACGAGTATAAAGAAAAGATTTTGATGGTCTAGCTTTTGAGAAGAGAACTTTGAGTATATTTTAAAAAGGTTTGCCATTGTTTACAAAAAGAAAAGAATAGTTTTTAATTTTAATGTATTTTAAAAGTAAATAAAAATTCAGGTCGTCATAGGAAGCGTTACCTGTTGAGCACTTGGGTTACCTAGTTGAAACGACCATATGCATACATATAGGAAGAAAAGAAAAATGCATTACAAGAGGAGAAATGATAAATTAAATGGAAAGAAGAAAAGAAAAATGGGGAGTTAGGTGACGGACGGGTAGTGCAGATCTAATCAAGTAGACTGGACAGATCTTCTCCCTTGTCAAGAATTAGACCAGCTACCATAAGTAGTTAGAAGCCGACCAAAACTGTACCTCTAACATGGGTTCCTCTAATCTTCTACTCAACGTACAAGTAATGAACATATGAAAGAACGAAAATAAAGAAAAGATTTGGTTTGGGGCAGTACTTATTCCAAAAAGAATTAAAAAGAGTCATAAAGCATATTGCATAACCTCAATTCCTTACTAGACCTTTAGGGTCACGTCTTACTTGTGGTGTAGGTACATGTACGAGAAAATGATGAACAGATCATGAAGTCGGGATGAACAATTTTCACACACAAGACTTGTGCCTGGCTAGGCTAAAGGAAGTGAAGAGAGTGCTTTTGTAAGTAATATGTAGTGAATTGTCTAGTTTTCCTTAAAAGAATGATTTTATCTCTGCTATGTTTTGATAAAAGATTTTATAACAATAGTTTTCCAATACTTTATAATGATTTTCATAATGAGTATAAAAAAAGATTTTGAAGAGAACTCTGATTATGTTTTAAAAAGATTTTTTCGTTGTTTGCAAAAAAAAAAAAAGATTTTTTTTTTATTTTAATGCATTTATAAAGTAAATAAAAATCCAGGTCGTTATAGGAAGCGTTACCTAATAAGCACTTGGGTTATCTAGCTGAATCGACCTAGGAGTTATAGGCTCATTAAGAGGCAAAAATATGCTATTTTGACATGGTTTGAAAAATGATAACCTTTTATAAAACTATGAACTCACATTTAATTGTCAAACCGTATTTTGGATTTATTTATGCTTTCCACCTTTACTCTGATTTATTTTATGCATTTTTTATTTGTCTTGCCCATTTCAGTTTATTTCCTCTGGTATGTTTTAAATAAATAAAAAAAAATTTTATATGAAAATTAAAAGGAAAAGGGTTTCCAAATTACTGCAGGGCGTTACAAAGCCGATCTCCTTACAATTTCAGAGTAGCTATGAAACCTCACTGGTACACTGAAAAATGTCGTGTGAGCTGAAATGCAAAGAGAAAAATCAGCACCTAAGCAAAAAACAATATGAATCTACACAATGGAAAATATATATCTTTCTTTGTCTATTGGAACTATGACGATTGCAATTGCTTCTAGCAGCAATACCTGGTAAGGGTGAATGTGTAGATCAACTGATCACAAAAAACATGGTTGCTTTGGGTGTGACTAAAATGTAAACCACGCACTAGATTTTTTCAAACATGAAAGAAAAATTGAAAAAGTGAGAAGTTTATTTACATGAACCCACCCTATTGTAAGGAGCAATTTTTCCATTTGAACAATGAAATATTATTTTTCGTTCATTGCATAACACTGCATACAAAGAGTGAAATGCAAGGATGAGTACTAAAATAAAATATTTTAAACTACTTGTTGTAACACAATGTATTTCTCACAATCTCTAGTGTCGCTTCATGCTTCAAGAAGATGAGATCAGTGATGCGGAACTCACCCTAAAAATGAAAACATCAGGTGAAATATCCTAAGTATCTAGTCTAAAACACTTAATACCATAAAATGAAAAAGCATACCATAATCTCTGCAAGAATTGCACACATCTCTAGTTTTTTCTTAGTATTTGCATAAACAAACTTCGTAAAAATATCCATCACTTCACCTAGTTGCAATGAACATTGACAAGTTATAATCAGAATAATATGACATGAATAAGTGCAAACACGTAGATAATCAAATTGAAGACATATCACTCACATAGTTTTAAGTGATGGAGGCTACATTCCACCTGACGCGTCTGTCGATGGAGGAATGAGAGAAACTATCTACTACACCTTAGCAAGCAGAGTAGGAGGAAAAGATAGGTGTCTAAGGGAAATGTTGTTGCAAATTTGAGACATGATATTACGTCCCATACAAATAAAGAAAATAATGGACTTTACATATGAACTAAAAAACTTACAAGCATTTTGTGCATTCGAATGTTGAAGAGGTTGTTGGGGAGGATATTGGAGAGGCTACTAGAGTTGGTGCTCTAGAAGCTACTGGAGAGGATGCTGGAGTGGTTGCTCGAGAGACTACTTGGGGGGCAACTCGCTGTCTCATTCTTTGCAATTCAGACAACAGCTTTTGATGGCACTCCTCTGTCTCGTCTTCTATTATTTGCATTTTGTACAGTCTCATTTGATGGTGCCCCTCCATCTTTAGAAGTCAGTCCTCTATCCTTCAAACTCAATCCAACACCATTTGATGTCTCTCCTCTGCTTGCTCCTCCATTCTTTGTATTCAGCCAGAAATGTAACGACCTGGTTTTTCTTTTTCCTAAAAATACGTTCAATTTAAAACTTTTATAAAACAATGGCAGAAAACCTTTTTAATTAAAATCAGAGCTCTTTTCTAAGAACCAAACTGTTAAAAACTCTTTTCTTGACCTTGTTATTTAAATCTTTATAAACAATGAAATACTTAATTATAAAATCTCTTTTATCAATTTATAGTGGAAGACTTTCTTTGTAAAATAAGTTTTCTTTAAAACGTAGCGGAAGCATAAAAATTCTATTTAATAAATTATTTTCTTTCAAAAATATAGTGGAAGCATAAATTGTTCATTATAAGATTAATAAAAAAACCAAAACTTAATTTTTCTTTTTGACTTTATTAGCCTGGTCAACCACAAAACTTGCTCGTGCAAATCATTCATCAACTGGTTCTTGATTTGTTTGTCATATTCTTTCGTATTTGTGCCTACATGCAAGTAAAAAACTATAAGCCTAATGCTCAGTAACATGTTGTGCCATTTTGAACCATTTCTCTTTTCTTTCTTTTATCTTTTATCTTTTCTTGCTTACCTATTTTCTTTCTGTTTTTGTTTCTTTTTTCTGTATCCGTGATAGTACACGTTTCTGTATTTATTCTCGTTTCTGTTTTCGTATATGTATCTGTATCTGTATTTGTATCTGTTTCTATTTCTAGAAACGCGATTCCGTTTCTGTTTTTGTTCCCATTTCTGCTTCTGTATCTGTGCTAATATCATTTCCGTATCCGTTTATGTTTCTGTATCCGTATCTATTTATCTTTTTATATTCTTTTCTTTTACTTATCCTTTTGGGAGATTGGAGGATCCTAACAGAGAGAGTGGTGGGGAATCGACATCTAACACCCTATAGTAGATAAGTTCGCACTACCCAAGGTGGGAAGGGTAAAGTTCTATCCAAGTCTACTGGTTAGCTTCGAACCACCTCTCTGATCCCCAATTCCCTTTTCTTTCATTTATCTTTTATCTTTTCTTGATCGTGCTTTCTACTTTCTCTTCGTTTCTGCTTCATGATCGTTCATATTTACTTTCGTTTTCTAGCTTTCCTTTTCAAAACTGTGCATATAAACCATTTTCATAATTTTTTGGAAGTCATGATGTATGATGCTCGTGAATGCATACAATAGTTCATATGAAAGCGTAAACAATTAATGTGCAATTCACAGAACATGCTTTTAAAAGCAATAAACAATGAAACCTGCGTTTAAAAACTGTAATCCAATGAACATGCTATCAAAAACAATAAACATCGAACCATGATTGATCATATACTAATAAGGTTGTAAACAATGAAACATATTATTAAAACTGTAAACAATGAAACATGCATGGCCTAAACTTACGATGTATGGTCCAAAGACCAAGACATATGCATATCACTTACCTCGATCGCTTAAACCATTCAACGCTTGACCATTATTGTTTTCTTCTCTTTTAGTACCTTCATAATTAAAAACCTTCATTTATTAATAAATTATTTAATTTACTTATTACATCTTAATGTCTTTTTATTCTAATTTCTCGTTACTTATTTAAATTTCTTTATGAAACTGTGTCGTTAATTACAACTCGTCTTAATTAATTAATATTGATTGACAACATCAAGAACTAAGTTTAACATATGGCAAAGACTAACGTAATTCCATTTATAGATTACAAATCTGACGTTACTAACGTAATTTCACCCATTACTTATCAGCCCAAAAATCGACGCTTACTCACAATATCCAAAACGAATCATCAAATTATATTACCAAATTTCCATGATATCTTTATTCGAATTAGTGAACCGAAACCATAGAACATATCATCCAAGAACAAGGCTATATCATAGAGAATTCACACAATCAAGAAATGTAAATCTAACAAAGACAGTAACTTCCATTCACTGACTTCTCAGAACATAGTCCAACGTATTTCAATCTTTTCTTCATAAAATCAAACAGTATTCCTGAACTTAAAATCAAATCCAATGTACACTTCTATCATATACTCAAGCAAGGAAACACCATTCAATGACAAATTAAACATCCAACAATGAGTTATAGCATTCCGGATAACTATAACTATAACGGTGAAAAATTTTGACCCGACACACTTCTTGTTACAAATTCATACAGAATCCAACTTAGCATTTTCTTTCCTAGTAGCATAACCTAATATGATATAGAGATGCATCCAGAGGTTCCACAGAACATTCAATCCAACAAAAAAAACTATTCCAACACAACTAACAAAGGAAGACAATCAACAGAGGACGTAAATCACTAATCAAACATTAGTGGACATCAACCCAAGTCTTAACAAGGCATATAATTCAACTAGAATCAATGACAGAATAACAATCTCATCCAAGAATCCAATAGAGGCTAAATTTACTATCACAAAACACTAAAGGCAGTAACTACATCCAACAATACTTCCAAACATCCAGAAAACAATACAGCCAAACATCTAGATAATACTCAATAACATAATCATCCAAAATTCAGAAAACAGAGAAGAGAATCTTCTTACCGTGAAGACCCGAAGCAGGAGCTCCAACACTCTCAGCTTCCCAAGAGCTCCTCCTGCAACTCTTTTCTACTTCTTTTTATTTCTCATCTCCTGACAGTTTCATAATTCCTCACCTGCAGCCAGCCACCAAAAGCCACTCAGCTGACAGCTTCTTCAAAGCTTCCAGACCCTCATCAATTCCCTCACTGTTAGTAATGTACAATCAAGCTGGAAGGGGGCCAACATGGAGGATCTGTGCCACTTGGTTCAACCATAACCGAGTCAAGCTAGAGCCGGTCAAATTGGATTCACCCATGCCCAATGCCAACAACACCGACAACCGCCCTTGCCCGATGCCAACAATGCGGAAAACCGCCCCTGCAACACACTTCCAAACACGCTCGATGGATAGAATGAAAAGGAGAAGGAAAGGTCAGCTAACCTACCTCGACCCGACGCCGGGAATCGCCACGGCAAAGGTCCCATTTTGTCCCATGACTCTGTCTAATCTGTGACATAGCCTCCTGTGACTCCTCTTCTCTCACCGTTTGCTATAGTAGCTCACCAGGAGGTCACCTCGCCACGAGAGAGCTCCAGCCGAGCTCTGCTGGCCGTCGTCGTCTTCTCCAATCGCACCTCTCTCCCTCTTTTCTTCTCACTTAATTAATAATTTCAATAAATTAAAATATTCTGAATACATCCTTGGTAATACCCCAATAATTATTCAATTAATCCAAAATCTCCAATTTCTCTCCAATTGTCCTTATCAAATTTCGATATAAAAATTTGGGGTATTACAGAAAGTCTCCTCAGGCGTCGACTGAAAGTGAAATGATTGAGGAGGGGCAAAATCATTGGTTGCAAAGTATCATCCTCCATATGCTGCAAAGGTGGTGATGGAGGTTGTTCCTTCGAGGGGGCTAGAGGCTAGAAAACTTTTGCTTAAGTCTTTGAGGTAGGCTTGGATGAAGTCTTGCATACCTATTCCCCTCCCACTTTGGAGATCCCCATACAATTCACTTTCAATTTGTTGTAGATATTGACAACCTTCTCTTGGATTATTAACTCCTCATCCGAGACTTGTACCCCATAATCCTCATAATCCTTTGAATGAGCCAATTAAATGACAGACTCTTAGCTGGGTTGTTGAGGACCTCGTACATGTGATTTAAAATTGCATAGTCAATGTTCAATTTCTTTCAGTTGAACACCTTCTCCAGCATATAGATACTCATATAGCTAATATGGTCTCGATGTCCATCTTGAAGTAGAATAATGTGTGTCATTATGGTGTAGATCACTTAAGCTTTGGCGTTCAAGTCATTAAACTTTGGCTTCTTGAACACTACGATCTTGGAATCCTGGTGCAGTAGTATAAGCACTATCAGACCTTCTCCTCCTCTGCTAAAATCTAGCTCTTGAGACATGAGGTAATATTTCTCCTTTGGTTCCTCCATGAAATATACGAGTAGGTTAATATCGTCAGGAGTTAGCCCCAACTCTCGTCCAAACATGTAAGTTGAGACTTCTAATGGTTTGGTAGACATTTCTAAATTAGCATAAAACAATTTCGCAATCCGTTTACAGAAACTTTTACTCAATCAGCACAACTTGGCTAAGCCAACCCCCTCAATCAATGTTTCAATTTTCAATTCAATCAATGACTCAAAGTCTACTCTCCTAGGTTTCATACCAATTGTTTGCTGCAGCAGTCTTGAAGAGCAGGGAGTGGAACTAATCTGTAATAGGTTCGAAACATACCATTTGAGCTATTGGTTGTTGTCAAGGTTGAGTTTGAAATTGAGGTTGAAGTTGAGGATTGGGTTGGGATTTTGCTTCAACCTCGACTTGTGTAACAAATTCAACTGCGGTGGGTACTTCAACTTCCATCACAGCTAGTGCATTGCACTAAAACTGAGAATGTATGAAATTAGTTGCAAGTCATTTGCATTAACAAGCCTAGTTTGTTTCTACTTGTGGTTGAGGTTAAGACAGCGACGAAGCACCTTTACACTTGGGAGTCAATTTGGTTGTCCTAAATTCCATTAGAATAGATTAAATAATGAGGAAAACGCTATAAGAGTATGAAGGTTTCGGGGTTCATTGAGGAAATTGCTGAGCTCACAGGAGTGCGAAATCTCAATGATATATACTAGGGAAAAGAAAGACAAAATGATGCATGATGTTCTACCAAAGAAAGACGTCTTTCAGGGACAGAAAGTACGATGTTCTGCAAGGGGGAATAACAGACAAGGATGACTTTTAATTAGTACTAACATTCTGCGGCAAAAAGTGTAAAGTTCCACTGCGAAACGTCAGTACTAAAACTTGTATATTTAGTAGTAACATTCCACCGAGAAACGTGTAGCGTTCTGTTGTGGAAAGAAATTTAATTGTTAAATGGCAAACAAGACAATGATGTTCTCAACATTTATTTTCCTTAGTTCAATTGTTAAAATATTAGAAAAAAATACTTGAGTGATTAACTTGTTATTGATTACAAAGTATAAGGGTTAATTTGTTAATTTTTCTTTTTTAAAATAAAAATATTAATACAAAATCTCATTTAGATAACTTTTAATATTTGAAAACATATTTAGTAATAATTTTAAAATAATTCAAAATTGAGAAAAGCCGATCAAAATGTAATAACATGAAACTATTCTAATAAACCCATAGATTTTCATAAAGTTTACAATTATTACTTTTTTGGTCAAGATAAGTCCAATTATTATAAAGCAGAAATAAACCAAGTCAATATTAATTAATTGAATTATTCTCCCTCCACCCAACTTCCAATTTGTTTTAGTTAGAATCACCAGGCCATTATAATGTTAATAGAAATTATTGCTTTACCAAATGTTAAGTTGCAATAGTAATCTTAATATAATAAGTTTCGTTCATACAAAAAATAACAACAAAATAAGTTAAATGAAAAACACTATAGAAATATAACTAAGGTAGTCTACCTCCATCTCTTTAATCTATCATAAGTTCATTGTAATTACCATAATTCTTGTTTTGAACTTTTCAATTTCTCTCTCTCTTACATAGTAGCAAAACACTTCACTCTCTTTTGAAAGTACCAAAATGTCATGTATTTTCTGTAATTATATTTTAATTATTTTAACTATTTTCTTTTATAAATCATATCTCAATCTATTAAATATTAGCAATTTGAATCGTATCGTCGATATTTTATTAAATTTAGCAAGCATATATTATATTTTTAATTTAATAAATTATTTTAATTTAATTTCTAATCTCTAGTGATTTCTAATTTTATTTTAAACTTTATTAAATTTTGAACTACTCGATAGAATTCAAACCAAGATTAGAAATTAATGAATAGGTTAAAAATCAAGTTAAAAATATATAAAACATAGTATACATGTATTAAATGTAATAAATAAATTAATGATAAGTTCAAATTACTAATGTCTAAGGTATGTAAGTTTTATTTTATAAAAAAATAATATTTTAAATCTAATTTGTAAAAAATTTTAAATATTTTTAAATTACATTTTATCCTAAAGTACATGACTTTTTAGAAGTCCTTTAAGCTTTTGTGAGCTTTACCATAATTGGCACAAGCCAAATCTAACCAAAGTTTGCTAACAAAGTAAGAGGGAAGAAAAAAAAATAACACAAAATTGAAGGTCTCATTGTATAATAGATCAATTCTTCAATTATATTGCTCATTTACCATTTTCAACTTATTCAACTAAATGAGAAAAATGCAAATACACAAAGCAATCATTAGGTTCTCAGACAGTTCAATGCCCTAGGTTTTAATATAATTATCTGATAAATTAAGAAGGTTCAGCTAAGAAAGAATGTGGGTGACTTTTAAATTGGTTCATCTGAGGATGTATTCTAACCCTTTACCCATGAATACAGATCCTGAAATCTGAAGTCTGATAAGGTCATCCTACCAATGAATACAAACCATTTTTGGGAGCCTCTCAAAATGGTCAACCGTGCTCCTTCAAGTTTTTTCTAGAATAGTACCTCATTTATCAAACATCTCCTTATCATCCTATCATTCTTCAAGATTACCCTTCTATTACACATACAAACTAAGGGTACATGACATTAAAATCTTGAGTTTTAAAAAAAATGTATGTCATAAGTGTTTGCTTTTTATCCTAAGCATGTAATGTAAATACTTTTATTCTTTTCTCTCACAGATGAAGATTGCTCTCACCTAATATCAATCTTCACCTAATATCATATACAAATATAATATTATTAATAGAATTTTTAGTATTGTATTTGATAATATTATTGCAAATTATAATGAAATTAAAAGATTTGAAGATCTTCACATTTTACTTCCTATGATATAACATGTCGCATTTTAAATTTTGTTTTTCAAGGTGGCATGAACTTTATTTCTCATCATTCAAACAATTGAAAATGTAATTTCTTATGTTGTTAGATTTAAAATGTTATATATTAAAATCAAAATTAGGAACTAAGGTAGTTCTATATGTTTAAAAAGATTTAGACTAGACTTTAATTTTATGTGACAAAAATTTAAAATGAATACACTTGGAGGTAGTAAAATGTTCAATTTTATGTACAAATATTATCAAAGTTATAGTTATCTTTTTTTAGTTTAATTTTCAGTGTGAAAAATACTATTGAACTTTTGAACCAATTATTTTTTCTTATATGATGGAATCAAATAAAATTTTAATAATCTTTTGATTCTATGAATGAAAGTCTATGCAGTGGCGGAACATGTTATATAATGTTTAGAAAGTTTTTACAACATAAACTTCTTTTTCTATGATTGAATCAATCAAAATTTTACCTTCAACCATGTCAATATAATTCAATTTTTTAATAAAACTCTATGTCATGGCCATGGTTGTAATGCCATGTAGCGTTAAACTTTTGATTTTTGATTTTTTATGTTTGTAAAAAATCCGTTCCTATTAGAAATTCATTCGATAAAAAAGTCTTTATGAAAAACACTTTTTGGAATCGAAGTTTGGTAAATCTCATATTTTATTAAATATATTTTCATACTCTTTTAAACTTTGTTGTGGAAGACTTTAGGAAATCTCATATAAAAATAACTGCACTAAAACCTATCTTTAAAATGACCAAAGAATTTATAATTATTTCTGTAATATCCCAAGTTTTGATGTCATATTAAGCTTAGGAAATAAACTGTCATGTTGGGTAGTGTTTGATTATTTTTAGAGTTAAATGAAATGACAATAATTAATTGTGATTGGAGGAGAAGAAAAGAGAAACCGTGAGGAAAGAGTTTATTTAGAGGTTAAAGCTTAGAACTTGGAGGAGAAGAAAAGAGAAACTGTGAGGAAAGGGATTGAGAGAAGGCAAGTTCTGTGAGAAGAAATTGAGAGAAAAAGAAAAAAGAGAAGACGTATCGAGAGAATCAGGGGCAAAAGCTTGAGAAAGAGGAAAAAGTACTGAGAGAAAAGAGAGAAATAGGAAGAGATAAGATATGAGAAGAGGGAGACGCCATAAGGAAAAACAGAAGAAGAAGAGAAAGAGGAAGGAGGAAAACATGAAGAGTAACTTAAAAGTTAAAAGGGAGTTGTGTCTGTAGGACCGGTGCACGCCTATAGAAAAGAGGAGGAGGAGGAGGGGGGGATGGTGAATTAGGCGATCTAACTTTTTTTCATGCGATAATTAATTCTCTAAACGCTAAGTGATTTATCAATAATAAATAAACAATTAATCACAAATATAAGAGAGCTAGGGAAAGAGAGTGCAAACGGTGTTGTTCATGTAGTTTGACAACCTCAGCCTACATTCACACTCTAAGCTTCGTACTTGGAGATCTGTAATTGTCCAACCTCCCCGATTGGTGATGATTGACTTCACAGTGCCAATCAAATCTTTATAGACTATTCAGAGGGTGTCACCCTCTGGATTGATCTTCTCGGGCATCAATTTAGCCTTTGATTGTTATAAGGCGTCAACCTTGATGTAGAGTTTACCAAAATGCAGAAACGTAAAGTACAAGTTTAGAACTTAACTCTCAAGGATAAAATCTCAAGTTTAGGATTGTGTGAGTTAAAACTATTCACTCATTTAAGTATAGAGAAATTTTATAGAAGATTTGCCAGAGCTTCGATACGATTCTCGCGTTGTTAGAGTGAGCTTCAGAAGTCTTCTTATTTATAGACTCTGCACAATAAGTTGACCACCTCCTTTTTAGTCAACCACCTTTTGACCATTGGAACTATGTGTTGCATTTTAGAGAATTATCGGTCAACCACTTTCTTCATTTTGGTCGACCGCATGTTGACCGAAAACCAGAATTACATCTTTTTCCCTCCAAAACTTTAATACTTTAATCTCTCCATAATATTGTCTCCATATTCATACGAAATTAACCAACAAATACCGCCACGCGTTATAACACATTAATTATTTCAAATTCATTGCATTACATACACGAAAAAATATTATCGGGGCATTACATATTACTCTAGTTTTGCAAAGGTATTTAAACCCTCTCTAAGGTCTGCCCTAGCCAAAAAGTTTTCAGCTAAAGAAAAGATATGGAAGTGTGGAGTTTCCTTCCCTTTTCTACCATTCTCATTTAGTGGTGTTATCCAATTGAGTTTTGGTTTTCAAATTGGTTTCACGATTTTGTTGTGAGTTTTAGATGATTCCTATTAATATTATTCTTTTCTCCACCTCTTTCTAGAGATAGATCTCTCAAGCAAAGGAGTAGAAATCTTGAAAAGACCCAAGTTGGAGTGCTTCCACCATTGGAGACCATTAATATTAATAAGCACGACCTATGTGCCTATTCGGACCAACTTGCACATCGTCATCCATATATTCCTCTTTGAAACGTTTCTTCCTGAGAGTGAGGTGTAGTTCAAATTTCACACCATTTAAACAGATATTTAACAAGTTACGCTTTCTGCCATTTTAGTCATATTCTTTCCTTGTTAGGCGCTCATACCAGTTTGTACCCCTTCATCCATAACTTTCTCTCCCTCACGCATTCAATATGATTTTTTGGAGAGCTTTATTTTCATTCACATAGCAATGTGTGATCTAAGTTCACATAATTTGGACACATATTGGCCAAGTTAAGCGAGTTGTCATTTTGGTTCTGATTCTGCCCTAATAATCACTTGAATCAAGAGGTTTTCATATTCCCTGTGCATGTGGTGCATCATTTGTACTTTGAACAAATTAGAGAAAGTTGTTTAAGGGTGAAATTGATTTGAGTTAAATTAGATAAACCGAATCCATTAATGATTCGATAAGGTTAGGGTTAAAAAAAATCAAACCAAACCAAACCATTATCATTGATTTAAGTTCGCTTCGCTTTTGTTTCTATTTTTGAAAAACCAATGTTGGAATCTAACCAGATAAAACCAAAGCTTTTGGTTCCTTTTTTTCATAACCCGCACAAAACTGAACCAATTTTGTGGTTATATTGTTTTTATATAAATATACAAATATTACAATATTGATTTAGTTCAATTTATATATATATATATATATATATATATATATATATATAAAAGTTGGACTAATTTCTAAAATTTAAGGTTCCTTTGTACTTTACACTCATTTTTCTTCATAAAAAATTAATCAAAATAGAATATTCAATTAACCAAATATGGAATAAATCACTAACATTCAACCATTAACATTATCGCAATTTAACCCAAATTTCCCAAATTTCCCATGATCAACAACACACAATACAGAACTGGAAAACAAAAACACTTACATGGGAGGAAGAGCCACACTTATTTGTCATAAAAAAAAAAAAAAAAAAAAGAACAATTTCAAGACATAACTTTTCTGAACTGCATCATGGCTTTTTACTTTCAATCATCCTTTTTTCATCATTATTTGTCGTACGAACATTGACGCGAGAATTAGTGTTGCGGATAGTTGTAGAGCCTATCCCACCAACTCCAATAACCGAATGGCTTCCTCCATAGAAATAGGACCCTGACCCACTTGCTCTTCCACCATTACTTGTGTCTATATCATTAGTTATTCCTTTGCTCTCTTGCTTTTCGTCTTCCTTCTTCGTCTCCCCGCCTGCGTTGGGAAGGTTTTGATTTGTTTTCTTCATTAGTTGGAGTATTTTCACCAACTGTTGTATTTCTCTTCCCACCAAACTACTCTCCTTATGAATCCACTTAAACGTCGCAAGCTTTTTTTCTATTTCTTCCAAGCTTTTTAATATCTCTGTTGGATTTTGAGTTGGTTCGTCAGCACTCCTTTGGTCTCTATTATTAGTCATTCCTTCCCTACCTTTCTCCTTCACAAGCTCTTTTTCTCTTTCTTCCAAGCTTTTTAATATGTCTGTTGGATTTTGAGTTGGTTCATCAACATCAACTAGGAGAGCTTCCATAGGTGAAGCCATGGATCCAACAGTGATAGTAGAATTACTGTTGTGGATACTTGTAGAGCCAATCCCACCAACTCCAAAAACCGAATGGGTTCCTCTATAGAAGTAGGATCCTCCACTCCTCTGGTCTCTATCATTAGTCATTCCTTCCCAATCTTTCTCTTGGTCTTTCGTCACAAGCTCTTTTTCTCTTTCTTCCAAGCTTTTTAATATGTCTGTTGGATTTTGAGTTGGTTCATCAACACTCCTTTGGTCTCTATCATTAGTCATTCCTTCCCTGCCTTTCTCTTGCTCTTTCTTCACAAGCTCTTTTTCTCTTTCTTCTAAGCTTTTTAATATGTCTGTTGAATTTGGGGTTGGTTCATCAACACCCACTGGGAGAGCTTCCGTAGGTGAAGCCATGGATCCAACAGTGACAGTAGAATTAGTGTTGTCGATAGTTGTAGAGCCAATCCCACCAACTCCAGAAACCGAATGGATTCCTCCATAGAAGTAGGATCCTCCACTCCTTTGGTCTCTATCATTAGTCATTCCTTCCCTGTATTTCTCTTGGTCTTTCTTCCTCGTCTCTTGGATTGCGTGGAGAATGTTTTGATATGTTTTCTTCATTCGTTGGACTGTATTCAGAACCTCTTGTATATCTGTATGGCTTTCCACCCAATTACTCCCCTGATGCTGCCGCTTTAACTCCTCCAGCTCTTTTTCTCTTTCTTCCAAGCTTTTTAATATGTCAGTTGGATTTTGAGTTGCTTCATCAACACATGTTGTGAGAGCTACCGTAGTTGAAGCCATGGATCCTTATAATTTTGATAACGTGATTAATATTAATCCCGAAATATTTTAAAAAATAAATTTTTTTAAAATTAGAGAACTTGAATATTTGAAAGAATTTTAAATTTTGAGTTAGCTTACAAAAATAATACAAATGGCATTTCATGTGTTTTTGACAAGCAACTAATTAAATAATAATTTGAATAAAGTGCTCTCTCTACTGACACACCCCCGCGACAAGTTACTCTTTTTCTCTTTTTTACAAATGTTCTCATAGAGAAGCTCCTTGAATAATTGGTAGAGAAAACCATGGAAAACTAAAAGAGACCATTTTTACTAGAGCAACTTTAATGCTTCTACCTCAACTACAGAAACTAGTCTGTTAAGGATTTTAGATATTTACGAAAGTCAAGTCTGCGGAAGGCGATGACTATTATACTTCAAACATGAACTTAAAAAAAAAAAAAAAAAGATGATTTGAGAGAAATTCTAAACGAACATGAAACAATACTGAGTTGAAAGAGAAAATCATACCCTCTTCGTAAGCCGATTCTTTAAAAATTCAAAACAGGATGCTCTCAAGATGGTTGTCATGACAGATTTATAGCAAAAACTTTAGAGTTTCAGTCGTTGTAAATGGTGTGGGGTTGTTGGGGGAGGCAGCAAATACCCCACGACCCTTCACATGGTGTTACCTCTCCTTTGTCCTTCTAAGGACTTTTCGTCCCTGCCATTGTCATCTGCATAGAGAGAGTGTAGGGAAGTTTTGGTGAACAGAGAGTCCGTTCAAGTAAATATTACTTGAATTATGAATGATTAAAATTACTATGTGTCAAATTAAGACTTTAATAATTGATTTGAATGAATTGAATTACTTTATATCTTGTGCTATTATGTAAACTTATTTGATTGGATGAATAAAGTAACTATTAATTCCTATGAAATTAAAAAATAAAGTGAATATGTATAACATATTGGTAAGAGAGTTTCCCACCCTTAAATTATTTTAAATTAATGTATATTTTCTTAAAAAAATTCAAATCCAAGACGACTTCATCAGAAGACTTGGAGTCCATGAAAGAAACTTTAATAGAAATAATTGGAATCACGTGTTTACTATTAAATATTAAAGAAACTTTAATAGAAATAATTGAAACTTTAATGTCTCTCTGGAGTCCATAGAGCGATGGATGCATAAAATTTTAAATTGCATTTATTGTAATTTTTTTTCTCTCTCTATAAATTTCTTAAATTACACTCCAAGTTATCTCAACCACCTAAAATGAAAAATCTTAGGATTTTTTTATTATAATTTAAATACATTGTTAGTTTAAATTTTAAGTTTATTTAAAAAAATTAACAAAATAGTTACTATACTATAGGATCAATTACAAGTCATCAACTAAATAATTTTTACTAACAACTCAATCATTGAACTATTAAAAATGAACGGAGTAAATATCGTTATTACGTTTTTTATTAAAAAAAACGTTCTCGTTCCACTGTAGAGTATTATCTTTCTACTGCAGAACGTTATCTTTCTACAGTGAAATATTATCTTTCCACTACGAAAAGTGAGTCCTTCAAATAGAACTCAGGAAAGATGACTTTTCGCATACGAAAGACAATTTTTCACAAATGAAAAATGACTTTTTGCTTCGGAATGAAACTTTTTGAAGAGGAAAGATGACTTTTGAGAAGTTGAGTATTTGAAATATGACTAATGAAATAGGCATTTCTCTCTTTATTTTTTAACAAACAAAGAAATAAAAAAATTACTGTGCCAAATTAACACTTTAATAATTGATTTGAATGAATTGAATTAATCAATATTAGGTGCTATTATGTAAACTTATTTGATTAGACTAATAATGTTAATAATTCCTAAATTAAATAAATTTCTTAATGCAAGTCCTTTTTTTTTTTAAAGAGAGAAATTAAAAAACACAAATTAGAGCCCCAACTAATGTTGTCATAGCGTGGAGATTTCAAAGTAGTCCCGCGCGCGGACCCAGTTGTGGACTTTTGCATCCGTCGCCATTTTTGAATTCATAGTCCAAACAAAATAAGTTTACACATTAAAATTAAATATAAAATTATTAAATTCACTTGAATGAGTTGTTAGAGTATTTTTTTAAAAAAAATTAACAAAACAACCACTATATTATTGATTCACAAACAAATCAACTATTGAACAATTTCATTTAACAACTTAAATATTGAACTATGAAACATAAATGGAACAAATATCGCAGTTACAGTTCAATTAAAAATTGTTATTATTTCGCTGCAAAACATTATCTTTCTACGGCAAAACATTGTCTTTCCACTAAACAAATTAAAAAAATTAATTTTTGCATTCAAAACTATTACTTTTTATTGCGGAAAGACAATGTCCCACTTGTAAAAGATGACTTTTCTTTACAAAAAAATAAGACATTAGGAATGAGCACCAAACGATGAAGATGGACCAAAAAGATAAAGTAGAAGATGGTGATGAAGTTGAATTAGAATTGCAGAAAATATGTTTCTACATTATCTTCACAGTAATGTTTATTTCAATAGGTAACAGTGATGTTTGTACCATCTATTTCTCATAGTTTAATGTTTAAGTTGTTAACAAAAATTATTCAATGATTGGATTATCATTTATCCTATAGTATAGTGGTTTGTTTGTTAATTTCCATTTTTTAAACAAAACCTAGGAACATTGATCCTTGATTACTAAAGCAAATTGAAAATATAGATAATTGTAACTAAAGTATAATCTTTAAAAGGGAAATTAAGAAATAAACCAATATACTTTGTTTTCAATGACAAATCAACCATTAACATATTTTTGCTAATGTAACAATCCGATCCTAAATTTTCGGTTAAGCGATGTAATTATTTTGTTGAAAATAAAATGAGTTTGATATACGTATATTACATCATTCTATGGATGTTATGTTGCGACGTATAACCTCATAGGCGTTTAATGTGGACAAGATTTAGAAGAAAATATGAAAAATGATGGAATTTTAGACTTGAGGACTCCTGCGAACGGTAGTGCGGACGCTACGTGTCGTCTGCAACACATTTGGAGAGTCTCCCAGCAATTGGGGATGACTCAGGACGCCAAACAACGTCCTAAATTCACTGTTCTGTGATGTTGTGGACGTTGGCTGAGGATGTGCGGACGACGAGGACGCACAAATTAGCGTCCGATTTGAATATGTCTCAAAACTGGTGTATTACGCACGCATGCGGACGCATAAACTTAGTGTCCGATTTGAATCTGTCCAATTTTTGGGACATGCGGACGACACCTTGTGGATGATGCGGAGGATAAATGGCGTCCGCAAGGCTACTGTAGACAGTAAGGACCCATTGAAGACACCAATTTAGCTGTGAAATTTGGTGTTGCGGACGAATGCGGACGACAGTATGGCGTCTGAAAGACAGCAGATTGCGAATTAAAAGTTAGAAAAAGTCGAAGTAATTCAACGTGTAGTGAGTTAATTCTCGCTTGAAAGTCCTCGTAGCTGCTCTGTAGCCCTCCAAGAAGCCACCCTACGTGCACACCGTGTCTCCCCTTTGTCTCCTAGGTAAGCTCTCCCTATATTACACCTCTCCTCTTTCGTTGTTCTGCTGAGTGTCCTGCTGAGTGTTCTGCTGTGAGATGTTAGGGAGCTGTTGTACGTGTAGAAAGGGAGCTGCTGTACGTGAGGACACCCAACTTCAAAAGGTAAGGATTGGGTGTGTCTTGGCCATTTAAGCCCTACCCACAAGTGATGAGTTGTAGAGATTTCCTTACTGTTAGTTGTTTCCTACAAATGATTCTTTGGTTGTTATCTTCCTGTTTTGTTTCTTCCTGCAAATTACGTTATTGAAATCGATGAAATGAAATGTTTGGAGAAAACAAGTGATGAATGCTGGAGAAAAGAAGTGATAAATGCTTAAATGAAATGCTTAGAGAAAAAAAAGTGATGAATGACTAATGGTTGTTAGATGAAAATCTTTAATGAGTGAATTAAGCTTGTAAGATATAATGATAGAATGGACTAGTTAAGCATTGTTACCTGTTATCTAGTTGAATCTCTGTGTTGTTATTGGTTATCTAGCTTGAATCTCTATGTTATGGTCATTCTGCCCTTCTATTGTTTAGCATATCTTATTGTTTTATTGTTGGACTTATGATTCAGTTGAGAAGCAAGTTTGTTGGACTTATAATTCCGTTGAGAAGCAAGTTAAAAGCATGATGATAGATTTATTTAGAAATAGATTTGGTCGGTTCAAATCATGTTGTCTCCTGCTGTTTAGTAACCATCACGTAGTCGTTCAACGTACATTTATAGTACACTTCGTTGTATATTTCTGCTGGGGATAATTACACATTGCAAAGCAGGTTTAGTTGCTAGTTTTGTTAGTTGTTATGCTTGTTTTGTTATGCTTGTTTTATCTTCATTGTTGTGTTGTAAGTGTAACAGGAGAACCAAATAATTAAGCATGCAAGATCGTGTTTAAGTTTAGAATGAAAGAAATGCTATGAAATATTAGTGCAGTGCAGAATTAAGTTCCATGATTGTTAATATCAAGTCATTTTATATATATATATATATATATATATATAGAAACATGTTTGTAGGAAAGCACGTCCTTGTATGCATTTATGTATGGCTTTTATTGTACTCATATATGTTGATTCCTTAAGTGTTGATATTGTTCCTTTTATATGTTTCATTTAAGGAAGAAGATATGTTAAGTTCATGATTAATAGAAACCAAGTAGGAGGGTATCCTTTGGAATGGTACCCACATGCACGAGTGAGGAAAAACGCTAAGAAAATGAAATGTTCGGGATGGGCGGGACACGTCCATCACCGAAGAAACCCCCTGACGGGATACACAAGGAGGGAAGAAACTCTAAAGGCGGGAAATGCTTGAAAGAGGAAGAACTCCAAAGGCGGGATATGCCAGAGGAGAAAGAAAAGAACCCAAAAGACGAGATACGCTTGAAAAAGGGAACGAATAGGGAATTGGGGTAGATGGGTAGTCCGGATCTAGCCTAACTACTAGGATATGCCCTCACCAAGTCGGGAAAGGGACTAGTATACACACAGGAGGTTAGAATCCGTACAGCTAGGCCATCTCAAAGGAAAACCTCCAATCTCTAGCTCGATGTACGAGTTAAGAACGAACAAAGAAAACGAACGTAATAAAAGAAGTTGGTTTGGGTGGCCCCCATTCCAATAAGAACTAAAGAGAGAAATGCATAATTATTTTTCCCCTCTTCTTATTGGGCGGTAAGCTCATGTCCTTATTTGTGGTGTAGGTAACGAGGGGATTATGCCTATGATCAAGGAGGAGGTCATTCCAGTGGAGCTTGCAGTTGGTGCAACAATGGCACCAGCAGAGTAGTAGTATGGTATAGTATGGTATATTATGGTATGGTATGGTATGGCATGAGGGAAACAAATGTAAGTTTTAGAACCTTGGATTTGAACATGGTTTAAAAGTCGTTTCCTCATATAATTTCTATTTCGGTAAAAGTAGTTTTCTCTTTTAATTATGCTTCCGCAATTATTATGAATAAATTATTTTAAGAACAAAAAATGAACGAATAATTTTATTAACGATTCAGGTGTTTATTGCACTCTGGTAACCCCTGTCATTGGAAATGATTTTAATTAAGGTTAATGAGCTGTTAAAATGGTTTACGAAATTCGAGTCATTACAGCTAACAACTTAACTACTACTATAAGAAATAGATGCCACGAATATTGTTGTCACGTTTGTCGTTAAACAATTAAATTTTGTTCGTGGTGGAACCATATACGTTCCTCTATAGAACATTAATGCTAAATATGAAAGTGCTTGTTTGTTGTTCCTCCACAAAAAGTTGACGTTTCGCAGCAGAATGTCATACTTTTGTGGAGGAATGTCATTACGAATAAACGTTTCCCTTTGTCTGTCGTTCCCCCTCATGAAATGTCATACTTTCTACCGCGAAAAGTTATCACTCTGCGATGGAACATCATACTTTCTGGGAGGAACATCATACATCCACTGCCTTATATAAATTCATACTGCACTCAGAGCGATATCCTTAGTGATTATCGAACCCTAGAGCTTTTTGAGAGTTGAAGTGTATTGCATCCAGACGAAGTTCAAGTGTTAGCAATTATTGCTCACCAATGGTATCTTGCAATGATAAAAAAATTTGTTAACTACACATTGGAAGTAGAGCTCATGTCCACAATCTTGACACATGATGTATGTGTAATACCCCGAATTTGTATATCAGAATTTTTTAAGAATAATTGAAAATTAATTGGAGGTATTGGATTAATTAGGCAACTATTGGGGTATTACTAAAGGTATATTGGTGAGTTTTCAAATTAAAGAATTTATTATGATTAAATGGAAATCACCATCATTAAAGATAAATATATATTGATTTAATAGATTAAATTACAAATAATTAAGTTGGATTAAATTAAAATGGAGAGGGGGAGAGTTGAACCAGTTCAGGCTAAATCCTTCTTGGCTGGAACAAAAGGGAGTGACTTCCCTTGGCCTTTGGCCATCGCGAGAGAGAAGACTAGAGAGAGAGGTGAGAGGCGATCAGGAAGCGGGTGAGCGACGGTGAAGAAGGAGGAGACAGAGACGTCGACGACAAGCTCGAGATGCGTTCAGAGCAGCTTCTTTACGTCAAGCATTGCAGGTCACTACTTTAAGCTCTCCGCGAGGCTTCAGGTAGTGATTTTGGGATCGAGTAGAGTGGTGTTCGAAGTTCATCAATGTTGTGTTGGTGTCTGGTGCACGGTGACGATGTTGGAAGGGCCAGCGAGATCCTCGAAAGAGGGGAGATGAATTCAGGTTGATGGGCAGACGGATGGGTTGATGGTTGGAGCCTGGAGTTGGGTGGAGCAGTTGTGACCCGGTTGCGGCTTGGCCCAAATAGGTACGTCTCTGATTTTGTTATGATGAAGCTGACAATTGGACTGTTGATGCATGGATGGTCGGGCATGCGGAGAACGTCACTCTCTACCTTCCAAGAATTTGGCAGAGAGTGTTCCCTCTCCATTGTTGATATACCGAAAGGAGACAGAGGGGGAATGGAGGTAGAGAAGCTAAAGATGGGAGCTCTCAAGTGTTGCTCCTCGAGTGTTCTTCTAGCAATGGCTGAGATATAAGTTGAAGTTCAGAAAAGGAAATGGCTTGAATGTGAGTTTCTGTGTTCCTCCAGGTAAAACATCTCTCTCTGTTCCTTCGAGTTTGGTGTCTGTTTTTGGAGGAAGTTGACAGGGATGATGAGTTATGGCTTTAGTTCTATTAATGAGTTGCAAATTCATTGTGGTGTCTATTTTGGGAGGAAGGTAGTCCCTTGGTGGCAGAGATTTGGCAGTGAGTGCTGGAGTGTTGGAAAAGCTGGAAATCCAGCTCGGGTTGGTTGCTAGAAAAGGTCTGGCGATGGGGTTGAGTTGCTACCTACCTTGGGTCTTCATGGTGGGTATGACTCCTCTTTATTTTGTATTTTTAGACGTTTGTGTTCTATAAATGGAGGGATAAAGTCAGGGTTATATTATGCTAGTGGTGATGCCTTTAGTTATTTTTGAGATACTCTTAGTGATTTTGTAGTCATTGGGTGGAATGGAACTCTGTTACACATTTTTCTTTGTTGTTGGAATTGATTGAGGATTTTTGAATGTTGAATATGTGAGTGAGGTGTGAGTTTTCCCCTCTGATGTTGATTATGCACTATGTTGGTTGGAATTCAAATTTGTACATTTGAGGATATGTGTGTTGTGGTGTTGAGTATGATTTCTAGAATAATTATGATTAGGTAAACCATTGAGACTTGGTTACTTGTTGGGTCAATGTTTGCTATTGCTTTGTTTAGACTATTATTGAAGGGATTTTTATTTGTCATTAAGTGTATGGATGTTGCCCTCTATTGTATGGTACTCTATCGGTTTGTGGTCCATTGGCAAGTAAATATATGCTGATAATTGGATTAAGTTGTTGTTCATTAGTTGGATGTAAAACATTTTTGATTTCTGCTTTATTCAAATATTAATGTTGGATGTCAGTGTCAATGTGCCCATAATTGTTGGGATGGATTATGTTTTGTCTAGGTGTCTAAAGGAGAAGAAAAAGGACAATGGTTAAACTTCAACACGCGATAAGTTTGAGGTAAAGAACTTAGGTGTGTCTTGGCCATTTGAAGGCTCTACGCCATAAGTATTGTGCGTGATTAGTATTGTGTTCCTTGAATGATATTCTATTGTTATTTCCTTGGATTGATAGGATAGATTATTGTTAGTTTTGTGATATTGCTTAGTTAATATAACTGCTATTATTCATTGTTGGTATTCTTTACTGTTAAGTGAAACTATTAGTTCTGTCATAAAAGATTAAATAATTGATGAACGAATGATAGACAATTGATGTACAAGTGATAGACAATTGATGAACGAGAAATGCTTAGATAATGAACGAGATAGATGAGTTAAGTGCGAAGACATTATTATAAGTTGTTCTTTATAGCTTAACTTCTGTTTAGTTATTAATTTCAAGCTGCTATGTATTTCATTATTGTTCAACTACCATTTGTTTGTCTTACTTTCATAACCTAGTATTAGTATTTATGATAATGAGCATGCAATTTAATTAGGATAATTAGCTAGAATAATAATGGTAATTATATTTGAGCATGTTTAAGTAACTAGTTGTCTAATTCAATTATTAATCACATCATTGAGCACGTTAACTAACTAAGATAAATACTATAGATCTAAGTTATGTAATGTCTAGTTGATTGAACATGTTTACTTTATTAACTAACTTAATAGTCATAAAATAGCAAATTCGTGCATACTTAACTAGTTGTGTAAGTTAATCCTCAAGTATGTTAATTAATTTAATGAGTGTTCCATTAATAACTAGTCCGAGCATGTTTATTGTGTAAATTAATCAATCCACGATGACTAGTTAACAATGATTATTAAGTATGCTTGAATTATTAGAATGGAATTCTGTAATCCGAACATGTAAATTGACTAGAATAACCAGTCATAATCTTGAGTATGTAAATTGATTAAGATAACTACTTAGTATAATAATTCTAATTCTACCTGATTATGTTAGTTTACTCTTATTAAGTAATACAAGCATGTTTAACTAGTTTTGTAATAAATCATCAATCCTTGAACATGTTTAGTAATTAGTATGTTGAATTAGTTGAGCATGTCCGCATGTTAATCAATTCAATCATGTTAATTGATGACTAAACCTTGAGTATGTTAACTAATTTGTTGAGCATGTAATTAACTAGGATAATAACTAGACCAGTAAATATAGCATATTGAACTAATTAAAATAAAAGTATGTTTAACCAATTAGAATACAAATTTCCTATTTATAAGCATATTTCTGTTATTCGTTATCTACAGCATGTTTTCATGTTTAGCCTAGCTTAGTTCAATGAGCATGTTTAGTTAAATTGGAATTTTTCGTATGTTACTTTATTGTCTTATCTTGTTCAATTCAATATCATAATTATTCCTTGTATCTTTGTATGCTTTCAATTATTGTGATTCATTATATGTGCAAGTTCAATTATAGTACTTTTACTTCAATACACATTTCAATTTCTGTTAAAGTATGTTGTAATATAGTATGCTTCATGTTAATAGAAAACTGTAGGGAGTGCCACTTGAGTGTGGTACTCACGCATGCATAAGTGAGAAAAAATGCTAAGAAAAAGGAATGTTCGGGATGGGCAGGATACGCCCATCACCGAAGGAACCCTCCCGACGGGATACGCTGGAAAGGAAGAAACCCTAAAGGAGGGGTAGACCAAAAGGGGAGGACCCTTAAAGGCGGGATACGCTAGAAAGGGGACAAATGTTAAGAAAATAATGTTTAGGATAGGAGGGATACGCCCATCACCAAAGAAACCCTCCGACAGGACATACCAAAAGACAATAACCTCTAAAGGCGGAATACGCTGGAAGGGAAGGAACCTTGAAGGCGGGATATGTCGAAAACGGGATGAAAAAGGGAGTTGTATGGTGGATTCCATCCCCTAAGACCCCTCCAATCTCCAGCTTGACGTACGAGTAAAGAACGTACAAAAGAAGGAACGTAGTAAGAAGAATTGGTTTAGGTGGCCCCACATTCCAAAAAGAACTAAAGAGAGATATGCATAATTATTTTCCCCATTTCCTTGCTCGATGTAAGCTCATGTCCTTACTTGTGGTGTAGGTACAACGACGAATAGATAAGAAGTAGATGATAAACACATAATGAAGCAAGGTTGAATGATTTCGCATGCACGAGACTCGGGTGGACCAAGCGAAGAAAAAGATGAGTAAACGGTTGTAAATCAACGATGTTTAATTGTCAAGTTTTTTTTGTTAGTCATAGTGTTTAAATTGTTTAGTATTTCCTTCTTGAACGACTTCTTTACGCTTCTGCCATGATTTACAAGGGTTTGTTTTACAAAGCTTCTGCACATTTTATGAATTGGTTTTTTATAAGGAGTTTAAACAAAAGAGTCAATAGCAATCCAGTTAGATGCACTCTGATATGTTTTGTTTTAAAAAGAAAGAAATTTCAAATTTTCACTCATTTTAAAGAAATTACGAAAATTCAGGTCATTATAGTATATGCATTTGTAGACAAAGTTGCTATAGTGATGCATTTCATTGACGAGGAGGAGCTCCATTCATTTTGAAAATTTAGTGAAAAAGACATAGGCAATAGTAGACCTTAATGACTACCATAAACATCATGTTCTTTTGCTAGTATGTGGCTGAAAAGAAGTATAGTTCTTTGAATTAAATTAGAGAAGAAATCATAAATCATGTGTTGAAAAATGAGTACGAGATAAAATTCACCCACAATGACTCTCATTGGTTGAGGGTGGCCTGCCAGGAAGGATGCACTTAATGGATGCATGCCTAAAAAATGCAATGTGAATTGACATTTCAGATAAAGAGTTATAACGGTGTTCACACTTGCTCAAGAAAAATGGAAAGCCATTATGCATATGCCAAGTGGGTGACAATGCATTACTTGGACAAATTCGAAGGCCAAGCCGTCTAGGACCTTCCTTCCATAATTGAGACAATCAGGAAGGATTTTAATGTAAACATTACACCCACCCTTGCTAGTACGACAAGAAATGCGGCATAGAAAATGAATGAAGGAGATGGAAATGAGCAACACAAGCTCATATGATTGTATGTCGAGAAGATTAAAAGATCTAATCTTGGAAGCTCTCTATGTGTTAAGTTAGATATGATTGATCTTTCACACAGTTCAACATTTAAAAAGATGTACGTGCGTTTGGCTGCATGTAAAATGAGATTGTTGAATTGTGGTGTACCGATTCTTTGTTTGAATGGTTGCCACTTAAAGGGATCAACTATAGGCCAATTACTCACCACTGTCAATATTGACTGGAACAATGAAATTTATCATATTTTTGTAGTAGTGGTTGAAGAAAAATGTAGGGATTTTGGGAGCTGTTTTTTAGAATTATTGGTTGAGGATCCAAACACCTTGTCTTACAATGGATGGACAATCATTTCTGACCAAAAAAATATATGGTTGATTGCTTTTGTAATCTATGTTTATGTTATGCATTGTATATGAATGTTTGATTCAAATTGATAATTTTTGTAAAGTTAGGTGCCCGCTATCAAAGAGTTTGTAGGATCAGTGGAACATCGTTTTTGCTTCTGGCTCCTGTATGCAAATTTTCAAAAATAATTTAAAGAAACTTTGTTCTAGGATCCAATGTGAGACATTTCTAGGGCCACAAGATTATCACACTTTGAGAGAAAAATGAGGAAACTATGTTTGCTTGATTAGTCAGCCCGAGGAATAGATGAGAGATTTTGGTCCAAACATGCATTCAAATCGATCCCAAAGTACGATATAAGACTGGAAAAATTGACTGTGTCCTTCAATGCCTACATCTTTTCAACTTGAGACAAATTGATTCTCATTATATTTGAGATTATAAGAAAATGCATGTAATGACTCGATTTTTCTTACGTTTAAAAAAACGTGAAATTTAAAACTTTTCTTTTATAAATATGATGGAAGACTTCTTGTTCTTATAATCATGTAAAGCCGATAATTAAAATATCTTTCTTAAAACATTTTATAAAATATATAAAATGGAAAACTAAATGAATGAAACATAATAGGTTAAATATAAATCTATTCTCCACCATTTAAATACTTTGCATAATCCTTTACAAACTCTTTCCATTTTCTCTCCACCTATAGTCTAGCCATCCACAAGATCCGCATGTGCAAATCCTTCATCGGCTGCTTGATATGCCCCAGGGAATGAACAATCGATCTCGAGCCAAGAGGCTCGTCGCTTATCTAATGAGTTCTTATTTTTGTAGGGAATCACGGTTCAATAGAGCTTACAAAGGACCCAACACATGAAGACAAGGAAGTTCTGTACCACATTCTCAGGTGGAGCAATGCAAATCTTAATCGGCTTGAACCATATAATCCAAGCTTGGAAGAGCTTACATTGGCTGAAGACACCAAGGTCGTTAAGAGTATTTTATTGACGTTTCATGTTAAACTTATGGTTTTAAATATTTGGGATTGCTAGATTACTAGTTAGAATTTAGTTTTGAGGAATTTAAATTTTTTTGTTAATGTAGGAATGGAGATGCTCGATTTGCATATAAACTGAGACCTCTTGCCCAAATTTTGAGGGTTCAAGGGCAAGGTTGTAATTTACTTTGTTGTAACTTTGGATTAGGACACTCTAAGGGAACCTTGGATTCACTTTTGAAAAACCCTAAATTAGATTTGATTCTTGTTCTTGAGGAACTCTCTCTCGGTGGTGGATTGCTCTCGGCTTTCCTCAGTTTGATTTATCCTTCTTCCTTTCTTGCGTGGTCTTGTGAAGAAGGATTGTGCTATGTCTTCTAGCAACCTCTTAGTGAAGTTGTGTTTGGGGTGTGGAGGTAGAAGACCTTAGCAAAACCAGATTTGGAGTGTTGCTTCCTTGGAGCTTCTGAACTAGTTACCCCCTCAAACATTGGAGGATTCCGCATATCAAGTTGGTTTCTTTATTGGTGTTCTTGATTTTCTTGAAAGGTAATCTTTGTTCTTTGATTCTCTGGAGATATCAATCTATCCATTTGCGTTTGGTGAAGATTTTTCTTGGATTGGCTTTCAAATCTTGGATTTTTACAAAGAAAGAATCTGTTACTGTAAATTTGTTTCAGCGGATTCCAGATCCGAGGTTCAAATTGCATCACGCACAACTCCGTGTGTGCGTGACCTTTGAGCCTGAGTTTTGAGAGTGTTATGCTTTGATTGTTATCTGTTTGTCCTATAATTTTGGTGATCAGAAGACGCATGCCAATGGAGATATAGTTGTTTTAATATTGGTGGTAAGAATCTACTTTATCCAAGATCCTATTTCTTTTAAATACAACTTTGTTTGTGCAACGATTTTGGAGCTAAATTTTGTAAGTGATAATATATGTATTTTGACTACTTGACTTGTAATTTTGGAAGCCAAAGCAGGTATACAAGTCGAATTATGTTTGTTCCAAATCTGTGATCATATTCTGTTCTCCAAAAGTCTAATCTGAGAGTCAATCTTCCTTAGAGCACAACTCAATTTATACGATGCCTTTTAAATTGAATTTTGGAGAGGCTTTTATTTGGATTGTTGACTATTGGTTCTGGAAGTTTTAGCACTATATCATGTATGCAAGTGGATATCTCTCGATTGTAAATTTGGTGCTCGGGTTTCCTGTCTAGTCGATTACCATGACCTGATTATTAGTAGCTTTAGAGTCTTGGACTCTAGCACTTCTCCTTAGCATGTTCTCGTACATAACTACATCAACAAGACTCAAAATAATGAAACTAATGCTTTGTAAATGATATGAAATAAAAGGGTACAATGCACATGCTATGTCACTTTAAAATCTGTATGCAACTTTCTGTTTTTTTATTTCTAGAAAGGAACATATCATTTCCATACATTTTGTTATAGAGAAAGGATACATCCTATGGTCATGTGACTTAACTGTCACTCCGACAAGGAAATACATCCATCAAGGGAGTCATCATATACCATCACCAATCTCTTTTGTTTGAAGCACTGAGGATATCTGGTACAAGAGAAAAGGGTACATCATATGGTCCATGTGGCTTAACCGTCACTCCTCCCTACGTGGGAGGAGATACATGCATCAAGAAAGTCACCAACAATGGACCGTCACCAAAGCCCTCGAACCCCCACACGCTTATCTACGTTCATTCAATGATACAATGCATATTCCTACAGCCCAAATGATCATTGTCCGCTTCAAGTGATCAGCCCTCCAGAATGCCATTCACTTATGTATGAGCATCCATTCTACTATTTTTTATTTCCTTTTCAAAACCATGCAGGAAAACCATTTTCATATCGTTTTATGAAAACCATGATGCATGAATGCTCATAAATGCATACAGTTCTATCACATCTCTATACAACCTTGAAACATGCTCAATATTGTATTTCTTATCATAAATAACCTAAATCTAATAAACACTACACCAAGAAATAAGCATCAATACAATCTTCAGAATATGATCACAACCTAACTTAATAATTTATTAAAATGATAAACAGTCAATATACAATTTCTAATTCTTGTGATGTAGGACCCAAAGACCAAACCACACACAATATCAAATTACTTGAGGTCTTCAACGGACTTGAGCTCTTCCTTTTAATCCCAAAAGACAATTAAATATAATTATCAATAATAAATCCACTCTTCCAAATTCTTAAACTTAAATCTCAATAGTATGCACATTAAAGCTTTCATTACTTATATCCAACAACTAATAACTATCCTTTATTAATATATAAGTTGAGTACAAATAACTTCTTATTTATTCTTTTTAATTTTCAGTAGAGTATTGTTGCATAACAAATCAACATGACACTTCATACTTTCTTCGTCGACCAACACCTCACAGTCCACAATAAATCACAAAGTCACAATTAACAATTAATTAAAGAATATTATTCAACCTTTCATCCTAATATAAATGGTAGTAGCCGAAATTATTTAACCATAGCAGGTTAACAATCCATAGCAAATAACCAAGGCAATAATTAAAACAAAGGACCAAACTTGTATATTCATCAAGCTACAGTGACAAAGAACAACTTCCTTCACTTCTGCATTCAATAACAACATAAAGAAACCATTAAAAACCTAACGCATATCATCCAAGTAGCAAATAATAGAGAATCAATTCCATTATGCAAACATAATCGCCCCAATCGAAACAACATAATAAAGCTGCAACAGTATCCCACGGTAGAATCCAAACTCAATCACCAAAATCATGCCAACAACATTCAACATTATTTTATCTTTTACCTCAACAACATGTCCATATAAATTCATAAAAACCAAAAGAGAAAAAATTTGGGATACCTGAAGACATGAGAAAACCCAAGGCAAGCAACAACTCAACCTTCCCCTTTCTTCCTTTTTCTCTTCCTTTCTCTTCTGTCTCCCAAACCTCACTTCTCCCTCTCGGCCTTTTTCCTTCTCTCATTCGCAACCTCTTTGCCTCCCCCACTCTGTCAATTTTATTCACCAATTGCCATACAACATCCCTCCAATCCTTCACCATTTTCCAAAGACTCTGCCTCGTTTGTCTTCTCCCATTTGTTTTTGTTTCACTTCAGCCAAGTGAGATGCTAGCTGGAAGGGAGAACGTGGAAAATTCTTCTCGCTCAAAAGGCCATTCACCAAACTAGGTTTGCACTGGACCTACAGAATCGGCTGCACACCGGTAGCAAGGGCTATCAATTGCTGCTTATCCACTGTCGTTTATTTGCTTCTGTCCCTGATTCACCACTTCCATTTTTCATCCAAATCATTCACGACCACACCTCAGTTGATCAATCCAATCAGTAGAACACCAAGAAGAAGAACAAAACTTACATTGGCCCGACACTAGAATTCACAGCTTTGTGAGAGTTCTTTGTTTTTGCAACTCGAGCATTCCTCTTACGCCAACCTGCGAGATAGCAAGCCACCCCATGGTATCCCGATGCCCGACCTCCTTGTACACCTGCTCAGCAAAGGTGAATAACCTGTGGTTCATAAGAGTACTCTCCTGAATCGTCCTATCCTCTCCTGGTCTCTTGCTCTATATCTTCTCCCTATCTTTCTCTTCTAAAAAACAAACTGCTGCTACTCGCTCAAAAATGGCCCGCAACCATTTCAAACTCAAAAATGAACCCATTCAACTTTCCCCATTTTTCATTTTAATTTTTAATTTCATTTATTTTAATTTAATTAACATTTATTGTAATTACATTTAATTCCATTTTATCTCAAATCTCTTATTTTATAAATTTAACCCTTTTATTTTAATAATTCTTTTTTTAACTTATCCCTAATTAATCCAACAAAATCTTCAATTATCTCTACTCAGTTCGGTTACAGAAAATTGGGGTATTTAGGAATTGGGGACTTTTGTTTCGGGGATTTTTGCCAATGTCTAGGTAAGGAATTGTGACTCTTTTGCTTGGGCATGAGGCCTCTTCATCACAGGGTTAGAGGATTTGAATATATGAGTTTTGCCACTTTCTCACTAGGTGTTTGAAATGTAATGGAATTGAGTGTATGTGTTTGCCATATTATCATCGTGTGTTTACACTATGTTGGAATAAATTGAATTGGGTATTTTGGGAACTGTTTAGGTGTTTTAAGTTTTGAATCTATACAAGTTGCTGAGTTAATTAGTGCATCTAAGGTTGGATTTCAACTTGCTCCCTATAAGTTGATGGATTTTGGAAAGATTTTGATTTATGAATAGGAGGGTTCTACGAGAATATGATATGTGTTGATTTAAATTGAAGGATGAAGAATCTGTCTAAGAATTTAAGTAGCATATTGCATGTTCATACACGAATACCATTAACAGTTGACTCTAATTGGAAATTAGAATAAATGAATTAGAATTTTTCAGTTTTTGTCTTAAGTTGGAGTTCGAAATTTTTCATATATATAAGGGTTATATGTAATATGAAAAAACATAGGTTTGAAGAAATGCTAGGTTGGTATTCCAATTATATTTTTTATTGGTTTACTTGGAGAATTTGTTCGTTAGATTCAAGTGATATTCTGAATCTATTGCAAATGGATTTAATTGAAGGATTTTTTCAGTTGACTGTTATTCTAAAAACATGACTGGTAGGTATACTGTCTTTAAATGTAAGATTGGCTTTAACTTAGGTTAATCTTAATCTTTTATTGTTCTAGATGTTGAGGTTTGGTTGATAATTAAAGACTATTGGGGTTACTGATCATCGATATTGTTGCATTTATTTTAATGTTACAATTGATGTTACCATTCAATTTATTGGAAAGTTGACGCTCAAGGATTGCGATAGTTGTTAGATAATACTATTCATGATGTAATCAAGGATATGTTATGGGCTTATATTTTATTATGCATATAGCTGCATTGATGACATGTCTATTGTGATTCTTTATGTTATGAATGAGTATGCATACAGACTGTGGAACGAGGATTTATTTATTTACTATTTTAAGCATGACATTGCGTTTCATACATCACATTTTTCAAGAAAATGACAAAAATGATTTACATGCATATGTTTTCACAAAGGAAAACAAAAATAGAATTTAAGATATGAAATAAGTAAACTGTTCCACATGAAGTGGACCTAATGATGTCAACTAAATAAATGTAAAAGATCGTTATGGGTGAGGTTTGAGTTGGCTATCCCGCATGAGGTGGACCTAATGATGTCACTCTCCCTTATACTCTTATCCTATGATCTGAATGTAAAATGAAATAAAAATAGAAACATAATTAAAGATATGAAACGAGTTGACTGTCTTGCATGAGGTGGAACTAATGGTGTCAACTAAATGAATGTATCATTATGGGTGGGGTTTAAGTTGTTTGCCCACATGAGGTAGATCTAATGATGTCACTCTCCCTTACACTGCTATCCCATAATGATCAGATTGTAAAATAAAAGAAAAATAAACGAAAGACTAAAGACTGAAAGAAAAGGCTATTTTTTCTAGATGCATCTCATGGTCATGACACATGCTGCATTTTGTATGTTACATTTCTTACTGAGTGTAAGACTCATTAGATTTACCCTATGATGTAGGAAAATAAAGGAGACCAAAGAATTTGATGAAAAGAACTTGTTTATAGTCTGGTTGAAGAGGAAATTCTCATGAGTGAAGCTGGAGCGTTGTTGAAGCAAATTTGACCATGAGTGAGAATTTAAGAAAATGATGAAATTTTATTAATGTGAACTCCTTATTAAGATTTGTGTTCACTTCTATTGGATTTAAAAGAAAACATTTATAAATATTTTTTGGCTATCATAAAGATGAATTTTATTCTAATTATTTCAAGATTAGTTTTCCTAAAGTCTTATGATGCATGAGTTTGAAAGAAATACGAATAGATAATTAATAAAAGCTCTGATTTGAAAATAGATTTTCATAAGACTTTCTTCATACAAGTTTTTAAAGGATCTGAATTTCTATAATGATGTGGTTAAAAAAATTAACTTTATAAAGCATTACACTGTGTATCCATGCAATCCCTTGCATGCATTTTATGAAGAGGTCTCTCGAGAAATTTGTGCATGAGTGCTACCACCGAGAAACATACATGAGGATGTACTTCTACTCTGTCCACCAAGTTAGTAGACAAATCAAGTGGCCTGTGACGGACCTTGATCCAATTATGTCACTACCTAAGAGATGTCTTGAAAGGCCATGAAAACAAAGAATAAAAGATGTTAACAAGGCCCGAAGCATGACATTGCTGCCCAAGATACATCTGAATATGGTGTGGCCGGTGTGGGGGTATGGGGCTAATTCACGTACATGTCAAGGTGAAAGGCCAGAGTCAAGTGCATGTGGCAGTCGCAGGTCAAGAGACAGAGGTGGCAGATGAAGCTCACAGGACACATTTATGGGTTTCATAGTTCTTGACATAGTTATTGATACAGTTCCTGACATAGTTCTTGAAATGCAAGTGAGTACATTATGACGTTTACATTTTTATGTATTATTTTAACTATGTTAATTTTATTTACAATGTGTTATGAAAAAGTATGTCGTGCAAGGTCCACAAACACACAAAAAAACACAAATATGAACCTTAACTAGGATTAGATTTGGTATTGCTTTGAAATATGTTACTTTGTAAGCATTGCAAGTTGGAAATGATTCATCAAATCTTATTTACTTGCTTATGGGGGTTTATGATTTTTTTTCTTTTTCCAAATACTGCATAGAAGTTTCGACATGCTTGATTGTGATTTTTTTGTTAATTTCAGCTATGTGAGATTGTGGGTGGGCAAAATTATACAAAGAAGTTAAATGAATGACAAGTTATTGCTCTTTTAAGAGCAACATGTAAGTGCTCACCACAATGGGAAGATAGTGTATAGAACTTTAAAGTGCACCATAAGCATGAATAGCTTGTGTAGGTCTTTCAACACCTACATCCTACCAGCAGGACACACTAATTCTCAGCATATTCGAGATTATAAGAAAGTGTATCATGTGTAGAGCTTCACCTTAATTAGATAGTTGTAATGCACCTTAACATTATATGGTTGTAATAGAATTGATAATTTGATCTGTGTATGTGATAAAGGAAATTGATAAGTATAAAAATGTAATTTTTGACAAAGTGAAATTGAAACAGATTAGAATGTGCCAACCTCGGGTAGATTTGTGGTTGGCCGAAAGTGGAATTGTGGTTCCTTGGGACCAGAGTAAGCATCAACGTTTCATCGTGGAATTCTGATATTCTGACGAGCAACATCAACATTCTATCGTGGAACAATGTCATTCAACGGTGGAAAGCATATGTTTAACCACATAACGTCATACTTTCCCTCACAAAACAACATCTTTTCGTAGTGAAATGTTGACGGTCCTCGACAAAACGTCAGAATTTCTCTGCCTTACATAGATCGGTGCTATGCACATGTTGAATAAATTGTTATAATGAACATGTTACTTGTTTGTAGATAATGAATGGAATTGACAATTTGGTATGAGTCAAAGTTTCTTTCTTTCTCTTTCAAAAAAATGAAAATTTTGCACGAGTTTCTCTTGGTCGGCTTCTAATATCCTGTGTGTAGCTAGTCCCGTTCCTGATAAGGGAGGGGCGTATGTCTAGCTACCAGACTAAATCTGAACTACCCGTCTATCCCCTAACTCTCCATCATCTTTTTCTTTCATCATTTCATTTATCATTTCCTCACTCAATACATGTGAGTACCACCCCCAGGGTGGCACTCCCTACTTGTTTCTATTATCATGATGCACGTAGGTATAATATAAAGTAACGATAATCAAGCTATGAATAATAACTAATGAAATAGCGAACAAAATAATGAATTAAAACAACTATTATATGCTTCAAGTCAGAGAACAGATAAGTGAGGGAAACGACTAAATTAGCATGCTTCAATAGAAAACATTACAACCAATTAACATGCTCCTAATAGTGAAATAGATAGCGAACGTAAAAACCAATTAACATGCTCCTAGCAGCGAAATAGATAGCGAACACAAAAAGGAATTAACATGCTTCAATGCTGAAAGTTAACCAGGGAATTACTCAAAATGCTCGAAGGAATTTGACAAGTTTAGCAATATTGAATGGACAATGTTATCACAAGTAAACAAAAACAAGTTTAATAAATTTCTAAAGGCTAATGGCACGAGTTTATTCTAACACATGAAATAACGATAATAAAGCATAGTCATGTTTAAAAAGAAAGTAACAGCTCCTAATCAATACCAAGAATTCACAATGTTATCAATGGTCTACTCGACTAATGAACAAGGTAATATGCAAAGCATTTAACAAAACAAAATCTTTATTCATGAAGTAGTACACAGTTCATTCATACGTAAAATATCCTCATTTACTTTTCAATCCATCTACTCAGCTTATTCGTCTATATCATAGGAGTAGCAATATCCTTCCTTCTATAAGACAATGCATTGAGTGCAATAAAGAAGACATAACATAAAACAAAAAAAAAAAAAAAAGACACGACACTACTTGTGGGTAAGGCCTCTACTAGCCAAAACTATACACCAATTTTTTACCTTCATTATTGAACGCCGAAAGAAATCCACACCAAGGAGCAGCAACAAAATTCTTGCTCAACCTTGAGTTCCTTAGCCTTTAGAACTTCACCTTCACACTCTCATAGGAGACACACAACTCACAACTCACAGAACACTCATGATATTTCTCTTGACGAAGTTTTCTCAAGTTGGGAAGCTCTCACTCGCAGAAGGAACATGGAGAGGAAGTCTTCAGGAGAATACTTTATAGACGAGGAGGACGTACCTGGCGATAGACGCCTATCGAATGGAGAGGGGAGGCATGGCTTTGGCATGGGGGGTTCATCTCTGTGTCGCCTGAGTGTGCTTTTATGGACTACGCGTCAAAAAAACTCTACTATTAAAACTCTATTTATTCACAGATCTAGGACATTTCAAATGAGAGGGAGCGTCCTGACCTCATCCACGTTCATCAAAAATCATCACCATCATTGTCTGCACTGCATTTTTGGACAAAGGAACGCATCCTTGCCTTCGTTCGCGTGTGTCCAAAAATGTCCTGAAATTAGATAGATTCAAACTCACAGCGTTTGCATGTATTTGTATACAACTACGTGCGTCCAAAAAGTCAACCAAAATGGACAAATTCAAACCTCCAACGCCTGCATTTGTTCGCACACATCCGACCATCGTCCAAAAGGTCAGGCTGATGAATAGGGATGAATTTTTATGCATAGTCCCATCATGTGTCGTCACAAAACACTAAGATTACGTTCCATGCTTTTACGGATACAGTCCCCCATACGCGTCCATCTGAAATCATCAATTATACATTTCCTCCACTGCGTGTGAATTCGCCATTATCCATTTTATTCCTAATTTTTCATACTTCAATTATTTCTCAATATTACCCCATATATACATATCATAAATTAATATGTATCGTCACGCAACACAATATATTAATCATTTCAAAAATTAATTACATCGCATATATGAGGAAAATATTATTAGGGTATTACATTCTACCTCCCTCATAAAATGTTTCTCTTTAAAAATTTAACTAAATCAATAGCTCTAGATAGTTAGCTCTCATATCATCCTTCTTCTTCCAAGTAGCCTGTTCACTTATATGGTTTTACCACAAAACTTGACTAGCGGAATCTACTTGTGTTGAAGTTCCTTTACTCTTAAGTCTAAATTTTGAACAAGCCTTTCTTTGTAGCTTAAGTTAGCCTGGATGTTGATGTTCTCAGGAGGGTCCAATAAAGTTGCATTACCTAGACATTTCTTTAGCATTGATATGTGAAATACATTGTGTATTCCCGTTATAGAGTCTGATAACTATAACTGGTAGGCGGCAGATCCAATTCGCTTTGTAAGTACATTGTGTACGCCCATTATAGAGTCTTGGATTGAGCTTTCACCTTTTTTCGAAGTGTACCACACCCTTGAATGGAGATATCTTCAGGAATACTCGATCTCCTTCACTGAATTCCAGACTTCACCAATAATTATAAGCATACTCTTCTGGCGGCTTTGGGCTGCTAATATCCTTTGCTTAGTTATAGCCACAGGCTCAGCAGTTTTATGTACCATTTCAGGACCGTAGAATGTAGCTTCACCTATCTCACTCCAGTATAAGGGTGATCTGCACTTCCTCCGAACAACACTTCGTATGGTGCCTTGCCAATTGTGCCCTGAAAGTTGTTATTGTAAGCGAACTCGACAAATGGTGAATTTTCCCCCATCCGACTTAGAATTCGACAAAACAAACATGCATCTCTTCACATGGTAAACTCATCATGGAAACTTTGCGGCTAAGGGCATCTACAACCACATTAGCTTATCCTAGATGATACTTGATTTTGCAGCCGTAATCTTTTACCAATTCAATTCATTGTTGTTGCCTCATATTGAGCTCATTCTAAATGAAAATGTATTTAAGACTCTTGTGATCATAATAAATTTTACAGCGCTACCCGTACAAATAATGCCTCCAGATTTTGAGAGTGAAGACCACAACAACATGTTCTAGGTCATGCGTAGGATAATTCAATTCATGAAGTTTGAGTTGTCATGAAGCATACGCAATAACCTTTCCATCTTGCATAAGCACCCCACCAAGCATCATAGTAAATACAAAAGTCACATTCCTCAACAGGCAAGGTCAATATAAGGGTAGTTGTCAATCGACGCTTTAATTCCTGGAAACTGTTCTTGCAATCGCTAGACCACTAGAATTGTGCATTTTTCTTCATCAGACTGGTGAGTGGTAAAGCAATTTTAGAGAATCCATCAATGAAATGCCTATAGTATCCGACCAAACCAAGGATGCTCCTAACATCTCCAACATTCTTTGGCTGTACCCAATCTACAACCGCCTGTACCTTTCTAGGGTCCACGGAGATACCATCCTTGGACATTACATGGCCAAGGAAGCTAACTTTGCTTAGCCAAAATTTGCACTTGGAAAATTTGGTGCACAATTAGTGCTGGCTTAGAATCAATGGAGTCATTCAAAGATGTTCACAATGTTCACTCTCCAATTTAGAATAGACTAGAATGTCGTAAAAAAATACAATAATAGATTTATCTAGATAATCCATGAAAACTCAGTTCATCAGGTCTATGAAGGCTGCCAGAGCGTTGGTCAATCCAAATGACATAACCAGGAATTAATAATGCATGTACCTAGTGGTGAACGTAGTCTTATGCACATCACCTAGTTTAACCTTCAATTAGTAATAGCCTGAGCGGAGCTCAATTTTCAAAAATACCCAGGCATCACATAACTAATCGAATAGAACATCGATTCTTGGTAGAGGGTACTTGTTTTTTTATTGTCACTTTGTTCAACACTTTATAATCGATACACATTCACAGGGTCCCATCTTTATTTCTGACGAACAATATGTGTGCACCCCAAGGAGAAAAGCTCAGACGAATAAATCCCTTAGTGATCAATTCCTCTAATTGAACCTTCAATTCATGTAATTCAGCTCGCGCCATACGATATGGTTTTTAAGAAATAGGTTCAGAGCCAGGCCGTAAGTCGATCACAAATTCAATCTCGTGATCAGGGGGTAAATCGGGAAGATCATTAAGAAAAAAATTTGAAAATTCACGGACTATCGCAACATCTTCCAACTTAGCTTCAGGGTTTGCAATAGTATCGATTGCATTGATTAAAAACCCGTCAAACCCATTTTTCAGCAATTTATCTGCCTTGAGCTCAGATATAATAGCCTATTTTCTCTTCTCCTTGGTTTGTCGAAAAGTGTGCAATTCACCACTTGGAGGATAAAAGCAAACTTCCCTCTTCTTACAATTAATAATCACGTGGGGAGCGGATAACCATTCCATTCCAATAATGATATTGTACGCTTTCAGATCTATGATAATTCGATCGGCCCAAAATAAACGACCATTTATTTCTATTGCATAGGCCTTAAGAATCTCGTCGAAAAGTAAACGGCCGCCGGAAGGCAATAACACGTGATGCATATAATTCATGCTACTAGAGAAACAGCTTGCACGTTCACTGCAATTTGTCTAAATAAAAGAGTGTGTATCACCCAATTCAAATAGAATGTACATAGCACACTTATTAACATACATTGTACATATCAGAATTAGATAACATTTTTATTCTAAGGTAAGATCTCCTAATTCAACAAGGGGAAATTATCACTACATACAAACAATTATTACACAAAGTTATGTGTACCTGCTACAATTGTCGATTGTTCCTCTTCCAAGTTCGGTCTATACATGGCAAAAACTCCCGGGGCCACTACTTATCCAGCGAGTTTGGTTGGGCAGTTTCTGACAACATGGTCTGGCTTCCCACACGAAAAACACTTTCTTGAACCAGCCATGCATTCCCCGTGATAGCTTTCTTACATTTCAAACGTATATTAAGTTTAGCGGAATTGATTTTCTAGGTCATTGGTCACTTATTTGGCCTGTGTTGTGCCTCACCATCGGAGTGCTGCTTGAATCCCCGACCCATTGATAGACCGCTAGGTGACTGCTGGCTTGAACAAATCCTTCTAAAATCTTGATCTTGAAACCTTGAAAAAAGTGATGGACTTTGTGCTCTTTGGTAGCCACTAAATGAGGGGCAAATTGGGATAATGCCTCAAATTTCTGAGCATACTCTGATACGGTCCCTGTTTGATGTAGGCATATAAATTCTACCAATTTCTATGTACGGATGGTGTGGTTGAAATACTTTTCATTGAACAATTCCTTAAAATCTTTCCATGTGAGAGTCGTGACATCACGTGAGGACTTGATTGAATCCTACCAATAACGTCTGTCATGCGTCAATAAGTAAGTAGCACATTTAACTCTTTCCTCCTTGTTGATGTCTGCGTAGATGAATTTATCTTCCAAGGAGTGTATCCACTCCTCGGCTCTTGAAGTATCTGAGATGTTCATGTTAAAATAGGGAGGCTTAAGCTTTTGAAATTTTTCCCATCCTGCTTCTCTTTAAATCAGCACCGCCGTTGATTCCCATTCCCATTTCCATAATCTTGTCCCATAAATCTTTCCATGTATCTAAAATATTGCTCCATATATTGCTACTGTCATGTTATGCTCTGAGATTGCTACTCCATAACCACAAAGATACGTTTAAGTGTCTCATCATGACCATTATTATCCTCTCACTAGCCGGACGCTTAGTGTCCGTCCTCTTCACACGGAACATTCCCTCTGTTTCGTCTAGCCATCTATAACCCTATATGTTTTCATGTTGTAGTGTAATAAGTTAAAGGTAAATAGTTCAATGACATAAACGTAAACTTACAGTCCGAGGAGCATTGCTCGATGAGTTTGGTTTATCTGCATTGAATCGCATGTGACCTAGTTATGGCTATGATACCAACTACGACTCCCGTGTCAAAACATCTTTTCTTTCTTAACTTAACTTTTTTCCTTTATAATCATCGTATAAAATTTAAACAAAAAAAATTATTTAAAAACACCTGAATTGAGCATAGGGATTTAAAATGCATAGTTAAATCAATGTAAAGCAGAAACATAAGATGTGTTAAATAAAAGCAGAGTTAAAAGTGGAAATATAACTAATTTCAAAATACGGTTTGAAAGTTAAAGTAAGTGTCAATTGTTTTACAAAACAATGCCCTTTTTCAAACCATTTCAAAAGAGTGATTCCTTTCTTGCTTCCTTTGAGTCATAATCTTACTCAGGTCACAATTAATTCAGATAACTTAAAGGCTCAACGGGAAATGCATTCTCTTATGCTCTTGGGATCATTAGTTCATTACATTTGCCTACACCACAAGTAAAAGAGAAGGCCCATTAAGGAAAGGGAAAAACGTTATATGATATGGCTCTTTTTAATTCTTTTTGGGATGGATGCCACCCCAAACCAATCTTTTCTTTACTTTTATTTCTTTTATAACTCGTACATTAAGTTGGAGATTGGAGGAACCCATATGTGAGGGAATAGTTTGATCGGATTCTAATCTCCTATGTGTAGCTAGTTACGTTCCCGACGAGGGAGGGGCGTAAGTCTAGCTACCAGACTTGATCTGAACTACCCATCCATCTACGAACTCCTCATCATCTTTTTCTTTCATTCATCTTATTTATTATTTCCTCACTCAATATATGTGAGTAGGTGGCACTCCCTACTTGTTTCTATTATCCTGATGCATGTTGATATTGTATAAAATAACAATAATCAAGTAACGAATAATAACTAATGAAATAGCTAACAAAACAATTAATTAAAACAACTATTATATGCTTCAAGTCTCATAACAGAATAGTAAGGGAAATGACTAAATTAATATGCTTCAAGAGCCAACATATCAACCAATTAACATATTCCTAACAGTGAAATAGATAGCAAACATAACAACCAATTAACATGCTCCTAACAGTGAAATAAATAGCAAACACAACAAGTAATTAACATGCTTCTATATTGAAAATTAACCAGGGAATTACTCAAAATGTTCAAAGGAATTTGACAAGTTTAGCAATATTGAATGGAAATGGTTATGACAAGTAAATGGAAACAAGTTTAGTAAATTCCTAAAGACTAATGGCATGAGTCGATTCTAACAAGGGAAATAACGATAGTAAAGCATAGTCATATTTAAAAGTAAGTAACATCTCCTAACCAGTACCAAGAATTTCTAGTGTTATCAATGGTCTACTCCACTAATGGACAAGGAAATATGCAGAGCATTTAAACAAAACAGAATCATTATTCATGAAATAGTACCCAGTTCATTCATACATAACATATCCTCATTTACTTTTCAATCCATCTATTAAGTTTATCTGTTCGTATCATAGTAGTAGAAATATCCCTCTTTCTATCTGGCAATAACATTGAGTGCAGTAAGGGAAGACACAACATAAAAACGAAGAAAACACACGACACTACTTGTGGGTAGGCCATACACTAGAAAAGATTTAATTTTTAATGCATTTTAAAGTAAATAAAAATTTAGGTCATCACAGAAGGCGTTACCTATTAAGCACTTGGAATACCTAGCTGAATCGACTTAGGGGTTATAGCTCACCAAGAAGCAAAAATATGCTATTTTGAAGTGGTTTGAGAAATGATAATCCTTTTGTAAAACTATGAACTCACGTTTAATTATCAAACCGTATTTTGGATTCTTTTATGCTTTTCGCTTTTAATCTGATTTATTTTATGCATTTTTTATTTATCTCGCTCATTTCAAATTATTTCCTCTCATATGGTTTAAATAAATTAAAATTAAAATTTTCACACAAAAATTAAAAGGAAAAAGGTTTCCAAATTAACACAAGGCATTACAAAGTTGATCTCCTTACAATTTGGAGTATCCATAAACCCCCACTAGTACACTGTAAATGTCGTGTGAGCTGAAATGCAAAGGAAAAATTAGCACATAAGCAAAAAACAATATGAATCCACACAATGGAAATGATATATCTTTCTTTGTCTATTGGCACTATGATGATTGCAATTGCTTCTGGCAGTAATACCTGGTGAGGGTGAATGTGCAGATCAACGGATCACAAAAAACATGGTTGCCTTACGTGTGACTGAAATGTAAACCACGCACTAGAATTGTTCAAACATAAAAGAAAAGAAAAACTGAAAAAGCGATAAGTTTATTTATGTGAACCCACCCTATTGTAAGGGGCAATTTTTCCATTTGAACATTAAAGCATAATTTTTCATTCATTGCGTAACACTATATACAAAGAACGCAATGCAAGGATGAGTACTGAAATAAAATATTTTAAACTACTTGTTGCAACATAACGTAATTCTCACCGTCTCTAGTGTTGCTTCATGCTTCAGAAAGATGAGGTGAAATATCCTAACAATCTAGTTCAAAACGATTAATACCTTAAAATGAAAAAGCATACCATAATCTCTACAAGAATCGCACACGTCTCTGGGTATTTCTTGGTATTTGCATAAACAAATTTCATAAAAATATCCATCACTTCACCTGATTGCAATAAACATTGACAAGTTATTATCATACTAATAAGACATGAATAAGTGCAGACACGTAGATAATCAAATTGAAGGCGTATCACACATAGTTTTAAGTGATGGAGGTTGCATTCCACCTTACGCGTCTGTCGATGGAGGAATAAGAGCAACTATCTATTGCACATTGGCAAGGATAGTAGGAGGAAAAGGTTAGTGTCTAAGGGAATTGATGTTGTGAATTTGAGACATGTTATTAAGTCACATACAAATAAAGAAAATAATGGACTTTACATATAAACTAAAAAACTTGCAAGCATTCTATACATTCGGATGTTGAAGAGGTTGTTGGGAAGGATGTTGGAGAGTCTGCTAGAGTGGGTACTTGAGAGGCTACTGGAGAGGATGTTGGAGTGGGTGCTCGAGAGGCTATTGGAGAGACTGCTCGTTGTCTCGTTCTTTGCAATTCAGACAACAAATTTTGAAGGCGCTCCTCTGTCTGGTCCTCCATTATTTGCATTTTGTGTAGTCCCATTTGATGGTTCTCCTCCATCTTTAGAAGTCAGTTCTTCATCCTTCAAACTCAATCCAACACCATTTGATGCCACTCCTCCGCTTGCTCCTCCATTCTTTATATTCACCCAAAAATCTCCTCAGGCATCAATGTAAAGTGAAATGATTGAGGAGGGGCAGAGTCATCGACTGCAAAGTATCATCCTCCATATGCTGTAGAGGTGGTGATGGAGGTTGTTCCTCTGAGGGGGCTGGAGGCTGGAAAACGTTTGCTTAAGTCTTTGAGGTAGGCTTGGATAAAGTCTTGCATACCTATTCCCCTCCCACTTTAGAGATCCCTACGCAATTCACTTTCAATTTGTTATAGACATTGATGACCTTCTCTTGGATTCTCAACTCCTCATCCAAGACTTGTACCCTATAATCCTTGTAATCCTTTAAATGAGTCAATTAAATGACAAACTCTTAGTTGGGTTGTTGAGGACCTCATACTTGTGACTTAAAATCACATAGTCGTTCAATTTCTTTCGGTTGAACACCTTCTCTAGCATATAGATACTCATGTAGCTAACATGGTCTTGATATCCATCCTGAGGCAGAATAATGTTTGACATTATGGTGTCGATCACTTAGGCTTAGGTGTTCAAGTCATTGAACTTTGGCTTCTTGAACATTGTGATCTCGAGATAATGGTGCAATAGTCTAAGCACGGTCAGACCTTCTCCTCCTCTGCCAAAATCTAGCTCTTGAGACATGTGGTAATATTTCTCTCTTGGTTCCTCCATGAAGCATCCAAGGAGTAGGTTAATATCGTTGGAAGTCAATCTCAATTTTCATCCAAACATGTAAGTTAAGACCTCTAATGGTTTGGTGGACAATTCTAAATTAGCATAAAACAGTTTCACAATCCGTTCACAGAAACTTCTACTCAATCAGCACAACTTGGCTATGCCAGACCCCTCAACCAATGCTTCAATTTTCAATTCAGCCAATGGCTCAAAGTCTACCCTTATAGGCTTCATACCAATCATTTACTGCAACAGCCCTAAAGAGCAAGGAGTGGAACTTGTTTGTAATAGGTTTGAACCAGACCATTTGAGCTACTAGTTGTTGTCAAGGTTGAATTTGAGATTAAGGTTAAGGTTGAGATTGAGGTTGAAGTTGAGGTTAGGGTTGGGGTTATGCTTCAACCTTGACTTGTCTAACTAGTTCAACTGCGATGAGTGCTTCAACTTCCATCGCGGCTAGTGTAGTGCACTGAAACTAAGAATGCATGAAATTAGTTGCAAGCCAATTGCATTGACAAGGAAGTTCATTTCTACTTGAGGTTGAGATTGAGATTGCGATGAAGCATCGTTACACTTACGAGTCAATTTGGTTGTCCTAATTCCATTAGAATAGATAAAATAATGAGGAAAATGCTATGAGAGTACGAAGGTTTCGGGGTCGTTGAGGATATCACTGAGCTCACAGGAGTGTGGAATGTCAATTGTATGTACTAGGGCAATGAAAGACAAAATGATGCATGATGTTCTGCCCAAGAAAGATTTCTTTCTACAATGGAAAGTACGATGTTTTGCATGGGGGAATGACAGGTAAGGATGACTTTTAAATAGTACTAACAATTTGCGGCGGAAAGTGTAAAGTTCCATTGCGAAACATCTGTACTAAAACCTGTATATTTAGTAGTAACGTTCTGCCGAGGAACATGTAGCATTCTGCTATTGGAGGAAATTTAATTGTTTAACGGCAAACAAGACAACGATGTTCGCAACGTTTATTTTCTTTAGTTCAATGGTTAAAATGTTAGAGAAATACTTGAGTGATTAACTTGTTATTGATTACAAAGTATATGGGTTAATTTGTTAATTTTTCTTTTTTAAAATAAAAATATTAGTATAAAATCTCATTCAGATAACTTTTAATATCTAAAAACATATTTAGTAATACTTTTAAAATAATTATTTGAGAGTCTATTGGGGTAATTTTATGAAAATTGTGAAAAGTCAATCGAAATGTAATAACACGAAACTATTCTAATAAACCCATAGATTTTCATAAAGTTTACAATTATTACTTTTTGGTCAAGGTAAATGCAATTATTATAAAGAAGAAATAAACCAAGTCAATATTATATAATTGAATTATTCTCGCTCAACCTAACTTCCAATTTGTTTTAGTTAGAATCACAAGGCCATTTTATGTTAATAAAAATTATTGCTTTACCAAATGTTAAGTTGCAATAGAAATCTTAAAATAATAATTTCCATTCATAAGAAAAATAACAACAAAATAAGTTAAATGAAAAACACTATAGAAATATACCATCGAAGTAAAAGAGAAAAACTAAGGTAGTCTACCTCCATCTCTTTAATCTATCATAAGTTCATTGTAATCACCATAATTCTTGTTTTGAACTTTTCTCTCTCTTACATAGTAGCAAAACACTTCACTCTCTTTGAAAGTACCAAAATATCCTGTATTTTCTATCATTATATTTTAATTATTTTAACTATTTTTTTTATAAATCAAATCTCAACCTATTAAATATTAACAATTTGAATCATATTGTCAATATTTCATTAAATTTAGCAAGCCTATATTATATTTTTAATTTAATCAATTATTTTAATTTAATTTCTAATCTCTAGTGTTTTCTTACTTTATTTTAAGCTTTATTAATTTTTGGACGAATTTCAGTAATCGATAGAATTCAAAACAAGATTAGAAATTATTGAATAGGTTAAAAATCAAGTTAAAAAATATATAAAAGATAGTATAAATGTATTATATGTAAAAAATAAATTAACGGTAAGTTTCAAATCACTAATATCTAATATATTTAAGTTCAAAAAATAATATTTTAAATCTAACTTGTAAATAATTTTAAATAATTTTCAATTACATTTTATCTTAAAAAACATGGCTTTTTAGAATCCTTTAAGCTTTTATGAACTTTACTAGAATTGGCTGTTAGATTATTTAATTATAATCTATGTAAATGTGGTTCATGTTAATTAATATTACATTGACTTAAAATGTGACGGTTGTTAAGCATTAAAGACATTAAGTTAATTGGGTTTTAATTCTCTCACCTTAACCTTATTAAAATTGTATAACGTATAGTTAAAGAGACGTGATTGAAAAGACATGAACAAAAGGGCATGTATAGAGAGTTGCCTTTTGTACGGGTGTCTTCTTCCAATTACAGGAGGGAGAAGGTAGGAATTCAATTCTAACCAATGAAAAACTCTCTCTCACGAAAATTCTCTCCAAAAATTACGGTACGCTATACTTCATTTCCGGATCATCGAAGAAACGCATTAAAGGAAAGGTTTTAAGGTTGATAAACGGAACTCAACATCATCATCAAAAGCATTTTATATCATGGATCAAGGTTGATATTTCGTTTAAACTCTAATGGTTAAATCAAATACGTTGTATGGGAATTAAAGTATTGCAAGCATGTAAAGTAAATAAAAAAATGGGATTAAAGTATGAAAGTTGAATGGAAAATATGCTTACAATTAGTATCAGAGCATGCGGTTAGACATACGTTTTGATTTACCATGATTTTGTTAATATCGATGCATGAAGTATGAAAAATTATTTGTTTGAATTATGTACGTATGGATGTATAGATGAAATCATGTATAGGAATGGTAGAAATCTGTTTTCTGTCAGACTGTTCATCATGCGGACGATGGGTATCGAGGTGCGGTCGACCTGAAGTGTGGTCGGACGCTAGATTCATGTTGAAAATGCGTATGCGGATGCATATATGAAAGGGTACGGACAACCCGGACGCATGTAAGTTTCGTCCGCATTGAATCTGCAAAGATTCATTCGGACAATACAATGCGGACGTTGCGGACGCTATAATTTGCGTCCGATATGAATCTGTAAAGAAACTCATCTGGATGAATGATGCGGACGGGGCGGACGAGAAAATTTGCGTCCATTTTGAATATGTAATTTTGATTCATGCGGGCGCATCGTACGGACGCAGCGGACGGTAAGGTTAGCGTCCGCTATAGGCAGTTTCGGACGACAGTAAGAGATTGCGGACGCCATTACAACGTCCGCATAGTCGTCCACAACACCTAATTACACAGTTCAATTAAAGAAATTGAGTAAATGAATGTTTATAAAATTAATATATTGTTGTATAGAAACTATGTAGTCACCAAAGTGACCTAGTTTGAAAGGATCAATATTAAATTGTGTAATTTATTCATTTAATTATTATGATATTATTGAAATGTTTTTATTAATTATAAACTATTAGGTCACCCAAAGGTGGACCATTGTTTATAATTGATAACATTAAAGTGACATGTTTACATAGTTAATTGATGTGTTTAAACATCCAAAGATGTTAAACATGTTGTGGTAAATATGTTTATAAGTCAAATTAAAGATTATAATATCATGAATAGTATATTTCTGTAAGTATTACCCAAAGGTAAATTTAATGAAATTTTATATGCTTTATTTGGGATCTGGTTAGGATATATTATTCAATGTATTAATATGAGCATGTATTGTTGTTATTTGCAGCTACTATGAATTTGTTTGCTTCTGGCAATTCATCCATTAAGTTCAATGGTCTTAACTATGCTGACTAGTCTGAACAAATCCAGTTTCAACTGGGTGTATTGGATTTGGACCTGGCACTAGTTAATGATAGACCACCAGCTATTACTGAGACCACTTCGGAAGCTGACAAGTCTTATTATGAGGCTTGGAAGCGGTCTAATAGGCTGTGTTTGGGCTTGATGAGAATGACGATGGCTGAAAATGTTAAGTCATCGATGCCTAAAGTAAATGATGCAAAGGAATTCATGTCAAAGATTAAGGCATACTCCCAATCAGACATTATGGACAAGTCTGTTGTGGGAATCTTAATGAGTGAGTTGACGACCAAAAAATTTGATTGGTCTCAACACATTCATGACCACGTAACGAGCATGGCCAATTTGGCTGCAAAGCTTAAGACGTTGGGTATGGATGTGAATGAATCATTCTTGGTTCAATTCATCATCAACTCACTTCCAGTTGAGTTTGGCCAATTCCAGGTTAACTATAACACCATTAAGGTAAAGTGGAACTTTCAGGAGATAAAGGTCATGCTCATTCAAGAGGAAAGAAGGTTGAAGAAGTTAAAGTCCCATACCGTCAACTTAGCTATGCAGAAGGATGCCAAAGGTAACACATCAAAGCCATCGAGTAAAAAGAATAAGAAGAAGGGAAAGGACCAATTAAAGATTAATGATGGTCAGATCCGTAAGGAGATTAAATGCTTCTTCTGCAACAAAGCCGGACATGTAAAGAAAGATTGTCCTAAAAGAAAGGCTTGGTTCGAAAAGAAAGGTACATTATTTGTTTCAGTATGTTTTGAATCAAATATTATAGAAGTACCTAATAATACTTGGTGGTTAGATTCTGGTGCTACTACTCATGTTTCTCATGTTACGCAGGGATTTCTTTCGATCCATCCCATAAACGGAACTGAAAAGTTCCTGTATATGGGGAACAGAATGAAGGCACACATTGAAGGAATTGGAACGTATAGATTGATCCTAGATACCGGATACCACCTGGATCTAGAAGAGTGTCTTTATGTTCCTGAGTGTGCTAGGAATTTGATTTCTGTTTCTAGGTTGGATTGTAATGGTTTTAATTTTAAGATTGGTGATGGTGTTTTTGCTATGTACAAACATAAATACTGTTATGGTTATGGTATTATAAAAAATGGTTTGTACTCTATCAATCTTGATGTTAAATTTATGAATTCTCTGTTTAATGTGGATCATATGATTGGATTAAAACGTGAGTGCAACGAACGAAAGTTCAGCTTTCTTATGGCATAAGCGTCTAGGTCACATTTCTAAAGAAAGGTTAATGAGGTTAACGAAGAATGAAATTTTACTTCAATTAGATTTTGATGACTGGGACGTGTGTATAGATTGCATTAAAGAAAAGCAAACTAAACACATATCAAAGTATCCTGCCACAAGAAGCAAAGAACTTTTAGAATTGATACATACCGATATTTGTGGTCCATTCGACGTTCCTTCTTGGAATGGAAAAAAGTATTTCATTACCTTTATAGATGATTTCTCACGTTATAGTTATATATATCTACTGCATGAAAAGTCTCAAGTGATGAACGTTATAGAAGTGTTCATCAATGAGGTGGAAAGGCAGCTAGATAGAAAAGTAAAAGTAGTGAGATCGGATAAAGGTGGTGAATACTATGGAAAATTCGATGAAAGTGGACAAAACAAAGGTCCATTTGCAAGGTTTCTCGAAAGTCGAGGCATTTGTGCACAATACATAATGTCGAGTACACCACAACAAAATGGTGTAGCTGAAAGGCGGAATCGTACTCTTATCGAAATGGTAAGAAGTATGATTAATAATAGTAATGTACCTATATCGTTGTGGATGCACGGTTTAAAGACCGTTGCATATCTGCTGAATAGGGTTCCTAGTAAGGCAGTTCCTAAGACTCCTTATGAACTGTGGACAGGAAGGAAACCTAGTTTGAGACATATCCATGTTTAGGGATGTCCAGCAGAAGTCAGGATTTATAACCCACATGAAAAGAAGCTCGATGCAAGAACCATTAGTGGTTTCTTCATCGGCTATCCAAAAAAATCTAAAGGGTACATTTTCTATTGTCCAAAGCATAGTATAAGGATTGTATAATCTGGAAATGCTCGATTCATTGAGAATGACATGTTTAGTGAGAGTGATAATTCACGAAATGTGAATATCCAAGAGAATCGGGTGACAGAAACGACACCCAATAATTCTCATCAAGTTGTTGTGTCATATGTTGTATCACAGTCTAACAACATACCGGAACAACAAATGGATATTCAACCCATGCAAGGTGAACGAGCTAATGATGAGCATGTTAACGTTGATCAAGTCATAAGTGATCAACCACAAGTAACAGAATTGCGAAGGTCTGTAAGGGAGAGAAGACCAGCAATTTCTGATGACTATGTGGTTTATTCACTAGAAGAAGAATGTGAATTGAGCATCGATAAGGATCCAGAATCATTCAATAAAACCATGGAATGTGATGATTCCAAAAAATGGTTTAATGCTATGAAGGAAGAGTTGAAATCTATGGATAACAACAAAGTTTGGGAGCTTGTCGAGTTACCTGAAGAAAAGAAATGCGTTGGTTGTAAATGGATTTACAAAATCAAACGCGATTCGAAAGGTATAAGGCCAGACTTGTCGCCAAAGGTTACACTCAGCAAGATGGCATTGACTATAAAGAGACTTTCTCTCCGGTTTTGAATAAAGACTCTTTAAGGATAGTTATGACTTTGGTAGCTCATTATGATTTGGAGCTTCACCAAATGGACGTAAAGGCCGCCTTTCTTAATGGTGACTTAGAGGAAGAGGTTTATATGGATCAACCTTTGGGATTTTCCTTTCCGGAAAATGAAAAGATAGTATGTAAGCTGAATAAGTCAATCTATGGATTGAAACAAGCTTCCAGACAATGGTACATTAAGTTTAATGATACCATTTTGTCATACGATTTTATAGAGAACACCGTTGATCGGTATATCTATATGAAAGTATGTGGAAGTAAGTTTTGTATCCTAGTATTGTACGTTGATGATATTTTGCTGGTTGCAAACAATAAAAGAACGTTACGTGATGTGAAAGATTTTCTCTCAAAGAATTTCGAAATGAAAGATATAGGTGAGGCATCCTATGTGATTGGAATAGAAATATTCTGAGATAGAAAGGAAGGAGTGCTAGGGTTGTCTCAGAAAGGTTATATCGAGAAAATTCTTGAGAGATTTAGAATGGATAAGTGTTCCGCTGGTGTTGCTCTAATTCAGAAAGGGGACAAATTCAGTTTGATGCAATGTCCAAAAAATGATTTGGAACGTAAGGAAATAGAACTTATTCCATATGCATCAGCAGTAGGAAGCTTAATGTATGCCCAGACATGTACACGGCTAGATATAAGTTTTGCAGTAGGGATGTTGGGCCGTTATCAAAGTAATCTCGGATTGGATCATTGGAAAGCTGCAAAGAAAGTACTCAGGTACTTACAAGGAACAAAGAACTTCATGCTCATGTATAGAAAATTGAGTCAACTCGAAGTGATTGGATACTCATATTCAGATTACGCCGGTTGTGTAGACTCGAGGAAATCTACATTTGGCTACGTGTTCCTGTTAGCTAGAGGAGTCGTATCATGGAAAAGTGGAAAGCAATCTACAATTGCCACTTCCACTATGGAAGCTGAATTTGTAGCTTGTTTTGAAGCTACAATTCAAGCATTGTGGCTGCGGAACTTTATTCAGGGTCTTAGCATGATCGAAAGTATAGAAAGACCGCTGAAAATGTATTGTGATAACTCCGCAGCCGTATTCTTCTCAAAGAATGACAAGTACTCGAAAGGAGCAAAACATATGGATTTAAAGTACTTGACAGTCAAAGAAGAAATACAAAAACAAAGGGTGCAGTCAAAGAAGAAATACAAAAACAAAGGGTGTGCATTGAGCATATAAGTACAAGCTCAATGATAGCCGATCCGTTGACGAAAGGATTGCCACCTAAAACCTTTAAAGAACATGTTGTAAAGATAGATTTAGGTGACAAGTCTATGTGATTGTAAAAGAGTAGCTTTTATCTTATAACACTTAAGAATTCAATGAAAGAAATGTTTTTGTATGTCAATTTATTATTCATATTATGGCTATGTAAAATGATTGGTTATGAATAATATATGATGGGTTTATAGTGTTCCTCAATTACATAATTAATGAATTGTATAATTTGTGATACATGGAAAGAATCATGTTGACATAATTCACATGTGTCTGCCATGATTCAATTATGCAATTCATTATGAAAAGATAACTTGATATAATTCACATTAAAGTACACTATATTAATTAATTGTGAATTCAAGTTATATCAGTTGAAATTAGATGAACCAGCTGAAAAGTAATAGCTGGAATACAATTGATATTAAAGTTTATAACATGGCCCAAGTGGGAGATTGTTAGATTATTTAATTATAATCTATGTAAATGTGGTTCATGTTAATTAATGTTACATTGACTTAATCTTAATGTGCTTAATGTGATAGTTGTTAAGCATTAAAAACATTAAGTTAATTGGGTTTTAATTCCCTCACCTTAACCTTATTAAAATTGTATACGTATAGTTAAATAGACATGATTGAAAAGACACGAACAAAAGGGCATGTATGGAGAGTTGCCTTTTGTACGGGTGTCTTCTTCCAATCACAGGAGGGAGAAGGTAGGAATTCAATTCTAACCAATGAAAAACTCTCTCTCACGAAAATTCTCTCCAAAAATTTCGGTACGCTATACTTCGTTTCCGGATCATCGAAGAAACATATTAAAGGAAAGGTTTTAAGGTTGATAAACAGAACTCAACATCATCATCAAAAGCATTTTATATCATGGATCAAGGTTGGTATTTCGTTTAAACTCTAATGGTTAAATCAAATACGTTGTATGAGAATTAAAGTATTGCAAGCGTGTAAAGTAAATAAAAAAATGGGATTAAAGTCTGAAAGTTGAATGAAAAATATGCTTACAATGGCACGAGCCCAAACCCAACCAAAGTTCCCTATCAAAGCAAGAGGGGAGAAAAACAAAGTAACACAAAATTGAAGGTCTCAATTCTTCAATTATATTCCTTATTTACCATTTTCAACTTATTTAGCTAAATGGGAAAAATCCAAATACGCAAATCATCAGGTTCTCAGAGTTTAGGTTAGTGCAAATCACAAACAGTTCAATCCCCTAGGTTTTAATGTAATTATCTGATAAATTAAGAAGGTTCAGCTAAGAAAGAATGTGGGTGACTTTTAAATTGGTTCATTTGAGGATGTATTCTAACCTTTTACACATGAATAGAGATCCTAAAATCTGAAGTCTGATCTGATCATCCTGCCGATGAATACAAACCATTTTGTCCTTCAAGTTTATTTAAGAGAGTATCTCATTTATCAACATCTCCCTCTCATCCGATCATTCTTCAAGTTTACCCTTCTATTACACATATAAGATAAGGGTAAATGACATTAAAATCTTGAGTTTTTAAAAAAACTGAAGGTCAACATAATCTATGTAATATGTGTTTGCTTTTCATCCTAAGCATGTAATGTAAATACTTTAATTCTTTCCTCTCTTTCCTCTCACAGATGAAGATTGCTCTCACCTAATAGCAATATTATTAATAGAATTTTTAGTATATACTTGATAATATTATTGCAAATTATAATGAAATTAAAAGATTTGAAGATCTTCACATTTTATTTCATATGATATAGCATGTTAGCATTTTAAATTTTGTTTTTCAAGGTGGCAAGAACTTTATTTAGCATCATTCAAACAATTGAAATTGAAATTTCTTATGTTGTTAGGTTTAAAATATTATATATTAAAATCAAAATTGGGAACTAAGATAGTTCTATATGTTTAAAAAGATTTAGACTAGACTTTAATTTTAAGTGACAAAAATTTAAAATGAATACACTTGGAGGTAGTAAAATGTCATCAAAGTTATAGTTAACTTTTTTTAGTATAATTTTTAGTGTGACAAATACTTTTGAACTTTCATACTAGTTATTTTTTCTTATATGATAGAATAAAAAAAAGTTAATAATCTTTTGGTTTTATAATGAAAGTCTATGTAATGTTGGAAAATGTCATATAATGTTTAGAAAGTTTATTTGACAACATAAACTTCTTTTTCTATGATTGAATCAATCAAAATTTTAACCTCAACCATGTCAATATAATTCAATTTTTTAATAAAACTCTATGTCATGGCCATGGTTGTAATGCCCCATAGCATTAAACTTTTTATTTTTTATGTATGTAAAAAATAAGGTCCTATAAAAATTCATGCGATAAGAAAGTCTTTATGAAAAACACCTTTCGGAATTGGAGTTTGGTAAATCTCACATTTTATTAAATATATTTTTATACTCTTTTAAACTTTGCAACAGAAGACTTGAGGAAATTTCACATAAAAATAACTGTAATGACAAAAGCATTTACAATTTTTTCTGTAATATCCTGAGTTTTGATCTCATATTAAGCCTAGGAAATAAACTATAATGGTGTGTAATGTTTGATTGTATTTAGTGTTAAATGAAATGATAATAGTTAATTGTGATTTATGGTGGTTGAAAGTATGAATTTTATGTGTTTTTAATGAGTGTTTATAGTGTTTAGAAGTGTAGAATTTTCTATGTTTTTAGTGAGTTAGCAGGGGAGTGGTCGATCAAAAAGGGGAGTGGTCGAACGGCTTCAATACAGTGTCAAAATAAAGCAATTTTGTGGTCGTTCAAGTGATCGACCGGATTTGAAGCAGATTTGTGAAGAATTGTGTTTTGCAGTCAATCATTAGGGAATTGCAATAGATTATGGTCATTACAAATTATAAAGTTGGGTATGCGATTGATCGGTTGAGTGTTGGTGATCAACCAGTTTTCCAAGAAAATGTACAAAGTTTATTTTTAAGTTATTTTGTTGTTAATCTTGTGAAGGGGTTGATGAACCAATAATGCCAAGGGTCGCCAGAAATTAGCTGCAATGTCATGATTTTATTGGTAAAATTGGAGGTGGAGACTCCAGAATGAAACCTTGTAGCACCACCTCTAGCTTGATGCTAGAGGAAAGAATTTATATTGAGGTTAAAGCTTAGAACTTGGCAAAGAAGAATAGATAAACAGTGAGGAAAGGGTTTGAGGGAAGGCGAGTTCTGTGAGAAGAAAATAAAAGAGAAAGAAAAAAGAGAAGTTTGAAGAGAATCAGGTGCAAAGCTTGAGAAAGAAGAGAAAGTACCGAGAAAAAAGAGAGAAATATGAAGAGATAAGATATAAGAGGAAGGGAGAAGCCGTAAGGAAAAACAAAAGAAGAAGAGAAAAAGGAAGGAGGAAAACTAGAAGAGGAACTTAAAAAGGAGTTGTGTCTAGAGGACTCGTGCACGCCTATAGAAAGAGGGGGAGGAGGAGGGGGAATGAATTAGGTGATCTAACTTTTTTCATGCGATAATTAATTCTTTAACCCTAAGTGATTTATCAATAATAAATAAATAAATAATCACAAATATAAGAGAGTTAGGGAAAGAGAGTGCAAACGGTGTTGTTCATGCAGCTCGACAACCCCAGCCTACATTCGCACTCCAAGCTTCTCACTTAGAGATCCTTAATCACCCAATCTCCCCGGTTGGTGATGATTGACTTCACAGATGCTAATCAAATCTTTACAAACTATTCTTAGGGTGTCACCCTCTTGATTGATCTTCTCCTGCATCAATTTAACATTTGACTGTTGCAGGGCATCACCCTTGATCTAGTGTTTACAAAAATGCAGAAACGTAAATACAAGTTTAAAACTTAACTGTCAAGAATAAAATATCAAGTTTAGGATTGTGAGAATTAAACTTGTTCACTCATTTAAGTATAGAGAAATCATGTAGAAGATTCGCCAGAGCTTTGCTATAATTCTTGTGTTGTTAGAGTGAGCTTCATAAGTCTTCTTATTAATAGACTCTACGCAATCAATTGATCACCTCCTTTTTGGTTAACCGCTTTTTGATCGTTGGAACTAGTGTTGCATTTTATAGAATTATCAGTCGACTGCCTTCTTCATTTTGGTCAATCGCTTTCTTCACATTTTAGTCCTTCGCCGACTTAGTCCATTTTACGGGCGATCTCCTTGTCTGCTAGCTTGACCATTCTTTAGTCACAAATTCAATAGGCAATCTGTCCTATTTTGTGGTCGACCATTTCTTCACTCCTCAAATGATTCCTCAACCACAGAACTAATGAGCAATCTGTTTTGACATGCAGTCGATCAACTAGTTAAGTAGTCCCTTTTTGCAGTGCATTTTGGTCAACCTTCTTGCATGTTTTAGTCGACCTCTTCATTTGATTTTATATTCCTTGATTTCTCTAACTCTCAATATTTATACTATAAGCTACATGAACTTAGACAAATACTTGAATAAATAATAATAGCCTTATTAGGGGTATTTCTCGTGAATATAAATAACATATTTACAAACATCAACAAATACAAACTAAACCACTTAATTATATAATTAATATCGTCGTTGTTAAAACAAACAGCCTAATGTGAAATAGGACAACAGTGTCTTCATTTTCTCCAAGGAACAAGGTAAGAAATAGATGTGTATATTTTCCCTTCACAAGCTACATTGCAAGAGTTAAGGTTTTTATGCTTTGAAAGTATATTGTTGTATTGTGATGCTTAATTACATGATGATATATTGTTTGTTATGGTGCTTGATAGATTAAGTGTAATTGATCATATTGTTGCTCGTGGATTTGATGCTTTCATGCTTGGATTTGTTAGATACAAGTCTTGATCAATTTGTCACTTAAAGATGAATTTTTTTTTATATGTTTTTTGATGTATTGTTTAATGCCTTGATATTCTTGTTTAATAGACTATAAGTTACATGATCATGCTTTGAGGTTGTATTGGTGACATGCTCGAATATGTGAGGTTATGTGCAATCATGCTCATACATCATGGTTTTGAAAATGTACGAAAAGAATTTTATGTATATGTTTTAAAAATGTTAATTGGGTACTCATACATACCAAGTGGATGTGTTTTGGGCTAGTGGTATGCGACCCTAGTATAAAAAAAAAGTATGTGCAGACTGATCACCCAAAGTGGACAACATTCATTTGGGTTGTATGTGTAACACCCTAATATTTTTTTTATCAAATAGTAATTAATATTTAATTGATGAAAATAAGAAATTTAAATTAGATTTATAATAATTTTTAATTGACATTGGGATAAGTCGTGAGTTAGGGTTTTGAGTCGGCTAAAATATTGTACGTATATTCGACGTATAAAAATACATATGAAATATTAATTTATAAAAAAATGTTTAATTAGATTAATTAATTAAAGTATAAAGGTTAAGATTAATTAGATTCATTATAGATTAATTAAACACATAAAAAGATTTAAAAATTTAGAAGAAAGGTCGGGAGAGGGGGAGGACTGCCCGACGAGTGAGAGAGAGAGAGAGAGAGAGAGAGAGAGAGAGCTCTGGTGAGAGACGAATTGGGATGATGAGCTGAGAAGGACGACGGTGAAGGACGGCGGCGGTACTACAACGTCGTGTGGCGATTTCTAGACGGGTTGCACCTGTGGATTCGCTGGCTAGAGTGATGATCGAGCGTCGGACTTCACAGCTCTATTCAGAATGGTTTAGGCAGCAATGAGCCACTACCATGTTGGGCATTTGTCAGCGAGCTCCGATGACATGGATTGATGGCAAATGGCAGCGACTAATGGTGTGACTGATGTGTCGTTGAGGTGGATCTGCCTACGTGTCGTCGATTGAAGATCGACAGGTCGGCTCAACAACTGGGTCTAGGCTGCAGCTCAACATTACGAATTTTGTGAGATTGAGGTCTTAGTTGGACAGCCACGAACCCCAACTGACCGATACGATCCTTTTCTCAAGGAATCACATCCACCATTTTCGACCCTGACTTTGTTCCGATTGGTGCACATTGAAACTGGCAGGTAACTCCTCTGCCTTTAAATGCCTGTAAAGACTTCATTTGAAAAACTCTCCCTTTCCAATGACAGAATGAAAGTGAGAAAGAGAAGTGGATAATCGGGTAATTTTGAAGAACCGTGAGAATTCCAAATTCAGTCATTGTTGTCCCTGCTGTGAATTTCTTCCTTTCATGTCAGAATTAAGAGGTGTTTTGGCAATTGAGGCACTACACTACAAGTATGAGTGTGTAAGTTACGATAGTGTCTTGAAATGTTTACTATAATCATTGTTAACTAGTTTTAACTGCTAAATAGTTAGTTGAAAGTGTTTCCCCAAATGAATGGCTTACTACTAGTTGTTAAGAATGTTGGGTGCCTTAGAATGTTTACTGAAAGTGTTTGAAATGGTTCATGATTATTGTTATTAGTTAGTTTTAGGCAATAACACCTTGAATGATATTGTTCTTAGTGCTATGTGATGCTTTATTTCCTGGTGATACTTCCCTGTTGCTTTGTGATCTTGTGTTAGTTCGATAGTGATAGTTGAAGTGAACGTAGAACAAGTAAATGTTAAGAGGTTATGAGCAGTCTAAAAATGAGTAGAAGTTTTATAGATAGTGTGACTTTTATTAGAGTTATGTATTCCATAGTTTAATGTTCAATTAATGGATATATATAATAAATCCGAGTATGTCCAAACTAGCTAATCGTTGTTAATTTGCATGTTAATTGGTTAGCACTTGTTAATCAACAAGTGTAATTAACTTAATTATAAACTAAGTATGTAAATTAACCACCAAGTAAAGTTAGAACCGAATTGGTAATTATTGTTCAAGTATGTTAATGATAAGCATGTTTAATTATCAATAAACTCACTAACTGGCATGTTTAGGGTAATCCTAACTAATCCTGTAATCTAAGTATGAAATTTACTAATGATGTGAATTTAGTATGTAACTCAAGCATAATTAGTTAATTTAATTAATTAGGATTATTAGGGTAAAAGCATGTGATTAACCCTTGAGCATGTAAATTACTTAGGGTTCTACTATAACGATAATCGAGTATGTTCAATTAACAAGCATGTAATTAGTTAGGGTAACAATAATTGCATGAGCATGAGCATGTAACTAATAAGATTAATTAACTAGACATTTAACATATTAAATAGAAATTAACTAACAATGAGCATGCTAACTTAGCTAGAATTAATTAGAGTGATTGGTAAGATGAGTATGTAAATCTGATTAGAGTAACTAATTAGTAATCATCGGAACTTGAACATGTGAATTGCCTACGATAATAAATGTAGTTAATTTCTAAGTATGTTAGTTAAATAAATTACTTACATGTTTACCATACTCACATGCCTTTGATATTTTAATTCGATGTAGTCCATGTTTTCTGCTATGCGTAGTTATTTATTCTTTTATACGCTCTACCATCCTTATATGTACTTTACCTTCTTTTATATATATGCTTCCATTTACAATTGCTTTCAATTATAGTTCATTTTGATTATATGTGCACTTTAATTTCATATTCGATAATTTACTTTAATAGAGAGTAGAATGATCAAGAAAAGGAAGAGGAAATGAATGAAATAGGCATGAGTTAAAGGTTACATTCACTAAGTGAATGAATGTTTGGTTATTATTTTCTTGTTATTGCTCTCGATTCTAGGTCCTTGGCACGGTGTTTTCCATTAAACCAAAGCATGATTAGTTAAATAGAATAAAAATATAAAATCAACTTAGAAGCATGTTCATCGACTAGTGGATCAATTAATAATTAGACCTTGAACCGGTGAACATTCTAGAATAACCAACTAGATTAATACAATCTAACATTTAGCATGAAATCAACGTAAGAAGCATGCAAATGGACTAGAAAGTTAACTATGATAATTTGCATGTTAATTCCTATAATTAATATTATGAATGTTTTTTTGTTGTGCATTGTTTTATTATTGGTAGTTTTCATTGTATTGGGTTTCAATTCCTGCTATCCAGTTACTTCTATTTAATGTGCACCTTAATTATCATGAATGTTTATTGTGAAACATCATGCATCATGTTAGATTGAGAATGTGTGTTCATGTATCATGATAATAGAAAGAATAAGATGCATGCATGAGTGAGAAAAATGTAAGAATGAATGGTAGAATAATAGTACGATAGGTCTAGTCTGGCATAAAGGTGCCCAAAGGAGACTAGTGACTAGCCTAGAAGCAGTATGCCCAAAGGAGGTTAGTTGTAGTATGGCAGAAAGATGCCCACAGGCGACTAGTGACTAGCTTGACAGTAGTATGTCCAAAGGAGGTTAGTTGTAGCCTAGCAAAAATGTGCCCATAGGAGGCTACCCCAACGAAAGAACGAATGACTAATAGGAAATAAGGATTAAAGAGAGGCATTTCATAATTTGAATTTCCCTTTTTCCTTAGCCCTTTGGGCTTACAGTTGCTTGTGATGTAGATGTAGGTACTATAAGTAAAGGAATGCATAGATTAGGAGTAGCGAAAGATAAAGAACAAACAATAGCAAACAAGGATGTTAGGTTTGCACGCTCGAGGGATGCTCACGGCTGACCAGGCATAACAAGAGTAAAAGAAAAATGGTTTTAATTAAGTTGTCTAAGTTGTAATTAATATAAGTTTTATTTAAAGTGTATTGAATTTGATTAGTCCTTTCCTTCAAATGACTTACGTTTCCACTAAGTTTCTAAATGATTACTTTAATTACACTTCCGCTATCTCTTCAAATGGTTTTTATTTTAACACTTCCGCATAAGTTTGACAAAAATGAAATTTTATATCGAGATTTACGAATGGTCGCTAGCGATTCAGCTAATGTCGCGCTCTAATTTATTTTAAAAAGAAATTTCAAATGTTCACGCATTTTTAAGGATTTACGAAAATCTAGGTCGTTTTAGTATGGTTACCCATTGTATCATTAAATGTAAACGAAGTGGACTAAATAAATGTAAAAAGAACGTTGGGAGTGAGGGAGATTAGTAACGGTCCTATTTGGTAACACCCCTAAGGGATGTATCTCATCCCATATTGGGATTGAGTGACTGTTAAGCCAACATGGACCATAGAATGTATCTTTTCTTTTGAACTTTAACATTTAGACTGATAAGTGAACTGTTAACTGAATAACAGAAAATATAGGTTCTTTTTTGAAATGGAAATTGCATATGTTTTATAAAAATTGCATAGCATGAGATTTGCATATTTTCTAACTTTTACTGAGTCTTATGATGTAGAATGCACCATAACAAAAAAGAATCAATTGATGGAATATTTGCATGTTGTAGATCGTATGGCTGACTAGGTTAAAAGTTAAAAGGAAACAAAAGATATTGTAAATGAATTTTTAATTATGGTTTTGTATATGTAAAGATGTCTATTATTTTTAAGAAATAATTTTATCATACTTTCAATTGTTTTATTTTACTAAATAAAGTCTCCCGCTTCGCAATATTTTATAAAAGAAAAGAGCTTTGAATTTACACTTTTTAAAGTGTACAAAAACCAGTTGATACAATTTCATTTTTACATTTAATAGAAATGAACATAAATATTGACAAGAATTTACATCCTCAAAATTAATCTTTCTGAAATTTTCACCCACAGTCAAATTTGTTTCGACAACGCTCTAACTTCGCCCATGGAAATTCCTCTTCAACACCACTATCAACAAGTTTTTTTTATCAAGCTCTTTAATATATTTTATTTCCTACATCACATGGTATATATAATAAGTTTAATACTCAATAAGAAATATCGCATAAAATGTGTAACATCCAACTCAAATTCTACCCATAACGATACTTTACGTTTATTTATTTGACACCATTAGGCCCACCTCATACAAAACTGTCAAATCATTTCATATATTTAATTCTATTTAAATTTTTCTTTCATGAAAGCATATGCATGCATATATATTATTTTTGTTGCTTTCCTGAAAATATGAATGCATGAAATGCACAAGATACCTACTCATAACATAATGACAATCTATCATGTATGATTATAACAATAGCAAGCTCTTGATCCATAGCCTGTAAGCATCCTCATTCATAACACAAGCAATTACAATAAACATCTCATCAATTCAGAGCTATATGCATAATCAAACATCACGGTACACATATCTTCAGATAATAGCCACAGACATCACAAATTATATCCTAAAACATCATAGTAAACATATCCTCAAATAATAGACCTAAGGCATCACAAAACAATATTGACAAAAAACATATCCTTGAGTTAATATCTTCGTTACGTATCTTAGGTTTGTTATCTATTATTCTTTTTGTGTACTTCATGTTATTGGAGAAATTAAACAACATAAACTTTTAAGATTAATGAAAACTTTGAACATAAACATATAATAGGGGTTATTCGCGTTATTACAATAAATCAAGCTTACACTATACAAACAAAGAGACTTCTTGTCTCATGTTGAGAATAGGTTACAAACGTAGTACCGTGGACAATGATCAAGAAATATAAACCAAATCAACTTAATAGTAAGGACAAAGTCATCGTGACATATTACACAGATTTTTCAGTTTCTAGCCAAAAATAACATCCAGATCCTCAAGGCTAATCACAAATACAGAAACAAGGGAGAAAGGCTGCGAAGTGAGGCTGGAACCTGAAAGTCTGGACTGGAACTGACGAGAAATTTCAGGCGCAGCTACAATTGGAAGCTGCAAAGTGCGAGCTGCAAGGTGAATCCGCGAAGACAAACGCTGCTTCTAGTGCGAGCTGCGACTGTGAAGCGCCGAAGCCCCGAAGGCGAATCTGGTTAGTTTTTTATTTCTTATGAATTTGATTTAGGGTTTGCATTTTGGTTCCTCGATCGGGTACATTTTTACCCTTAAATTCAAATGGGTTAAGGAATTAGTTGCATTTATATTTAATTTGAGGTCAGAAGCTTGGTGCAGCTCTTCAATGGCGGCCGCCAGATTTTCGAGCACGGCTTCTGTTCCTGTGTATGGGTTAGTTAATAGGTCTCTAGGAATTCTAGCTCATTCAATGATTCATAAGCCATCCCTTCAGATTTGTACTTCTAGTAGTCAAGATTTTTGTAACCTTGGAGCAGCAATCGGGAGGCTAAAAAATGGAGATTTTTCATGTGGGTATGATTGCAGAAGCTGCATCTAGTAGTGGGTTTGAAAGATTTGAAAATGATAGATCCTTTGGAGAATTTTATGAGGAAAATGGTTTTGGCCATTCGAAGCCCCAACCACCAGCAAGTTGAGTTTCAGAAGCTTGACTGAGAAGATTACCATTTCTTATTCTTTTTTCTTTCTTCTTTTTTTGTTCATATTGTTAATAAATCTTGAAATGTTGCATCGACAGGGGAAAATCTAGAAATCACATATCGGAATTGGTGCAGTCCTCCGCATTGTTCTGTAGCGGAGGGCAGATAAGAAAGAAATGCAGGATATCTTTTGGTGGAAACGGGAACCGGAATCGAGTTCGATTCTTGGTTCTGGTTTCGGTTTCAGTTTCGATACCTCACTCTCGAAACTGAGAATCGAACGGTCAGTTTCGAAAGGTTTGAAATCGGAACAGAGAATCGAGTTGCCCAGTGCTAACACGAGAGCTATACATCTTCTTTGGGATGTTTGACAGAAATAAGATATTAAAAGTACGTTTTGAAAAGAGTTTTTCAATAAATCAGAGTAAACTTTGCTTATAGAACCTATTAAATAAACTATAAAGTATGGAATGTGTTTAACTTAAAATTTAAATTTTTTTAAAAAAATAAAATGAACTTCAAATTTTGGGATATGTTTAACTTAAATTTTGAATTTTCTTTTAACAAAAACCTTAAAGTTTGTACTTTGAACAAATTAGATAATGTTATTTAAGGATGAAGTCAATTCAAGTTAAATTAGATAAACCAAGTTGCAGTAATGATTAGATAAGGTTTGAGTTGAACCAATTAAACCAAACCAAACTAAATCGTTGATTTAAGTTTGCTTCGGTTTTGTTTAAATTTTGAAAAACCAATTTTGGAATCTACGGGAATAAAACCAAACTATTTTTGTGTTATATTTTTTTTATATATAAATATACAAATATTTGGTTTGGTTTAGTTTTGATTTATATATATAATTCAAGGGGCTAAAGTTAACCAATTCTAAAATTTGATATTCATTTTGTTTGACGGATTCTAAAATTTATAGTTATTTTGTACTTTATAACAAGTACAAAATAGAATAAACCACTCTACCCATCTCTTTTTTTTTTTTTTTTTGTCTCTTTTCTCCGTCTCATGTTGTTTTTCTTCTTTCTTCTTTGTCTCTTGGATTGCGTGGGGAAGGTCTTGATTTGTTTTCTTCATTTGTTCGACTATTTTCAATGAAATTTTGATAACTTGATTAATACTAATTCAAAAATAGTTTAAGAAATAAATTCTTCAAAACTAAGAGAACTTCAATATTTAAAAGAGAAGATTGAATTTTGAATTTGGACTCAGTTTACAAAATGATACAAAGTGACATTTGTACACACACAATATAATACATTATACAAAGTGGGTCACAGTGCAACAATTTGTTCCATCGATCCAATATGTATTTCAAGCTCACTCCACGATCCATGAACGCAGTGCTCTCCTCTACTAACACACCTCCACGACAAGTTACTCTCTTGTTTGACTCTACCTTCATCTACCCTTCTCCACCTCTCTATCTCACTCTCCTAAGCTTTTTGGTTTGGTTCACACAATTTTTTGGGGCCTTCCTCTAAATTTCAATAATTGGTTATCTTATTTGTTATTAATAATTGATGATTTTAGTTGTTATATATAAATATGATTTCTAAAAATAAAAGATCAGGTTCCTGGGTTTATGACCCAAGTTTTTATTTTCCAGATGTTCTGAAAGAGAAGCTCAAAGAGACCATTTTTATTGTCAGGACCAACCTTAATGCTTTTACTTAAGATTTTAGATTTTGCGAAAGCCAAGTTTGCAAAAGGCGATGAATATTCTACTCTAAACAATAACTATAAAAAACAAGGATGGTTTGAGAGAATCATACCTTCGGATATTGCTTCTTTGAAAATTCAAAAGAGGATGCTCTCAGGATAGTTTTCATGGAATTTATAGCAAAAGCTTTGACTCTTAAGTAATCTTTGTAAATACTATTTTATCAATTTGAATAACCTAAGTCATTGTTTATTTGATTAAAATTTTCATTGTTAACTTATTTTCCTGTCAATTTGTTTTATTTATTGTTTTGGTTGGAGTACAGGTATTAAATGATTTATTTAATCCAGAAATTAATAATCATTTTATTCATCAATCAAATAAATTTACATATTAGTATAAAATATAAAGCTATTAAATTCATTCAAATCAATTATTAAAGTATTTATATTAAAAATTCTAATTTAAATCATTCATAATTCAAGCAAATTGATAATAGAGACAAATATTTGGCAAATTTAGATTTATATTAAATTAAAATGAGTCCCTTAAAATGTTCATAATATGAAATCTATTCAAGTCATTATTAACTAATTAATTTTTCTTGATCAACTTAATACCAACTACACTAGGCATATGTAATTAAGATATTCATTTAATTTATATACTAATAGCCAATTGCTGAATGGCGTCCGCAACCCTTCTGCGGACGGTATAGACATGTGGTAAGGATGCCATTTTTTGTTCCTAACCTGTGTAATTTAGGTATTGCGGACGCATGCGAACGATAGGTCAGCGTCTGCATGAGTCCGATTTGCACTAGATCAGACATAAATTAGGTCGAAATCAGAAAGGAAAACCACGTTTACCAAGAAAATATTGCATTTTGACTCAAAAATCACTCATTCATGGCAGACAACCAGGATTTCCTTCTGGATTCTCGCCATGCCTCATTTATGGAGGGTCCCAATCCCTCTTAGATCTAGCTGGTGTTTTCCCCTTCTTTAGGGTGCTGGAACGAATTGAGAGATAGAAGGATGGAGAAGAGTTTTCTAGAGTGCTGGTCATAGGGTTGGAGCTCTTGGGTTCGTCATGGGTAAGCCCTAGGTCTTGACTTCCTCCTCTATGCATCAATATGTGTTAATATGGAATAAAGGCACAAGTAAAATTGTTGGAGAATAAACTGTTAGTAATGGCAAAGGGTTGCTTTCTGTGAAGGATTATGTCTGTTATGGGCTAACTGTTGAGGTTATTGTATAAACTAGTTGGTTAAGCTATTGTTGAATGACTTCTTAACTGCAATTTTATTGAGATGGAAATAATAAAGCTTCCTTGCACCCACTGCAATGCAGAGATGATTATTGTTAATGACATTTTATTGATAATTTGCTACCATTCTAACACCTTGTATGAAAAGATAAATGGACGTGTTATGTTGGTCATTGAATTATGTATCATGTATGTTGGATTGATTGATGCATAGTGGGGCTAAAATTGTATATATATAGTAGATCATGGTCTACGTTGTCGGAAGGTTTAGATTCAATTCAATGATTGGATAAAGGTATGTCGGAGATTAGATGTAGTTTGCTTTATGATGAATGTAGTTTTGACTAGGTTCGGGTTTTGTTATCAAGTTCCCAGAATTTCTAAGGAATAAGAAAGAGTTGTGTAATCATTTAGACCAATGATGAACGTTGTTACTTTATGAAGGTACAAGAAGGGAAGAAAAATAACGACAAAATGACAAAGCGCATTAAAGCTCGAGGTGAGGAAATGAGTTGTCTTGGCCTTGTGCCCTACACCTAACTAAAGTGTGTGTGAGTTAGAGTTAGCATTCTTAAAATGGATATTGATAGTTGTTGATGTTCTATAGAAATTGTTTTGAATCTGTGATATCTTCCTATGATATTCAGTTTTGTTTTATGTTACATTATGACATGAAAATGCCTAACTAAATAAAGGAATGATGGTATGAAAGTGAAACGGGTAAATGATAAGGTATTACGTAAGGAATGAAAGTGGCCAAAAAAGTTACATTATGTGATGAAAATGCCTAAGTGAACAAAGGTATGAAAATGAGCTAGAAAAGTTATTGATTTACTTGCTATGTAGTTTTAGTAGTTTGAATTCCTTATGCATGCAGATAATTTACTACCATTGCATATTGTCATTAGAGAGTGATACTTTGTGAAATTAAGTGTAAGCATAAATCAAGCAAAAGATTTCATTTAATCAATCAATTAGCATGTCTCATTACTTAAGCAGGTATAACTATCAAATTAACAATATCAATAATTGAGCATGTAAACCGACTAAGTACGCAAATGAGCTAAGCATGAAATTGGTTAATAAATTAATAAATGGTATAACTATCATTTGATGTATGTTGTTCATCAAAAGAGCATGTTTAGTAGTTAATTCTTGTTGGTTAAATTCGGGATGTGAGCATGATTGTGGTATTTAGATTATGAGTTAGTTGAACGAAAATACTATTGTATAGTAATGTAGATGCTATTAGTTGACAAATGAGTTTTGACGTAGTTGTGGAAAGGTAGAGAGTGATGATCTAAAAGTAAGAATGTGTGATGAAATGTGAACAACGAGGATGTGAATAGTTAACTGAACAAACGAAGGAAAATGATTTAGTTAAATAAACAAATGAAGGCAAAAGTTTAATTAACTAAACAAACGAAGGAAAAAAGTTAAAGGTTAAGATGCATGAACGTTGTAAATTGTTTTAGATTTCCATTGTTTTCTTTAAAGGTGAGTTGTGAACTAGTAGATGAATACTATTTCTTGATTCTGGATAAGAACCTTTTAGTTTAGCATTATTAGTTAATTATAATTGCCGTACATTACTTTACTGCTTTATTGTATTCACTCACTGTTACATTTCGATAGCATAATTGTTTCTCGTATCTACATCAATTATTGTGATTCTTTATATGTGGCAGTTCAATTATAGTATGTTTATCTCAATGTGCATTTCAGTTTACATTATGTATTGTGTTTCATGATAATAGAAACCAAGTGGGGGGTAACCTTCGGGATGGTACCCACATGCATGAGTGAGGAAGATACTATGAAAAGAACCCTAAAGGCGGGTATATGCCGAAAAAAGAAAGAACACTAAAGGCGGGTATATACCGAAAATAGAGAGTTGAGGTAGATGGGTAGTCCGGATCTAGCCTAGCTGCTAGGATACACCCTTACCAAGTTGGAAAAGGGACTAGTATACACACATGAGGTTAGAATCCGTACAGCTATGCCATCTCAAAGGAATATCCTCAATCTCTAACTCGATGTACGTGTTAATAACGACGAAGAAAACGAACGTAAGAAGTTGATTTGGGTGGCCCCCATTCCAAGAAGAACTAAAGAGAGATATGCATAATTGTTTTTCCCATTTCCTTACTGAGTATAATCTCACGTCCTTACTTGTGGTGTAGGTACAATGACGAAAATATAGTAAACGGATAAGAAGTAGATGAGAAATGCATAACGAAGCAGAAATGGACGATTTAGCAAGCACAGAATTTAGGCTGGCAAGGCAAAGACAAAGGAAAGTAAACGGTTGTGAATCAGCAAAGATATACGAAATGTTAAATGGTTTAGTATTTCCTTTCAAAGATTTCTTATACTTCAACAATGATTTATAATGGTTTGCTTTGATAACGCTTCCGCATATTTAATAATTTCACAATGATCTTTAAGAAAAAGTTGGTAGCAATTTTGATTTACGCACTCTGATTTATGTCAAAAAAATTCAAATTTTTACTCATTTTAATTGATTTAAGAAAATTCAGGTCGTTACAATTGGTATAAGAGCAATAATTTTTAAAATGATTTCGTGAACTGCTCTGATTGTTTTAAAATTTTATGTGCTCACTTGTTTATTTACTGCATTCAACGAAGTTGTGCTAAATAACGAGCTTTTATAAAAATGAGTCTAAGTAAAGTAAATAAAGTTAGTCGAAGTAAAGTGAGACAGCTTGCCTGCTAGCATGAGCCTCAATGTGGAAATCCTCCATCACTGTAAGTATACTTCCTAATGTTTTCCTAATACGTTAACAATGTATGATTTCTTTATTGAAGTACGATAGTTCGATAGATAAAATGTTAATTGTATGAGCGATAGTTCAATAAATGGAATGTTAATTGTATGAAGTCGTGGGCTTAATGAGAACGAGTAATTCGTTTGTTATGAAGTTGCAACCGTGCCAGACGTAAGTTTGAAGGGTATACTTAGCATTGAGACCTTGGATTTTGATGAATGAATAAATGAATTTCGATATCCTGGAACTATTGGGGAATTTTGCAGGGTGTATGTATGAGCTTGGAGAAGTCTAAACAAGGGAGACCCTACAAAAAATTTTGCAATGTAAGACAAATGAAATTCCCAAGCAAAGTTAAATTAACTAGATAGTTAACTGAATTTGCCTAGGTAGCAAACGTGAATTTGATCCATTAGGTAGTAGGCATGAATGCTTGGGTTACCATGATTTAGACGAGAGACAGTTTAAACACGACGAAGGAATTAGAAAATTAAGGTTGGGATTTTAATGAAGTTTTCAAAGACAGAAATCTGGAAATCTGAGTATGAACGATAGGAATGGGGAAATTGAATGAAAGGAAAGTAGATTAGATTGACTGGGAAGTGATGAAGTCAGATAGTTGAACAAGGAAATTACATTGAATTATGCATGATTTAATCATTAGTGAACCAATGGAACAACCAAAGGACAAAAACATAAGACAAAGGGTATACGTGGATGATTCTCAAAGACAAGTAGACGCATTTCGTGATGCGCGAGACTCGCTTACCACTAACAAAAAGGTCCATGAAGGCATGATGCGCCAAAAAGAACAACATCTATTTGTGTTTGGGGATCATGCCCTTCAAATTCCACTTTCCTTCAAAAGAGGTCTGCATAACATAAGTGTTAACTCAAAACCATACTCAGTTGCTCCTTAATTACTTGAAATTTCCCAGTTGTCTCAGGAATCAAATTAGACCCCGAGAGTAACATGCTCTCAATTTCAGTCTAACATAAAGGTGATCAACATGGGTTTCCACACAAAGCTCTATATGGCAAAACATTGATACTAGTTAGATAGTTGTAGTTAGTTATACACAAACTCTACTAAAGACAAATGACTAATACAACTTTTATCGAAATCCAAAATACAAGATCTCAACATATTCTTGAGAATTTGGACCATATGATCAGACTAACTATGTATCTAAGGATGATGCATTGTATGCAAAGTACGCTTCATAGAGAAAGCTTCCTGAAGGAATCTCCAAAATTTTGACGTAGAACTCAGATTTCTATTAGAAATAATACTCGATTCATGAGATTCATAAAAACAGCTGATGCAGCAGTCAGATCAAACATAAGTACCATAAATCCAAAATGTCTATAATGAATCCGAAAAGATGTTTTCAAAAAAAAATTTCCACGCATTTTCAATTAATAATAACCAATATCAAATTGATCTTTGAGAAGTACATAGATCCTCCAAGCTAATCAAATAAGTCATTAATTCGTGGCAACAGATACTTGTTCTAGATTGCCTCAAGATTCAAATTTCGATAATCAATGCATAGATGAAGTGAACTATCCTGCTTCTTTGTAAAAAAAAGGGCGAACCCCACAGTGAAATACTATTCCGAATAAAACACTTTTGTAAAAATAATCATTCAACTGAATACTCAGTTCATTCAATTCAACAGATGCCATGCAGTATGGAGAAATTGAAATTAGAGTAGTATCGGACATCAAATCAATCTTGCAGTTGAGTGGCAACCTAGGGAGATTCGTAAGAAAAACAACAGAGTAATCAAAAACCACTGATAAATTAGAATATTGTCTGACCGTAACAAGGTCACTGCTAATAGTAAAAATACTCCCGTAAGGCTCCAATTTCTACGACCACCAGACAGGCTCATAAAACAGGATTAATAGAAAACATAGAGGTACTATCTGGATGCACTAGGATATTTTCGTCTTCCAATGTACGGGTAATATTTCTCATATAACTGACGATCTTATCTTTGTACAAGTTCAACCAATTTATACTTAGGATTATCTCTAACAGATCCATAGGTACAACTATCAGATAAACTAATATTTCATACCTGCCAAATATAAGGGTAGCAGATTGAAAACCGAGATATATTTCATATATCTTATTCAGGAAAAAATTCAAAATTATGAAATTTTCTAGCTTCTCTACAGTCACATTCTCATAATCCAAATCATGATGAACAGTGATCATATGCGGGCGATTACCAGCGTTTCAATAATTGTTTCAAAACATTGCCTCAAACTGAGTCCATGTCATCAAATCTATTGGTTAATCTAATTTAAGAGACTTCCACCATACATCAGCTCTTTTCTCAAAATAAAAGGTTGTAAACTTAATCCAATACTCTGTTGGGACTTTAACAGCGATCACATTATTTTGCATCACCCTTGACCAATTTTCAACACTTATTGGGTAAGCTCCGCCCATAAACATTAGACTTTAAATGTTTTATAATTTCATCATAAGGGATTTCAATATAAGCCACTATCAGATAACTCTCCATTGAAGTCACCGATCCACTTGAACAACTCCAATATTTGGTCCAAATATTTCCAAATGCCTACGCATCAACTTACATTAATGTCAAATTGTATAATTCAATGACTAATTAGAAGTTTTTATAAACAGTTTTTAAATCAGAGTCTTCAAACACATGGTTTAAACTTAAACTAACAAATTCCAAATACGAAAGAGTAAACATTGAATTTTGGAAGGAAATTGAGGCTTTGGATTTCTTTCTATGATACGTTTCTTAAGTTTAAATTTCACAAACCCTCATATATAACCCAAAAGAGTTCGCAGGCTCATAGGTTCAATAAGATTGTTTCCAATCATTCACAAAGTGTACTCTTCTTCATTTTCAATTAAATCCAGACCACTCCAAATTACTAGTGTCCAATTAGATAAATGTCTTCATCCACTAGCAGACAATCTCAAGATATCTTTCTAGCAACATTTTAACACATTAATTTTATACTTTGTTCATAGGCACAATATTTGTAAATCATTATATATTATTATACTATCTATTTTATATATATCACTTTTAAAGATGGAACCTGACTCTGATACCAAAAATTCGGTCACAACCCACAAGGGACCCGAGACAGAACGGAGAATGACCCAACTTGAAGAATTGAATACCCGACCCTTTTTCTCTTAAGTTTTATTACTTAACAGCGAAATACTTAAATATTAGTTATAGTTATGGCCCAACAAACAAGGGCTTATCAGAAGAAGAATTAGAGCATGTTTCAGCCATCCGTGATCGAACTGCTCTGATACTAGTTGTTATGAACGATCAAGTGGGTGACAGAAGAAGAATTGTGGAAGGATTATTTTACTATTCTGGAAGCAACGATTTACAGAAAAGAGTAGAAAAATATGCAAAAGAAAAATGAACACACAATCCACGTCCTTTCCTCTGCGTAACTTCCTATTTATATTCTCTCTCTACTCCAACTGCCATCCATGTCATCGGGCTAGACGGTTTCTTTATGAACTAGCCGTTGTTGTGAGGACTTCTATTCTTCTTCCCCCTCTAACCCATAAGGCCATTGTCATAACAGGCACCTCCCCTGAAAAACCTTGACCCCAAGGTTGGAAGTTTGTATGCGCTGCCATAATGAGACCCGAGTCGACCCAGACAGCATCTGCCGGAGATTAGCCTTCCCACTGAACCAGCCATTGTGTGATCGACGCGTTGCCTTGCTTGACCACCTGAGTCTGCAAAAGGGCAAGCAGTTGTTGCGAAGCTGATGTAGTAAACTCTGCTGGTTAGACTTTGCTAGTAGTCACTGAGGACCTCAACGTTTTTTTAAGCAGTGAAACATGAAAAACTGGGTGAATACGAGTAGACGATGGTAAGTTTAGTTTGTACGCAACTTGGCCAATCCTTTCCAGAACCTGGAAAGGACCATAATATTTAGGGGAGAGTTTATGATGTCGGTGTGCCACCACCGAAGTTGGCCGATATGGTTGGATTTTAAGAAAGACCCAATCCCCTGTGTTAAACTTGTGTTCAACTCGATGTTGATCAGCGTAAACCTTCAAATGACTTTGAGCTTGAGCCAAGTTTTCATGTAATAAGCAATCTATACGATGTCTGTCAACCAAGAATGAATCAATAGCTTCTCTATTTGAAAGTTGGTAAGGGCCCAAGGCCAAATGAGGAGGTGGAGAGCCATAAAGAGCCTCAAATAGAGACATTTTAATAGCTGATTTCACTGTAGTGTTGTACCACCATTTCGCTAAAGATAACCAGTGGCGCCATTGAGTTGGGTGATCATGGGTCATGCAATGGAGATACATCTCCAAACATTGATTCAAACGCTCTATTTGGCCACCGGATTCCGGGTGGTATGCCGAAGACATATGAAAATGAGTGCCAAGGGCAGAGAACAAGGAGCCCCAGAAGGTTGAAATAAAGACCTTGTCCCTGTCAGTGAGGATAGATTGAGGTAAGCCATGAAGCTTGTAAATGTTATCCAGAAATAGATTAGCCACTGTTAAAGTTGTAAATGGATGTGTGAGAGCCAAAAAATGTCCATATTTGGTTAGGCGACCGATGATAACCAAAATGCAATTGGTTCTGCCGAAAGTGGGCAATCCTTCTATAAATCCATGGAAATATGGGTCCATGGTTATTTGGGAATAGGAAGGGGTTGAAGTAGCCTGGATAAGCCGTGTGTTCGTGCTTGCATCACTGGCAAGTATCACATTGTAAGATGAAAGCCTTTATAGCTTTAGACATTCCTAGCCACCAGAAAAGAGTACGAGTGAGGTGAAAGGAAGCTTGGATACCTGAATGGCCACCTTCAGCAGAGTCATGAATAGCCTGGATTACCTTAGCCCGTATGGAATACCCACAACCTAGTACTAGTTTATTTTTAAAATGTAGTAGACTGTTGGAATAGGAAAAATCTATCAAAGTAGAGTCACCCATTAGCAATATGCTAATCAAGTCAGAAATCCATTGATCCCCTTCATAACTAGCAGTAACTTCGCAAATCCAAACAGGTGACAAAGAAGAAATAGCCAAACAAGTAGGATCTGAACCCAAATTATGAGAAAGTGCACCAACAACAGCATTAAGTTTACCTTATTTATATTAAATATGATATTCCAGACTGAGAAGCTTGGTGAGCCATTTTTGTTGAATAGGTGTGGTAATGTGTTGCTCTAACAGAGACTTCAGGGAGTAGTGGTCTGTTTAATAATAAAATGATTTCCCTCCAAGTAATGCCGCCACAACTGAACCGTCGAAACAAGAGCCAATAGCTCTTTTTCATAAATGGATAGGCCAAGGTTCCGTGAGGTAAATGGTCTGCTCATGAAAGCTATTGGTTTCCCATTCTGCCTCAATACCGCCCCCATACTTCCAAAACATGCGTCTGTTTTGAGAACGAACGGTTGGGAAAAATTAGGAAGAGCTAACACCGGAGAGGAACACATGGCCTGCTGTAGAGTTCAGAAAGCCGTTTCAACTTCTAGAGACCAGGTGAATGCATTCTTTTTAAGCAGATAGGTGAGGGGTTTGGCTAACACCCCATAGCTCCGGATAAATTTTCGATAGTATCCTGTCAAGTCTAGGAATCCCCGAAGTTTTTTTAGTGAAGAAGGACTCTGCCATTTAACCATGGCCTCTATCTTAGAAAGGTCAGCTTCAACCCCTTTGTTGGAGATGATATGGCCCAGATACGCAATACGAGATTGGCCAAAGGAGCACTTGGATAGTTTAGCAAAAAGGAGGTGTTGTCGCAATACTAGCAGGACTGCATTTAAATGCTAGCAATGAGAAGCAATGTCGGGGCTGTAAATCAAGATATCATCGAAAAAAACAAGGACAAATCGCCAAAGAAGAGGTTTGAAGATCTCGTTCATGAGAGATTGGAAGGTGACCAGGGCATTTGTTAAACCAAAGGGCATAACCTTGAATTCGTAAAGGCCTCGATGCATTTTAAACGCTATTTTGTAGCAGTCAGATTCACATACTCTGATTTGGTGATAACCAACCCAAAGATCGATTTTCAAAAAAATGGACTAATTGTGAAGTTCATTGAGTAGTTCGTCAATGATTGGCATCATAAATCTATCCTTGATGGTGAGAGCATTTAATTGTCTATAGTCGATGCAAAAACGCCATTGCCCATCCTTTTTTTTTTTTTATGAGAAGAACTGACGAAGCAAACAGACTATTACTCAGAGTAATTATCCCAATATCCAATATCTCTATGACTAACTTCTCAATTTCAACTTTCTAAGAAAAAGGGCATCAGTATGGCAGAATTTTAAAAGGAGTAGCATTAGGTACCAGAGGAATGGAATGGTCGTGGGATCTATGTGGAGGTAGACCCATTGGCTCAGCAAACACATCCCAAAAATTGACCAAAATATTCTGAATACAATATGGCGGACCAACATCGACTGGTACAAGTGGAACAATTATTGTTAGCCTTTTTGTTAGGCCAAGTTTTATTTTGATGATGACTAAATTGTATGTTAATTTAGTAAATCAATAAGTCATATTTTAGTAGCATGTGGCTTGGATTAATTGGTGAATAAATTGCATAACTTAATTGAGTAAATCAAATATGCAATATTTGTGGCACATGGTTAGGTTTGGATATAAACAATTATATATGTTTTGGACATCATCAATAAGGGAGATTGTTTAGACTATGTGATCTAGATGATGTGAAATTTAATAAAGTGCAAAAGTTGTTTATACATTAAATTCTTATATATCATATTCATCGATTTAATTGAGAATACCCTTGATTAAGGGTATTGGGAATGTTTAATGTGTTTCTCTAAGTCTATGCAGGAGAATGGAAGGTTCGTATGACTTAGAGGAAACATTTTGTGAAAGTATGAAGTTGTTTGTACAGTTGAGGACGTTGCGAACGAAGCGGACGCGAGGCTTTGGCGTCCAATTTGCTTCTGTCCATTTTGATGGACACACGAACGGTGGTCGCGGACAAGGCGGACGTGAAATGGCGTCCGCAGGTCTTCAGCTGTGCGGACGGAAAAGAAGAGAGGACGATGGTTTGGCGTCCCCATCAAATCTGTGAAGTTGCGGACGAAAGACCCAGTCAGTGCGGACACGAATATTGGCGTCCGATTTGAATCTGTCCAGTTCTGGATGTGTTGCGGACGATGTGTGCGGACGATAGAATTGGTGTCCGCAAGTGCATAATTTTCTATCCAACGGCTATATTTTCAACGGGAAAATTTCAACGGTCTTGCGGACGATAGGTGTGGACGCTGAGGACGTCCGGAAGCAATAGTGGCAGTGTTTATAAATAGAGGATCACTCTAACCTCTCCTCAACTAACGAACCGGGAATCGTGGCGAAGCCCTGCCGAATTTAATACGCGATTCTAATCACTGTGAGCTATTGTTGTATATCCAATTCTTCCCACACTTAAACTTGCGAGTTAATTTGGGAGAATTTGGATTAGCTAGATTTGAGCTTTAAAGTTCCAAGTTTAATATTGTGCTTGATTGTAAAGGGTGATTCCCTAAGAATTCATCATACAAGGGTAACGCCCCGCAATAGTCAAATTTAGAGTGACGACTCATAAGAGTCTAAGGATTACCACCTTATAATTAGTCAAGGGTGACGCCTCGTTTAATAGTCAATTTGTAAACAGTTTTATTAGCACCCGTAAGCCAATTACTTAGTGTATCTCCAAGTGTAACTTGGAGCGCGGTGGTAGGCGAGTTTGCTGAACCGCGTAAACAAATATTGTGTGCACTATCTCTAACCCTTTCTCTTTAGTTTATGCATTTAATGTGATTATATATTTAATCGTATTTGATAAATCACTTAGGAATTTAGAGAATTTAAATATCGCACGAAAATATTAGAAACGCTATATTCACCCCCCTCTATAGGCGTATATCAATCCTACAATTGGTATCAGAGCGGGTATTTAAATTTTTGTGTGATATTTTGTTGATTGTGCACATTGCTAATATTTGTTGAGTTGCATCTATGGAAAAATTTTCTTATTGAATTTCTCGTTGAAATTTATTGAGAATAACTTTGATCAATTCTAATGTTTATAATTGATTATGGATTTCGATAGAATTGTTGAAAGTCAATGCACATCTACACCTCCACATTTTGATGGTAGTAATTATCTTTATTGGAAGTGTAGAATAAAAATATTTATACAATCTATTGATTTCTTTTTATGGAAAATCATTGAAAGGGATTAACTCTTCCTAGACCTTGTTGTGAATTCAATGATATAGATAAACGAAATTGGAATTTGAATGCTAAGGCTATGAATATTTTGTATAGTGGACTAAGGAAAAATGAATTTGATAAGATACAATCATGTGTTAGTGCCTTTGATATATGGAAAACACTTGAGTTAACATATGCAGGCACAAATCGAATAATTAAAAGCAAAGTGAGCTCATCCTCCGAAAAAGAAGAGGAAGATGCCAACGTATGCTTCATGGCCAATGATATTTAGATAAACGACTATTATAGCAATTCAGATTCTAATGATGATGATGATGATGGTAATTTATTTAATGAATTGCTAGATAGTTTTAATGAGCTTAAAGATAAATATAAATTGTTGAAAAAGGAGCATAGCAATTTGGTCACAAAGCATGATAGTTTAAACAAATCTTTTGATGATAAAGTTCTTAAATTGAAAAATATGATTGATGATTCTAAATCTTCCGTTGAATCTCTTGAGCATGAAAGTAATAACTTAAGATTGGTGAATGATAGATTGATCTCTACCATTAAACGTAATGAGCATGAAATTAGTGATTTGAAATTGTTGAATAATGGATTGAATATTTCCATCAAATCATGTGAAGATGATATTAGATCATTGAATATCAAATCTAAATCTACTTTTGATGCTAATGCTCAAATTAAATCTCTTGAAATTGATATTTGTGAATTAAAGGCCAAGAATGATGATTTAAACTCTATAGTGCTTAAATTCACAAATGGGAGCAAAAATTTAAATATGCTCTTGAATTCGCAAAGGGTTAGTTTTGATAAAGCCGGTATTGGATATGAACCCTTTGCAAAGAAAAAGAATTACACTAATTTATTTGTTAAGTCGTCTATTTGTAATTCTTGCAATTGTATTGGACATAAGTCTTTTTGTTGTCATTTAAAATTGAATGCTAAATTGGATTCAAATGTTAAATCTAAATTTGCCTATTCTTTGCATTTGAACTCTAAATTTAAATCAAATGTTAGTTCAAAATTTGTTCATCATTTGGATGTAAATTCTATATTTAAGTCTACTTTAAATCTTAAACCTAATTTGAATTCTAAATTTGTGTGGGTTCCAAAAGGAACCAAACCTATAACAAATGGACCCAAAATGGTTTGGGTACCAAAGAGTTCGGATTGATTGTGTTGTAGATTGGAGGCTCTCCCAAGAAGCGTAAAAGGATAATGGGTACTTGGATATCTAATACAAAAGGGGAGATGCTTAGAAGAACGCCTCCTATGCGATAAAATGGAATAAAACACCTTGAGGTACACAATCTCTTTAGGATATTTGAAGTTAAATGTGAATTTGATCTGGATTAATATTTAGATTTTGATTGATAAGAATGAATTATTTTATCGATTGATTCAAGCTTTATTTGTCTTGAGATTAAAGCTTAAATTGTTTCAATTCTATTGTTCTATTTGCCATTGAGATTGAAATTGATTTATCTTGACTTTAATTCTTGAATGAATTTTATTTTGCTATCTCTAGGTAGAAATTTACTATATTTCTTCAATTTGTAGATCACCACTTGAAGTTCTAAACTTTATTGTGAACATTGATCTTTTTGCATAAATAGGTTGAAACTCACCTAATTCCACTTGTATTTTGATGATGTAGCTCCAACAATAGGATTCTAAGTTGCGTATTTTTGAAAGATTGTTGGTTGTTTAATTTTGTTGTTTTGTGTTTATTTTTTCTTGTGTTGAACTTGGTTAATGAAATAGAGGGGAGAAAGTAGAATTGCTAAGAATGCTTTTAGATCACAATTTTACTTCTAAAACATTTTGAACTCATTGTCTTGTGTTAAGATATTGATTACAATTATAGTCTTTGAGAGATTGTGCTTCCGTTAGTCGAAAATCTGAAAATTCTTTCCGTCGATTAGAAAGTGGTTAAGGAAATGGGAATTCTCTTTTAATTTTGTATAAGAGTGTTTAGTGGTTATCTTGTTTCAACTTTAAATATATGTAGATGTCATGGGAAGATAAATAGTGTTTCATCAATCATTTTTGCAAAGTTTATATTCCCGGACTACATAGTGCAGACGCCAAAAATGGCATCCTCACCGTCCGCATGTTCGAATTTTTAAAACTGCTTCAATTCTGACGTGTTGCAGACGAGTCTGGGACGCAATAAATTACGTCTGCGGCGTCCGCAAATGCATTTTTAAACAGATTTGGGATCCTTCGAAACCCTAATTTCACGTCCTCTCCTCTAGACCCGTCTCCTCCCGCGACTCCAACGAATTTCCTTCAATATTTTTGGTATAACTCTTCCATTTTCAACTTCTATTAATGTTGTTTATCAATTTATCACTGGTTGCTCTCATTTGTCTAGTGTTTTCTTAAGCTTATAGTCAATTTTTTGTCTCTAAAATAGTCATGTCTAGTCGTCATCCTAGGAAACGTGGTTCTCTTCAATCTTCCGATAATACTCAAGTTTATAGGACCCGGTTATTTCCCGATGATGCTTCCAAGAAACGTTATGAGGAGGAATTCAAGAATCATTCCTTGATTCCCTCTCGTAAAATCGATTTTAATCGATTATCTAGTCTAGACTTAGAAGAGGTGTACACTCGTATGGGATTAAGTAATCTATACTCTCTTGATGGTCCATACGTTGAAAAAGTAATTCGCATGTTCTATGCCAATGCGACGTACACTGTACGCCCATTGGTTGTTAGGAGTTTTCTTTACGGGCGGGAAATAGAAATCACCCCCCATCTTCTCAATGTTTTTCTTGATTGTTCCCAAGGATTGACGTCCGAAGAATATTACAATGCTCATATTGCTCTTTCTTTCCACAAAACGGAAGTTGGAGATGCCCTTTTGCATAAAATCCTTAGAGATCCCATCAATGATTATCATGTTCGGCCCAAGTCAAGACATCTCAATATTAGGGCCCGGGTTATCCATCATTCCCTTCAATTCAATATTCTTCCTCGTGCCGGTCATCGTGATCATGTTAGCTATATGGACTTATACGTCCTTCAGCGTATGTACTCTGGCACGCCTTTTAATCTTGGTTATATTATCATGGCTCAAATAGCCGATATCATTGAGAGCACCTCTCTTTCCCTTCCTTTTAATTTACTTCTCTTCAATCTTTTTAAAAGTCTAGATATTCCGATTCCTACTAATTCCAAATTTTGTGAACTCCGTCGCTCGGATATCTACACTCCTCAAACTCTTGGTCGAATGGGAATCATTTGTGCTCCAAATGGTGAGTGGATTGCCCAACAAGATAATGTTGCGGCTCCTCCTCCTCCGAATTCTCCTCCTCCACGACCCTTGGAACCATTTCTCTCTCTACCTTCTACCGAGCCCGGTCCATCCTCCTATCATGAGGCTGGTCCATCATTCCGCCCCGAGGCTGGCACTTCTACATTTAGCACTCCATATGCCTCTCGTGCTGATTTTGCTTGCCTTGAGGGTTACATGCTTCAAATGCTGACTCGCTTTGACTCTGTGGATCATCACCTTAGTTTTGTGGATCGTCGTCTTGATTCTTTGGATAGACGCATGGATGACCTTGCTCGTGGCATATGGCACACTGGCATTCCCTCTCCGACTCCTCATGATGTTCCTTCATCTTCTGCTCCGCCTTCACATGATTTTGATGACGAAGACATTCCAGATGCATAGTTTATGACTTATGTTTACTTATGCATTTTGTTTTGATTAGGAGAGTAAACAACTTGGTTGTAATTTGTTGTGCTAGATTTTCTTTTTGATTCTACCGTTAGACTTCTTTATCCTTTGCATAGTTTGAATATTATGGATGAAATTGTCTTGCCATACATTTGTTGTTTCTAGTTGCGCATTTTCTGGCTGGTTTGGTCTCTATAAAATGCGTTTACAGGTTGATTTTGGCATTAAGGGGGAGCTTATAAATAAACAAAACCATGCAAAAAAATTTTAAATCTATATTTTGTTAATTACCTTCTTGACTTTAACTTGATGAAGGGGGAGATAACTATTTTAAGAAAATTGATTTGTTTGTTACTCTTGGATTTCCGTCCTCAATGTATTGATTGTATGCAATGATTTAGGGGGAGAGTAATCTTTCTTAACTTGAATTTTTTTTAAGGAAAGATTATATCAATTAGTATTCTTAAAAATTAGATTTCATTTCTTCAATTGGTATCTTCAATTTCTTTATGCTTTGAAATTTTAAATTGGTATCAATCTTTGATTTTAGAATTGACTTTCAACAATTGAAATCTTTGAACTTAATCTTTAATTAGTATCATGTATGAAATTATTTTTGTTCTTGGTATCTATAAGTTGAACTTTAACGTTTATACCCTCCAATGAATTTTGTATGCTTAATGATCTAGAGGGTTAATTTTTATAGAATTGTAATGTGGTTATTTGCAATTGGCATCTTATTCTTAACCACATCAAATTTGTATTGAATGTTTAGAAAATCTCCTCAATGGTTTGCCTTGTTATAACTATATAGGGGGAGAGAGAGACTTTATGAAGTTGTTTTTATTGTTGCTCTAAAGGGGAGAGCAAATACTTGAATGTGTGGAATATCCCCAATCAATTGATTTTGTTATTAACATAGGGGGAGAGGTACTTTGATTGAGTTTGATTTTACACATTGGTATCTCTCTTAGAAATTTATTTTTGAAATTACAATTGATATCATACTTAGTACAAATGATTTGAGTTTAACTTTGGATTTACAATTGATATAAACCTTTGAAAAACTTGTTTGGCTTAAAATTGTGAATTATCAATTGGTATCCTTTGTTAATTTCTTAATTCTTAAATTGGTATCACTTGTTAGAATGTGAACATATGTTTACAATTCTTGAACTTAAATGGATTCTAGTTCCTACATTTAGTATCTAATTTTTTATGATTTGGACTTAAATGCATAATTTCCTCAAATTTGTATGTATGCTTAGTGACAAAGAGGGATGATATTTTTGTTAAATCTTTGTGATTGTGGTTATTTATAATTGGTATATTTCTTTTAACCAAAACTTGTAATTGAATGTATATTTCTCTCCACGGTTTGCTTCTTGGTTAGATTCATTGATTAAGAGGAGAGATAGTTTTAACTTGTTGATAATTGCTCTAGGAGTAATTAAATTATATATTGAATGTTAATACTTATTTTCCTCCTTTGTTTGATTTGTGGATTAACTTCTTGATTAAGGGGGAGAAATTTGTTTTCAATAGAATTATTTGTTGAAATTATCTTTGGATTCTAATGCTAATTCCCTCAATGGTTTAATTATTGGATAGATTACTTGAAAAAGGGAGAGAATTTATTTTAATGTTGTTAATCTTATTTTGATAATATTTCATGATTGTGTTTGAACTCTCCTCGCCTAGAATTACTTTTTGATTATGACAAAAAGGGGGAGAAGGATATATAAGTTGTATTTTAGTAGCATTGTGCATGGATTCATTGTTGATATATTGCATAACTTATTTGGAGAATTCTAATATGCAATAGTTATATGCAAATGCTTAGTTTTAGGGTAAACAACTTATTGGATTTTGTCATCATCATCAAAAAGGGGGAGATTGTTAGTCTTTTTGTTAGGCTAAGTTTTATTTTGATGATGACTAAATTGTGTGTTAATTTAGTAAATCAATAAGTTGTATTTTAGTAGCATGTGGCTTGGATTAATTGGTGAATAAATTGCATAACTTAATTGAGTAAATCAAATATGCAATATTTGTGGCACATGGTTAGGTTTGGATATAAACAACTTTATATGCTTTGGACATCATCAATAAGGGAGATTGTTTAGACTATGTGATCTAGATGATGTGAAATTTAATAAAGTGCAAAAGTTGTTTATACATTGAATTCTTATATATCATATTTATCGATTAAATTGAGAATACCCTTGATTAAGGGTATTGGGAATGTTTAATGTGTTTCTCTAAGTCTATGTAGGAGAATGGAAGGTTCGTATGACTTAGAGGAAACATTTTGTGAAAGTATGAAGTTGTTTGTGCAGTTGAGGACGCTGCGGATGAGGCGGACGAGAGGCTTTGGCGTCCGATTTGCTTCTGTCCATTTTGATGGACACACGGACGGTGGTCGCGGACGAGGCGGACGTGAAATGGCATCCGCAGGTCTTCAGCTGTGCGGACGGAAAAGAAGAGAGGACGATGGTTTGGCGTCCCCATCAAATCTGTGAAGTCGCGGACGATAGATCCAGTCGGTGTGGACGGTGCGGACACGAATATTGGCGTCCGATTTGAATCTCTCCAGTTCTGGATGTGTTGCGGATGATGTGTGCGGACGATAGAATTGGCGTCCGCAAGTGCATAATTTTCTATCCAACGGCTATATTTTCAACGGAAAAATTTCAACGACCGTGTGGACGATAGGTGCGGACGCTGAGGACGTCCAGAAACAGCAGTGGCAGTGTCTATAAATAGAGGATCACTCTAAGCTCTCCTCAACTAACGAACCGGGAATCGTGGCGAAGCCCTGCCGAATTTAATACGCGATTCTAATCACTTTGAGCTATTGTTGTATATCCAATTCTTCCCACACTTAAACTTGCGAGTTAATTTGGGAGAATTTGGATTAGCTAGATTTGAGCTTTAAAGTTCCGAGTTTAATATTGTGCTTGATTGTAAAGGGTGATTCCCTAAGAATTCATCATACAAGGGTGACGCCCCGCAATAGTCAAATTTAGAGTGACGACTTGTAAGAGTCTAAGGTTGACAACCTTATAATTAGTCAAGGGTGACGCTCCGTTTAATAGTCAATTTGTAAATGGTTTTATTGGCACCCGTAAGCCAATTACTTAGTGTATCTCCAAGTGTAACTTGGAGCGCGGACGTAGGCGAGTTTGCCGAACCGCGTAAACAAATATTGTGTGCACTATCTCTAACCCTTTCTCTTTAGTTTATGCATTTAATGTGATTATATATTTAATCGTATTTGATAAATCACTTAGGAATTTAGAGAATTTAAATATCACACGAAAATATTAGAAATGCTATATTCACCCCCACTCTATAGGCGTATATCGATCCCACAACTATACGTGCCATAAGGCAATACTCCTGTTGTTTCAGGTAAGCAGAAAACAATGGGGCCGATACTGGGTCTACACATGTTGAACTTAATGAATTTGGTATTGAAACGTCTCTGTCCTTAAACAAAAAATGGATAAGATCCCGGTTAAGATCAAGAGTGATCGGACTAAAAACAGTCATCCAGTCTAACCCCAAAATCATGTCGCTTCCACCCAACTTAAGTGTGCGTAATGGAAAAGAGAATGATAAATTGTGCATTTGTCATTCAACGGGTGACCGAATTTTTGCACTGGTGATTTTATCTCCATTGGCCACTGTAATCGAAACTGACTGAGAAAAGACCGAGACGTTTGGCTAGTTGCTCATCCAAGTAACTATGTGTACTACCACTGTCGATGAGAATTGAAAGTGTTGCTGCATAAACCCAGAAATATGAAAAATAGAAGTGGACGTATGGCCAACTAAGGCGTGTAAGGATACCTCCATCTCGGTAGTGTTATCTGGCGACAAATTATCCAGAACAGGGTCCAGAGAAGGAGTGGTCTAGTCTGGTTGATCCACAATAAGACCATTAAGCAATCTGTTTTTGCAAATGTGACCCAAAAAATACTTTTCGTCGCATTTGAAACATAGGCCGAGTTGCCGCTTAAGCTGTAAATCAACTTGTGAAACTTTCTGAATTCTTGCTGGCATTGTAGAAGAATCAGCACTCGCTTCTGTAGGGCTACGATGGTTATCTGGCTCTTTGGAGTTGACAAATGGCTTTGAAAACTTTGGTGCTCTCCAAATCGCAGCAATTGTGGATTCCTGTAGTAGAGCGACTTAAAAAGCGTGAGCTAGAGAGGTAGTTCGGTTGATCTTAACCATGGCTTTGATCTCGTCTCGCAGACCACTGGCAAAGAGAGAAATGAAAAAATAATCCGGAAGGAGAGGAAGAGTTGGCTGAACTTGAGCTTTTAGCGTCTCAAAACGCTCCAGGTACTCCTTGACGAGCTCGTTTCCGTCAGTTTGCTAAAAGTTTCAATGACGTCCTCTACTGTATTTTCAAAAAATCGACAGCATAAGTCTTATGAGAAATGCTCCCATAAGACATTCGGCAGTGAACCTTTCCAACCATGGAACCAAATATCCGCTTGATCCTTAAGATAGAGCTCCGCAATGCCGAGCTTGAGGGGAGCAGGAATTTGATGAATCTCAAAGTAGCGATCCGCCTTACGTACCCACTCGTGAGGACCATCGCCTGAGAAGAAAGGAAAATTGAGTTTCGACAAACGAGAGGGATTCCGAACTTCAGGACGAGGACCATCATTCGTTTTGGCCACTTGAGGGCCGGAGCTCGAAGTAATCAAATGATCCTGTTGTGAATGAGGCGGCATGTGACTGTCGGTTCGAGCTGAAACCAGTTGATTAAGAATGGCCATAACAACCTCGTGCTTGGTAGAAGTATCCTGAACAAAATTGATAACCGTGTTCTCAAGCCAGTCCTGCCTAGCATTAATGGTAGCAACCATGGAGCTCAAATCCTTCACCTCTGCATCCACTCAGCGAAGGGAATCTTCATTCGATTTGGAGCATGTTTCAGCCATCTGTGATCGGACTGCTCTGATACCAGTTGTTATAAACGATCAAGTGGGTGACAGAAGAAGAATTGTGGAAGGATTATTTTACTATTCTGGAAGCAACGATTTACAGAAAAGAGCAGAAAAATATGCAAAAGAAAAATGAACACACAATCCACATCCTTTCCTCTGCGTAACTTCCCTCTGCGTAACTTCCTATTTATATTCTCTCTCCCTGGCCCAACTGCCATCCACGTCATCGGGCTAGACGGTATCGTTTTGAACTAGTCGTTGTTGTGGGGACTTCTCTTCTTCTTCCCCCTCCAACCCATATGGCCATTGTCATAACATAAACGTTGTTAACGCGAGAACAAAGGGAAGTTACGAAACATAATTAAGGAAATTAATTTTTCTTAAAAAAATTTCATACCGGATATTAACTAATTAACCATTTTAACTATTTTTTTTTATAAATGAAATCTCAATTATCAGATGTTAGCCATTTGAATTTTGGAGTCAATATTAATCACTGAGGAACTCTTGAAGACAGGACGAAAGTTGCTGTAAAAATAGGCAACCCTTGATCTAAACAAGGCGTGGCCGAATTTTTAACGGAGATTGAGTTGTCATCAAAGCTTCAGCATGGCCATCTTGTCTCTCTGAATGGTTATTGTGATGAACGGTCGAAAATGATTTTTGTTTATGAATATATGGCTAATTAGGGGTGGGCAAATCGGTTCTCGGTTCTGGTTCGGGACCTCTTGGAACCGACCATTCGTTTCTTGGTTCCAAAAGTAAGGAACCAGAACCGGAACCGAGCTCGATTCCTGTTCGGTTCTGGTTCCTATGTCTAAAGGTGATTCTCATTGCGTTGTTTCATTGAAAGCCAAAGCGGTTTTGGGATGGAGTGAGTCGAGTCGAGGAAGACGAAGAAGAAACGATGTCATTGACAAGTATAGATACAGAAACTGTGTTATTCTCTATGGATAGTTCTAACTAGAAGGTTTCTCTCCTAATCTTTTAAACACATGCCCTTTCTATGTAGTATCAACTATACATTGTAGAATCACTAAAACAAATGCGTAGTTCTGATTAGAAAACCAAACTACAGAAGCTCATCAAGGCTTATTCAAGGCAATTTAGAAACAGCTTTTGCCAGAATTCACCGTTCAAAACTCTTATTCCTGCCAGATAAAATAAATCAACCTAAGTGAAGAATCATAAACTTTAAAAGCAACCATTCACAAGAATATATAAATAGGAGCCAATCAATTTCATTGAAGTCAGCAAGTTAACACCCTGTAAACAGAGCCCCAAAAAACTGGGAACTAAAAGAGGAGGCTTTTTGGGCAAAAACCCTCAAAGCAGTCAGCAGACTCAACAATTGAAAAGAGAAAATACAGCACCTCATGGCTTTGATTCAAAGCTCACCTTCCTCTTCCTATCAAGGAGAAGGGGAGAGAAACGAAGGGCAAGAACAGTCGATTAGGCCTTCGATCAAGAGAATGAAGAAAATAAATTGGGAGAGCACTGATTTGAGGGAAGAACATGAAGATGGAAGATCTGGAAAGAGAAGGCAGATACAATCGACGAGCTACACAAAATATAGGTCAGAAGCTACACAAAATCCTCTCTATTCTGAACAGAGAAGGCAGAAACAGGCAAGAACTAAGAAGGCAAGAAACTGGGACTGCGCTCATTTGAGGGAAGAACACGGAGATGGAAGATCTGATTAAGGGTCCAATTACCATCTTTACACTTATCGTTTCCTAGTGGTTCTATACACTAAGAACCGAGACTCGCACCGAACCAAGAGTCAAGAACCGAAACTGAACCAAATACAATTTTTGGGAACCAAAAATTGGAACCGAACCAGAACCAACTTTCGGTTCCGGGTCGGTTCTCGATTCTGGTCGGTTCTTGCCCACCCCTATGGCTAATGGCCCAGTAAGGAGTCATTTGTATGGAGTCGATCTTCCTCCTCTTTCATGGAAGCAAAGGCTCAAAATGTGCATTGGTGCAGCAAGAGGCCTTCATTATCTCCACACGGGTGCTGCGCAAAATATAATCCATCAAGATGTGAAGATGACCAATATACTATTGGACGAGAATTTTGCCGCCAAAGTTACCAATTTTGGCCTCTCCAAAACCAGCCCCGCACTCAATCAGACGCACATAAGCACAGTTGTGAAGGGTGGGTATCTCGATCCTGAATACTTTAGAAGGCAACAACTCACCGAGAAGTCAAATGTGTATTCATTTGGGGTTGTTTTGGTGGAGGTTTATGAACAAGACCGACTTTAAATCTTGTTCTTCCGAGAGAGCAAATGAATATAGCTGAGTGGGAGATGACGTGGCAAAAGAAGGGCATGCTCGATCAGATCATGGACTCGAATCTGATGGGAAAGGTTAATCCAACTACGCTTAAGAAGTTTGGGGAGACTGCCGAAAAATGCCTAGCCGAATATGGAGTCGATCGGCCATCAGTGGGAGACGTGTTATGGAATTTTTTGTTGGGATTAGAGGGCGTTGCGATTAGGCGCTCTAATCCGACTTGT